>OZ037998.1:5991401-6018901 GCA_964035705.1 Porites rus
TTCCGGGAACGAAAATTGAACAGGATTACTGCAGCCGCGTCATTCACTAAAGTCAGCCAGCTTGGGAGTGGCCGACAGTCAAGAGCAAATAAAAAAACAAACAGTTTTTTTTTCTAAAGAAAATATTCTGCAGTGTCTCTATAAGAAGGGGTGATGAATAGTCCATTGAAATTTTTAACTGCTCGCAAATTTTACCTTTGCTCTATTTGCTCGCAAAATTTAAACGAGTGCTCGCTCGCGTTGCACGCAAGCTCGCACAGCAAATTTCTGCTCGTGCTCGCAAAAAAATCGCAGTGCTCGGCATGCTCGCGAATGCTCGCAAAGACCATTCGTCACCCCTATAAGAGTAATTAACACAGTTATTTGTGTTTATCAAATGAGTTGAAAAAGAAATTTGTTGAAGGTAAATAATAATAATAATAATAATAATAATTAGATTCGAAGTCTTCACAAACAGGTTATTTAATCAACGCACCGTCAACTTCGAGTTGACGAAAAATCTTGTTTTGCAAGGCAACCAATACAAGCAAGAACTGTGTTGGACATGGAATTTTTAAGCGAATTGACTGCGTGATCATCATAACTTTTAAAATTTAGAATATCTTGGAATGATTTTCTTTTCTTTCCACTAGAGAAATATCGGGTTTAATTACTGAAAAGTTTACCTCAACGCAAGTAATTCTGGCCGTTTCCTATAGGAAAAAGGGTCGTTGCCTGAGACCTGAGCCAAGCATAAATTGATGATAGCATTAGGATGTGGTCAAGTGTGATGGTAAAAACTAGCTAGTGGACTCAGATTCTCAGGGCTCGGGATTAAAGAGTAAACGTTGAAATCGTGTACTTCAGGTCACATAAACTGCAAAATATGTCAGAATGTATTAATGTCACCTTCATTTGCAGTCGCTGAGATGCAATTTAGCCAAATACCCCAAAGAGTACAAACCAACATGAAAACTGGTTCTGAATTCCAAGTCGCCATCACAGCAAAAATGCCTGTTCTACGCTTGGGACTAAGTCTACTCAGTAGTTTACTCAAAGCGAACAACTAAAAGATTTACAAGTCATCTATTTTTCACAGCCACACTGAGAGGTCGCGTTTAGCAATTAATTATTCATAAAAATGGTGTATCATAAAATTTGGAACAATTTGGGCAAAGTATATTAAGTGATTTGACCAAATTAACTTTCTTAAATGGTAAGAAGCTTTAGGTAAGATAGAATCGAAGAGCTGCTTTCTCCACCGCATCAAGGCTTTTCGTCAACAAACCGACTCAATTTGTAGGGATTGTTTGTCGGAGAAAACCGCCAAATCAGGAGGAAACTACATCACTTGAGGCAATTCTATCCATTGTACGAATTCGAATCTCCAATCGGGACCCGTTTCCTAGCAGGTGCGCAGTGGTATCTGATTTGCAATTAGCAATCGACTTTTTAGTCACGCTGCGATGCGTCGGGGACACGCTCAAACATATTACGTTCCTTTAGGAAAACAAGGATGACTCTCCTTTGCAGGGATTTTATTATTTTATTTCTTTTAGAATGAACAGGAGGGAACGTTTCTATATTTCTAAACTCTTAGGTTATACATTCAAGTAGACACTAACACGAAGAGTAAAGAGTGGTAACTTCACTCCTAAAAAGACAAAGCAAACAAACAAACGAAAAACAAACACAACAACAATAACAACAACAAAACATTAATGAAAAAAAACAGATTTAGAAGAATAACGACGGAACCCACAATTATAAAAAACTTAAAAAGGAATGAGTGTGGAATGCTTAGATGTTTGGAAAGCATCTAGTGAATTGGCATCAGGAAAATGATTTTCTTACGCAAATCACTATACGCATATGCTGAGAAGTTAAAAAGATGTTATAATACCAAAGCTGCTAAATAATAACATTAACAACAACATAGAAGCATAACAAGAATAAAACTATTTTCCTTTAGACTTAAATTTTTGGTCGGAAGGAATATTCTGCTTGAGTGTGGGCGATGGTTGCGTTACTGCTGACCACGTGACTGAAAGCGCTCTTACTACACGAGCTAGGATGGGACCGGCCGGCTTTCCATATGCCGAATTAAGCTCCTTGCATGCAATATAAATGTTAAAGGTGTACATATAAAATGGAATGTTGATAAAATCATTAGTGTAAATATGAAGTTAGAATTTCTCAGTAAAGGTCACTAAACTAACTGACGTAAGTACACGCCATATCAACGTCAGTGTTGATCAAGATTTAAACTTTAGCAAAAGTCGCGAAGTTTGGCGGTCATAGCATGAATGGTTATAAAAATTATACCCCTCAATGTTAGGGAGCGCCTCAAAAGCCCCCTCCCCGTGTGAACAAGGGTAATGCATTAAAATACACTCCCATAAATTTATTCTCCCGCTTTTAACTCCCGGAGAAAACCATGGAATGCTGCCTAATTTTCGCTTGGTTAAGGATACATATTCGTTTTCTGACGTAAAATAAAATAAATTAACGAATTTCAATGCAGTTTTATACAGTTTTAGTCAAGCTCGGCTTATTACAAATTATTAACCACAACGTCATGTTATTACAATTTAATTACGATAACTTGGTTATTACAATTTCAGTTTACGACGACTGTTATTACAATTTACGACAGGTATTACAACGACATTATTACAATAAAATTTACGTCAAAAAACTCGGCGGGCCAGCATCGACAGATTAATGTGTGTAATTTCTAGTGGCGTAGCATGAGAAGCAAGAACAACAAAGCCTGGTCTGATATAAGGTTAAAAAAACTACTGTGACGTAGCAGTTTTCATGCAAGCAGAGGCCAGCCCGTCGTTCTTGCAGATCTGAAAAGACGACACTGTATTTAATCTGAGGCCTTACTACAGGAAGACTTGTGGTCTTGAAAACAGTTTCCTTAGCAATTCATGCACGTCCTTACCACGGGCGTGCGAGGCAAAAAAGTTTGTCACACATTCCCACTTTTACAGTATTCCTACTAAGTGGTTTGATGCGTAACCGGGTGGGATAATAAATAGCTTATCCCACAGGCTCAGTGAAAATACAGCAGAGCTCCTAAAAGTACTCAGCGATACAACAGAATTATTAATTTTACTATATAATTAAGATAGCTAGTTTTTAATATTTGTGTAGATGCTAGTATAGAACAGGGAAAACTACTTTTGGAGCGTTTGTTTTGCCCTATGGCTTAAAGAACAAAGAATATTACATGCAACATTTGGCGCTGTAGTTGTATTGGGCAAGCTGTGGATTGCTCCGAAAGAAACTGATCAATTAGTATCAATACCGTAAATTACTCAAAGTTTTTTCAGGTGATCGTGATTTTCGAAGATTTCTTTCTTGAGTTTCTCGGTTTAAATGTCTAGGTACCGTTTCACTGCACCAGGACATAACCTATTCCTGTAATATTCTTATCACCGTTGTCTGCTAAGAAAGGAGCCAAATTCCCACAATAGTTACCACGATATCCACTATTACCAAATCCGATTACGGAGTCACAATTACCGCAGTTGTCTTCATTGTTACCCAGAATACCGATTCTTGTTCTGTAGTGGCTACCGCCACTAGGCTTTACATTAAACCCTTCCTTGTTACAGTTTTTCTGCAAGGAGGCCTCAGAACCAATCAGCGACTTCCACTTGTCACGACCTAGTGAGGTGCCGCGGTATTGCCCATCAGCGATCAGAGAGTACAAGGAGTTCGCCTGCTTGTTGATGACAATAAACCTGACCGGCTGCTGACCGATCTTCATGCCGAGGCAGATCTTAGAGAAGGATGTGCTCCAGTAGGAGGGAAGTTTGGTCTCCTGTGAGTCGAACCCAGTCTTCCCTCCGTCACGGTTTAAGGCTCTTCTGCTTTTCCAGATGTTATCATCGTAACGAAAAGTGCTCTGTGAAAGAATTTTAACTCCTTAGTGAATTGACTGATATAAAAACTGATATAAGACTGGGTTGGAGCTTATCCATTCCCCCTTTAGTTCTCTTGAAACCATGTATGCACCTATTCCAATTACATGTAAGTTTGCTTCAGTGAAAACTGATGCATATTGCATGATCCATGTTTTAGACCCTGTGATGCATTGTGATAAACGTTTACTTAGCCCTTTTGTAAGCAGGAAGTTTAATACATTACTTTTCTAATTACTTATTGCTTTACTGTATCCATCAGGAATTCAGGAATAAGTCCTTTCTTGTGGAAATAAAATAGAATAGTACAGAACATGGCTGACAATACTCTGTTGTTATGGCAACTTCCATGTTGAAGTTTACGTCACGAACAACATAAAATGTCCCCAGCTAAATTTTAGGTAAAATCGCAAGGTCTGGTGGCCATAATGACCCTAAACGGTTTTGAAGTCACCCCCACCCCCCACCGGCATCCAATAATGCTCCAACCAGCTAAAGAGCTTTCAGAATTTCACACAGACTATTTCATGTACGTTGATGAGTTCAAAATAATCAATAAATTTGCAAAACAAGAAGGGAATTTGTTGGAACTTAAAAGGGAATGGGCGTTAGACTGATCCTAGACAAATACTCAGCAGATGTTACCTTGTTGCCGTCCATCTTCATTACCGGTGTCCATCCTCCATCTCCACATCCAAAATCTCTCAAATTGAAATGACAAAGAATAGAAATTGGTTCGGAGTCAAGGACAAGAGTAACCAAGTGCTTCCCGTTCAACCTACAAATAAAATTCAAGCAGGACTCTTATTTCTTTCCGCTTTTATTTTCATTTTGAACTGCCAGAGAAAACTATGTGTAAATAATGTCTACGAAAAATTTAAGCAACAGAAAAACAGACAAAAC
This sequence comes from Porites rus, assembly GCA_964035705.1. NCBI lineage: Eukaryota > Metazoa > Cnidaria > Anthozoa > Scleractinia > Poritidae > Porites > Porites rus. The sequence continues at coordinate 5,996,219 of OZ037998.1, forward strand.
AAAGCACAATTATTGGACCGGGCCTTCATGCAATATGAAAAAAAGCAGTTTTTTTAAACACAAAGACGTCCTGCATTTTAAGGCGATTCAAGCTGGCTGCAGAGGGGAGAGCAGATCAAGTCTCATTTTGCAATTGCTGTATATTGTATTGATGAGAATTTGAACGCAATCAAGGGTCAACATATGAGTTGTACACCAATTTATATTTTTCCACTATTTCTGACGTGTGTAGGAGGTTACAATGCAGAACTTTGTGTTATATTAGGGATGATTTGCTTACCTTGCACCCAAGTCTACTACTGAACTTAGCCTGAGAGTAAGCTCTCCTATTTGAGCGAGCGAAGCGAGTCGAAGCGCCGAGGAAAGAAGTGATCGCTGCAAGCTCTCCTTTCTCTCCCCTGCCCCCCGCTTTCGTTTCTCCTCTCGCGTGCCTCTCGCGTGTTTACTTTTCATGATATTCCCCAAATGGAGAGCTTGATCGCAGGCTTCACTGAACAAAGAATTACTAACTGTGATATTTATAAAGGGCTCGGGCTCCCTGTGCGAAAAATAAACTCAAAGAATTCCGTTAATTTAAGTTTCATATTAAGCCAGAAAAGAAGACTTCTTCGTTTCCTTTCACTAGTAGATCTACAGACAACGAAAATCACATTCTATCACTTTTGGGGGGGGGGGGGGATAAAAGTTAAATTACTAACTTCTCTGAGAGATGATCATAAACCACTTGGCATGACTTTGCAACTGAAAATAATAATAAGAATAACATATTGTAAATACAGCAGAGAGCTGTCGCCACGCGTGTTAGTTATTACTAACAACAATTGTTCTCCCCGGGGGGGGGGGGGGACTCCGCATATTAAGGTGGTACGGATCCTCGTCGTCTCTCTTAGGGATGTAAATTTCGGATTTTGGTCTCACTTAGGGTGTTCTGGGCAAAACGCCATCATATTTAGCCGTGAAGGTCTCGTTTAGGGTTGCACGTGAAAAAATATAATTTGATATACCAGCTTTCGGCCATGAGGGTATTTAGCGTATGATGTATATATTGTTTAATGATATTTTGCAGTTTTTCACAAAGATGCAAGAAGCGAGTATGGTGGACTGACGATTAATGACGATGCTTTTAAAAACTACTTATGGGTAAAAGTGTTTGATGATAATGTCTTTGCCATTATTAAAAGTCTTTTTTTTTTTTTTCATTTGTCTGTGTTTTAACATGGTCTCTTTTAGGGCTCATAAAAAGCTTGGGCCACGCCCAGATCGGTCTCTTTTAGGGGTTTAATTCAAAATTTCCGACGAGCATCCGTACCACCTTCATATGCGGAGTCCCCCCTCCCCGGGTTCTTCTCCAAATCAAATTGGGGATATTATATCTGCGTCACTCAAATAGCTGCAAATTTCACAAGGTTCGTTTTCGTCAAAAAATCATCTAGACGTGTACAATATGAAATTTCTGAAAGGTGTATGATGCCTTATAACAAACTGGCACTCATACTCATGCCCAGCACACTTAAGAAGAAAAATTAAGGAAACACGAAAAATTTTATGACATATCTTAACTTACGAAAGACGCACAAACAAATTACATATATTTTGTTTTTGGCCAAAATGACACAAAATAACAGATTTTGTGTCTCGGAAAACACCACCACCAACAACAAACAAAACAACAAAGACAGCAACAACGCCTACAAAGAAAGAACAGAGAGAGGACAAAGGAAGCCAACGTAGTACGACTAGCTGCTTTGTTTTCTTAGTTGCCTCATTCTTTATCAAATGAATCTAGACAGACTGATCAGAAATCTTATAGACGGCAATCGGCAATTCATTTAAACCCCCCGGGGGGGGGGGAAATTCCCATATAAAAGTGACGCGGATGCTCGACGGAAAATTAAATTAAACCCGGGAGACCAATGTGAATGAGGCTTAAGCTTAATAGAGAGTAGAAGTGTGACGTCACGTTACCATGGAAGCACCATTTCTGGATGACAACAAAACCAGCGACGACGGCGACGGCAAGGAGAACGGCAAAAAATAATATGTTTATGTTGACAAACAACAACTTTGCACGTGCCGTGCACGTTATTTTGTACATTTCTTTGCCGTCGTTGCACCACTACGACATGAAACGTCCCACTTTCACAAGCCTGCTTTATGGAGTAGATCAACACAACACAAAAATTGTCGCTTTCCTTTTGTAAACTTAGATAACTATAGACTGATATGGTTCCAAAGAAAAGATTTGCCAAATTAAATGAAATTGAATAACATCGGTGAAGTTTGAAATAGTGCAAAGAGACTTTTACATGTAAGTGACTTAATCGGTTTGTTGTCATCCAAAAATTTTGCTACCATGGCAACGTGACGTAACGACTTCTCCTCTCTATTACTAACCCTTAAAGGAGACTATACTAAAACTTTTTTAAAATTTCTTTATGCACACCAGGTGACTTTCCGTCCCGAATTTCCCAAGTGAGACCAAAATCTACAATTTCCACGACGAGACGACGAGCATCCCTGTCACTTTTATATGGGAGGCTCCCGGATTTAAACTAAGTTGGGAGGTCTTCACGATCACTACATGCAGCTTCTCACTTGTTGTAAACTTCCTTCGTCTAAGTTAGTTAACTTGTTCTTATAAAACAGATTATTGAATATAAAAATGAATAAGGTAAATAAATACATAAACATAAGAAAATTAAATGATGATACTTATCAAGACATTTACGAGAGACATTTACGACGAGACGACGAGCATCCCTGTCACTTTTATACAGGAGAACCCCCGGATTTTAACAAATCACGATCAGTACAGCTTCTGTTTGTAGAATCACATCATGTGTGTGTTGTAATTTCTTCTTCTTCTTTTCTTTCTTCTTAGTTAGTTAACTTGTTCTTATAAAAGAGATTATTGGATATAAAAATGAATAAGGTAAATAAATAAATAAACATAAGAAAATAAATGATGATACTTATCAAGACATTTAATAAAAATTTTAATCAATACTCCTAAGGAATTAATTTATTCAGAGCCATTACCTGTTTCGCAAAATTCTCCAAAAAAACCCTCTTTGCAATGGCATTCCATGGAATTGTAATTTTTATAATTCGCTACACAGGTGCCTCCGTTTTGGCACGGTGATGACATGCATGGAGACTGCAAATAACAATGGATACGAACCTTTAATCGATAGAAAAATGTTGGTAAAAGCCATTTTTGTAAAGTTACAGGGACAGTTCGTCTTGAGAAGAAGCTTAGCCTGTGATACAGCTGGCTCTCAATTCACTTTCTTTCGCTAAGAAGTTTCGCGAGAGAACGCCTTTCTCGAAAATATCCCTTGTAGCCTGGACCGGAGCGATTGGCAGGGAGGCGGCTGTATTGCATTCTAATTAAGACACTATGAAGGTCACAGTTACCAAAACTCTTTAAAATTACAGCCCTTTATGATGTTTCGCTTTTATGTTCCTAATTGAACAAGATAACCATTTTTTTTTTTTTGTCTTTTTCACCTATCATAACTTTTCACATTATAGAATTAAAATGGGGATAACTGTAGTATTGAAAGGGCTTAAAAACAACACGGCCGCCCGAACACTCAGTAACAACTCTCTTCGCGCGCTCTCTCTCATTTCAAGCAACCAGGATGCAAGTCCCGGATGTAAGTAAGGGCCAAAACCGCTGTACAGTGTAGTACATTCTCTAGATCCCTCTTTCTCGCACAGAAACTTACATATATACCGCAGCAAAACAAATGAAAAAGCTAATCACGGTCTTATTTGAAACAAACAAGGTAAACAAACTTTTTCTTGTTCAAAGTCCTTAACTTATAAACTCTGTAACAATAGGGCCATTTATACGAGGAAAAATAAGACGCGTCTTAAATAAGACGCGAACTGTACCATTTATACGAGCATGTCTTATCTAATAAGACGCGTTTTAGCTAAGCCGCGTCTTATTTTAGACGAAATGTGCCGTTTATACGGAAAGTTCGCGTCTTTTTTAAGACGCGTCTTATTTTTCCTCGTATAAATGGCCCTAATGTCTCTTGTCACATAAAGCCCATGCAAGTGACTAGGTCATAGTCAAGTTCAATACAGAACATAGTCGCCCAGAGCATTTGGTCGACTTCTAACTCTTTTTGACCTCCTCACAGCGGGAGGCTAATCAAGTCTCTGCACAGGGAGCCTGGTGGTTCTGAATTGGCTGCAAGTGGATTCATTTTAAGAACGCGTTTTTCGGCAAAATCTCTAGAAGCGAATGGGTTAATAGACAGGCCAATCCCGACCAGAAGTGCCCTCTGATCTGCCATGGGTTGTAAGAGAATTCATAAAGATTGGCGTCATTAATGTTATTATTTTGTTTTTTTGATGTAGGTAGGGGCGGGGGGCGCGGGGGGGGGGAGGTTATTAAGATATAACTATCCAGGTATGAGACGTAAACATGGACTTAAGAATTTTTCCCACCATTTGGAAAAAGTGATGAAAACTCTTGTTCCTTTTATACTCCTTAGGGTTGCTGTATTTTTCTGAGGATAACAACTCACACCACAACTTTCCATCTGCTCCTTTGGAAGCTGCCAGGTTGATTGACAAACAGGAAGGATTGCGGAGACATTTAAAGGCGCAGTCAAGGCTGTCGTACACTGTGAATGTTGCAACTTTAGGCACGCTTAAATAATGGTACTCTTCTTTTATATAGACATCTTGACGGAGTTCTAGGAGATACAAATTGTTGAATTCTTCAGGGAGAGCGATTTTGAAATATAATTTTCTATAATAAATGTAAGGGAAAAACATTTGACGAGTGAGTGGTGACTGATTCACTTCGACTAATAAATAAAAAAGAAGCAAACAAACAAAACAAGAAAAAAGAGAGAGAGAGAGAGAGAGAGAGAAGTAGTCAGCTTTAGACCATGTCTAGTGGATAGACCAATTTCGATATCTTAAAATTCATACTTGCTTCTGAGGCTATAAGGGGAATAAAACAAAAGAAATGATCTAGAAGATCACCAATGAAATTCAATAACACATTTCATAATATATCGAAATTGGTTTCTCTAAGCCATAAGTTCCACTTTAATTTGGATCAACTCTCGTAACATGGTTTTTACATTTTAATTTTCCGCCTTGTGTCATGATGACGAACAATACCCGAAAATTCATGTCGAAAAAGCCTTACCTTCCTTTTCTCGCTTAGAGTAAACGATTGTGATGACCTCTTTTCACGTACGTGTAAAGAGCCAAACCTAATCATCGGCTTAGAAACGATCAAAAGTAATAGTTGTTTTTTAAAACTTTTTTTTTTACTAATGTAAATATTAAGGAAAACTAACCACTCAGTTGAGCATAAAGATCATCAGGTATCCATGAGATAAACAAAAGAAGAATCAAGAAACTTAGAAGATTGTGCATGTAGATAGCGAGGTGATTTTTTAACAAAATTTGCCCAAATGCTTGAATTTGACGCTTTCTGTAAGACGTTGATACCGTTTCGTGATAATGCGATTGCTGGGTTTAATGTCAAAATTCTTGTCATTTAAACATTTCCTACTCTCAGTTCAAGACATACATTAAAGACATTAAATGTATGTCACGTACACTGAGAAACATTTCTGTGGAAATGTTTACTTTACTAAACCAACATCTCCTTAAGCTCATTCCACCTAAACTCGAAATGCGACTCACTTTGAGTTTACTCCACCAAAATGTCACTCAGGCTACAGGCTGCAGTTTATAACAAAAATAGCTATCATTGTACCCTGACAAAGAGAATGTGGAGAGAAAAACAAAATTTATGGAGATCATGTAAAAAGCTTACCATTTGTCTCCATGAATTACCAGTGTCTCTCCACACTCACAATACTGAGTTCCAAGTGCTTGCTCGTCAATTAACCAATCACGACCAAGTAAAAAGTAATATACCAGCAAGGTAAAAACATCTGATCATATAAATGTTTTTCAAATATTGTTCAGACAGTCTGAACCTAAAAGAAAAAGCGACAATTACTAAGTGGCATTTTCTTTTCTGGCTTAGAGTAAACTACGATTGTGATGATCTCTAGATCTTTTCACGTACGTGTAAAGAGCCTCACCTAACTCTTACAAAAGATCAACGGTAATTAGACAGTTCTTTTTTGAAACCTTTCAGTTTGTTTTACTTAATGTAAATAAAGGAAAACTAATCTTTCAGCTGAGCATAAAGACCATCAGGTATCCGTGAGAGCAGCAACAGACTAATCAAGAAAATTAGAAGATAGCGCATCAGTATGGCGAGGTGTTTTTTTTTTACAAAATTTGCGCAAATGCTCGAATTTGACGCTTTCTGGGTTTAATGCCACAATTTTTGTCATTTATACACTTCCTACTCTCAGTTCAAGCCTATAAACACATTTTAATAAATTAAATGTATGTCACGTACACTCATGAACCTTTCTGTGGAACTGTTTACTTCACTAAACCAATATTAACATGTATCTGTTAGCTGACATTCCGCCTAAACTCGAAATGCGACGTCACTTTGAGTTGTACTCCTCCAAAATGTCACTCAGGCTACAGGCTGCAGTTTATATCAAAAATACTGAGCTATCATTGTATTTTGACAAAAACAAAGGGAGAGAGAAACAAAATTTATGGAGATCGTGTAAAAAGCTTACCATTTTGCTCCATGAATTGCCAGTGTCTCTCCACACAAAACAATATTGTGTTCCAAGTGCTTGCTCGTCAACTAACCAATCACGAACAAGTAAACCGTAAATATACCAGCAAGGTAAAAACATCTGAACAAATGTTTTTTAAATATTGTTCAGACAGTCTGAACCTAGAAGAAAAAGCGACAATCCCCAGGGGGCATTTATAAAAGGTATGTATGATTAAAAGAAAAGGCTTTTTCTCTGGCCTTACGACTTACTCCAGTTCTGATGAACCATTTCTCAGCTCGCACGCGTAATTTATGCTCGTAATGTAACCTCTATAACTAATAGTTCAAGTACTTTTTGATCTCTTCAGACAAGTTTTTAGTTTTAATCACCGTATTTCCTCGAATAAGAGCCGTCCTTCGATTAATCGCCTCCCCTCGAATAATCGCCCCCTTTGGCGGAAATATTTGAATTAATCGTCTCTCTTCGCCCCTCTCGCCATAACGTCTTTTCCTTTTATCACCTCCTTGTCAAGTTGAAGCAGTGCAAATGTGATCCAGCAAAATCAGTGATGATTCAACAACTGAAAATTAATTGACGAACTAAATTTGGAACACTTAAAAGCCAAATATGTTAAGTTTATTTTGTTTGATTATTTTCTTGATTTAATGGGAATATATCATTATCTTTTTTTTTTGGCCAAAAACCCAAAAATATATATATAAAAAACGATGAGGCAAGGGAGTCGAAGCAAGCAAATAAGGCTTTTGTATAGGACCACCAATTATGACACGACTTTCAGTGAACAATATTTGAAATAATCGCCTCCCTCGCATAATCTCTCCCTTTTTGTGCGAAAAAAGAAATAATCGCTCCGGCTATTATTCCAGGAAATACGGTAAATCATTTTTACTTTTATGCGCTTTGTCTTTTGCGGCAGTCTCATAAATCTTATGTGAAACATTTTTAAGAATGATCATGCATCCTCCTCAAACCACCCACATTACAGTGATATTGCTCACAAAACAATAGGACATCATTTTTTTATAGTTAGTGAGAAGCGTTTATGTCAGTGCTAATTTAAGTGTGCTTTGCTTTAGTTGGACTGCAAGACGACGTAGCCGACCACTGCGAACACTATCAGTAGTAACAAAAATAAATCAGTTTAATGGGTATAGCTATCGATATTGTGCCTGCAACGAGCAAATATTTGTGTTTTCCAACATTAGACACTTCTTTCTCGATATATGTTTATAGTCACCTAGCACGCTTCTATTGCCCTATGAACCTGTAAGTTATTAAAGTTTCAAGAATTAATTAATGTCCTGAGGAATGAGGTTCGATGAATCAAAATGATGTGTAAAAAGAGTATGTGAAGGTGATCGTCCACCGGATTTTAGATTAGAAAGTAGACGCAAGCACACGACACGCTACACCAGGCTACCCTCACACAGGCCCTTGTTTACCCAGCTTCCTTCTCGTGCCTCTGATTATTTGCGATCCAGAAATCAGTTTCGTATACCTAAATTATTGCATAGAATGCACGCGCTTTAAGGAAATTAGACCAGGGGCGTATCTAGGGGGAGGGTGCAGGGGGTGCGCACCCCCCTCCCCCCTGAGATGACCTGCCGTTTTCTAATACAACTGGTATTCTGCAAAAAAAAAAACTGTGTGGTTTATTGGTGTTGAAGTAGAGCAAGAGACGAGTGCACCCCCTCCTAAAAAAAATCCTGGATCCGCCCCTGTAGACACTTCCAATTTCCAACTCTTGACTGGGACCAGTTAAAATCAAATCAATAAAGTTGCCATTTTTGAGTATGATCTGTTAAAAACTAAACAAAGATATAGCTCAAAAAAGTCGCCGAACTTTTACGTACAGCCGTTTGTATGGTGCGAGCAAGACGATCTCCACCTACAGTGGCCTGTAAAATTTCTCGAATTTGTAGAGCTATTTAAGAAATCACAATTTCAATTTTTTTTGGCAACTCAGCTGATTCTGAGGCGTTCTTCCGGCCGTGTTGACGGAGTTTCGCTAACTGACCCATTTAAACAGTGGAAAAGGATCTGTTGCGGCGTGTCTTCTTACTCGTTCGAACAAAAACAGTCTTGTGAGGAGCTATTTTATGTAAAAAAAAAAAAAAAAAACGTTCACGAGTGAAGCATTTAAAATTTATCAATCGGCATCTTTAATTTAGAAGCCTCTTTGTAACTATCATGTATATGTTGCAGTTAATTTTTTGTCTCAGGTAATTTCTATTTTTCTTTTGTTTCAACTTCATTAGCAAACATTACCAAACCCAAAAACAAAGGAAAAACAAAAATTACCTGAGATAAAAACCGGTTAACTACAACATATATAACAATCTTCGTTGCGGGTGACTTGAGTCTTTTCAATTAGCTCCCTGAGCAGCCCAGAAAGAACCTGTTCCTTATTTCGTATTATTTTGTCTACAGTTTTTTTTGTCGCTAAATGCGTTCGTGCGTGGGCTCTAGATATGTATGTAATTATACAACTTGGACGTGTGCAGAACGCAGACCAGCTGCTCGGGTTGTTTCTCTTACTCTCAAGGCCTGTCATATTGTACCTGTCAGCTGCGAATCACCACAGCGTTTGATGTTCTCCGAGCAGAAGTTGCTCTAAGCCTCTGTTTCAAAGCGAGGCTAAGTGCAAAGCCAGTCACATGAGTTTTTTTTTTATTCTCATTCAAATAAAACTCGTTTTCACAAGAAAGGTTCTACTCCAGCCTCGATTTGAAAGTATGGATCTCGGAAATGACCTATTTAACTATATACAGGGTATACCAGACTTACACTGAACACATGATCACGTTGTATACTAATAGCTAAATTCCTATATAAGAGCTCAGGTCTTTAGAAAACAATTTGCTCGCGGTCTCCGGTTTACACCTCAATTAAGCACGCCATGCTACCACGGAGGAATATACAACCAAAACCTTATCGTTTTAGACGTGCCCTTAACCGTGCGGACGCTCACACTGTAGTAAAAGATGTGGGGGGGGGGGGGAGGGGGGTTGATGTAACCACCCCCACACTCCACTTGTACGTCCGAGCTATATGGCTCCGACACGTTAATAAAGTTTTCTATTCTATTCTATTCTAACGTGTCAAATCTAGTATAGCTGCCCGTTATGTGCTCTTGTCTACAACCAGTCAAAGTATAATTCTTGCTGTTCCCAGCAGATACAGCATTTGTTGTGCTCTGTAAATGTTCCACATTTGAATAATGGATGGCTTCTTAGCATGTAAACACCTTGACAGATTCCCTGACAGTGGGTACCCTGAGTTCTAAATGTTAGTGTTGAATGTCTTGAAATTAAACAAAAAAATCTGTTCAAAGGATTTTAATTTTAGAGCTTTTTTTCCTTCTTTCTTTTTTTGGCGTAATATAATTAAAGGAATGTTCACTAACCTTTCATTTGAAAGTGGGGAGGATTTGGGCACCAACGATGGATACCAGGAAGAGAAAAGATTAAGTAACTACAAGTAAGAGGAGTGCATGCGCATGTCAACTGAAGAAATTTTTGGCCAAATTTGTCGAAAGGAGTAAAATTAATTTGAAGCTCTTCCGCCTCGTCTTGAAAATGGGTCCAACACTCGAGTTTTTGTTATATGATTTCCTGCTCTCATTTTCATGTTACAATAAGTAATGAACTTTGAAAACCTGGCAGGCTAACTAACAAGTTTTCAATCCATTTCAATCTTCTTCAAGTTTGCCTATCCTTGCCTCTTTTTGTAATTGCTGTGTATTATTTGTACCTTCTTTTTATTTTTTAGCCATAAATATTGTTCAACTGTTTCACTCATGCATTAATTGGTAGCGTTCTCACAGTTTGAATTCTGATTAATTTCGTGAAACAGCTCCGTTACTTAGTTACTTGAACCTTCTGCTAGTAAGTAATTATAACGTCTTTCAGTTAGGTGAATGATGTAACCACTGGGCAATGTTTTTCAGTCTTAATACCTTCATTCTAGATCCACCTAAACAAATTGCTGTTTATTCTGTATTTGTTTTCAATTTCGTTGTAATAACTGACAATAACAAGATAGACTTGATTTTTGAAATCGAATTTTGTTGCAGCAATCGCCGCTTGGGTAGGAATCTCTTGATATTTGATGAAGTGCTCCCCATTGAATTGGTACACGTCTGATGTAGTACTATATCGATGAACGTTCTTCTCGCCATCGTAGTAATTGACGGCAGTGAGGTAAGTTTGGCCGCATATAATAAATGGATAGAACGCAAAGGCTCCACGGGTAGGGATGGATTGAAACAGGTCAAACTTGCTGCCATTCCACTTGTAAATAAACGAGTCGATGTTATGACTTTCAGCTCGGTTGCCGTTACGGTAGTTAGCAAAAGCTAGGAAGGTATCACCATTGATGTCAAAGGATTTTACGTGGGCAGCACCGTAAGTCTGAAGTGACTGGAATTTACTGAAGTACCCACCAGACCACTTTAAGACAATGGAATTGACGGAGTGACCATGCTTAAAGTTGTAATAGTTTGCAAAGACAATAAACAACTCGTTGTTTATTTCGAATGTTACACTCCAAAAAGCCCCCTCCGTCGGTATCTCTTGATATTTTTCAAATTTGTTACTGTTCCATTTGTAAATAACTGAGTTGATAAAGTGTGAAGAGCCGTTATAGTAATTCGCAACGGCGAGAAAAGCTTCCCCCTTTATGTCAAAAAACGTAAATTTTCCTGCATCGTTGGTTGCAATACTTTGGAAAGGGATAAAGTGGCTTCCGTTCCACTGGAAAATGGCAGAATCCAACGGGTAGGTGTAATCATCGTAACTGGCAACGGCTAGGTAATGGTTATTGGCAATACTGAAATACTCCAAGTCACCCGCTGCATAAGTGTCTATGGTTTGGTAGAGAAAGAATAGTTTCGTTATAGGGTTCATTTTGTAGATGAAAGAATCAGTACTCCAATTTTCAGTGTCGTCATAGTGGTTAGCAATGCCAAGAAACAGACTTCCGTTGATGGTAAACTGTTCAACATCATGACCCCCTTTATTAAGCAATTCTTGGTACTGTTGAAATCGGCGCAAATTAACTCCACAATCTAAATAAATATATGAAGACGTTTAAATGAAGAAGCAACGTATCACAAAATAGGATATAGTATCTGAAATGAGTGGGGCAAAGGTGGGACTCGGAGATGTTTAGCCCGATCCTGGAAGCGCTTACGATAGGTCTAGAAGTGCTCTCGGGTGATTGCGTCTGGAAGTCTCGAATTTTTAAACCAGGGTCTCGCCATCTCGCAAAGTCCCGAATTTACCATTCTATACCCCTATAACATATATAAATTTCCAACAGCTCTCGATGGAAGAAACACATGATTGTAATGGACTGTACGAATGCTAAAGTGAGCTCTGGTGAAGCAATTCATCCAAATAGACTAATCAGACTAGTTGTGTCCGACGTAATTTGCCGTTGGCCAAAACAAATATTAAATATCTCCCGCGCGCCTCTTCCACGGCGAATCTCGAGAAGCTGTAAAACCAAACTATGTGTATATATGTGACCTCAGACGCTTACCAACGGGCAAGAGTCTTACCGCGCTTTTCATTTTCTGTAGGCTCATTTCAAAGGTGGTGGACAAAACACTAACCCCCAGTCTATGGACTACCCATACGGACTACCCTTAAAATGTTCTACGTCGCTGGAGTTTAATGATAAGGGTTAGCAACTCTGAGTGAATCAAGTTTCAGGTCAGTTTTTCCAGTATAACTTCCCTAAATGGAACAAGATTTAGCAGCGTACTCCATTTTATAGCATAGTCCATATGGGTAGTCTATGGGGGTAGTCCATGGACTAGGGGTCGGTGTTTTGTCCACCACCCATTTCCAGTGTATCACTTAAGGATAATAGGGTGAACTGTCGGATGCTGGACTGAAGAACCTTATTAATGCGCACCCCTTTATAGATAGACTAGTTTAGTATTGTTTTAGTGATTTTTCATCGTTACTGTATTTTCCCCTAGAAAAACTTGTACTGTCTGGGCACAAGCAGAGGACTTCCCAGTCTTCTCATTGACTTCAGATTCAGACACTTACCGTTGTCATAGCATGGTGTACTGGAACAAATATTCTAATGGAAATAAAAAATCAAGTACATTATAAAGGGTTTCGTTTATCGTTTGTCTCACAATCGTCACTTACTAATATAATTATTGATGGCCACGTTTCGACCGAGTATTGCAGGTCTTCACCAGGCGATAGATCGAGTCAATTTACTGAGTAGGACTATTTGAACGACCATGGTTAGTTAGCTGTTAGTTGTTAGGGATCGGTGTATCACGAACTTCGCTCATGGTTGGTGAGTCTCGATCCAAAGCATTGTGGGCATTCTCAGAGGAGGAAATTGTCCCCTCAGCGGTCCGCTTTGGCAGCGATCATGACCTACCTAGCCATGATTTATAGTTTCTTAACATTCAGTCTATGGATCATGTTTTCATTATAATAACTATCTCCTTACTAACTCATGTTTTTAGCTTACGATGTGTGCGGGTAAGGTATTCAAAATATTAGTATAGGTAATAGCATGATTTGTAGTGATATTTGGCATAAATACCACGAGTGATATTTCAAAATTGTTAACATAAATTTGAGACAATTTTGAAATATCACAAATGGTATTTATGTCAAATATCACGTACAAATCATGCTTTTATTTGTTTATACTACTACCCACAAAAGGTTTGCAATTTTCACATGTAGGTATTTCAAATTAAGCTGAAATACCACTGCTCTAAGCCAAACAAATTGCAGAAATTTCTCATGTAGCAGTATAACAAGGGAAATGGGACGTACAAGCTTTCCCACCGTGAGCGCCACGAGTTCTGGTCAGTTCTTGGGACGTGTGGGTGGACAAGAGTTTTCTTACTTATGATTGGTTAATGGTTGCGAAGAATCAGGGGCGGATCTAGGGGGAGGGTGCAGGGGGTGCGCACCTCCCCCCCCTCCCCTTGAGATGACCTGCGGTTTTCTAATACTTGTAACTGGTATTCAGGAAAAAAAAGCTACGTGGTTTATTGGTGTTGAAGTAGAGCGAGAGACGAGTGCACCCCCTCCTACAAAAAATCCTGGATCCGCCCCTGAGAATGCTATCGACCAATCATAACTAACGTTTGTCCACCCAAAAGATCTCAGCAATCACTGAATCCCAAGCATGTACACAGTCTCCATAAAGTTTCTGAAGTGGGGAAGAGGAATTACCTATCTGCTGTACACTGAAGTACTGCTGCAGTAGAAAAGGTATCTCAAGGTCCTTATTTTCTAACCTCTGTTCCCCTATAGGTCCAACCTGGTATCACCTTAAGATCACCTGGGTTGCTTAGGGCGTCAGCATCATTCAATTCACACACCACTGTGTCATTAAAGACCGGACCAATGTTTATTGACATGCAGTCCCTCTCCATGGCACAAAAATGATGACATGACACGTGAATGCCGATAACACGATTCAAAATCACGTGACCCATCAGTCGACGGTTATCAGCAGGTGTAATATACTTTAATCGGCGGCAACCAGCTAAAAAGAAAATAGAAAGGGAAAAAATGAAAGAAAGAAAGGGTTTCCTATATTTTTAAAGCCCCCCCCCCCCCCCCCCAAAAAAAAGAAATATTTCTTGACTGTCTTAAACATTGCAGAATTATTTGGGTTGGCACCTGAGAAATGATTCATATATAGTTAGTAAATTCATCCTATGTACGTAGTAGCACTTTCCAGAGTCTAAGTTAGTCGAGACGGGTGAAAAAAAGAGAAAGAGCAAGCAAGAAAAAAAAAGCGAATTCGAATAGGTTAATTTAGGTGACTCCCCGTTGGCAATGTAGCTAATAGTCTAAGCCTTAGTTTCGAAAGAAACGACGACTTTGTGCTGTACTGATGGTTAGTGGGATACAAAACTTTTGTTGAGAGTGATATTTCTGGCTTACGTCACCAAGGTGCCAGAGACTTATCACGCGAGGTTTCCGGTTGCGGTCAGTCCCTGTGACTCGCGCGAAACAGCTGCTCGTCGACCATCTTAGACCATCTTAGATTTTAATGTAATGAAAGGGCTTTCGCACGCGTCTGCAAGTTATAAAGTTAATAATTATCCACAAGCGAGACACAGTATATTTGATACCAAAAGGTTGCCCGTTAAGATAAGTGTTCCATCCTGACGGTCTTACAGAAAGATAGGGAACTGTGAAAACATAGTGGTTTTATACTTAAACCATACTTAGTTTCATTTACTAAATACGGAAACGAATATAAAGATTACAAGAAAAAAAAAACATTTCATCGTATAGAAATATTAACTGGAACCCTAACCTCTTCAGACAACTGATTCTCTCCCGAAAGCGGGGATTATAACAGAATTCAAAGTCTTGGAAAAAACTCTTCGGAAGCCAGTCGGTGGTTGTTTTGAAACTAGATTTCTTGTTGTTGTTGTTTTTTTTTTAAGGGGTTTTTTAGTGGTAATTATAATTTAAAGTTAGTGGCGGACAAGTTCAAAACTCCGATTAGTTCTTTTTTTTTTTTTTTTTAGAAAAAAGTGACACCCTTGAACTTTAAGCAAGAGGCCTGCCAAGACCAAAAAAAAAATGGTTTCAGAATGAATTAATTCAATCGCACCTTCACCTGCAAATAAGATAGAATTCAACCAAGCGGCGCCCAAAAGAGTACAAACCAATAGAAAAAGTAAGACGGAGTTCCAAATGCAAGTCGGCATCATAACATCTCATGTCACTGCACTTTGTGAGAGAATTCAGTTTTAACAGCAAACTTAACAAAACAATGTTTTGCAAGTCACTAACCTTAGCCAACGTCAACCTTAGTGATAAATCCCTCGTCGAACACATCAGTTTGTTAAATTACTTTACCTAAACGATTAATCATAGCTATAAAAGAATCTCTTATCTGATTGGCTATCAACAGCCCGGATTCAAGTGCTTGTTACATCCGTTTGTTGGAAAGCACTGGTGATCCTTGAAAACCGATTGGCTCTCAGCAGTGTGATATACATGTATTCAGGAATTACACTTCTCCAAATCGAGTCCTGAAATAGCATCATGTCAATGGTCTAAGTCGCATCACTTCGCTTCTAAATTGTATTATTTCCAAATCGCACCATGCATACAAAATGAGATGGAAAGGCATTTTCAAAAACCGGCTACTGGATCGATAAAATCTTGTATTTGGGATTTCAATTGGGCGGTTTGAAATGAGTGTAATAAAATGGTAATTGAATTTCTTGTCGCGCAATTTTTGTCTGGTGATATTTGTAATTATCAAATCGAGATCGCGCTGTGCACTCGTTCATTTTCTCGTATAATTTCTGCCTTTTTTGCGCTCCATGCACTCTCAGTTCTATTACCATTATAAATAAATGTTGCGACAAGAATTCCATATACCGGCGCACTTAAAACATTTAAAGCGGAAAGGTACTTTCTATGAGGTAAAGAATATGAGTTGTGTTGTATAAATACCGAAAGGCACGGCGTAAAATTAGATGAATACAAAATGTTAATCTCTCAATGCGTTTCGTGCTATAGCCGAGTATCCCGTTAGGCCGGGCGTCCTTTTTCTTGTAATTCTCGATAATTACCATGAGAAGCTGTAAGACGTTTGGCCTGTTTACATTTAAGTTGGCGGTTTTGAAAGCACTTAACAAAATGCACCCAGTACTTTGTGATCTTTCACCTATAGCACTTGTATTATGGCTGGCCATTCACCAGTCCCGTCGTAAGGATAATTCTACTGTAAATCAGGACTGTCCAGCCAGATCAGGTAACATCGGCATTGTATGCACGGCAGTGACTAGCTTTCGTAAAAATGTCGAGAAAAGACTAATATTTCGTTTTTGAAATAACGGCGGTCGGGCCGGCCAATTCTGACTTTTGGAAAGTGCGCGCCCTTAGATTCTGATTTCTATTCGGGATCATAAAGTCGTCATTATAACCTTAATTTTAAGAAATCAGCTCTTCCGTCATTTACCTTTTAAAATTTTATTTTAAACAATAACTGGATGAGGCTTTGTGATATCCGGAGTCGTCAAGTTAGAGGTAAGTGTTATCAGCTGAGCCCAGAAGGCAGAGACCTTGATTATTTAGGATATCACAAAAACTGAATCTAATAATTGTTTTGTTATGCATTGTTTTGAAGAGAATAACAAGAAACACATCGTTGCACGGTACACAGTATGACATTCCTCTTGGAGATCATGCATTACACGCGCAACCTATACAGATTAGTCAGTTATCTGCTAGCAGAAAAAAGATCTGCAGGTTGCGCTGCTTTCCAAAATGAACTGTAGGCCCTTAGCCAATGAGGAGACTTATATTGTAATTAGTACAATGTATGATAATAACAATTATTTGCCGGATGAATTTATTGAAAGGAGCTGTGGATCATTATACTTTTTGGGGAAACTGCCCACCAACCCCTCCCCTAAGCTAACATTACTTCTCACTCAGGGCAAAATGTTGGCTTAGGGGGGAGGGGGGGAGGGGTAGGAGGACAGTTTCCCAGAAACCTGTTATGATCCGGAGCTGTCACGAAATTTATCAAAATTCAAAGAGTGGGAACAGCCTTAAAATTGAGTAAAACATAAAAATAACTGCTCAAATCGCCGCGCCGACTTTTAAAGTGGTCAGACTCACATATCACATAGTTCTTGCCTCCGTTCCTCTATAGGCCCAACCAGGTGCACGCCTCAGATCTTGGGGGTGTTGTACGACGTCAGCATCATTCAGTTCACACACCACTGTGTCTTTTACGCCTGAACCAATATTAGCGGACACACAGTCCCTCTTCATGACGCAGAAATGATGACATGATCCATGAATACCGATAGAAAGATTGGAAATCACGTGACCCTTAAGATGACGGCCTTGCACAGGTGGTTCAAACTTTAGACGGCGGCAACCCACTAAAAAATCAGAATCAAAATCAAATGAATAAAATAAGTAAATAATAATAATAAAAAATCATGTTGTATATCACATTAATTTTACGTGATTGTCAGGCACTAACTGAGTTTTTTGTATTATTGACTTGAGTTTTTCATTTTCAAATTAACATAAAGTAGGCTACCCTGCGTTTTGATGCTTTGACATCAATGCTTAGTATGAAACACTTATCGGTTTTAGAACATTTACCAACACTTATCAAAACAAAAGTATCGTTTTTCTTAAAGTTTTAAGTGAAAAAATAGCTCGAGCATGAATATTGCAAAATCCGTAAGAGTAAGTAAAATAAATGACAGCTTAATAATTAATAACCTGTGAACAGGCTCTGTCACCCTTTCCCTTCCCTTTGCTCTCTTTTTTTTTACCCTTTCCCCAAACGGAGAGGCTGTTCGATTTCTCAGGCTAAATAACTAACACTTAAGATCGATGCAGGAATCGATTACGTTAAAGTAGTAGAAATAGTAATAGAGTAAAAACCCTCGCCGAGTAAGAACCTGGTTTTTAATCTGTTAGGCTTAAATTTGCTAGTTAGGTCCCCTCTATACAAGAACCTGTTAAGCCTAAAATTTAAAACAAGTTCTTATCAGTACTTTGCGAAATCTACAAAACAAATTATGTACACTTGGGCAAAGGGACTTCAAACTTCATGTGGTCAGTGCTTCAGTTTTTCTTCTTATAGTCTTTTTTACATAAAAACTAATTTGCTAAGCTGAGTTTATATAAGGAATAAATCTTAGCTACCAAGAACCTATTTAAGAACCTAAATTGTGCTAATTACCATTTATGTAAGAACTTGTTTGGGCTAACTTGGAAAAAAAGTTCTACTATGACTCGCGGTTTTTTTTACTGTGATATAACGTGATGAGAATAGTCTGAATCAAATACCCGAGGTGGCATGGTGAACTCGCATCAACAGCATTGATCAAATCTGACCATTACTACCAGATCAGAACTACATTCGTTCATCAAACCAAACTGGCTTGAAGTATTCACTTTATGTAAACCCTGTTCAGTGGAACGCGAAGTAGATTCATGAATCTTAATTGTTAAGGGGACATGAGAAACATCAATGCAAAGTTTTTAAGGATGAGTGGCAGAAATTGTCGGTACAAAAACTATGGACTTCGATTAATTCTCTTCCACCAGAAAAAAAAACCGACTGCAGTGCCCTGGGAATTTACTTGTACGGATGCTTCACTGCAATCTTTCCTTGAACATGCAGCAGATCAAAACATGCTGCTGCTGAGTAAACTCTTCTTCTTCTTCTTCTTCTTTTCAAAAATAAAGGGTCGCTAACTGAAAGAATTCATCAAATTTACCCGTGGGCCAAAGCCATATCCAACCATTGTTTAAAAAGAAGAATTCTTCACAGACGGCTAAAAACAGTTTTGTTCCCTTTTAAAAAATAAAACTTGATGGATCTATACTGCTCATGATTAAGTGTTTATTACCTTGATAGGAACTAAAATACGAGTGATCTAAATTTTTCTTCCTTTTCCACTTACTTCACCCTCCGCCTCGATTAGCTTAGCTAACTGTGTTTTGCGAGAAATACTCCTTTTTCCTTTTCGGTCTACTTTAATTCCCAATAATCTGATTGATGTGCAATGAAGTTGTTGTTGTTGCTGTTGGCCTTATAAGATTACTAACCAGTAAATGAAAATATAGGAGAAATATGAATCACCTTGATCCGCTTCTGAAATGCCATTTAGCCAAGAACACCAAATTGTACAAACCAACAGTGACTTCAACACTGACTCACAAGGAACCTTCATGACATCTGACTTTGCGAGTGACTAACTGGTTAAACTGGTATCACTGAAAGACACTGCTGGAAGCTGCGAACTGCGAGCTCGACACTGGATAGTCTCTTCAAAAGTTACATATCATGCGAGATATACAGTTTCAGCAATTTTCCTGTCAATGCATGCTCACTAATGTCCTCCCGATTGAGAGATAAAATGCAGTGTCATGATTCATAAATGGTTTTATTATATGGAGGAGAGTGTTTTACTGGGAACTAAACCACTCGTAGATTCCATACGCCACTTCATCCGGGACCCGAGTGGCGTATTTTCCGTATGTCACCTTTGTGAGTGTCGTATCGTTCAATGACGTCACGATTCCCGCCTTTTACTTTTGTTGAATTGGTTTCTCCATATAATAAAAAGAACATTACACGTTGGCTCGAAGATATGAATTTTATGTTCTCGTGGCAAGAACAATATCTCACGAGTGAGCGAAGCTCACTCGTGAGATATTGTTCTTGCCACGAGAACATAAAATTCATATCTTCGAGCCACCGTGTAATATCCTCTATATACTGGCACGGGGAAAAAGTTCTTGGAGAAAAAGTTCCTGTTTACGCGCGCTGCTATGTTAATTTTAATTGTAAAAAGACAAAAGAGTTTAGAATCATCGTGATCTAATAAGAATGAAGACCAATTTTTACGCTACTTTTACTTGGCATAGAACAGACAGAGTGCAGTTCCTTTAGTTTTGTTTTTTCAAAATTGTTTTCATGAGCTGAATGTCGACATGTAGCCTGATAATAAAATGCCAGAAACGACACACTGTCGGTTTGCTTTTAAGATTTGTAAGAATTAACTCGGAATTAATCGATTTTTATACATTTTGAAAACTAGTCCATTTTTTCCTTCGTTGCTTTTATTCCTTCTCTCTCTTAGTCAAAAATCTAAATTGAACAAAGTAAATCTTATCACATCTTCTCAAACTTTGGCAAATAAACCGCAACCTCAAGACTGTACACACCTGTCGTCAGAAAACCTTATTCAAATTAAGTTGTGTATTGTTTTTACATAGAGCAAGATTGGCCTTAGTAATTTAACTTCCATGTTTTCAACTTCCCAACAACTTCCGTAAAAGTTTGCATGATACACGTACACTTAATTCGGTGTCTGTTTAGCAATAGATTGAAAAAGATAGAAGTAGTGTATTAAGCAGTGTTCTGCCAAGCATTTGTGTAAAGCACGCGTAATCTACGGTATGAAGAAACAAGGTCATTTGGAGGCTCGGCGTGATTCTCATTGTGGGTCACTACTAAACAGGGTGTGGTCTTAGGGTTTTGGTTAAACAAGTTATTATACAATTTCAATATTTAGCATCTTAAAAGGGACGTGTTTTTGGACAGGAAACCTTTGAAATAGTGTAAGGCTGGTGATGAGCGGTCAACACGCATAGTACGAATCTGGTCACGTGCTTTTAAATTGCCCATTATCATAAAAAGTTTTCCTTTTTTCCAAGTTCCAGACAGGAATGCAATAAACTGCCAAGACAAGTATCGCTTGAGTCTTTTAAGGAAGCTATTTAAATGGTGTATTAGTTTCTTATTTTGTATATTTGTTTATTGTTACTTGTTTTTTTAAGGGCAGTCCTCTATAATTATTCAATATTGAATATTGGACTTTACATGGAAAATATAAACTATTAATAAATGTTCCATGTTAGTTTAAGAAATTTCCTAAATCTGTGACCCCTTCTGTCGACAGTGCAAAACGAAACGAATCAGGATCATAAAATAAGGCCAGTCTTGTCTTAAACAAGGTAGCGAAATGAACAGTTGTAGGCTCCTGGTTTGGAATTTAAATGACACACGTTCCACTATAGCCTGCCAATACAGCTGTCTCTTCTCGCTCCAGACCTCTAGGGACGTTTCGCTGTGAAAGGTCCTCTCTTTACTGCGAAGAGGACCGAAACAGAATAATTTAAACAACAACTCTAGTTCCAATAGAAAATCCCCGTTTTCCGGTGGTAATGCATGTTCCATTTCGAGTTTTCACAAAGAATCACCAGTTCCAGCCTATTCACGACGATATCTCAGGGGCACCCAACATCAATTTTCAGAGAATATCTGTTCGGAAGACGATTTGAGGTCTAGAATTTTCGGAACATTTGTTGTAAAATTTCTTGCTTGTCTGCCTCTCCTAGGATTTTCGAACATCTAAAAATTGGTATAATGCCCATTTTTAACGGATTTTTACCCTGAAAAGATCACGTAGAATTTTCGGGAGCCTTTTTTCTGGCTGAAATTTTAGAAAAGTTAAGTTTTGATCCCTATAATTTTCGGATCACTAGACGTTCAGCTAGGAAATCCGAACAGATGTAAAATTTTTAGGGGATAAAAATATGCCTATATCTACTGTTTAAATACTAAAATACGTTTAACAATGCTACGTTTAAGTAGTTTTGAACTATATTCTCGATGGATGCCTCTAATATCTGTGCCGCCATCTTGAACTTTGGTGAGAGAGGGAAAACGAATTGATTTGTAAACTGCGAGCAGTCTCTCCTTTGCTTCACATTCAGTGAGGGGATTTTACTAAGGTGCCAAGTAGAAAAAAGGGCCTCTCACGCCTTCAGTCACGCATGTGGCCATTTAAGCATCTCGCGCGTTTAGCTCGACTGACTAAGAAGAAAAAGCAGACTGCTCGTAGTCTATGGAACTTATATCAAATGGAACATGTTCTTCACCCGATTATCCATTCCCTCGAAGATTCCGAAGGTTTTCGGTTAAACTGGTTCTGTTATTCAATATTCTTTAGTCAGTGGACATGACTGAAAAAGGGGGCATTTTCTTTGCTATGCTCACACCACAGTTACAGTATAATTATAATTACGAAATTGTAGTTAGAACCCAATCCTTTTATTAAACTACATACTTTACAACAGTTTTATAAATACACGTTTGACAATTTAATTCGACTTACGTAGCGTTGAGGTCGAAATATTTCTTCTCTCAAAACTTCGCCACGAGTATGAATGTTTTACCATTATATATTAAAAGTTTATAATAATACAGGCTACGCTACGAATATCTAGCTACGAAGAAATGATTTCTCCATGCCGCACGAGAAACCACTCTGACCACTGCTCGCAGGTTACATACAGGCAACCAATATAGCGATATGTAAGGGAAAGTTCACTTAATATACAAGGGGAGGGGATGAAGATATTGAGGGGGGCTCCGAAAATTTTTAGACACCCGAAGGGGGGGCTCTGAAAAAATTGTTGCGCTAGGAGGGGGGGCTCCGAAAATTTGTATA
>OZ037998.1:6023901-6281401 GCA_964035705.1 Porites rus
AAATAATTTACTGCATTCTTGGAACCTTAGAATTAAATTTGTTGATGATACAACTGCCTTTGAAATAATCCCTAGAAAAACTGTTAGCTCACTTAACTTTGCTATTAATGATCTGTTTTTGAAAGTTTATCCGTTGCTACATTTTTTTTCTCATTTTCTTCAAAACAGATGATTCCTCTGGAGGATTGTGTACATATTATACAATGTAACACTGTTGAATAATCACCTGACTTAGACCAAAATATGTCAGTAGGGCCATTATTGGAGCTGCTGCTGCAAACACTAAGAGATGTTTTCGTATTCTATTCCTCACCAATCCCTGAAAGTAAACACAAAAGGCAAAGAAACTTTATTACTTTTGCTTCTCAGTTTTGTACTATAAATGAGTACAAACGGAACATTTCATGAGGTGATCTGATTTAAGCCTTGGTTACTAAAAAAGCACACATCTCTCCAGAAAACTTAGAACCACTGGGTTTGTTAGAAAATAATTTTGTTAGGGCTATCTACAATGCAATATGTTTTTTTCTTGGAGAACAGCCTTGACATGATATGTTGCAAGGAAACTTTATCTCACTTAAACTCACCTTAAAACAAATTTTATCTAAAGGAACTGGGGTTAATCAATTAATATTATTAATCACCATCATTATTATTAATATACAAAAAGAACATTGAATTTAACGATAATGCCCAGCTACAACTATTATAATTATCAATAATAATTATTGTTAGTGAAGGTGTGATTTTTTGGGGGCTAGAATACGTACAAAAAGGGAAGTGTAACATAAGATTATAGTTGATGAAGAATAAATATTCCTTGACATGTACATGTAATGTGGAAAGAAAGAAACAGGAAAGGCAAAATTCATGATAGAGTAAATATTAAAAATGATGTTAAAACTCACTTCATGAAGAAGAAACGTTGAAAGACCAAATGCAGCTGGTGCCTACAAAAAATATGTTCAAACCATTACAATTACCAGTCCCAAATATTTAATAGTTGATATTCAGTAACCTAAAGGTTTTTCTTTTTTACATACACCGTAAAATTCCGAAAATAAGCCCCTCCAAATATAAGCCCCCCAAACCAGTAAAGCAAAAAACCCTCCGTTAAATCGCCCCTCCAAATATAAGCCCCCCTGGGGGCTTGTACTTGGAAAATTGCCCTCAAATACAAAGTAAGACAAAGCAAAAATGGTCAATTTACTTCCAAATATAAGGCTAGCCCATTTGATTTTGAAACGCAAATTTCCCTCCGTAGATGCCCCTCCGAATATAAGCCCCTCCAAAAATAAGCCCCTCAAAAAGGGCCTTTGAAAAATATAAGTCCCAGGGCATATTTTTGGAATTCTACCGTATATAAAATAATAATAAAAATAAGAATCATTGTCCACCTTATGTAACATGATTGCTACGAATACAATCACTTCCACTTCTGTTTTGGATGTAGACACAGCGGCTCCCAATGCCACACCATCCGCTGCAAAAACAACAAAACACATTCTTACTGTTTATTTACAATTATGTCACACCATTAATAAAGTGTAGGTAAGGGAGTTAGGAAAAATTTTTGATGCCCACCTGATATTATACAGATTGTGATGACTGTTTGAGTGGCGCGTTAAAGTGTGAAAGTACTATAATAATTTGTATTAATAATAACATGTACCCTTACCAGCAGCATGGACAACCAAGCCAACCGTGGCAGTGATTTTGCTATGTCTCTGTCTACCATTGCTCTCTGGATCTCCACCTGCGATACAAAAAAAAAGAGTCAATAGTGCATTAAGGTACGTTTTGACCGAGGAATACCCCAATATACCAGTATACAGTTTTTCTAGACCTCATAGAGGAGCTTGCTCTGTGGGTGATCCCAGCCTCTTGGCGAAGTTTATTAAAATAAATAAATAAATAAACAGTTACAAGACAAAGTTCTAGCACACAAAAGCACCAAAATAGATTTCTGCTCTTCTACAAAATATGCAAAAGACAATTTGCAGACCCTAAGACCCTAAGAAGGACAACATTGTACAATGTAATGGTTGAAGCTGTTAAAGTCTGTTTTTTTCCCATTACAGTGTATTTAATGAAGATTAATAGAAAATATCAGAAAATACCAAGCCACACTAACCAACTCCCCTCTAATCCTCACCCAACACACCACATGTAACTCACCATGTGATCATGAGTTCAATAATCTTGGCGAGTGGTGGACTTGTGTCAACGGCCCTTCAATAATATTTATACACAAAGACTGCAATACAGTTGAAACTCATTCATGGACACTGTTAAAATTATTTAAGTCACTTTAAAATATATTTATATATATTAAAATATATGTACCTTGTGATCCAGAGGGTGCATGTGAATGACCACCACTGATGTGATCAATTAGCAGCATAAATACAAAGCCACAGACCAACGAAAGCCCTATAAAGACATCAGGTTCAACCTGAGAGATTTGATGCTTCAAAAGATCTACATGTGAATGAACTTTGCTTGTATCTTCCAGAGAATGAGAGGCTTCTGCAGCTTTGTCTTCTGAGTGAGTGTGGGAAGTGTGTCCTTTAAAGGAAAAAAATAAATAATACAACATGAAAGTTAACCGCAGAAACAATTATATTTTAAACGCAAATTTTAAAGCAGAATACACAAGGTCAAAGATAAAAGAGAGGTGAGAAGAAATGATCATGTTAAATCACAGGGTTGGGCATTGGAACTCACCCGCTCGCCCAGGCGAGTTCCAAAGCGGTCAGATGTCAGAGTAAAAATTAAGGATCACCCTCCTGGTTTGCCGAGTACATTTTTCATAATACACAATATATATGTATTCAAAGTTAACTTCACTTTTCAATTTCCACTCAAAAATAATCTTAACTTTTTTAAAAGCTTACCATTCTGAAATGAAATTTTAAAATTTTTAAAACAGGTTACTTTGTAAACAGACCAAACGGTTTCTGCTTTGATGATTGTTACATGAAGGATGAACTTAAACAAAAACCCGGGCATTGGTGAGTGAACTTCCCTGTCATGAGGAGGGGATTATCTTTTTTTTTCCACTAAATGTCACCCGCCCATACCAGATGGCGAGTGCTCGAAAATTTTAGTTTCAAACCCTGCAATCACCAACCTGGGTTAAGTAAAAAAGAAAGAACACAAAGGAAAACCTGAACAGGTCACATTGATTGTGATTAGTTTTTAAGAATGTGTCCCCCTATTGCATCAAGTACACAGGACAGAGTTAAGCCTCATGATCCTTCTTCCACTGCCATGACTCTAAATGTGCAGGGGATAAAAACCCCAGTGGTGTTGGCCCCCCAACCAGCTACATGATTCTTTTTTGGCTGTTTAGGGAAGGAGTGGCTTCAGGTCAACAGTGATTGTGGCAATCTGTATGTGGTCTTGGCCATATCTGGCAAAGCTAAATAAATCAGTGACTTCTTGGTAATAGGTATGCAATTACAGGGCTTGAAAAAATTCTTGTCCAGTAGTGTGGGATGAGTAGATTTTCTTACTGGGCAAGAAACTTTTAAAGCTCGCTTGCACAAAAGCAAAGGTCTGAGGAAAGTCTAGCCTCCCACGCAGACGTTCTTAGGGGTTCGTCACACATTCCTGCCCCACGAACGTCTGCTGACTTGAGCGGAAAAAAATGTAGACCAATCACAGCAGACTTCCAGATCTGGGAAGTGTACTTTGGACCTTGAGAAATTTCATGCTTGACTTTATAGCTCCAGAAAAGATCAGAAAGGTCTCATGAAAGGTTAAGACCTTACAGTTTTAGAACAAACTACTCAGTTAACTCACAAGCATTCATACTAGTGGCTACCCTCACAATCTCATTGAAAAAAATTACCTTGGAGGTTAAATTTGCTGAACGGAAGTTGGCTTTACTACAAAACAATAACGTGTGGAAAAAATTCTGCATTTTGTTCAGTCTTACAAGGTAACCCCGCTGTTGCAGCACATAAAGAGCAAATGACATCTAATCCAGCCTTTACAGAGAGAAATATACAAAAACCCAACACTTATCTCCCAGATTCTCGCCCGCAGCAAAAATCTTTGATCATGTACCACACTCTACGGAGCTTGTACGTATGTGTTTGGCTTGTCAACACTTTCACTTCAACAGCGCCGATTGGATCTCCGATAATCTGCATGTGATCTCCAGCCAGTAATTTTGTGAACAATGGGAAAGGAATTTATCTTTCGGTTCAGCAGACGTTCGTGAGGCAGGAATGGGTGACGAACCCCTCAGAACGTCTGTGTGGGAGGCTAAGGAAAGTCATCCTCCAACTAAATCATTAGCTACGACAAGCAAAATGTGAGAGCTGCTTGCCCAACGGACAAGCTGCAATTCAAGTTTTTTTTTTCAGGTCTCAGTTCGCAGTGGAGCTCACCATGTTCCTGTGATTCATATAGAGCATGAACACCCTCAGGAATAATGACCGCAAGTGCAGTGCCTACCAAAAGACCAGCACCAAGTATGCTTATCATCCGCAATCGCTTCTGTTTAAGACAACAGGAAAAACAAGCAATAACAAAATTAGTATGAAGCATGTTTATCTTACCAATTATTATTCATTTTTAATATTTCTCAATATTTCCTCGTTCCATACGTTGACATGTAAGAAAGAGTGATGGGAAAAAGTCTCAAGTAAAGTCCAATAAACTGCTAGATTCTCTATTTAAATAAAATTATGTTATCTTGTAAAGCAAAGAGAGATTTTGAAATGAGATCAAAATGTAACTTAAAGCCAACTTCCATGCATATCTTCAGTTATTGAAGGCATGCATGGAAGTACTCTGTACTGTAGGCCCCCACAACCTTGATGTAACAATGCCGGGTCGAGGTTCTTTAAAGTACATTTTACCATTACTGGGGCAAAGAACTTCGTCAATTATACCGAATAATTCATTATAAAGCGGATCATTACATCGAGGTT
Organism: Porites rus; assembly: GCA_964035705.1. Lineage (NCBI taxonomy): Eukaryota > Metazoa > Cnidaria > Anthozoa > Scleractinia > Poritidae > Porites > Porites rus. Next base: position 6,028,848 of record OZ037998.1, read on the forward strand.
CCACTGTATAAAATTACACGTAACAAATGCATATTCAAACAAAGGTTCTGTACCCCCACGCATTTACCATTATGGATAACAGTTTGACTAAGTGTAATCTTGAACATAAAATGTTATTAGCAATTTAGAAACACGAAAAATAAAACGAATAACAATCAGGTTATGTATTTAATTACGCTGTTAACGTCTTTAGAAGATGGATCTACACTGTACACCATTAACTTCTCTAGGTTAGATGAAGTTTGCCTATTTCACCATGTCACAAATTATCACTAAGGAAATTTAACATCAATACAGAGAGTTATTTGAATTGTGTGCAAAAATCATAGTAGCAATTACAGAGCCATCGCATATAACAAGGACCCGTAAAAAAAATAAATAATAAACATCACATAATTCTTACCTCAGACATCGTGAAGGCGAGTGGAATAGCACCGGCGACATAGCACCCGACAAGCATACAAAAACTTAACCCAAATAACCTAGATATATCATCCATTTCTCGAAAAATGTGTTGTTTAACTTAAAAAAATTATGACTCTATTAGGTGAGTTTCATTGAGTCCAAAAAGACCATAAAATTGGACGTGCAATTGAATTTACATTTTCGAACGACTCTCACACTAATTTTTGTGACACGCGTCCGTTCAGCTGTGTAGCCGCGTAAATTTGTCAGCGGTGTCTCAAGCAAACCTCACTTTTGTTGTCGTCCGTTTCCGGTTATTTTCCCAGAAAGAATAATGCTTAGGAAAGCAGAATCGCTGAATACGTAGAAGAAACACGGAAAGGTAAGGTGGGTTTAAAAAATATGTTTTGTTCCTTCGAACATTAGTATTTTTAAAGCCAATCGGGTACAACCTGACTCTGTCCTGCGATCAGGCGTTCCTCATTGATAAAAAAAACCAAGTTATTTTCCCATTTCTTTGAGTACTTGAAACAAAAAAGGTTGTGACAGATACGGAAGGGTATTTCATATACTTAGATAGATATAAACGGTGGGGAAAGTTGTTTTGACTTTCAATACAAGGCTTAGACCCGTTTTAAACGTCGTGCTACTGCCGTGCCTGTGCCGAACTAAATCGATCGAATTAAATTCGACTTACGGGAGTAGCGCGACGTTTGAAACTCGCAAGCGTGCTGCCTTGCCGTGCTACATGGCAGTAGCTCGACTTGTTTTCAAACGTCGCGCTACGGCATTGCAAAACTCAGTTCATAACTGAACTATAATATATATACAGTAGAATACATTTTAAAAGTTCACTAAACCTATTTTTTAGTTTTGTTTTCCGCAACAGCTATTTTAAATTATTCGAATGAGTTAAATTCGACGTCTGAAACCAAGTCGTCCTAAACAGTAGTGACTCTCAATATTAGCTATTATTCAGTTCAGGACATAAAATCAATAAATTGAGTGTGATTATTAATATCATCATCATCATTGTCATCATCATCATCATCAGGGATTTTGTCACCACTGCATCTATAACAACCCTAAAGTCATGGACGCAAAGTCAGAGCCCGGCGATCTAAGACGGATGTTTTTGAAAAATACCCTGTTTGTGGGAGTTAAAATATTTAGCACAAGAGAGCAGAATCGTCTGCTACTGAAAGAGGTCAGAAAGTTTTAGAACAAATGAAAAGAAGTATTAGTATGCAGCCAGGCAGCTCAAATATCCAACAAAACGTATTATATTCCAAAAGCTGCCATTTTGACAGTTTTGAATATTCTTTCTTGATATGCGATGCACGTAGGACATCAAGATCAAGACAAAGCAAGACTAGGAAAGCTAAGCCTCTGAGGGCAGATTATTTTTATAACTTTGAGGTTGAAAGTAACACGTACATACTGATACAATTGAATGCTTAAAATATTATCGAACTAAAAGAATTAAGGCTATTCAAAAAGATTTTGCGGTAACCACTGCTAGGGAAAAAAGCTGTTTTGGAGGGTGGCTGCTTCATACTGAGTGTTAAGTCTGGTTGGAGTCGAGTTGGACTGGGTGAGGACAAAACATGGACCAGGGGTCCATGGACCCCCACTTTGGACCGGGTCCATGGCCCACTTTCATGGACCGGGTCCATGGACAGTTTTTTTAATAATGAGAAATGAACAAAAACAGAAATAGTGCAAAAATAAGGTTAAAAACCAGCAACAACAACAAACAATGCTCGATTGATCAGTAATGTTTAATTGTGCTTACATAGTGTAAAAAAAAAGGGGGGGGGGGGGTCGGTACCTCATGCCAAAATGCTGCTTGTTCCAATGAATTGTTTTCTCTGATGGGTAGATTATGCTTCGGAGGAAAACCTTTTGACTGAGCAAATGTGAATTATTTCATACCGAGAGGTCGTGACACACATATTAGGGCCATTTATACGGAGAAAAATAAGACGCGTCTTAAAAAAGACGCGAACTTTCCTTATAAATGGCACATTTCGTCTAAAATAAGACGCGGCTTAGCTAAGACGTGTCTTATTAGATAAGACATGCTTGTATAAATGGTACAGTTCGCGTCTTATTTAAGACGCGTCTTATTTTTCCTCGTATAAATGGACCTATTGATTTTCTACCTCTTTTAAAATGTAAAGCTGTTCATTGCGGCTGATCAAAAGGGTTTTAGGTTGTTTAATTTCTCCAAAAGTGCATCCTGGATCTGATTAATTCTAAGCCACTTTCTTTATGTCCATGAATGTCACTTTTTCCTGCAATGTTTTGTCACGCTGGGCCCAGCTCCTTCGCGCTTTTGGCAGGACGATTATAAATTCTCACGGATAGTGATTTACAGATCCAGATCTTGAAGAAGAAGAAGAAGTGGCAGGGATTGTAGCTTAAACTGAAGCTACATCAACTATGGAGAATTGCGATATGACTCAGTCATGATTGCTCTAAAAGCAATGAATTCTTAACTCCAGCTTGTTTTTCTAAGGGTGATGCGAGTCTTTGTACTGAAGCGCGTAATTCCTCTCTTGGTGATAACTTTTGAATCAGCTTAATTTAACAGTCTTGTGACTGGACATGTGCAAGCAGACTGTATGTCATGTAAGCACAACTACATCAGATTTGTGATCAATCGTGAGCATTGGTCGACAGCGTCTCGTCAAATCTTTTTTTGGCACTATTTCTGTTTTTGAGTGCTCATGGACCTGGTGCAAAACCTTCTTATAAAAATAAAAAAATAAACTGTCCATGGACCTGGCCATGACAGGGGGTCCATGGACCTGGTCCATGAAAGTGGTCCATGGACCCGGTCCAAAGAGGGGGTCCATGAACCCCTGGTCCATGTTTTGTCCTCACCCAGTTGGACTCGGAAGCGGAGTCGCGCTTATGGCCTAGTGAACACCAAAAATAGGAGTCGTAAGCGGAGTCATAAACGTGAAGGAATCGGATTCAGAAGAATCAGAACGTTTTCATTTTCTTCCGACTCCGCTTACGACTACTCCGTCCCTTAAGTTCCGCTTTTGATCTAGTGAAAACCAGATTGTCGAAGTCGGAAGCAGAAGTGAAAGGATAAACCAATCACAATGTACGTTCCTACGCTTTGTGATTGGTTTAGTTCTTCCGCTTCTGCTTGCGACTCCGACGACCCAGTTTTTACTTGATCGTAAACGACGGAGTCGTAAGTGGAATTACACCGATGTTTTTCCTTGATCATGATGTTCTACGTTTCTGATTACGACTCCGGCTCCGACACCGTCGCTAGTGGAACCAGCCTTTAGCCGCTGTATTTAACAGAGGCGCCCGTACCCAGTGTCCTCGGAAAAGAGGCTGTTTTTCCAAGAAATGTTTCTGTTTTCGATCGATTTCCGGTAAATTTCTCGGAACTGAAAACGCTTATCAAGAACATATTCTTAGACGTCGAAATGGAAGTAAAGTATAAAGGCAAGGAGGTTTCTTGGTCAATCGTTTGTTATCTAATCCAATTATCGATGATTGGTCCCTGATCTTAAGCTTTTAAGAAGTAAAACCTTCACTTAACAATAGACCCTGGCACAGTTTGCGGCGCCATCTTGCACTTGACGAGTAGTACAGTGTTTGTATGAGAATCTAATGTCTAATAATTTCCGTAAAACGGTTGTTCCGAAACAAATATGACTTGTAAACTAAAGCTACAAACAAAGAATTGTACTGAAAAAGTTTGGGGGCGTACCTGTGCTTAAATTTCTCCAGAGGCTTGCTTTATTTTTCCATATATATATATATATATTTGTCTGTAATTTTTCCCAGGACTTTCTTATACAGACAGACTCATAGAAAATTTTAAAAAGTGGTCCTAGGTCTTCTAGCGCCTGTAACGCCCTCAATTTTTTTCAGGTATAGATTCGTTAGGAGTGAAGCTTTAGTTTACAATTCATATTTTTTCAGAACAGCCGTTCTACGGAAATTATGCGACATTTAATGTCGAGTAATTTCCGTAGAACGGCTGTTCTGAAAAAATATGAATTGTAAGGGAAAGTTCATTTAATATGACAAGGGGGGGGGGGGGGATGAAGATATTGAGGGGGGGCTCCGAAAATTTTTAGACACCCGAAGGGGGGGCTCTGAAAAAATTGTTGCGCTAGGAGAGGGGGCTCCGAAAATTTGTATACTTCAAAACCAACACATGACATCATCATACAGATCGGATGGTTTTCAACTCAACAATTTAATGACCTGTGCAACTCAGCTATATCACGTGGTTTACAGATATAACAAATGTAGTCTCAGTAATTATTACACTCTTGTTCATCCCAAAAATGCTTTAGAAAATTTCAAAAATTAGAAATGCTCAAACTTTTTATAATAAACCACATTGATTCAACAAGATTTCAAAATCTGCTAACGGGAACTATAAAAACGATGACTCTGTAACAAGAAATGTTAAGAAATGAAGGAGGGGGGGGGCTCTGAAATTTTTTCGACTAGCCAGGGGGCTCCTAAAAAATTGAACCACTAGCGAGGGGGGCTCCTAAAATTTCAAGCTTCGAGTTTCAATATCTTCATCCCCCCCCCCCCCCCCCCCTTGTCATATTAAATGAACTTTTCCTAAACGAAAGATTCTCATACAAACACAGTAATTTCACACGCGTTTGCCTACTTGTCAACATGGCGTCGAAAACCGGAACCAGGTCTATTATTACTAATATTTTTGACTAGGAACTTTAAAGCCAATCGTCAGTTTCCAGAACTCTCGGCATGTCGTAGTTCGATTACCAGCCACTGTTCGGGAAAAGGGCCGCGCTCCTCCCTCGAGGAGGCCGACAACACCAAACCCAAGCGAGGAAAATCGAGGCAGTTCGCTTATTGCGATTATAAACTGTTGGTTATCTTGAAAAGCTAGAAGAACAATATCATTATTGTTAATTCACCACATTCTTCTCTATTGTTTGCGAAATTTTCGACAACGGAAGGGTGGCGCGTGACAGAGCTCTGACACGAGAAGTGCATCCATGGATGGGGTTGGGAAAAAATGAAGAATAATTGAAAGGAAAGAAAGCCAATAAATGATTATGTTTAGGATCAGGGGCCTTGACTGAGCCCAACGTGATGAAAACCCACTTGATTCATTTGTAGATGATGCTGCTCCGCACAGTCATTTCGCGGCCTCTCGCTTCAGTATTTCTTGAAGGCTTGAAATTTATTTTCTATTACTCTTCCAAGAAATACTAAATCAGTTCTGGCCTTTTTTATTGATTTGTAATTTTCGTTAGAGATGCTACATAGTGGATGTATTGCATTAAAGTTATTATTATTATTATCATAATTATAAATCATTGGATAATGCCATTCTAGACTTCGATTGGCTATATGAACCAACAGTACCATTCTCTCCAAAAACTATAATAGTTCAGATAGTTATTTCCCCGTTTTTTTCCGTCATCCATTTTTTAAATTTTAATATTTTAATTTTCTGTTTATCTCTTTCATCCCTCCAACGTCATTCTCCACAAGTTTTAATTTTAGAAAAAAATATATGACTTTATTTTCTGTCATTTAAGCACCCTGTCATTAACTAAAACAAGATGCCCAAAATGTCCGAAACAATTTAGGATATCTGAGGCTCTGCCTTTTCAGTCAGAGATAAATTGGGTAAATTCTGTTAATCATTAAATATTCGACAAAGACAAAAAAAGTTACAGGTGGTTGCTAAACGGGAATTTCCCTTGTGATGTAAAAGATTGAATGTGTTTTACAGTAGTTGCGGTAATGTCTGTTTTACAATGTCTCAAAATGCTATTTTTCCTTTTTTTTTTTTTGTTTTCGTTTTTTTTTCGTCATCCATTTTTTAAATTTTAGCTGATTAAATGCCTCTAATTTTATGCTTATTTCTGTCATTACATCATTTTCAAAAATTTTATGAATATTTTCAAGAGCCATGATACATTTTGTCTAATTTAAACAGCCTGAGTTTACTTAGTTAATGACAGGGTGCTTAAATCACAGAAAATAAAGTCATAATTTTTTTACAAGCGACATTCGTAGAAAAGAGTCATAAAACCGAGACAACAAAAAAGAACAGCCAATTTCATCATAGTTTTTCTGATCTTCTCCGCAGTTCTGGTTCCTTCCTTCTTTGAGGACTTTTAATTCCATGAAAATTGACACCATTATCTGTTGAAAATGACTGACATTGATCCTCAACAAAGCGTGGGCGAGAGGTTAAACGTTCCCAGTAACACTCCTGCCGACGATGAGTTTAAAACAACCCTAGCAGAACTGGAAGTTCTTCCTTTTCGAGACGACGGTCAAAAGTCTGCCTTCTTCGAAACAGTCCGGCGCTTACAGGCCAGACATGTCATTCAGTGTTTCAAGTTTGGTGTTGCTGAACGGAAAAACTCTTCCACAGAAAATTCACAATTTTGTGAGGAAGTGATAAATATTTTCGAAATTTGTTTCTCCTCCTGTTATACGGCTGACGTTGAGAAACGGATTGCATTTGATTACTTCGCTAGGGCCTTAAAATTTTGTTTCCCTGAGCATTCATCGCAGTGCCTTTCTACTGCGATACTTTCCAAACTGCTCCAGCTTGTACAGATTTTCCAAGCTGGAAAGTTCGCCACTTTTGTTTGTGAAGACACTACGCAAGTGGCTAACCTTCACTTACAGATATATGGCTGCAAAGGTTTGTTCGATGGGGCACTTGCGATATTTGAAACAAGAAGAAATCAGGGTCACCTAGCCGAAATTGTCGATCAAACGGTACGGTTTGCTTCTAAAGACGCATCAATATCCTGCATTGAAGAGCAAGTGGCCGGTTTGCGCAGTGAGCACGTGGTTACACCGGTCTTCTTGTCAAATTGGCTTAAACTTCTGAGTTTTGAGAACGTCAGCAATGGTTTCGCATGCGCCTTAGCCAAGATGGACGATCTACGGTACACGAAACAATACCTGTCTATGCCTTTTAATCATCCCATTCCCGTTGTTCAAGTAAATAATGTGTATGAATCAACAGTTTGTTCTTTTGCGAGTGTTTTGGAACAAATGAAGAAAAGGGGTTGCGAAGTTATCCTACCCTCCGACGAAGAAAGGCTGGGTATTTATTCCAGTCATATTCATAATTTCAATCTTCATTCTTCGTTAGCAATGACTTCTCTTAATCTTTTTGCAAACAACAGCATTAGCAATGAAGTGGTAGAAGAGATCCTGCAGCAGTTTTTCGGTAAAGAATCGTTGCAGAATGTAAAAAATAGCGAACGGTCTTTGCCATCTATACTTCAGCAAGCAGATGCTTTTGAACTTGTCTTAAAAGCCTTGATGTTAATTCCAGACGGGAGACTTGTCAACAAATTGATACAGTTCTGGAAAGATATTGTACCCGGAAATACAGATTTCAAAGCTCTTTCTGATTTGATTTGTCTGCTTTTAGAAGGATCAAAAAGCGAGAACCGGTGTCGTCGGGCAGAAATTGCTGAAAAAATAGTGGATCTGCTGAATTCGATTTGCCTTCCTCGGTCTTTAAAAACACTGGTAACGTTTTGGTGTCCTTTTCTTGCATCTTTTGTAAAGATTTTTCCAACATCGTTTCCAAGTCATCAAGACCTACTTGTCCGCCTTATTGAAGGGGCTGCTCTTACCGCTCAAGAACGACTGGAAGAACATTCATTCCATTCTATTAACTTGAATAAACTGCTCCCAGTTATCAACTTCTTAGAATGGATTGCCCAACAGAGCTGCACTGAAGAAATGAAAGAAGAGATGATATTTCTGCTAATTTCCTGCATATTGGATAAAACGTCTTCGCTACAGAACTGTCAATTTTCAATTGATGTGATCAAACAAACGAGTCTTGGTCAACACATGCGATTCAGTATTAAAAAGGAATTGATTGTCAACACAATTCGTTTAGCAAAACTATTCAAGGGACAAGAAAAGAGTGTTTTCCGAGACGTTGTTCAAAGTATAACTTCTGATCAAAATCTCGAGCTCAAAGATGAGATTGTTAGTGAAATTCATCATTTTGTTGAACGCTGTTCTGTTATGAGGACGATTCCACGAGAAATTTTGCAACTACTTTCACTTGTATCAAGCTGTCCAATTTCAGGTGACCGTAGAGTAAAATTACTGCAGAGGGCAAAGAAAACCGGAAAAGGTTTGTCGTGTGGTTTACAAATCTTGCAGCTGGTGAGCAGGCGCCCCCACTTAGTCGTAAAGGAAGAAAATGAATATTTTGACCTGCTTTTTTCAGCGTTTATTGACGTTTTAAGAGAAGACAAAGATATGTGTCTGAAGTTCTACGAGCAGCAGCTTTCAGTACTTTATTCGCCACAAGTGTTCATCCAGTTATGTTGCTCTGAAGTTCCCAGGTTAATATCTTCGGGTTTGTTCACAGAAATTGATTCGCAGTGGTGTTTACCTGTTTTTCAAGATGTGCGAGAAGTAGACTCTCCAACGGAAATGTTAGCACTCTATTCACAAGTAAGAGAAGGCGCTGTGAAAATTGTTGAAAGAGTAGGAGAGAACCGTGGGAATGGGTTTGCTCCTTATCTCTTCCAGACGTCTCAACGTGTCGAAGAACAAACCTTTATTTCATCTCTGGAAAACGTCGTAGAATCAAATGTATTAACTTGCCAAGAGAAACTTTCCCTAGTCGAAAAAGTGTGTGAGACTTTTGTAAGAGACCCAAGCATCTTGACAAAGGAGACAGTGGTAAATGCCTTATATAATATGATACCTTTTTCCCGGTTGCGAAACGATGACAAAACAATCAACAAAGACGTCATGCGTTTGGAATTAAATGAGATTGAAACTATACTGGAAAATCCAGTGATGATGTCTCAGTTATCAAGACTTCCCATAGGTTTCAACACTTCGTTATGCTCCCTGTTCTCCACAAAGACATCTGGCTACTGTTCAAGCGGTAAACTGGCTGACATTTATTATTTCATTGGTTCACAAGAGCACTTGAACGAAGCCTTTTTTGACAATGTCGTAGCCATTCTTAAAATTGCTGCAGAGGAGTCAAATTCAGTGAAGGATGTAATAGAGCTATTGAAGGAAGTGGTAACCTTTGTTCGGGGCGACTCTTCAGAACTAGACTCGTTCATCATGGATAGTTTTCGATACCTCCTGGAAAATCGGGTGCCAAAACAAGAGAGAGGGAGTTTTCTGAACGACGTTGTACAGAATTGGGGGTTCTTACCAAATTTTCCTATTCTCTCTTACTTGGAGGTTCCACGACTTCTTTGGAGAGTGTACAGTTCTATCGCTGACTCTTCGAAGAGATGCGAACTGATAGTTCGAGTGCAAGTCATTTTGCAGAAGACAAACAACTTGCAGACCTTGTGCGATGCATTAAGATACAACTATATTAGAAGACGAGTTGCATGCTGTGATCTCGAGTTGCTTGTTCTCAATTCTTCTCTTTCAACTAACGAAGCTGCTCTGGCATACGAACTTTCGAGCTCTGTTTTTCCAAGCCTCGATAATCGGCGACTTAGGTGCTTCACTTTCGCTGAAGTACACATTCACGAAGGTTGTTTCAAGTTTATTGCCCATGAGACGAGGTTACAAACTGCAGAAAGCAGATCTAGAGACGAAATTGTGAACGCAAGTTCTGCAGAAGAAAACAAAGGAAATTCATCTCCAGCAATTGACTCAGAAGTTTTAACACCAGCGTCGATTGCCCTAAAAATGATTGAACACGTCAAACGTACGCTTAGGAAAGAGGAAGACCTTGCTGAAGTTGTATCTTTGCTTTGGAATCGTTCTTTTGGGCATCAGCGTTTCTTCTGCGGATATGAATGTGGAAAGAGTTTGACTTTATACGACGACTACTTGAACGTTTTCCTGTCCATCATATCGGAGGCATCATCGACAGAAATAATGCTTCACTGGGCTAATCTTAATAGTCACTTCGTCTACCAATGCTCGGAAGTTATTCTCATGGCCTGCAAGAAGAGGTGCGAGGCAGACGATGATGGAGAGGAGGACTTGCTAAAGTTTCAAGCTGTTGTTAGTGCCACATTAGAAAAGATGCGAACAAAGCAGTGGGAAACAAATGCTCCTTTTTGGCATCGAGATCCCTGCTTTCTCTCACTTAAACCACAGTTGAAGCAGTTGAGTGGTATTCTAGGGAGAGGATTGCCGATCAGCGTGAAGACAAAGATTCTAAACCTCTTTCAAACAAATGTTCCTGCAGCGGTGACACTATCAGAAGTCGTATCATCCTGGCCAAATCAAGATGAGGCGAGAAAACTTGTAGAAAAGATGCATTTATCTTGTCAAGAGGAAGAGGTTCCTTCCCAGAGTGAATTTGTTTGGCAATTGCTTAAAGCGTTTGGCCTATTATGCCAGGACTCGAGTGATGAGCTCATGGCCAAGTTCAAGGAGCTGCTTTTAATAAGCGATCCACAAGACGAGTATGGTTTTAACCGTTTGCCCAAATGGCGAGAGACGATGATAGCAAACGGTTTTTCTTCGCATGTCATTGACTTCTGGTGTGTTGCTTTCCTGATGACGCCGCTCGAGCAGCTGTCGTCACGAGATGTTGATGCCATTGTTGATCTGAATTCTAATTCACAGCTGATTGGTTCAGCAATTTCTGAAGAAATTAACAGGTGCATTTTTCCTAAAGATGATTTTGATGTTACTATTACCTTAGGAAGAGGCATCAAAGAGCCATCAACCAAGGAACGCCTTCGATTAGCAAGATTGCTTGGTGAATTCATTAACGTGTTAAAACTTCGAAAACCCGAGGAAAATCGAAAGGACGCCGTTATCAAGCAAATAGTCGTTGAAGCCTGTGATGAGCTTTGTAAAGCATATAAAAGGCCAGACAAAAGACGAAATGGAGGAGATTTGTACATGATTCAGGAGAATGTGCTTAAGGCTCTCTTTACTGAAGTCTTTGGAAAACAGTGTCAGTCTGATACTGGAGTAAACAGTGGTGGCGAAGCAAGCCCTGCGGTTAACGCAGAATCTAGAGGACAATCATGTGTAACAAGGCAGTCATCCTATTTACATGAAAACCTTCCACACATATTGAGCCACAATGAGGTATTTGAACCATTACTAGTGTTGTTAAGGCGTTGGTTGTCCCGGTCTGCCGTCAAACCAACCCTCGCCTCTCATACACAAGGCGTTGTTCAGCAAATCTTTTCAATTCACTCGGCTGTTGGAGAAAGTGATCGAAAGAGTGCTTGCGTCGCTGTGGATCCGGAATTGCACAGAAAAATTCAAGCTCACATCTTATCTCTGGAAGAGAATCAAACTCTCATAGCTCAGCTTCAAGCTTCGGGATACAATCAATTAACGCTAGGAACTCAAAACCTGTGGTCTTCTTCTACTCCAGTGGAGGTTTCTGGGTACATCAGCAAGCGCGAATCTGCAAATAGTAAAAGGTTTCTCAAAAAAATGACCCAAAACCTCAGGAGTCTGTGGGACGAATGGAAGCACATCCTGTTCGCGCTCGGAAAGGGTTTTGTTAAAGTTGACGGAACCGAAGTACGTACACAAGACCTCTTTAGTCTTCAGACCACTTTAGAGGTGATGGAGAAGCAGGTGTCTGCTGTAAAGGAAGCTGTCAATAACATAGACTTGGGAGACCTTAAAAGAAGAGTCAAGCAGTTGATGCGCAAGGAACAAAGATGCCGGGAAAGCATTAAAAAACTGTACAAGAGCAAGGCGAGGAATTCATGTTTTTTTAATTATTTTAAATTTTTGTTCAGATTTTATTCATTGACCTGGTTCTTAACTACAGTTAGATTTGTGTCGTGGTTAAGATCCATTCAACAGTAATTTGCGTAAACTGTTCACAGTCCCCAAATTGTTCCGTAAGATCGTCGATTTCGAAGACTCAACGTTACGGGCTGCCATCTTGGGTAAGTGTCTCCAAGATGGCCGCCCAAACCGGTAAGCTTTCGATCCTGTCCATCTCACGAAAAAATAGAGGACTTTGAACAGTGTAAAATTTGCTGATAACTTGGGAACATTGGATAGTAAAACTGATTAAACTCATGTTCTTGTTAATTGTTTGAATATGCTTTTACAGGCTAAACTAGGTATGTTGGTCTGCCTGATTCATTCTTTAGTTTAGAATACTACATAAATTCAGGTGTAAATTGTTTAGTGTGTTTAATTTGAACCGTCTTTCCAGCTAGTAATCAGTCCACAGGTAACTGCTGCTACCTGGTAGTTGAATAATTTCCTTTTTTCGTAATCTAGAGCTCGGAAGCAGCCCCAAAGGATGAAGATCAACCAAAGAAGTTTGTAGCTGTATGGGAAAATCGATTTTTGGAAAACGTGAAATTGTGCTCTGAGCGAATTCCAGGTTAGTAAAGGCGTTTTATGGGGACGGTAGGGGGACAAACGAGCTCTAGAGATCTCTTGGGTTTGCAATATCGTATCCAAGGGCAGTGAGGGCTTTCCTTCGAATCTCTGGGTTATGATTACTCGGCTTTTGCATAGTATCATACGAAAATGATGGAGGACAAATTGAATACGCAGGTCAATTCAGCAACAAACACATTGTTTGCCCATTTTATTGAACTTGTGCGCGCAGTCACTTGAATTGTGAGAGAGTTCTCAACAGAAAAATTCCTACAATACCAGAAAGAAATTATGGTACCAATTCAACCAAAGACTCAAGACAGGCATACTAAACAAACAGGTAATCATGGACCCCTGTTAAAGTTTGCAGACTAAAAGGCCGATAGAAGGGCATTTCAAGTCTCAAAAAGGTATTATTCGTTACTGAATTCGCCACGGTGACAGCGGATGAAAGAGGACTTGCGTCCCAATTGATGTCAATTCACGCCGCCCATGAAAGGTTGAACCACACCACCGTGGTTTTCGCCCCCATAAAGCTCGACCAAAAGACAAACTTAAGTAAAGGAATAGTTTCTATAACTTTCAAAATTCTTTTTTATTACCGTAAGACTACCCACGACACATTTGGTCTTAGCTGTTGTTAATTCTTAATCAATTTTAACGTAATGGACTGCAGTTTGCTAAAAGAAGGCTTTTACACTAGGCCTTAAGGTCTACTGCGTTTCCTGTCAGGAGCCTGTGAGTAGGAGTCTATATCTCGCAGTTTAGTGTTTTAGGGCCTTGTAGCAAAGCTGAATGTTAACTAAATTTTCTCTTCTCTTTAGGATGCTATGCACCCAACGGTTTTCATTCCGAAAAACCTGTGCTATGTGCCTTGTCCGTGGACAACAGGATTCTGGCGGTTTTCGAAGAAGACAAAAACGGTCGCAGGGAAGAAATAGAAAATGTGGAGGTTAAGCTCATGGCGGCTGGTATGTATGTGTTTGGGCTGCACTCAAGTGAACACGATTACGTCACTGATGAGCTGTGGGCCGCCTTCTTTAAGAAGCTACTTGACGAAAGACTGGTACCGAATATAGTCTTGTCCAATGAAAGTCCAGGATTTGACTGGATGGTGAAGTTTGTACAACCAGGTAAGTGGTATTATAGTAAATTCTTAGAGCCATGCTTTAGCGGACGATGAATATCTTCAGTCTATTGTTAACCCTAACCAATAATGACTGATTAGTGGACATCCACTAAAAATTACAACTGATTTAAAGCATTTACAACATGATAGCATTAAACATTGTTTAAGGCTCTGTTGGTCTAATCTGGACATAGGTCTGGACCATTTTGATTGACCAATCTGTTTTAAACAGGGAGATGAAAGCCGAAGTATCAGTTTTCTTTTACCCATACGTTCTAGATAATTTAAAAAATGTGCGCATTAGATCATATTTAAATGCTATTTTGTGCATTATAAATAAATAAAATTTCTTTTATTTACCCGCGGCAATATTTATAACACTGATGCTACTAGCTAGGGCCGAGCAAATGCCTGAAACAAATAATTTAATCCAAACATAATAGGGTCGTTAAGAATCCCAGCTGGCCGGGGAGGCAAGTCAGTTAGCTATGTACAAGCGCGGTCGAGGATTTGAACTCGGGACTACCAAGAACAAATCTAACTGGCGATCAGGGTGGGACTTGAACTCGGGGTCTCCAAATTGCAAGTCCAGCACTCTAACGTAACCGCTCGCCACGGTACTTCCTGTATCATGGTTGCCAGTCTGAGAGGATAAACGCTCGGGGAGGATACTCCCCTATAAAAGCGACGGAGGTGCTCGTCGTATCTTTTAGGGGTTTACCTTTGTGGATTGGTACCGCTTAGGGTGCTAAAACCTAAATGACGGCTGCCAGAGTTGTCTCGGTAAAAAGTCCTTGAAAAGAAACTGTTCGAAAGTTATCTTTATTACTAATAAAATTTGCAGTGCCAGTTCTATAATTTGTGTTTGTTTAATTGGTACCTCTTTATAGGGGTGGAAATGAATTTGGAACACGCCCATAAAACAAGATTCTAGTACCTTTTAGGGGTGTTCTCGAAATTTTCCTTCGAGCACCATCGTTACTCTTATAGGGGAGTACCCACCGAGGATAAACGTTAATGGGACCTATCCCCATTCTCTTTCATTGAAGATGAGCTGTAATTATATTGTCTGTTTAAAATGTTAGCAAATGCTTCTGTTTTAGAGAAAAGCCATCCTTTTCCCTGGAAATGGGAGCTTCATGGAGGGATTGTACCCTTAGAGGAAGATTATTTCGACTACCGACCACTGACAGCGGCCCTATGGCCTCATTTACATGGATTAACGCAATTCGTGACCTTGACAAGGGAAAATGTGGCGAGCTTCCAATTTGAGGATTTAAAGGTAAAATAAAACCGGAAAAACACCAGTACAGCATTTACTAATTGTTCCACAGATCCTTACTTTCTACGTACGGTAGCGAAACTGTCCTCGGCCCCTTGTCCTGGTTTTAAATGTTGTCCAGCGTTAGCACATCATGCATTACATCATGGACTCAGTCCCAAATTTTTCAATATACAGTCCGTATGTACAGGGTTGTCACTAAGATTTCAAGATGCCGGGTGAATACAACAAGTAGGCGGGGAATCAAACAGCTAGGGATTTCGTTTGGTTCTGTTTTTCTTCTATTTTCCTTTAACAGTAGCCCGGGGAAATCCCCGGCCTCCGCCTCTTAATGGAAGCTCTGCATATACCTCGATGAAATTGACATTGGACATTCTGTACAGAGCATTAACATTTTTTAGTAAGAATGCACCGTCCTGTTATTTACTACAATAATTTTATTCTGGTTGCCCAGTGAGCCGCGGCTAAGATGAATTTTAGGTAGACAGTTTGCCATTTCCCAAGGGAAATAATGAGGATAGTGAAAAAACCTTCAATATCCAATACACGGCAAATTGACTACAAACAAGAGCCACGATAGGGCCTAATGGCTCTTGCCTCGCTAAGAGTTTTTTCTTCTCGTTGCTTCTATTGCGATAGTAAAAAGTCCGCTCTTGACAAAGTAACCTGAGGTGAGAACAATAAAGATTAACTCGTTGGGACCTCGGAGAAAGGTGACCGCTTATTACAGGCCTAGGTCGCTTTTACAGAAATAAATGAAATAAGAGAAATGATTTCCGGGACTTTGGTAAGTGACCCCTTAATACAGGTTTGACTGTGTTTTATTCTATTGTTATTTTATTTTTTTTACGTTAAGGATACATGTGCTGTGGAGGAACTAGAACTGCGAGAAATGAAAACCAGGGAGGTAAAAGAAAAGCGAACAAAGTTGATGGTAAAAATAGCCCTCCAAAAACTGGACAAAGAATTGGAATTCCTGCCTGGCAACGACGACGCACAAAATGTAATGAGGAAAGATCTCGTGAAGAAATTGGGGTTTACTGTGCAGCAGACGATCAAGGCCATCGTGGATGGAAAACATCCTAATGAAGAGATGGTCAAGGAGTTTATTGATAAGAGAAAGAAGCCCGCTTCTACAAAATCTCCTAACAATCAGAAGTCAGATGATAACAGACGGCAATACGTAGACGCAGTACTTAAAGCTTGCAAAGCTGCTTCGGCGTGTGGAGATGCTGATTGTCAGGAAAACTGGTCAACTCAAGCTTCGTTTTCAGAATCACATTAATTTAAGCTGCCATGCAAATTAAATAAGTACTTAGTATCTCGCTTTTTTTTTTTTGCAATCAATTTAGAGAATATTTCAAAGCTAACGTTTGGCAATGTCGATCTGATGCTTTTAAGGTTGGAGTTAACAGTCCAGGGCCCAGTTGTTCGAAGGCCGATTACCGCTAACCCGGGGTTAAATTTTAACCTGGGATTCTTTGTCTTTTCTTCAAAAGCATTTTCCCGGATAATTTTCTCGATTCTTTTTAGAGCATCCAATCATCAAATTGTAGAGAGAATTTTGAGGCGATGGGAGGTAACATACCATCAGTAATACAGTACCTGCATCCCTCAAAAACCTTAAGTGTGACCACGTAGCGGTCTCCTTAATCTCCCCCATCCCCCAACTTTCCTTTCAAGATCAGCACGATAGAATAGACATGTACAACAACACTATTTGAAGAGTGTTAAATAAGCCCGTAGTTCGTTTTTCTTTATTAAATTCTAAAAATACTACTTTCTAGTGAAACTACACTTTTTCACCCAATTACATTCGTTTCTTTCTATTTTTTAATAAAAGCACTGATTATGACTTAATTGATTAGTCCAATCCTAGAAATAAAAATAATAATACAGTGGCAAACTGGGTGTTTTTTTTTGTACTGGACATTACCTTAGTCATATATAAGCACAATTTATTGCAAACTTAGAGTTAGTTGGTCAAAGTGTATTCAAACCTAAGTCAATACAGTTTTTGTCACAAGTTTGTTTCATTATGTACAAGACAAATACACTATATTGCTTCATGGATTATCCCAAGTCTAATACAGACAAAGTAACTCATTGCAAGCACACTCTTTCTAAAATGAATACAACACTAAGATTTTGGCAAAAGAAAATAGGGCACTCAAGCTTAAAGGTCAGTACAAACTAGGCAACAAGTCATGGCGACAGATCACTCCATCTGTACAGGTCTGGTGACTAGTTGCAGCAACATGTTGTGGCGACACATCGTGGAGACAAATCACTTCATGTGCGCTGGAGAAATTTTGTCAAAATCTTTGTCTCTGCAACAGAAATTTGTTGCCGCGACAAGTCACACAAATTGTGTCTGATTTGATTTTTTGTAACATGTTGCTGCAACACAATTCTGTTGCAGAGCAAAGATTTTCACAAAAATACTCCAGTATACATGAAGCGATTTGTTGCTGCGCCCTGCCGTGGCGACATGTTGCTGCAACTTGTCACCTAGTGTGTACCGACCTTAAGCCAACAGGACTGGAAGCTCTACTGTGGCTAACCATTTTTTTCCTCTTTTTACTTTTTACTCAACAATGAAAGTAATATCAAATATGGAAAAATAACTTGAAAAATGTTGACTAGGAAAGATTGTTTGAAAAACACTGTCAGTTATTAATTCATTTTAGTGAATGAAGAAACCATTTCACTCCTGGAGGTGGCCAATAGGCAAAACTAACAAAAACGAATTCTCAATTTCAGTTCAGAAATGTGTAAAATGCTGAAAAAAAAAAACTGAAAGAGAACAAGCTGAAAATATTGCAGAAGAGAGTGCATTTAAATGGAAACACCGTATCATTTAATTTAATTTTAGAAACAAAGCTGGCTCTCCTGGAAGGGTGCATTGCAACATATCTCTATTCACAAAAAACTGTCAAAGCTAGCCAGGGGGCTCGGGCTAGCATGTAGGGGTAGTAAGTCACAGACCTGTAAGTCACAGACCTGTTGCTTAAAACTTGTATGAGAACTATAGATACTTAAATAAAAATAGTTTTTCCCTGTTACAAAGACACTACAATGTAAATGAATGCAATACTTTCACAAAAATTATGTCCTCAGTATACTGCCCCTAAACAGTACTGTAAAAACTACCATATAAACAAAATTCCATGTCCTTTTTTACAAGGTAAGCATTTGTACAGCGTGGATTCGACACCTGTTGAAAAAAGGCTCGAACCCAAGTGCAATGGGTTGATCAACTCCCATCTCCTCTACATGACTGTATCTAACATGTTGAGTCTCAGGTTCTTGTTTTGTCGCCTTCCCACGCAACCTCTGTCAGTCTGATTTTCCTGACACGGCGGTAGTATATAAAGCAAAGGATGAAAAATACAATGGCCAAAATAAAGCCACAGATCTGAAAAAGAAAAGAAAAACACAGTTAATTCACTTTATATCGGTGGAAAGGAAGTGATAATAGCACACACATTTACATTCAAACAACTCAACTAAATAAAATAATGGAACGCAACTCAGTGTTTTTAGACATCTCATTCATTTTCAGGTGCAACAGGTCTGGTAGGAGAATGCTGAATTAAAAAGTGTGCCCCTAAAATATGTGCCGGCAATGTCTTGGTAAAAAGTTATACTCAAACAGTACTTTAAATATCAGCATAATATGTAGATCCATATGCAATTAATCTTTTTGATGTTGAATTATTAATGTCTATGGTTAAATGAAGGCTGTCTTATGATGAAATACATGTTTGTTCTGACAAATTCATAAAACATAAAGTCATCTGAACTTACCGCAGCAATAATAAACTGGGCTGAACCTTGAGTCCATTGAGACAGCAGGGCCGATGAGAACAGGAAGAAGAAGAAGTATGACAGGGAATAACTCAACAGAAATATCCACTAAAAGAAAAAAATATCTTTCCATTAGCCTGTAGTACTAGACAATACACTGAAACTAATTTTTCAGCCTCAGCAGCCCGTTTAGGTAATCGCATCAAGGCTGTTGTCCCTCAAGTGACAAGGAAATCTATAGTTTTTGCACATTATGACTGTGCAAGGCACTGAGCCTGGATTTGAGCTAAACACAAAATTTTGAGCTAAACACAAAATTTTCTTATTGGCTATTATGGAAAACTATTCTTGGTTTTGACTGAGTTTGCACTATAATTTATTAGAGAAATACATGTATGCATCCTAAGTTTCTATAAAGCCTCAACATGCTCTCTGGGAAGTTACTAATTTTTCCATTAACTTCTCATTTTATTTTATATGAGATAAACTAGTAACTTTCTTTCATCCCAAGGATGCATTAAGAGCTGTGTTTGTGCATCTTGGCAGTGTTTTATGGGGTGGTAAATAAATGCATAATGTGTGCATAAAATGAAAACACTGATTTTGAGCATGCAAATGAAATACACAAGTTTTGTTGGGTGTAGGCTTGTTGTTGATTCTCTCCCTTGCTCCGAGAGGTTTTTCTTTGGGTCTCACATTTTCCCCTCTCCTCAAAAACTAACATTTCCAAATTCCAATTCGACCACAAATCAGGTAGATGAAGAACCACTTTGTGGATGTGCTACCTCCAAAACATTATTTATTTTATTTATTATTTAGAAACTGTCATAACAGATTCCCATTTACATGCAGTCCCACACTTGTCATTTATTTTTATTATGTACACCTGCTAAAACTATAATAAATTAACTCTCTCAGTATGACTGGGTGGCCACATTAAGAAGTGAGATATACAGTAATATTAAAGCTAGATGTAACTACCTGTAGGGAAATGAAACAAGAGAAATCAATTATTCATTCCTGAACCTCAATGTGATTTTCCCTGTTTTTATTTCCCTAAGCCTTAAAGGAACTGTAAGTTTGTATGAATTGATTTCTTAAGTTTTGAAAGTGACATTATTTGGGCAAAATTAATATTAATTCTACAGATGTGATTTTAACTGCATATAATTTTAAAATGATATATGATTTCACTAATTTCTTAGTATACAATTTGTACATTAATAGAAAGAGTAAGGGTAAACATAACTCATTAAAACTGCAGATGTCTCTTACCAGTGAATATTCTCTCTGCCAGATACCCAGTATTTTGACTTTACAACAGCCAATCACATGGAAGAATATAATTAACAAGGCACCAATCCAGCACAGGGCACTGACCACAATAAAGAAGCCATAATGTGAAAACAAACTAGAATCCTCATGACTCAAAACCAATGCAAAAGCGATGACTCCAAGAACCTGAAAAGTAAATAAATTATTTTGCAATTACAATTTATTATATTATTATAAAACTCATCAAGTCCAGAGTTTTTTCAAAATTGTTTTTAATGTGGTTAAATGCAATTTAAGCTAAGTTAAACGCGAAACAATGCTGGTCTGGGGTTTCCCTTGTCTCAGTCATGCGCAGTGGTGGGGGATCTGCAGGGGGTCGCGTGGTTTTACAGCTCGGGTTTTGAGGTCATCTCATTTGCACGTGCACTTTTGCCTTTTCGACGGTGCTTGGCGACTTTACTCCCCGCCCTTCCCTCCCCCTTTTCCGGTAAGTATGTGGTAAGTATCATGGTTCCACTGTCTTCTGTCAGTGTGACGGTGCCTGGTGGTTGCCGCTCACAGGGTTGTCATGGTTACCCTACGCGCTCGGCTCCGGTGCTCGAGGCCCCACCATCTTTCCAGGCACCTTCCCCAAGCTCATCTATTGTTGATGAGTTTAACTGTTACTTGAGAACCTGGAAAGGTTATTGTGCAACTTAGATACAATTTTAGTAAAAATTTACAGCTGAATTAAATCTCACGTACTTTAATTTTTTCTTGGTTTTGCATAAATTATCAACATTTTTAGTAAAGTAAAAGATGGTGATCAAAATCCAACTCAAGGAAAGCAAAAAAAAACTGACCCAAGGGAAAAAACAACACAAACATCTTGAAATATACATTACTGGTACATGTAGTTGTAATTTAGCAAGGGAATCATAAGCATGTCTTCACTTACTTTAAAAAATAGGTCACAAAAATAATACATGTACTGTAACAAAACGAAATCATTCCACTTGTTGTTTGAAAACCAGCTTCCAGTTGCTGTTTTGTTAACCCAAACAACCTTATAATGTGTTTAAAGAAAATGTTGCAGTGTAACTTTGTCAGCATATATATGTGCATATAGTTACTGCATGCAGACGCACGTAATATATTTTTTCTGCTTCAATGCTGAAGATGAAAGCCTTTACACTTCAAAAATACTAAGGTACATATAGCCCTGTATCACAATTATAATTATTGTGATTACCTCTCTTTCTTTTATCATTTTCATTTTCACATATTAATGAATTTGATTTCTTTTTGAGGCAGTAACAATTTTCATATAAGTCACTCATATCTCAAAGACACTAAAAGAGATTTAATGACTTGGCAGGCACCATTATAAAATATTGCACCTCGTCAGTAACTAACAATCAACTTGAGGAATGTTATTTTTAGTATAAGGTACTGCTCTTTGAAATATCACCTTTAACAACAATAATAGGTTTTGGTTTTAAAATCAAGAGCATCAAGTAATGGAATACAAGTGCTTTAGAGAAATGTTTCTAATTAGCAACCAGCTAGGGTACCTTGATTGTTGTAACTTTAAGTTTACATTTTCCTAATAGTAATAATCATAATAATGCAGTTATAATAAAACAGTCATATAGTGATCCAATTGGGTTACTACTACTCTCCTCGATCCATGTCAATGGTTAATATGTTGATGGGCAAAGAGCTGTACATACACCAACTACAACACTGCCGAATTGTGAAAAACATTTCAAGTCAACAGGGTTGAAATGGCTTCGTATGAATATCAATCAGTGCATTAAAATGATAAATGCTGTAAATAGCCAAAATATGTGATTTTCTCTTCCAGATATCTGATTTAAGGCCGTTAAAAATCGGGCAGTAAAACATAATTCTGTGTTTTGCTATCATTTTGATATTAATTCTCTCCATAGATCAGGTCTAACATTTATGCTCTTTACTAAGAAACTGGAAAATTTTTCAGCTCACTGGCCATGTACAAAAGGCTGCCTGTAGATTAGAAGCTATTAGAGGGTGCGGTAATAAAACAAATGATTTTCAAATTGCCTGAATATTTAAAATAACATCACAGACATAAAAGAATGCCTAACTTACAAAAGGTTACTGAACGTCGCGCAACTATCGAACCCAAAGAAATCCTCTAAACAATCGAAAGTACCCAATAAAACGACACGAAAGAAACCATGTTCGACTTTCACTTACGAGCTGCAGCAAGAACAGGATTCCCTCGAGTGAAATGAGAAAATAGATTTTACAACCATAGCCGTCGCCTTCACCCATAGTTCAAATGAGTCTGAAAAGAATGAAAATATGTATTTAACAAGCTAAGTATGATGAAGCCATGTTTTCGAACGCTACACCATGAACAGATAAAAACGAACCAGACCACTGGATAGCGAGCGTTAATTGGAATATCAAACAACTAGGGCTACATTTCGCAAGCAAGCAACCAAAATTGATGTTTAGGCACTTTGATTGCGAGAACGGAGCAGCCGAACTTACTTTAAAAAGAGTTAAACCCAAATGAACGCAAGTTTTACGGAAAAGCAGCAGAAATGGCACCAACAGTACAGTAAACGCTGACTTTCGCTGTCAATACAGACGCTCCGTTTGACTGCGGCGTTTATATTCCGAACAAGACAACTTGTTTTCAGTATCCCGTGAAATAAAATGCTCACAATGACAAATGCAAAACTAACCCTTGAGTAAAGCCTGACAATATCACAGCTGTGATGGTTGAATTGAAGCTGTACCAGTGTTTTGTATATTCTCCCGTGAAAAGGATGAGAACACAACAACACGCAAAACATATCCAGCGGACTGACGCATAAATTAGCATAAATTGCTTTCTTGCAGGCTGATTTCCGAGAATTCTAGTTTGTTCCTATTTGGTGGTCGAAAATCTAAAGGTTAACAAAAAACTCACAGGGTTTCTGGCTGAACTCAATAAAGTCTTCCCTCTCATTTTATTTCCATTGTTTTCATTTTTATTGAAGTGCCATTTCTTTGATTTACAAGTTAATTTACTTTCACCAGAAACTTTTGATGCAGTTCCAAGGAAATACCTACCATACAACGGCTTTGTATGTCAGGGGAAAAAAAATCCGTCACCAGAGGTATGCCAAAAAAAAAAAAAAGAAAGAGGCTTACGCAAACCAAATAAACCATAGTAGAGTTTGTAGTCGGGCCGGGCCCCTTCAAAAGATAAATCCGCATAACGTGACTTGTAGGATTAAACACCAGTGAAAGTCCACCAACTTTTACTCTAGCAAAACTCATGTAAAACAAAAAGAAAATGAAACAAAAAAGGTATAAGTCGGTTGAAATATTGGAAGCTAAAGGACTAAACCGAATAGTTTGTGCTAACCTCCTCGTCAAGCTGGAACGCAGTATTGATTATTGCCGTCTGCGGATCTCTACTTGGCCCGGAAAGCCTGTCTTCATCTTTATTTGTGTACGAGTGAAGAAACATAATTTGAAACCCCCTGTCCCCACCCCCCCCCCCGAAAAAAATACAAAAAAATAGAGAAAAAGGTTTAAACGGTTTCAGAAGAATTCATCAAGCAGCAGAGTAAGGAACTGTCAAGATGTTACACGAGATGATTCGCAACATTGTTGCGACATTATTTCGAATGGGTACAACATTGTTTCAGCATTGCAACGTGTGCTGCCCTAAAAATCGCAACCTGGGTCAAAACTTCTTAGATTTTTTTAATCCTTCTGGAAAGAATTGCGCATCATTGTCTATTCTTCCTTTATCCCTCACCAGTGTTCATACAGAGAATGGTTATGATGTAAATAAAAAACTTAATTCACAAAATTCTAAAGAGCACTGGCTTTATCTTTAAGTTATTAATAATTGATCGTTCATTGCTTTTGGGACAACGCAAATTCTTATTTCGATCACGTAGATGATAATCAAACAAGAAAGAATAATATTCGATCCTTGGCTATTTTTTCCCGTCGGTGAGTCATGAAAACGTATGTAACTGAGGTGGTTCAACTGGTTAATCGACTCAGGCCAAACGAGAGTCCCACTAAAATTAGTTTTTATTTATTTTTGCTTTGAATAAGCAGAGTCAAAATATAGCTTTTTGGCTGAGAAGGTTACATTTGAATCCACTAAATCTTTGAGTCACTTAATATTTAGCGATTAGAAAAGCATTTGTGCCAAGCTACTGGAGGTCGTTGAGACTTATAAAGTCGTTATTGCTTTACAGTGAAATCGGTATAAATCACTGAAAACAAAAACACATGTCAGTACACCGGATCAGAAAGGCAACTATGAAAGCTTTATCACTTTATCTTACAAACTTTTAGAAAAACTGAAAAAAAAGCTTTCTTCGCCAATCATCAAGACCTATTGGTGCGGAAAAATAAGTCAAGATGGACCTCGACAACCAGTCCGCATTAATATTTGTGTCCGATTTTTCAATTATATGAATACTTTTTTTAAAGTTAGCTCCTGTAAACGCAAGAAAAAAAAAACACTCTGATACTGAGCACCGATCCAGGTGCACTGACTTTTGAACAGTGAATTGCCTTAGCTTTGCTTTGATTTTCAGCAGGTTTTAGAAATCAGAAGCAAATGCATATCGGCAAAACTGACGGGCCTGGTTTTACCTGTATACTGGCTGTTATCGCTTATTTTTATTATTTACTTAATATTTATTTATTTATTTATTTATTTATTTATTTATTTATTTATTTATTTATTTATTTATTTATTTATTTATTTATTTTTGTCTCTCCTTAGTAGTTCAACTGTCTCAAAAAAGGTTTGGTCCGCCGAACTTCGGGCCTATCATTTTTTTTCTCAGTTGCCTTTCAACTGCTTCGCGGCTTCATCTTATTACACTGACCAAAGTGCCCTGGGAGGGGAGGAGGGGGGGCACCCCAGGGCCAAAGTGTCCGAAAAAGTTGTTCGAGAATTTTTTTCGTCCTTATTCAGACCTCATAGTCATCTTATTTTTTTTTGCGAATTGAAACTGGGCATGAAGTGCTTGATGAATTGATTGGTAGGTGTTGTGGGGAATTGAGCATAATTCTATACGGAGACGCCCTCCATGTTAAGTCGCATCAAGAGACAATAATCTCTCTTGGTCGCATATTTTTTAAATTCAGTTTTCTCTTCGTGATTAATGACCTTGAGAAAGAGGAACGAATTTATAATACATACCGTTCAAAGCAACAATAAAAAAAATCATCTGTGTGAATACGATAGAATGGAAAGAAAACCAAAATATTGTTGATTATGTGGGCGCTTATATTTTCTATGCCAGGGAATAGATTAAACTCTTAATCATAACTATAACAAAATTCTCAAATCTGATTGGTTCTCAACTGCCCTGATTTCAGCCTTAATAGGACAGTTTAATAGGACAGTACGCGTCATGCCTAAGTAATTGGACAGTACGCGCCATCACGCGCGCGCTTAAATGGCTTTTTTTTCATAGCTAGCGAAAAAATCTTGGAATTTCTTGTGTTTTGATTTAAAAAGAGCCCTATATATCACAAATTTTGTAAGAGTTATGATTAATTGGTAACAGAACTTCGTGTCGTCCAATTCGGTCTGTAATCATACTCGTGATTAAACAAATCGGACTCCCGCTACGCGGTCGTCCGATTTTGTTAATCACTCGTATGATTACAGACCGAATTGGACTCCACTCAGTCCTGTTACCATTACTAATCGGCTCTTGAACCTAAATAACCTGAGCTCCGTTGTATTTCCATTATATCATTATTGAGGGCACCTAACGACTTTTTTCGATCGAAACTGTGCGAAGGATCAAATATTAACCACAAATCAGTCTGAAATTAGAGAAAAGCTAAAAAAATTAATTTCGAGATAAGCTTTCCATTCGTCAAAGAATTTTGGAGTTTTTCTACTAAACTTGCTAACGATTTTCGGAACTTTTTTTTTCGCATTACATTAAGACTGACGAAAGAACCGTCGTTGTGTTTCAATAGATTCCATCGCATACAGAGAGTAAATCCACATACAGCACGTACTCGTCATAAGTCACATCGTTTCAAAATGGATAGCCAAATTTTGGCAGGACCTTACTGTGCTCTAAAAAGTCATTCGCAATTTTTTCTACAAACTCATTTTTTACCACCTTTACTAGCTTTATAAGGTGGCTGAACACAGTTTGGTAGGTAGTGAAAGGCTGCCATTCAGTCGTGTTAATCAATCAGGGGCACCCAATGGATCTGTTCCTCAAAATATCTGTTCTTCAGGCACATTTTTGCTGGCTGGGAGATGTGAAAGAAATAATAGTCCTTGGAAGGAAAGTGTTGCTGGGAAAAAGATAATTCAGGGTGTCAGAGGGGATTTGAAGTCTAGAATAGCTGCTACGGGTTACTTGTATGGGTTACTTACCACTCAAGATCCGAATTGTGCCCTATGAAACTTCCCAGTAAGTCAGGTTGCAGGTTGTAAGGTTGCTGGCTGGAAACTCTTCCATCAGTCATGCTGGGAGTGAGGAACAGATAATTTTTTCCCAGCAATCTCCCAAAATGCTTAAAATATTCTCAGAAAACTTTATTCACGCTTTGTTGTTGTTTTTAGGTCATTTTCTCAAACTTTCCCGTTGGGTGCCCCTGATCAATAGTAGTTGCAGGTGTAAAGCTCAGATTTGGCACAGACAAAATAATTTCATTTATGAGACATAACATTTTTTGGGTTTAACGTAGGGTTTCTATTGTTGCCACGGAAACATGGATGATTCAAAACAAGCTTAAAATTTTAGCTTATATCATTAGGTTTAGGCAGAATCCAGTCATCTGATCAGATTTCCTTATAAATTTGCACAACTTAGAATTATTAACACTCATCATTTAAAAACATCTTAGCCAAATTGTAACAAAACCCTTAAATTTTGTTTTGAAAATTTTGTGTCACAAAACTCCATTAGTCAACTTTTAATTATTTTGAGACTTTCATTGACTGAAGTACGATATTTCTGCCATATTTCGTCAAATTTTAATGAGTAGATTATATGATATTGTCGCCCGTTTACATCGCCTGGTATAAAAGTCAGCAAAACAAGCGCTCTCAAATTGCTCCCTACGTACGCACTCACAGTCTTGTTTACACCGTAATTTTTAGGGAGTTATTATAACTCCAAAAATGGAGTAAAAATTTCAGGTACAGGATAACCCCATTTTGGGGGTTATTTTAACTCCTAATTTAACTCCGAATTTGGGGTCATTTTTACTCCTGAAAAAGAGTTGTTTTTACTCCCAGTCTGGAGTTAAAATTACTCCGAAATGGGGTTATTTGTACTCCTTACATAGGTTGTTTTTACTCTTTTTGGAGTTAATTTAACTCTGAAAGTGGAGTAAAAATTTTAGGTACAGGATAACTCCTTTTCTGGGGTTATTTTAACTCCTCAATATCTGGGGTCACTTTCACTCCTGAAAAAGAGTTCTTTAAACTCTTTTTTGGAGTTAAAATAACTCCACGAAAAATAACTCCACTGTAAGGAGTTAAATTAGCCCAACTAGAGGAGTTATTATAACTCCCTGAAAATTACAGTGTACGAGCTGAGATCAAAGGCGACGAAAACAGAGTATTTCTCAAATTTTCCTCGCTCTTGTTTCTTTTAAGGCTCATTATCGTTTGCTGCATATCTCCTCATGATAAAGATGATTATCAGTAAACGGATAATTAAAAAGCATTTATAGTTAATTAAACTGTGTTCAGCCACCTTACGCTAAACTGTTCTTAATTACCAACCGTTTTGGGGGTAATCTGTTTTTCGGAAATAAACAATCGGTTATTATCCTATTAATAATTGATCTTCAGTTGTTGAGTTTTTAGACACTCGTTGAAAAAGTTTATTTCAATTTGTGTAAGAAAAGGGTAGATGAAACATCTCGAAAGCAAGATTACTAAAAGACAACATCATTCATATTTCCCCAGTGGTAAGTTGAGCGTTCAGTAAGGTGCTTCGACACAGTTTTTCACAGAGGCCATACCGATATTTTTCGATCGCCTTAAAAGTAGTTTTTTCCTTGTACGATCACTACAAAATTTTCACCAGTAATTGGCTATGGATTGAAATTTGTGAAAATGTAGTCTTAAGTAAAGCAATATTACTATGTGAAAACGTAGTTTTAAGTAAAATCAATTTTACTATGACAACAATAAACAAAAAACTTTGAAAATGATAAAAGCCGAATTTTGTGCGATCTAGACCAGCTACTGAAAATCCAACACTAGGAACTTATAATTAAAGTTTGGTGTTTGGCAAATAACCTCCTTAAGAAGTGAAAAATTCTGTATGTTCGAATTCGACTAAACCAAAATATATTTCAAACCTTAAATTTTCAATAGCCATGATAATTTTTTTAATAAAAACGTTATAAATGACTCAAATTACTCTTAAGTATCGTCAGAATGCTGCTTAATATCAAATTTCGATGCGAGGAAATTTTGGTGTATTTTCGTTCTTGCGATCTCGCCTTGCGGACACCCCGCTATAATGGACACCCTGACAATACGGACTCTCGCTAAAAAAAAGGAACTTTTTATTTGAGTGTCAATGTATTTAGCACGAAAGTACTAATTGGGGACACTATTTTTACGTCTCCTAATGGAGACGGGACCGCCATTTTACGTGGTCATCCGAGCCACGCAAAGGTCTCGCCGCTTGCAGTGCAAAGGAAGTACCTTCATTTCTCAGTCATTTTAAGAGCCTGAGTAACGGTCCGGCCCCGGGAATCGAACCCGCGACCTCCCGTTCTGCAGTCAAACGCTCTACCGACTGAGCTAATCCTGCCACGGTTAAATGATGATAAGGGCACAAATTTGAGGTCCCTACAGTGTCCACAATAAAGGGAGCTGACTGTAGCTGCGAAGGATCTATGTTTTAAAAGCCCAAGCGGGGGTGTTTAATAGATAGGAGGCGATTGTACTGTCGCGATTAGTAATAAACACTTTGTTACACCTGTCTCAATTTGTAATTTGGTAATCAAGGGCACACTTCTGTCGTATTTGGAAACATTCGGTCGTTGGGTGCCCCTGATTTAATCGTGAAGTGATCAGAAACGCATTTAATTTGAATATCCCACAGGTATCCCTCATTAGTTACAAAAAATAAAACCGTTTTTGTTTTCCTAAAGATTTCACCACAAACACGGCATGAAATATTTCTTGAGTCATGTTTTAGACGAGTGTGTTGTTGAACAAGTGCACTCATTTTGCGATAGAAAAAGGTGATGGAACATCAGAAATAAAAGCAATCTAAAAGTTCCAGTGGTAAGTTGAGCGTTAAAATAATCTTCAAATAGTCAAATCAACTCTTGGCTAAAATGAAAACTTCACTAACGGAAGCTGTGATATCTAACCAGGCTCGAATACTGTACCATTCTTGCCACTGTAACGGTTTTACATTTCCAGTTCACAGAATCTTAATTAGTTACCTAATTTAAGAGTGACCTAGTGGTCAAGAAATATCGAGCATTGGGCAAGTGGCAAGGAATGAAAAGGTGCTCGATTTCTTTCAGGTTTTTTTGTCCATAGATAGCCTTTAGGTAAATAAGCGGTTTGATGGAAAATGGTTTCACCGAAAGACTTGTTTCGAGGAATTCGAAAGTATGAATTAATCAAATAGGAGTTTTCGTGTCGGAGACTCAAAAAAAGCCTAATTGTCAACCTGAAATTCGCAAACATCAACTCTCCTCGCGTTTTATTTGGAAACAAAGTCGCAGGGAGAAATTTGGGCACTTCCCATTATTAGAGCATCTCTTTTTCTTAGTCACTAGAAGATACTTTCAGGGAAAAAGCTAGACTCTTCGAATTGGCATGACCCATAATCATAAAAACAGTTTTTTTTTTCACAGTTTGTTTGATTACTCAGGTTGACCAAAATGCCAATATTTGAAAATTATCCTGTGACAACTCGCATTTAGGCTTGGTCTCCAGACGAAGGTGTCTCGAAGCACCCCACATTTCTTCAGGTTGTAAGGGGCGGGAGGGAGGGGGGGGGGGGGGGCAACAGCGGGCGCATCGAGATACCCCCGGCTGGAGACCAAACTTAGCTGTACGCTGAAAAGTGTAAACAATGTGGAGTCCTGATAAGATGAATAAAAAGGTGGAACGCTACTCGCAATACTTGTACCCATAACTAGTCTTCCCTGCCAAGCTCAGGGATGTTCATCAAGATGGCTGTACTTTGCAACGGTAACAGAAGTTAAAGAATTTCCCTTCCTTTTGTTGACAGAAATGAAGTTCACCTGCAAGGTTATCCTTCTGCACCTGGTCATCTCCTGGTTTGCCAAGGTGGCTTTTGCAAGTCAATGCAAAGCAGCATCTTACTCCGTACAAGATCGCGTGCTTATAAACCACGCCATCAAGGCCGGGCCTGCAGAGTTGATTGAACACTGCATCTCTCGGTGCATAGAACATCCCGGTTGCCATAGCAGCAACTTTTATCGGACGAAAAGATGGTGTGAACTGAATGATAAAACACACGCTTCCCACCCTGAAGATATGAGACAAGTTCCATCTACAAACTACATGGAGAATACGCTTAGACCTCTCACCTGCAACAATGACTCAGACTGTGGCAGCACTTTGATTTGCTTTCGTTCGAAGTGCGAAGGTGAGCTCGGTGACAAACATGGGCCACGACCAGAGTATAATTATACTTAACTAGAAATACGTGAATTACAGAACCTCGTAAAGGAGAGGCCAACAGGAAGAGAAAACATATGACAAAGCAAAACAAATAAACCAACAACAACAAAACACGAGCTTTTCCAAGAATCGAACACAGCACTTTCTGTTCACTGGGATAATTCTTTACCATTACGCTACATGAGAAAATAAATTCGTATTTTAAAAAAAAATAATTATAAATTACTTATTATAAAGCCTTCCGTGGAACCTGAAGCTGAGTGAACTGTATTAAACACGAGCCTTTGCGCAACAAAGCCGTTACAAATTGTCTGCTAAGTAGGACGCAAAACATGTTTTCTTACCTCGATTTTCGCTCTTATTTTGAAGCTAATGGTCCAAATCGCTTCCATTCTCTCTTAAAGAATGCCTGACTTTGAAATTTATATCTAAGCAATTTTTTTACGTCTAAAACGTTCACTAAAAACAACCGGGTGCAACGTCTTTGGCGGTTTTGCTTCGTGGCTTCTTTGTTGCTAGGCAACTGTGGACGGCTGAAACCGATAGGCAGAGAGAGAAAATATATCTAGCCAAAGCCAGCGATCCTCGTGTGAGTCAAGCGCGAGGCGAATTCCGACAAACTTATAAACCTCGCTTTGCGTGACGGCCTCCGCTTCTGCGCGAGGAATAAAATAACCTCGTGATTAATCATCATAATAAATGGGCCGTAAGTGCACACTAATATGTAAAACAACCCGAAACGAAAATCACGTGTCCAAAACCATAGCAGTTCGAAAATATTGAGACACAGTCGGTCACGTCCACGCCACGCATTTTTGTCAGTATTTTGTTGACTTAATGGCAAATTAAGATACCTTTTTACTGAACAATAACTGAGGGATTTCTTGCGCGCTAATTGGTCGAGAGCTCTGGTCGATGGTCGATGAGAGTTCAGACAAAGAAAATAACGTGATCGAGGCGCAATTTGTTTTTCTCTTCAATAGTATTATAATGTACATCTAAAGCTGACATTATTAGTGTAAAAAAAAATCGAAATTTTTACTCACCTTTTATTGCTCTAGTCAGAAGAAATAATTTGATTTCGAAATTAAAGATTTCATTGAATCTACTTTGGTCATATGAACTTTTACATTTAATATATGACATTTTGGGTCATCAAAATTTAAAACTATTTTATTACAGAATGCAGTATTCATGCCCTTGGAATGGAAAGTGGCCTCTTGCCGAATTCATCCATCACAGCCTCCTCGGTTTTTGGGACCTCTAAACACGGAGCTTGGCTGGCACGTCTCAATAATGTTCCAAACGGCAAGTTTTGGGGCTCCTGGTCAGCGAATTTAACGGAAGCTGGCCAGTGGTTACAAATTGATCTCGGGGAGGAAAGGCTGCTGACAAATTTTGCCACACAGGGGAGGCCTTCCCGCCCTCAATGGGTGACGTCATACAAAATTTCGTTCAGTTCAGACAGCGTCAAATGGCAGGAATACAAGGAAAATGGTGTCGTGAAGGTATGTGATGCTTTTTTTTCAAGAGGAATCTCACAAGCAACTCGACAGGTGACATGGCCAGTTTCTTATGATCTTTCAGTAACAGCGCAAGGTTACTTGCTTGTTCGTTTTATTGATGCAATGGATTTGAGTTTTATTGTGTCCCCTAATTATTATTTAGAATAAGCTTTTTAACATGAAAATGTCCTACCTTTTCCTCTCTAACTTGTGTTCCTCGTCACATGACAACCTGTACATCTAATATAGCCTCCTGACTTTGTTTCCAGTGAGCGCAACTAAAATTTGCGATGTAGCTTATTACCTTCAAAGACGACTTTCAATTAAACTATCATTAAGGGAATGCTTACAAGTAAACACTTTCGCCGAATGAATTTATTCGCCTTGTAGGTTTTCACTGGAAATTCGGACCAAAACACAACCGTGTCACACGCTGCAAATTTCCGCGCCAGGTACGTGCGATTTGTTGTGTTAACATGGGAACGGCATGTAAGCATGCGAGTTGAGCTATATGGCTGTGATGTACAATAGCTGAAGACTTGTGCAATAGATTCAGTAGGATCAGTCGTCTTTTGGTAACCATGCATCGCTTCAATATACAGAGCAAGTACGAGGAACTGCGAGCCGAGCTCCAGACCTGTAGTACAGACTGTCAGAATGCAAAGTAGAAGACAGCGCTTAGCAAACAATAAAAATGAACAAGTTTTGTAGCATGAAAGCACTGAGCACAGTTAGAGTGTCAGCTTTCTTCCTATCTATAACATACTTAATGTGCCCAACATTTCACTCCGGCATGTAAAACATGTAAAATAACACAGTAATAAGTACTTCGTATAATTTTATCCACAAGCTTTACTTTTACTGTTGAAAGAAGTTGGGAAAACATTCATTAACACTCAAAAATGGCTTGACCTTCTGCTACTTACGACGTATATGATTCAACGGGTCTCAAAATGCGCGCGAGTGATAAACAAACAGCTACTGAAAACGTCAGGTACTGATGTTTTATCGTCTAGGTAAAAAAAACTCAGGAAAAACTCAGATAGGGGTGGAAAACACCCCCCTGTACTTCCGAGGGATAATAATTTATAAATTTATACTACTACATGAGAAATTTCTGCAATTTGATTGGCTTAGAGCAGTGGTATTTCAGCTTAATTTGAAATACCTACATGTGAAAATTACAACCTTTTATGGGTAGTAGTATAAACAAATAATAGCATGACTTGTACGTGATATTTGGCATAAATACCACTCGTGATATTTCAAAATTGTCCAAATTTCACTCTCCTAACGGCTCGTGAAATTACGTATAACAATTTTGAAATATCACTCGTGGTATTTATGCCAAATATCACTACTAATCATGCTATTACCTATACTAATTGCAATGGCTGAAGTCCCTGGCTGAAGATTAAAAATAGCGTCACGAACGGCAGCACGCGATGTAGATATTCCACGCAAAGTTTTTACGAAATTAAAAACTTCTCATTCCATCAGTTAATAATCTATATAAATTTTATATAACTTGCTTGTTCAAATGAGAAAATAACTGTACCCCGCGTTTAAATTAGGAATGCTGTAGATTAGGCAATCTTGTAGCCTATTCTTGGCCCCCAGATGATAGGGATGACTGGTGTGCGTTCTTTCTCAATAGCTTCCATGCGATATATTAAAATTCTAACATCATGAATCCGAGGCTTTAGGGTCAAAATTGCAAATTTTTACCACTCAACTGTCTCGCAATTCCCAGAAGAGACGTGAGCATAAAGAAAACCAAACCAAATATAGAAAAATGACCAGAAAGCCTCGAAGTCATGTTAGAATTTTAATATATCGAACACATGGGCTATTCCGCGGAGGATCATCTCGGCTCCTGGAAACGGCTAAGACAATTGCCTCTGTGAAATCATATGAATTAAAACTGTTTTTTCTTTTTTCGTTCTCGGAGTGACTGACTCTGATTGACTAAAATCAATTACAAATAACTGTAAAGTACACTATAACGGCGAAATAAAAACAGCCGAAACCCCGACGTTTTGCATTTCATGGCATTCAGTGCATTCTTGATCCGGAAGACACTTTAAATTGTACCAAACTACATCTTGAAAACAGCATTTTATGCTTTGAGACAAATTGTAAAATGATGTCATTTTTGTTCAAAAATTGCTACAACGTAAACAAAAACAAAGCGTTAAAGAAAGTTTTGCACTGATAATAAAAGTTAAAACATTAAAGTTTAATTTGTTATTGCGAGAGTGCACGGAAGCAAGAGAGATCTCTCTTGACGGAAGACATCATAAGAAAGAGGCGAGGGCTGAAGTCTCAATTCAAAATGTGATATAGGCCTTCAGGTGAGCGATCGTTGGGGCCTTCTTTGTTGAAGTAAAACCACAGGTAACCCAAGCTCTGTGATAGTACCACAGTACGATTCCCAGGGGTGTAGCTAAGGTTTTGAAGGTGCACGCAAAGAAAGAACGGTTAGACCTCCGAAGGTACTACAAGCTATAGGGGGGTCTAGGGGCATGCTGCCCCAGAAAATGTTTCAAATTTAGGGGCTCAGAAATGCCGTTTCCTGCCTTTTCCGCAGGAAATTTTCAGAAAATAAATTTTCAGTAAATAAATGCGAATGCCGACAATGCCGTAGTTAGTTGTTTAATTTATATCTATGTACTGTTAACGGTAACAAGGTACAGCGATCACGGAAAGAAGGGTAAAACAGTGACGCCATCAAGGAGGCTAAAAGAAGAGGGAGAGAGACGCCTACCCTTCAGACGGGCAAATACACCAATAGAATGTGAAAGACTGATAAATCATCCCGAATGATAAAAATGTTTCCAGGAAATAATGATTTTTTTTTCCAGATTCAACTGTACGCACGGGCCTATGTGCGTATATGGTCGCTACGCTCCTTAAGTAAAATTACAGTGTGTTTGTATGAGGTAAAAATACGATCCTAAAATTTGTAGGAAAAACAGAATAAAAGTTATAATACTCTGCAGTTAGTTGTTTCGTGATAATTTGCTCAAATTCACCCTCCATACAATTAAATACGCAAGGTAGCTGGCACGAGATGACATTTCAGCCGC
This sequence comes from Porites rus, assembly GCA_964035705.1. NCBI lineage: Eukaryota > Metazoa > Cnidaria > Anthozoa > Scleractinia > Poritidae > Porites > Porites rus. Next base: position 6,064,348 of record OZ037998.1, read on the forward strand.
AATCGCTCCCTTTTCAACACCACGTTTTCCGCGAAATTCAAACTCCAGCGCTAAGTAAACACGCTAGGGGCGTAGAAATCGGACTGCACCAGATATGGAAACCAAAGAAGCTTCCCCAGCTAGAGAATGAATCCACTACACTCTGTGAAACTCGAATTTGAGAATCCAAAAATGGCCGAAACCGCTCGCGCCGAAGCCTGGTCGGGCTGAGTGCGAAGCAAAGCCAAACAAATAAGGCCTCTAGGCGCTGTACTGATATTAAATTCATCCAGGGTGACCTGAGGTATATGGATCAGTCCTATACTCCAAAGTTTGCCTTTTTTTTCTTCTTTTTTTTTAAGATAAGGTTAATTGACCACGACGGTAGCAACTAAAAACTACAACATTACAGTAATAGTATTAGCCTGATTAGCAAAACATTAACTTGTCTCGTGCATCAAGCGTTTTTGAAAAAAAAAGAAAAGAAAAGAAAAGCGAGATGCACGTGTCAAAATGATGTTAGTGCTAATCGGGCTAATACCATTAATTGCTTTTTTGTTGTTATTTTTTTTAATGGCAAACTTTGGAGTTTCATCTCGCCGTCACCTTGAGACCTTAAAGCAGCATAAATATAACTACAGCAAGAGCTCACTGATTGTAAGCAGCCCAACAACAAAACACAAGTAAAATAAAAGAAAGGCTCTTGACACATACCATTCACCATTTTCACATAGACCATAATGCACCTTGTTTATGCCCCAGAACTTTGCATAACCATTGTTTTCGATTTCTCTTGGGATGACTGTAATACCCTAGAGAAATTGGAAACAATGTATGCAAACTTCTGGGGGGTAAACAAGGTGCATTATGGTCCCTGTGAAAGTAGTGAATAAGCCACTTCTGAGTTCCGAAAACCCTCACTTTCAAAATCAGGCCAAGTGCACAACTTTTCTTGTGAAAATGAGTTTTATTTGCATGAGAATGAAAAATCATTTCCATATCAAAGGTTGAGCACTTATACAGAGGTCCGGGGGAACTCGGGAAATGGCCTATCAAAGATCACCCCCCGTTTGGGCTCCTTAAAAAATGAGGCCCTTTGCAGCTAGTCTTTCACGTGCTACAAAACTGCCATGCCAGAGAGCAAGGAACGCATTGGGAAGAAGACAAGCAAAGACGACAATTACCATTTAAAATGATGTGGGCACGTTTTTTGTCTTGTCGCGGTGCGTCCATCGCTCTCCAGGATGACGGTTAGGTACCACGTGAATGAGCCCAAGCGTGGCGGTGTTTAATAGACAGGAGGCGTTTGCACTGTCGCAATTCATTGCAATACTAATCATTGCACTTTGTTACACCTGTCGCAATTTGTTATTTGGCAATCACTGACACAATTCTTTCGTATTTTGAAACATTCGGTCGTAAGGGATCAGAAACGCCTTTAATTTGAATACCCAGCTGGTAACCCCCGTTAGTTACAGAAAAGAAACGTCGTTGTTTTTTCTAAGGATTTCATCACAAATAGGACATAAATCCGCATTCATGCGCGTATTTCTCACGTTGTCAAATCAAAGATCAAATTTTGGCGGAACCTTGCTATGCTACTCGAAAAAAAGACCAAAATCTTAAGCAATTTTTTTCCTCAAACCTTTTTTTTTACCATCTAATTAAAGGTGGATGAACACAGTTTAATAGGTTGTGAATCATTACTATTCATTTCAGGGGTGTTATTCAATACTCGTTGCAGGTGTCTGTAAAGTTGAAAATTTGCCACAGGCAAAATAAGCATATTTATTAGACATAGCTATGATCAACATTTATTAGGTTAAACGTAGGTTTTCCATCGTTGCCGTGGAAACATGGACGATTTAAAACAATCCTAACGTTTTGAAGGTCTATGCAAATTCCAGTCATCAGATTTTCTTACATTGATATTGTATAAATACAAGTAAAAATATAAATATATATATTTATAAGCTTTAAGTCCAGTCGATTTGTAAAAATTAAAATCGCCCAGGAGAACGACATTAGACAGTTTTGTGGATGAATATCTTTGTAGGAATTCCTGGAACTTGACAAGAAAGAGCTCATCGGGCTCAGGAGGACGATAAAACATCGACAGCAGAAAACAAAAAGAAGACTAAGACTTGTGTAAATTACACAGGCCAGCATTTCCACTTCTGTCTCAAGATCTCTTCTCCTTAAACAAGTGAGGTGGGATTTAACCGCAAGCAAGACTCCTCCGCCTCTCTTTCCTTGCCTGTCTTTCCGATAAACATTTAATAGCCCCGCAAGTGTACGCAGGCTAAAAATTCCTGTCTCAAATTAAAAGCGTCCGGCTTTAATTGGTTCGGCTGTTGATAAGGCAATTGACTCGTAAGTAAAATCATCTTAATAAAAAAGGATTTTTTTATCATCTCTTTGACAGTGAATAAAATCAATTCATTCTGTAAAGTATAATTATAAATAACGGACAATATGTAAAAGATCTTAAAACAGTTTCGCACTTCCCGGCATTTGCGTCTTGAGTTGGAGGGCATGTTATTTAAATTCAAACTATTGAAAAAAGAGTATAGGTTTTGGAATAAACTGTGAAATCATGATGTCATTTTTATTCACAAATCGTTACAAAAACAAAGTATTAACAAAAGTTTTGCATGAGAATAAATCAAAAACATTAAAGTTTAATTTGTTATCACTGATGCACTGAAGGTCAGACCATAAGAAAGGCGAGGGAGTCTCAATTCAAAGTTACATACAAGCTTTGAGGTGAGCGATCTTCCGGGTGTTCCTTGTTGAAGTAAAACCTTTGTAGTAGGACCTTGTAGATGTGGATAACTAGAGGTAAGTCAGGAAAAACTTGATCACTGAAAAGGCGAAGGCCGCTTCGAGGAAAACACGCACGAAGACCTCAGCGAATGTTTTGCTGCATGTGAACACGAATAGCGAAGTAAATTCCGAGAAAGTGCGGAAAAAATAAAGGTTAATGGGGTGGTGGCTTTTACGGTTATAGGCTTAAGTTATGTTTTTTTTAAGGCTATCGGTTAAGTTTTTTAGTTACGATAAACAAAGAAATTAAAATTAATTTTTTTTCAAAGAGTTAAATATTAATAAACCTGTATTTTTTTGTATCTTTAAAGCAAATAAATGTCTTAAGGCGGATCATCTCGGGATGAAATAAGTTTTTCTTTTGAAAGTTTTAAATATTGATAGATCATGCTTTTAAAGTATTTCACTTCTAATATTATTTTACGCATAGAAATGTTGACTATGAAAACGAAAAACAGGCTGTTTGTCGTCTTTTGCATCTTAGCGTGATTTTCTTCTTATTCGTTCTTCGCGTCGCTTTGTTTTTGCTACCCTCTTCTCTTTACAACAAAATTAATGTCAAGCCTATCATCACGAAGATGTATTATAGAGAAGAATATTTTAATAACATCTAATAATGTTTCCGAAGTATAAAGACTGAATAAACACTTTGTAGAATTCTGCTTGAGTAGCAGTCATTTGCGTAGGAGGAAGTTTCCTTCTTACAAAAATGACTGCTACCAAGCAAAAATAGCCTTTTTATTTTGTTTCGAAGTTACCTTTTTCTACTAAGAATAGGCGCGTTTCAATACTTTTAAACACTTATGTTTTTATCTTAAAAGTGTTGTTGTAAAATTTAATTCCGTAGCCGTGAAAAATTACGGATAGGGTCTTAACCCCAATAATAATAATAATAATAATAATAATAATAATAACTTTAATAGTAACATCCTCGTGAGGTTTTTCAGGAACTATTTACAAACTATTTACAATTTATGAAAGCAAAAATGACAATAAAAACTCGAAATCATAATTTATGATGGTATTCTACTAAATTCTAGAGCTTATGAAGGAAATGTCTGCCTCAATAGCGTGTCTTTCAGGGCGCGCTTGAAAGATGCCAATGAGGCACTTTGCCTAAGTTCATTATGCAAGTTATTCCATGTGTAGGCCCCTCTGTAGGAAAATGTGCGCTGGCCTATGGCCGTTCTGTATAGCGGAATCTGCAAAGAGTTCCGTGTACGAGTGTTACGAGTATGTATATTTGAGCGCTTGGCAAACTTGCTCGTTAAATATTGAGGCGCAAGATCTTTCTGACATTTAAAGGTCAAAACGGAGTCTCTACGGAATAACAGGAAGCCAGTTTAGCTCTCGAAGCAAAGGTGTTACGTGGTCAAACTTCCTAGAGTTTGTTACGATCTTGCTGGCAAAATTCTGAATAGATTGTAATCTGTTTATATTCTGGAGTGTGGTATTTGACCATACAGATGAGCAGTAAAGCATCTTACTAAAGACTAATGAAGAACAGATTGTACAACATGAACTAAAAAAGGACAAGCAATTAGAATGAGAACTTGAACATTTCTGTGACTCTCGCATTTACAAGTGTCGGAGCCAGGCTGAGAAGTACGGCTCTGAAGATCTTTGCCGCATGAGAGTTTCCTCATTCTCTTAAAAAGACATGAACTCTCAGTGTTCAAAATAGAAAAAAAAGATTGAGCTATTACCAGTCAACTAAATTTTTTTTTTGAGCCATGAAAAGGATCATTCCTGATAAAAGACATAACAGTTCATTTGAAAAAAATCTTCGTGAAAAGCAAACTGACTAGCAGAAACGCGAACGTACGGAGTCAATTAAAGTGGCCGGGAAATTAGAAACACAACCGGTCATAAGTGAGTTTTAGCACTTTTCTCAATATGGGTGTCAGTAAAACGCGGGGTGGGGTCTATCTTTTTTTTTTTTAAGAATGCTGTTTTATGGTTAGGGTTAGGGTTAGATTAGGGTTATTTAGGGTTAGGTTAGGGTTATTTAGCGTTAGGGTTAGGGTTAGGTTAGGGTTATTTAGGGTTAGGGTTAGGGTTAGTATCAACCCTAGCCATAACCCTAAAACAGATTCTTTAAAAAAGAGATACGGCCGCAGCCCCGACCCCGTGTTTTACTGACACCCATCGAATCTAAGGAGCCAATTTTTTTTTACGGTTAACTATTTTTACCCTAAATTTTGGTCCGTTGTACGCCCATCGGTTAACCCGATTCAGACCCTCGTACAATACAGACATCAAATAACCTTAACACGACTGCAAAAACAAAATACAAGACCAACGATAAAAAATTGAGGCCGCTTACCAAATGCTAAGAACGTTTTCAATTTTTGGAGTTCGGGGAACCGTGAAAAATCTAACACAGGGCTAGATTAACGAACACTAAAGACACGTTTAAACACTGCCTTGAAAAGGACGAGATAACAAACCACATAGGACTAAAGTTACATTTGGCACGTTTTTACACGTTTTTTAAAAGATTTAAACTACTATGAGCTGAAATTGCATGTCAAAAGCGCTTCTTTTTCTACAGATAACGGCCAAGCATCAAGATTGTCTATTCTTTTACTACATTTCTAACCATTAAAACTTCATCCCAAAATATCTCGATAACGCTCTTACAGAGTTCGCTTAAACTTCACGAACATCGAGGCAGCTATTGGAAGAAAAAGCTCTCGTAAACGATTTTGGAAGAACAGTTCCCAGTGCCGAGAGATGCTGCTGCAAGTAAAATAGGTAATGGCGTAATTTCGTTGCTATGACAACTCCGATGTCATTGCAAACCTGATCATAACAAATTTCAACCTTTATTTAATACAACTGTGGTGGTAATTTTTCCAAATCTTTGTTTATGGCGACGTAATTTATGGTCAAACTGCTGCTGGGTAGCGGGAAATAATAAAGTCGGCGAGTGGCTGCAAATTGACTTGACGAAGGAGAGGCTGCTGACAAAACTTGCCACACAGGGGAGGCCTGCCTCAAATCAAAGGGTGACGTCATACAGCCTTTGGTTGAGCTCAGACAACGTCAAATGGGAAGAATACAAGGAAAATGGAGTTGTAAAGGTATGCGATGCTGATTTGATCAACAGGAATCCCACGTGATCCGGCCACCGAGAAATGAGGGGAAGTCTCATGCAAAGAATGAGCGAAGGGGTTAAGGGTTCACATGGGTAGCCTGGGAACGTCGTGCTCTTCTGTTTACTGTTCTTTTCTGCTCTTACGATTAGTTTTGCGAGCTAAGCGGCAGACGTTCACTGCCGCGTGCCCTAAGGTTCTTTTTTTTCAATGACCGTGACCGCTTTAAATAATTTAAACTGTTACTTTTTGTATTAAAAGATTCTCCTAATGATCACGTTGAAGAGGACGACCAGGCCATCTAAATAACTTACCTTATACTACTACATGAGAAATTTCTGCAATTTGATTGGCTTAGAGCAGTGGAATTTCAGCTTAATTTGAAATACCTATAGGTGAAAATTACAAACCTTTTGTGGGTAGTAGTATAAACAAATAATAGCATGATTTGTACGTGATATTTGGCATAAATACCGCTCGTAATATTTCAAAATTGTCTCAAATTTGACTCGCCTAACGGCTCGTTAAATTACGTATAACAATTTCGAAATATCAGTCATGGTATTTATGCCCAATATCACTGCAAATCATGCTATTACCTATACAAATTCATGCAGCTCTACATAAGTGTTGTTGTAAGCATTGCGAAAGAAGTAATGTCAATAAAAAGGATTCGTAATTAATAGTCACAGTGGCTAACTAGCGTGGAATAAAATAAACTGATTACTCAACTGGATTTAAACTAATGACAAGGAAACTAATGACAGGGGGTCACTAAACAAAGTATTAACATGAATGATGGTTAAAAATAAAAAGTCCTGTTCATGTTGTGTCTGTGGCGATAAATCAATAAAAAATTGTTGGGCTTTTTGAAAAATACAAATTAGATGATGATAAATGCCCTGCTTCATGCTGGAAAAACACTAATCTGCTCTAGCAACTAGTTTTCAGCGTACACCAAATCAGCCGGGGGGGCTACTTGGGTTAACTTTTGCTGCGTATGTGCCGCTGGCCTCTCAGCGCCCCTACCCCATTATCGGTCTATTCTGTGCATGGCCAACTATAGACCCCATCTTAATCACTTTTGGGCAAATATGTAATTTTCGCGATTCCAACTTAGTCACTTTCTATTTTTATGAATTGACCCATATTTTAGATTGAATGAAGAACACTTTACTATTCAAGCAAACAATAAAATTAAGTATAATAGTAATTAATTGAGATATTTCTCAATTTTTTCATCAATAGTTTATATCGTCATCTATTATTGTTATTGTTTTTTTTCTGTTTTTTTTTTCTTCTTACTTTTGCAGGTTTTCACTGGAAACTCGGACAGCAACACAATTGTGTCACACGTTTTAAAAGGAAAGTTCGCGACCAGATACGTGCGATTTGTTGTGCAGACGTGGTATAAGCATATATCCATGCGAGCGGAGCTGTACGGCTGTGCTGAATCATAGCTGAAAACTGCTTTGGTCTCCAATCCTTTATTTAGCCCAGTCCAGAAAATACCTTAGCAGTCACTAGCCTGCGTAGCAAGCGTTTCCTCGCGAGGTTCGTCTAGAAAGCTGGGACAAGAGCGAAAAAAAAAAGAATGACGGGGGAGGGGGAGGGGAAAGAAGGAACCCTCTTCCCTTCTCCCCTCCCCTCCCCCTCTCCTTTCAACCTTTTTTTTGCTTCCGCTCTACGGCTTTCGCGCAATAACTCGATTGGAAACGCTTGCTACGCAGGCTAAGCAGTCACCGGCACTCAGCTTTGAAGACCAGGAGAATACATAATTCTTTTCCATTCTTTCGTTCTTTTATTTTTGTTTATTCAGCCTGGAATAATACGCACATAGACTCCAAATAAACTAAAGTACGATTTCTTACTACGAATGGTATCGACGGATAAATATGACGGTATACTTTATAAAATGTGTTTACCCCGGCGTAACTGGCGCATCATCAAAAATATACCGCATAATTAACAGTCTTAATACTGCCTAATGACTGAGCGCGTTTCAATTTTAATTCGCTTGACATTACAGCGACATCTGAGGCTATGTTCATATCACTATTAATACCGGATAACTCTTGCGCTGACGCGAAAAACATACCGAATGGGACTTCTGTTCATACATAGGAAGGGTAATTTTGGCGCTGTTTTTTTAACGGAGCAAACTTGAACTGAACAAAGTTGTGTATAACGTCACCCATTGAGGGGAGGAAGGCTTCCCCTGTGTGGCAAATTTGTCAGCAGCCTTTCCTCGCCGAGATCAATTTGTAACCAATGGCCGGCTTTATTCGAATCCGTCGACCAGGAGCCCCAAAACTTGCCTTTTGGAACCTTATTGAGACGTTCCAGCCAAGCTCCGTGTGCAGAGGTCCCATATACCGAGGCTGGACCGATGGACGAATTCGGCAAGAGGCTTCGTTCGTTCGGTAATAAGGCGCTTAGCAACAACAACGGCGACGGTAACGAGAACGTCAAAAAAGCAACACGTATACAAAAGTAAGCAAAACAACAACACGTGTATCATACTTTTTTTGCACATTTCTTTGCCGTCACTGCACGACTACTACGTGAAAATGCCTAATTTCACGTTTCGTGGAGGGCTTACACAAGGGACGACGAATTTTTCATCGCCTTTCTAAACTTGAGTGCAGTCCTCAAGACATTAACTCCAGGGAAATTCGCCTACATTTGACATTTTCAGCGAATTGTAACTATAAACCCGAATTCATTTTTAAAGTGACGTTTTCGCTGCCCTCGCCGGCGTTGATGCTTTTAGGTTCCCTTTCTAAGGGTGATAGACGCGCTGAAAGGAAGGAATATCATTTTTCAAATTTTTCTTTTTCCTATAGCTTTTGACAGTAAAGATGTAGTATGTAACTTAAATAGCAAGGGCGACACGACAATAAAACGCTTAAATTTAGACTTAACTTACAAGGGGGTACCCTGTTTGGGTGCCACGAATTTATCCAAATTCAAAATGTCCTATCTGAACTCATATTTCAGATACTGGAAAAGTTTTTTGGCTCTCAAATACCCTTCAATAGCCTCCTCGATATTAATGAAGTTTAAGCGAAATCTATTAAAGCGTTAGTTTTGAGTTTCAAGATTATTGATATCTTATAAGGCGGCAAAATAAGGGCTACAATTCGCTATTTTTTGTCGGAAATTTCGTGTTTACAAGTGATCTATCGAGCGGTTTTCAAATTATTCGCTTATTTGTTTAAGTACTGACCAAAATGTTTACAAAACCGCTAACAAGTGCGTCTCGATACATAATAATCAAATCTTTCTTTCTGGCAATCGGCACAGCTTCCTCCGTGATCTTACACACACGTTTTTAAAACGTGTAAAAAGATGGAACTGACTATTGAAGGAAAAAGCTCTCGTGAACGATTTTGGAAGGAGAGTTCGCAGCGCCGAGAAAATGGCCTCATTTTGTTGCTATGACAACTCCGATGCACCCTGATCGTAACAAATTTTCACCTTTACTTAATAGAGCTCTCCACTGCATAGTGGTAATTTTTCCAAATCCTTAACAATAGCGACGTAGTTAATGCTCAAACTTGGGAGGTACTGACCCTGAAAAACCCCATCGAGCCACCTTAAAGCTGGGCAGTTTTACCCTGACGATTTGCGATATTAAAATTGCAAATGACCATGCAAGTTATTAATAATTGATCAAAAATAAATTTTTCAGATTTGGATTGTTTTACAATCAAGTTTATTAATTGCGTTTCAGGAAAGTAAACCTTGGTAATTTTGTTTCGGGATTGGTCCTTTTAACATCAACAATCCAGGGAAAACTGCAGGGTAAGGACTGTCACTTCGATCCTTTACGTTCAACTAACCTATAGACTAACCAAAGCCACTAAATCCAAGATAGCCGATTATTCAATGAAATAAGGCATTTTGTTTCGCTTTTAAAACCAACAGCATATGTCACCGAGTTAGAATGGTGGGCTGATATGAATCTTAAATTTTTATCTCCTAGAAAAATAAATAGGGGGTGATCGTTTTTACGATTTTATTTTTCTTCTTAGGCAATGACCATAAGTTTTCATTAATTTCTCATTGTTATCTCCTTTGTTAAAGTGCATCGAAATATGGACATGTATAATTTTAAAAAAGTATGCATTGTAGGCACCAACAAGTATTGATCATGCTGTTCAGACCGGCCACCGTAAACCTCGACTTTTTGAGAGATTCCTAGTATTCCTTACAGATTACAGCGGAACGTAAAAAACTATTGAAATAATAGGCTGAAACATTTGTTTCCTGGCAATAAAACTGAGAAAAGACTTATGCCACATAAACACCCTCCTCAGTTGTAATAGCGTTAAATTTATTTCTTTAATTAAAATTTTTTTCTTTTGGGTGGTCCTGTGAGGAATATTCATCTCTCGCCCTCTTGTTTTTACTTTTTTATCGTTGTCCTGATCGTTGTTTGTTCACCTAGGCTCGAACAATTAGTTTTATTTTGTGTTTGAAAAAATAATTATTGTTGCGCGGCCTAGTTTAGTTAAGTTTATTTAAAAAAACTTAATTGCTTCCTCTAGAAGGTGTTTTCAGCTGTGATATGGCCATTTTCTCAACAAACTTCGTTTGCTCAGGACTCAGTCATCCGTTCACACTTTTAGCAAAAGACTCTCATGGTGATTGGTTTAGCAAATAATGTTTCCAGTTTTGCCGCATCCCGACATTTTAACAATTTATTAGTTCTTCTTCTCACTTGAACCATTTTCAGCAGAATTTTGCTGATCTTTTCAACGTTAATAAAATTCAGAATTTTAACAACTGCGTATAATAACCTTCCAAATAACAACCTGAATTTTTCTACCAAAATTCGGCCTATTAGAAGAAATATGATCGAAGAAATTACTGCGCGAACAGCTGAATTCATCCATTTAATAGAGGTTCAATTCAATCCCTTTGTTTCCAGACTATCATCCTTAATTGCCTTGAAACACCTATTTTCTGCATATAAATGCACTATTTACTTTGTAAACTGAAACCTTTGCCTAGCATAGATAAATAAACTCAAAAGTGCGCCAAGCTTTACTTTGTAGTTTCATCGAAACTATTCTCTACAAAAACATTCCTTTAACGTCGTTAACTTTATGAATCTCACAGAAATGAATTTCATCTGTATCCTTCTGCACATGCTCATTTGCTGGTTCTCCAATATGGCTATCGCAAGTGCCACCGCAAGTCAATGTAAGGCAGCTTCTTACTCCGTACAAGATCACGTGCTTATAAACCACGCCATCAATGCCGGGCCTGCGGAGCTGATTGAACACTGCATCTCTCGGTGCATAAGACATCTCGGTTGCCATAGCAGCAACTTTTATCGGACAAAAAGATGGTGTGAACTGAATGATAAAACACACGCTTCCCACCCTGAAGATATGAGACAAGTTCCATTTACAAACTACATGGAGAATACTCTAAGACCTCTCACCTGCAACAAAGACTCAGAATGTGGCAGCACTTTGATTTGCTTTCTTTCAAAGTGCGAAGGTGAGCTCGAGTTTGGTGACTAGTTGATCTTACTCAGCTTAACAACAAAATTTCTGTCCTCTTTCTCTTCAACTGAACCCGAAAGCGGGACGGCCCGAACATGCGGCGAGCCAGACCTTCATTCTTCCAGGGGCCTAAGTTGTAGGGGAGGAAAATGACGTGGGAGCACCAGGGAAGGCGGGAGAGGAAGCAGACCAAACAGCGGGAGGTTTTACCCGTGCCCTCTCCTATTTTGGCCCCAAGTCAAGTCCTCTTTTTTGGCCCCAAGTTACTTTGAGTTAAAAGCAGAAAGACCACTATTTAAGAGTCATATGCCATCAGGCGCTCTCACTGTGGATGATAAAGTTCCTCTGTTCTGTTTTGTTCCGTTCTGTTCCACCGCTCGGATAATTAGTGGTGCTAGTAAACACACATTCTCTCTTAACTGAGTTGCCACACAAAATATGGCCTTACGTTTAATACCTTGATTCGATTACTATCATGTTTCGCTGTCTGCCATTATTTTATATTGTTCACAGTCCAGCTTGGTCAGTCGCACCTTTTTTGACTACAAGGCGGTTCATTACGACTGTAGGCTTGTTCAAATTCGAAACTGTACTTTAACGGAAGCAACTGTACTTTAAATCTTAAACGTATTTTTTCTTCTTTAACACAGAATGTAGCACTCGTGCGCTTGGAATGGAAAATAATGTATTGCCAAACTCAGCCATCACAGCTTCAACAGAGTGGCGGACCGCTGGACACGAACCTTGGCTAGCTCGTCTAAATAATGTTAAAAATGGCCACATGGGATCCTGGTCGGCGGATTTGAATGAAGCTGGCCAGTGGTTACAAATTGACCTTGGGGAGGACAGGCTGGTGACAAAACTCGCCACACAGGGGAGGCCTTCCTGGTCCCCTCCTCAATGGGTAACGTCATACAAAATTTTGTTTAGTTCAGATAGTGTACATGTCAAATGGGAGGAATACAAGGAAAATGATGTTGTGAAGGTATGGATTTCTTAAGGCTAGTTTTTTCTTAGCTAGCGGCGTCTAGTAGGAGTCGGAGTAGTAAGCGAAGTCGTAACATCGTTTAAAACCTGTTGAAAATAAAAATTCGGCCCCGACTCGTAATAGGAGTTATCAATACGCGGCGGAATCGGTAGTGAGAAGAATCACAACGTTTCCGTTTTCTTCCGACTCGCTTACCATATGTCTCCGTCGCTTACGATCAAGTGAAACTATCAGATTGTCGGAGTTGGATGCAGAAACGCAAGAATGAACCAATCACAACGTTAGTTCCCACGCTTTGTGTTTGGTTAAGGTCTTCTGCTTTTGCTCGCCAGAAGGGGTTTGTTTTAAAAGTAACGTTTTCAAACATCCAGCCGCATTTATTTATTTAAATTAGTTAACTATTTTGTTAGTTAGGTTGTTTATTTGCCATTCGCCACTTTAAAACGTAAAGGGAACTGGGTCGAGTTAACTTTCTAAGACTTCTAGGACTGTTGCCGGGGACAGGGGAAAAAATTGGCCAATAGCTGATCGGCGCGTCTCCAGTTACGATCCCAGAAACACTTGCGATACTTAACATTTAATTTCGGCTCCAGCTCCCTTCTTTTTTCTAATGTCGCGCAAATTGAAATATTGCTTCGGCCTTTCCTAATAGGTTTCTCTATTGAGAATCGACGTCATGGGTTTGTATCAATAATCTTCCCAATGCAATTTACGGTTAAGTCTGACTTTAAGAAAAAATGCTTCTCTGTAAACGTTGTTATCGAATGAATGTATTTCAAAGTAATTAATTGTACACATTTATTTCCTTTGTAGGTTTTCACGGCAAATTCTGATCGCAACACCATCGTGTCACACGTTCTAACTCCAAGGTTCCGCGCAAGATACGTGCGATTTGTTGTGTTGACATGGCATAACCATATATCTATGCGAGTGGAGCTTTACGGCTGTTCTGCATCATAGATGAAAATTAAACTAACCGAGTGGCAGAGGTTCATGTAGTGTTAACCGCGTTTTGGTATCTAAGTGACGCTTCTGATCTTGTGATCTAGAATCGTTGAAAAATAGTATCTGATGGATAGAAACACCTTTTTTCTCGTCTTTTGTGTTATTGCACCCATATACATCGCACTTTTGTACTATTTCTATGCTTAATAACAGTTGTTACAGGGAGAAATGACTAGGAAATATGCTTGCCGCCGAAAAGAATGCCCTGAATGACGTCACAATCATTCCCAGTGTCCTGTTTTCACTTGCGCGGTTTTGTAGTCCCCCGGAAGTGAAATTTCACGTTTTCAGTAGCTCAAAACACGGGAAAGAAAAATCGCTATCTAATTCTTTTTTGGCTCTCCTTATCAGTTCACTGTCTAGATTATATCAAGCAAATGAAAAGACTTGTTTCATTTTCACTTTAAACTCTAACAACAATCACCCTATTCTCTCAAGGCCACTTGAGCACTGAGAAAGAAGATCATATAACTCAATACAAGTGCAAAGATGCTTGTCAGTTATATTATAGACAATCTGTTTACCTTCCTCGTCTTTCACCTCTCCGTAGTAGAGCGGGGGCTTGGATGCGAGGGAGAAAATCGAGGGATAAACACTTGCTCCTGCCATCGTGCGCGTCACGTTAGAAGACTGGGAATGAGCCAGTCTGTTAAAGCTCTGTGAGCAGGCGCAGTAAGATGCAACACAACTGATCTGTATAAGAAGGTTAAGGAGATTAATATACGAAAACAGTAGACTTTCCCCGTTAGTGACCGGAGGACGCCAAGGCGCTGTGAGAGCTGTTTATATCAATTTGAGAAGATTCGAAATAAAAGTGATTATCATTCGTTGCAAACTTTTCTTCCTTTTCGTTGGCCGAGAGCCCACTACGTGACCTGCAAATAACTGCCTACAAATAATGGTCTGCTCATGCGCAATGTCGTCCAACTTTGTTTCGCTGCAAATGATATTCTGCTCATGCGTAAATGAAACCACGCTTTTCTCATTCTTGCGATCGCTCTTGCGTGAAAATGGCAGATCGCTTCGATTTCTGAAGATATTCCTTATAAAAACAAACCCGGTAATCGAATGATAAAACAATTATTGAACTCGGTTATCGCAAAATATCGCGAATTGTCAGTGGCGAGCAGATCAATTGTTAATTGTTCGTGTCTGTGTTGTGTCTTCTACTTTCGGGGAATGGGAAGGCACTCCCTTATTTGGCCTAAACGGAAAAGTGATGTTGAATGTGACGGTTACGGTCCCGACTTCCTCGTTTTCAAAATTGCCCAAAATATCTGACAGCATCAAACAACATCGTGTTAATGCAGTTATCTCCTACGAGAGAACCCTTGGAACGAGGTTGTCGGGGACAAATAATAATGATAATAATAACATTTACCTTTATAGCGCCATTTCCGTTGCTGTCCAATGGCGCTTTACAACAACAATTATTTTTTAAAGAAAAATAGATAAGTAAAATGAATTTTAAAAAATGCATTCTTTTTAAAACCCAGTTTAAAATTAAGCTCTGCGTTAAAAATTCACAATATTTTTAGAATAAAAATGTGAATAAAATCAAATAAAAAGAAAATGTAGGAAATATGTTTCTAGGACGAGCATAAACTAAAAGCCTTCTTAAAAAGAACAGTTTTAACTAAAAGTTTTAAAATTGATTAAGACAACCGCAGCGCCTTATATTCTGGGGTAATTTGTTCAACAGAGCAAGGGCTGCGGATGAGAAGGCTCTGTAACCATACGTTTTTAAATTATAGGACATACTGACGAGACGATTGTGGTAGTGGTAAGGGGGTGGGGAAAGGGCGGGGTAAGGGGCGGGGCTTGAACTAGGTGCCTCCGTATTGCAGGTCTAGCCCTTTTACCGCGTGCCCACGCTCCCTCTTCCTCCTCCGAAGATTAATGATATATTGCTTGATTATCAATTTATCGATTGGCTACGCCTGGTTTCAGCCGGCTCCGGTTTAACCTGACTGTTTGAGACATTTACAAATGGCCATTGTCATAAGTCATTAATGATTGATTAAAGACAAATTTTCAGATTGGCAGTTTTAAAAAGAAATTTAATTGAGCAAGGTTAATGAAAAAAATCGATTGGTCTCGTTTATTAAATTGCATTAGGTTCTGCACATGTGAAATGCCATGTCTGAACCGGACTTTAATCATTATTAATAATTTAATTGATGCTTCGAGATCTATGAGAACATCCTCAAAGCAACAGTCCAGGGAAGATATAGGTAAGATTAACGGTAGACATTTAGCTAGAAATAATTGTCTTCCATCCGATAACCTCCATTATAACTACAATCAAGAGCCAAAGCGACAGTCTGTTCAAATTTAATAACAACATTTGAAGCAAACTTATTCGAGACGGAGAGGGTGTTGTTTGTCTGATATTTCCTTTGAAAGTGTAAATAGCACGGAATGATTCGATTTTTCCTTAGGAAATGGTCATAAAAGTTTCATTTCCCAGCGCCCCTTGTTTCGTTAAAGTGGCAAACTACTAGAATTCCTTCCAGGTGTAGTATTTGTCTATTTGAAAAACATTTGCCACCCAGCAGTAAATAGAAACTTAGGCTGCGTCACTGCCCTCTTCTGTAATTCGTTTGCACATCGGTACCAGATGCCCGCCTCTTAAAGAACGCTATCTTACAAAAGCCAGAGGTGGAACTTTCTAGCTATAATTTCAAATTGCCTGAAAATTGCCTTTTGCTTCGTCAGTGATGACTGGTTATCATGCGTTGCCATTGGCGTTTCCTCTTTTTTTTTGTTATAAAGATAGATACTTTCCGGCTTAAAAAAGTATTTTATACTCTGATACTGGTCGAGATTCTTTTAAATATATTTCGCTGTTACAAGGATGATTGTTGAGGAGCTGATCGTTGGTTATACCTTGGACTTTGTTAATAGACAATTTTTATATCCATTCGATATTCTGAATTTTTTTTTCAGAACTGAAAGTTTCAAAACAAGTTTGTATCACTCAGATTGTCACATTAAAATAGCTGTAGTGGTAAGTGTCGAGTTAGTTAAACCTCATTTTGCCCTCTAACATCATAGCTTCACAGCCTTAGAAAATAGCTAAAAAACTAACCATGCAAAAAACACACGGTAAGATATATCTGCTTCTTTCAAAGAGAGACTTGTATTTTATGGAATTAGTCATATTAATTTTCATATTCTTCCAATGTTTTTTAGTAGATGTTTCGAATCGATATGCAAGTTATATATAAAATATCTGACAGTAAACATCTAAACGGCCGGTTATTTTCTAGTGCACAATTTACATTTGAAGGAAATTCTAATACAATTTCAGTTTTGACTCACGTAAGGCCCCATATAAAATAGTGACCTCACTTCCAGGCGGTGGTGCTGCAGCTAAGCTGTTTATGCATGGGGAACTCTAAAAATATGTCAAAAGAGTTTACGACTATTCCAGGATGAAATAGCCGAATTTCTTACTAAAACTGACGGATGAAACGAATGGAATAAACCAAAATATTTGTCTTATGGATGACACCTACTGTATGAATCTGCGAGAAAGCCCAGGATTTGGGGTTCCACGAGCAAAAATTTACCGGATTGCGGATTCCACAAACAAACGTTTTCCGGATTCCCTTAGGGCGACAAGAATAAGCAGACTTGTTTTAGTAGAACCTAACTAGCATGCTTTATTTCTATTCCGATACCAGATTTTGATGAGAACCTTTTTTTAACTTGAATTCATTGTTACATGTAAATCGTTGTTTGTTTGTTACAAATGTGGCGAACAATGAAATGTGTGCTCCAGGTTTCTTGCATTTAAAATGTTTATTGCGTATTTTGTGGCCGCTTTAGCCTTTTTAACTTAATTACTTCATCTAACCCGACTGAAAAGATTTCTTGAAGAAATTACCATTCTTACTGCTGCTTTTGCTCGGCAAGACGCAAGCTCTCTACCCACCATCTATATAATTAAGAGACAGCACATACGTTAGAGACTGCAGATATATTTAACGGTTAAGGAGAGAAACGATAAAACGACACCACAGTGAATGCCAAAATTACGTAAAAGACTGCATAAGATGCTTGACAGAGCGCGATGGAGGACAGTTTTCGCGAAGGGTAATGAGAAAAATGAGCGAGACGATCAGAAGAAAGAAAAATAGAGTCTCTAAAAACACCATTCCTTAACCCATTCCACCCACACTAACCCGCCCAACAGCGACAAACAAAAAGAAAACGCAATTTATGTTTAAAAAAGACGTCAAAAATTTCCATTTCAAAAGATCGTTGTCTTGCTAATAACTAATAAAAATATATTGTCAGAACGAAAAGCGTCCAAAACAAGTTTGCTTTACAAACTGACAAGTTCAAAAGCCTGCAGCATTTCGTTTCTGGTAAGTTAGACCTCATTTTAATTACCTTCTAGCAGATCTTCTAAGTCTGTAAAGAACTAGAGGTTAAGAAATTTGCTTTATCCAAACTGAGCATTTTTTTCTTTTGTGAAATTGCACCTATATGATCAGTCTCTGACCAAATGCCTAGGTACGAGTAATATATATCTAACTAGTAAGTGTCAATGTTTATTTTTTAGTGCACGCGTTTTTACTAATTTGAAGGACGTTCCGATACAGATTTTCCTTACCGCTATCCGGACCTAAAAACGCCGCTCGTTCAAGTGAAACGAAAAAGGTACCCTAAAAAACCCAGCTATAATATAATTTTTTAAGTGGCCGAGTCTGAATAAGTTTTTAGTTGAAGGGTGGAGCTTAGAGAACGTACGTTAAAGGATTTTAAAGAAGTTTACGAAATTTTGACCCCTTAGATTACAATAGTCCGTAGCCTTTATTTCCCAGCAATTGTTGATTCACCTTTTTTAATGCTGATATATAATAACTGGGGCCTAAGTCATACGGTTGAATGTAGAAACAAGAAAAAGGTTTGACCAGAGTACAAACAACGTTTAAATACCATACTTAGAGTTTGTGACTCTTATGACTCTTAATGAAAAACGAAGATGAAATTTAGTGACCTCTCCGGAAACCAACTTCTGATTAATTTCAAGCGCTTAACTGGTCTGCATGATTAATCCGTTATTCATCAAACGGCCTTCATTTGCTCGCTTTAATGAAAAGACCTGAGAATGCAATGATAACATTGTTTATGAATTTTGTCAGGACTAATGAAGTTCACCTGTATAATACTTCTACACGCACTCATTTGCTGGTTCTTTAAGATGACCATCACGAGTCAGTGTAAGGCAGCATCTTACTCCATACAAGATCACGTGCTTATAAACCACGTCATCAAGGCCGGGCCTGCAGAGCTGATTGAACACTGTATCTCTTGGTGCATCGAACATACCGGTTGCCATAGCAGCAACTTTTATCGGATAAGCAAATGGTGTGAACTGAATGACAAACCGCACGCTTCCCATCCTGAAGATATGAGACAAGTTCCACTTACAAACTACATGGAGAATACTCTCAGACCTCTTACCTGCAACAAAGACTCAGACTGCGGCAAAAATTTGATTTGTTTTCTATCGAAGTGCGTAGGTGAGTTGGGGGATTACTTCATCTTACTTTGTTCTTCCTCAGTACGTATCTAAAAGAAAAGCAATCAAATTTTACCGCCGCCAGGTTAGCCTAATTGGATAAGGGCTGGTCTGCCAAGCGGAAGACTACTGGTTCAAACCTCGGTCGGACTAGCATTCAGGGTGTTTAAATGACTGAGAAGAAACTGCCGCCTTTGTAAGACGGTGAGACTTCCTAGTCTTCTCGAATAAGGAGAACAGGCTTGCACTATCAAATTCTTTGAGACGTTCGCAAAGAGTAGGAGACGCAGTCCCCATCGTGTTGTTCTAGTCTCATTCCACATGGGGAGAGAGAATGTTACAGCCCCGCAGTAATTGGCTCCAATAAGCGATGTTGCGGTGACCCTACCAAAAATTGGCGAAATCAAATAAATAAAGTAGCTTTGAAAAGACTGTTAAACTGTTTTTTTCTTCTTCTTCTTTTTCCAGAATGCGGTATTCATGCACTTGGAATGGAAAGTAAAGCATTGCAGGATTCAGCCATCAGTGCCTCCTCTTTCATCGCTGGGCGCGAGCCCTGGCTAGCCCGTCTAAATAATGTTCAAATTGTAAATGGCCACCGAGGCGCCTGGGCAACGGCAAAGAATGAAGTCGGCCAGTGGTTACAAATTGACCTTGGGAAGGAAAGGCTGCTGGCAAAACTCGCCACACAGGGGAGGCCTTCCTACTTTTCTTTTTGGGTGACGTCATACAAAATTAAATTCAGTTCAGACAGCGTCAAATGGGAAGAATACAAGGAAAATGGTGCTGTGAAGGTATTTGATACATAATTTTATAAAAACGATTCTGATTCCGGGGTCGTGACACTAGCAAAGTAACAGCAGGATGGCTACTTTGTCTACAAACACTTCATAACTTTCGAGCCAAACATCCCAAACTTAATTTAATACCTTCTAGATTAATATTTGAAATTGTTATATAGCTGGAAATTTTTCCCAACAGCACTCACTCTCATTGGTTACTTCGAGGTCACATGACATCTAACAAAGAAACTGTTTCCCGCCAAAATCTCAAAATTACAAAAATCTATGACGTCAGACGGTAACGGTGCACTGAACGAGAACGCTGGCGGTCAATAAATCCCCTGCGGTTTATATTTTATCACGCGCGCTCGATGGACTGTTTTAAGAGAAAATTGAGGGTCTGTGAACAGGCTAACAATATGGAGGCCTCGAGGGTTAGCTAGACCTTCTACTTTTTGCAAATGGATATATTCCTTATTTTGTAGGTTTTCATGAGTAGAGAAAATTCTGACCGCAGGACGATCGTGTCACACGTTCTAAATGCATTTCAGGGTTATGAAAAATGTGAACTTTTATTCCCGTTGCAGGTTTTCGCAGCAAATTCTGACCGTGACACAATTGTTTCACACGTTCTAAGTCCAAGGTTCCGGGCAAGATACGTACGGTTTGTTGTGCTGACTTGGCACAAGCATATATGGATGCGAGTGGAGCTGTATGGCTGTGCTACATCGTGAAGGAAAACTTATACGAGATTTTTAATAAGTGCAATGTAAATGAGTCAGCGAGTCAATGAGTCAATAAGGCATGAGTTACCTCCAACATTAACCCAAACCGAAAAACTAACCGTAGCCGGCTAAACCTAGCCCTAACCTCTGATTCTGGCTATAGCCTCTACCCAAAACCTAGCCTTAATTTCTAACCCTAACTCTCGATCAGTTACCCTTACCTCTAACCCTAATCCCATCCTTTAACTCGATCTCCCTACAAGAAACCTGACCCATAACTTGACTCATAACTCCGGTTATTGACTTTTTGAGCATCATAAAACAATCTCAAACGTTTCAGCATACTTGTAGCTTCATGCTCAAAGGATTATTCGTTGTTTAATGTTGAACTTTTACTGGAATCCTTACTTTTGATGACATATTGTAGATAACGTTGATCATAAAATTACGGTATACATGTAATTAGATACAGGGATTTAACATGTTTAATTAGCATTGTAGTGTCAACATTATAACATGCAATGATACTTTTCATTTTGATTAACATTGTAAGGCGGCACCATAAGTTGCACGAGCTTTAATTCTCACTGAGTTTGAACAAAATTTGCTGTTGTAGTTTGTCTTTTGGTTAACCGGATAAAACTTAATGCTTACGTCTCAGCAATCGGGCCGAGTTGTTCAAAGCTGCAATTGGTTAAGATAAACCAGGGTTAATGCGAAATTTGTACTCAGTTATAAAAGCTTTACAAAAACAAATTCATTTTCATTCTTTTCGTCCACAATTTGATGATCTCTAAAGAGAATAGCAAAAATTATCACAGAAAACGCTTTTGAACCAAAGAAAAAGAAATTCGGATTAAAATTTAACCCTGGGTTAGCGCTAATCAGCCTTCGAAAAACTTGGCCCTGTGCTATAGGCGAATCTTTGCTGACGTCATTGTTTACATTTTTCCTCATTAGCATACGACTTACTCATAGTAGCCGTGGCCGTATAGACGAACTAAATTCAAAATGTGAAAGAGCTGATTAACTTAAACAATTTGTGCAATTTTCAGCTTATTAAAAGCAATATTGAAGGAAACATCAACCATCTACAACTGCGAAATTGCTGGGTGGCAAAAAAGTTAATGAGCCATACATTCTTTGTAAAATTTCGAGTTTTTAAAAGAGAATTTCTCCGAAACCATTCGGTATATCGGGCTCAAATTTTCAGAGATAACTGAAATTGCTATGCTCTTTCAATATTCAGGTGTTTTATTTTATTCGCTTCATCAAATAATGATGAGCATATGTTAATGAGGCAGAAAGGGTAAACAAAGATTCGCCTATAGCTTCTTATGACCGTGTAGAAGAAAGATCTCACAGCCAGCAAGAAGTGCACTTCCATCGGGAGACCTGATAGGGTACGTGGTGCTGAACTTCGGGGGAAGGGTACTTGGGTTAATTTTTGCTCGGTATGTGCCGCTGGCCTCTCAGAGCCCCTTCGTTCCCATCATAGTCTATTCGTTGGCCAATTAAAGACCCCATCTTGGTCACTTTTGGGCAAATATAAAATTTTCGCGATCCCATTTTTGTCACTTTCTATTTATGTAGGCTACCTTATATTGAATGAAGAACGCATTACTTCATTTTGCTACGTTTGCTAACCCTAAATATGAAGAACAGTCTTACCCCAAAAAATAAAAAAAAATGTGTGACCCCATTCTATCAGGAGAGAAACGATAAAACGACACCACAGTGAATACCAAAATTACGTAAAAGACTGTATAAGATGCTTGACAGAGCGCGATGGAGGACAGTATTCGCGAAGGGTGATGAGAAGAATGAACGAGACGAGGAGAAGAAAGAAAAATAAAGTCTCTAAAGTTTTCAATCGAAGTGCGTAGGTGAGTTTTAGTGACACACGCCCAAAGTATACATAAATAACCTTGTCATTTTTTTTTCTAAATTTGTAATTTGTTTACCCACACGGAGCAGTTAGGAGTTCTTAAGAGCTCGTTGAAACGTGTCCGTGCGTTCCAGATCGAACTGGAATTTGTTGGAAGTGTTGGTTTTTAAGGAGAGGGTAAAACCGGCGTAAACGTAGAGAAACCTCTTGGAGTAAAGGAGAGAGCTAACACTACGCCACAGTTGCTCGTCATCACTCTTGTGATGCAGCACTTCGAAACTATGATGGACACAAATTGGGTCATGGCCAAGTATTATTTGCACTAAACTAACTTATTTAAGAAAGGGTTTCACAACGGAGTTAAACTTATGTAATTTGTTGATCTAATGTTTGCAAATATAATGTTGTATTTCTGTTTGGATCACTTAACAGAATGTATTATTCATGCGCTTGGAATGGAAAATAACCTTTTGCCGAATTCAGCCATCACAGCCTCCTCTGTATGGCCGGACCCTGGGCACGGCCCTTGGCTAGCTCGTCTAAATAATGTTCCAGTTGGCATATTTTGGGGCTCCTGGTCAGCGGCATCGAATGAAGCTGGCCAGTGGTTACAAATTGATCTCGGGGAGGAGAGGCTGGTGACAAAACTCGCTACACAGGGGAGGCCTTCTCCACATTCGGCTCAATGGGTGACGTCATACACAATTTTGTTTAGTTCAGACAACGTTAAATGGGAGGAATACAAGGAAAATGATTTTGTGAAGGTATGCGATGCTGTTTTACTTTTTTTTCAACGGGAATCTTTCACATACGAGGAAAGGCCATCGCCAATTTCTTTTAATCCTTCAGAATATTAAACTGTTAAAACATTTCGTTTCTGTTCTATTGAAGTTTTTGAGTTTGTACATATGTATGATTGTGTTATACAATTATTAATCAGAATACGAATTTTAAATAAAGATTTCCTACCCCTTTCCACCAAAATCGGTTGATAGGTTAATTAAACAGCTAAAGATATGGTTATAGTGGAAAGTGCACTTAGCTCATCCAGCTAGTTTGCAGGCCCTCCACTTAAACAATTAGAAACAAATAATCCAAACAGCGGAGGAGTGAAAACCCCAACTGGTGGGAGGCAACCAGACTTGGCGTGGCCGAGGATTTGAACTCGAGACAACCGAGAACAGATCCAGCAAGTGGCCAGAGCAGAACTTGAACCCGGGACTGCCAGATTGGGAGTCCAAGGTGCTGACCAATCGGCCACGCTGCCTCCTCCATTCTGTGTCAGACAACACCAACCTCTCCCCGCCCATAACAGCCACTTGACTTTGCCTCCAGTGAGCGCAATACAGAGGTTTCTGTGCGCTGCACCGTACACTTAAACAATTATTTAAATTTAACTATCAGTAAAGGACTGTTTACGAGTGATTGTTTTCGCCAAATGTATTTATTCTCTTTGCAGGTTTTCACTGGAAATACTGACCGAAACACAATCGTGTCACATGCTGCAAAGTTCCGAGCCAGATACGTGCGGTTTGTTGTGTTAACGTGGAATCAGCATATATCCATGCGAGTTGGAGCTGTATGGCTGTGCTTTCCATAACTAGCAGTAGTTTCATTCCTACTTTGGTAACTGTGAGGCAATATTAGCCGATCCACTAAGGTGTCTTCGCATCAGCATATATACTGTAGTACAGACTGAATCAGAATGCAATACTTTTCCCTTTTTCTCTCGTTCTGTTATTATGGTTGTTTAGAATTTTTTAATTAGTTTCTTTGTAATTAGTTTTTTGTAATTAGAGTAATAAATGTCTTGAATTAAAAAAAAGAATGCATAAAAGGTGGCGTTCAAAAGAATAACAATAATCAATAATAATGATAATAGTAATAATAATAATAATAATAATAATAATAATAATAATAATAATAATAATAATAACAAAGAGACAGGGAAAGGTTGAACAGAAAATATCCTCTCGAGGAAAGGGGTACTGTGTACTATGTTTCAGCTGTGCAGAAACAGAAAATTAAGGCAGGTGGAATGAAGATATGACGAGAGATCAGAGAGACGTCAGTAGTCCAAACAGAATCAACTGTTTTCGAACTAACCAGAGGCTGTTTTATGAATTAACGCTAGAAGAGAACGAGGTGAAACAGAGTTAACTGAACCCATACTGAAGCTACCACCTTTTGGAGTGGGATCTGGTAGGAAGAGGGTAGTCATGATGACAAAGCATCTTGGGTAGAGGAATTTGAGCAGGAGTTCAGTACTGCACTAGATTGGCGTTGCTGCCCTTGCCCACTAACTTCGCTTTTGTTGTCTATATTTTGGCGATTTTTTTTTCTGCATGTAACAAGTTATTCTTAGTTTAGGGGCCTTTCTCCCTCAAGGCGTCGAGTGCCTGGCGCTGCATTCGGGAGGGATCAGGTTCCCTCCTATTAGCGGGTTTTCCCGACGGGCAGCAGGCACTGCGTTTAAGTTTTTAGCACATTATAGCGCAATCTGTATGATGCTAACATCAATAAAACGGGTCTGGTTCGTCCCTTTTTCAAAGCTTAACTTCGATGTCAGCATTCTACAGTTTTTTGTTATAATCAAACAAGAAACTACCCTAGGAGCTAGAGGCTTTTTTTTCCTTTCCTAATTTCTTATAGTTCGTGGGAGCTTTATCAAACCGAGTACGGTTCATTATTTTCATCCTAGAGGTATTTCGAAAGCGGACCTCTGGAACCAGGGTAGCAAGAAACTCAGAACGAATTGAATAATAATTTTTCTCTATTTCCCTATTCCTAGTATTTTAGAGAAATTTATTAGGGCGTTTAGTAGAGGGGCGCGTCTAATTCAAATTTGTGGGACGTTAAACGTGTTAAGTGTCATTGTCTGAGAGAGTGTTCCAGGGGCCAAAAGTTGAGGTCAACCGATTTGGCTGAAACTTGGCACAAAAGTTGGGTATAATGAGATATTTCAAAAGCCACTTTGGCTCACTTCTCTGAGTTTTAGTTTTGGAGTTACAGGGGGGGGTCTCATTTTTTGCCCTTTGGGCACCAAAAATCCAGCCTTCCAGGGGACATTTTGAAAGTGTGATAAGACCCCACTGGTAAATTGTGCTGCCAAATGAATTTGACCATGAACTCTACTATAATAGAGCTTTCAGTTCATGCATGTAACTTTGTCCTCAAGGTATTGTACAGAGAGGAGCCTGGGGCTAGAGTTTGGCCAAAATTGATGTTTAAATTACAACTTAAAATAGCCATTTTTCAAAATTTCACTTTATTCACCTGCCTTCTTGCATAACTTCCAAACCTATACCACTGTTTACTTTAGTCACCCAGTTATCAAAATCAGTTGAGAAAAATTTGGCTTATTATGGTTTATTGAATTTTTGGAACAAACACTTCATGCCCCTCTAAGGCGATGCAAAATGGAATTTTGAGCCTAATTCAGGCCATAAACAAACCAAATTATTGACAAGAAGCCCTTATTCTGTATTTGGTAAGTGGAAATGAATTGTCAAAGCCAAATCAGTATCGTTGTTTAGAAATACACCGATTGTTACCTTAAAATTGATCTAAAACAGGCCTCTGATTAGCGCAAGAAACACATAATTTAGCAAAACAAAGGTGATTTTATTCTTGAAAAACCTAGTCACCACCATATACAGAACACAAATGATGATGTTCTGATGTACATATAACAATCTTTTTACAAGATGCTTAAATTTTTCTTTGATTGATAGTCAGTTTCACGTCATATTTCCAAGCATCACTCCAAGCATGGAAAGTCTCCATATTTTGTCAGGCCCATTTTTTTACATTTTTACCAGATAAATTTAGCTTATCAAAAGGTTCGTTAACATATAATCTTCGTCTGACCTTGTAATAGCCTGAATAGTTGTTTTAAAGACACATCAGCAAAGGAGCATGACCATACATACCGTACGTAGATTACACAGACATATACGAGCTTCAGTGAGCAGTATCGAGGTGAACTGTGATTTTCCGAGTCCTTCAGAGCTGAAAAAATGAAACCATCCATCCACGGTTAGGAGAGCTGGATAACAAAAAGCTTTTTTTGCTTTTATAAAGAAAATAACCCAAACAAAGCCTTGCATTGAGATGATGCACTTGTTATTACATCAAGTTAGCTGGCCCGCCATTTTGGACTTAAAGAGTGTGGGGACTGGACCGAGTTCCAGTCCAATCCTTCTCCCGTTTCGCGGGAATTTTTTCTGTTTTTCATCAGGTGTGTTCGAAATTCTAGAAAGCGATCTCTGTTTCAGGATAATTTTTCGATGGTACTTTATTCCTTTGGAGGGGTAAATGACCAGTGCAGTGTCACGTCATGGGCTGTGCAAGAAACAGGAATGCTTCCTTTGTTGTCTTGCGATAGTGACATGACTGCATAGTTAAAGCACAAGTAGAAGGGTTCAGGTGTGTTCGGGGAAGAAGAGGAAGAACTGGTGATGCCAAAGCTACAGGTGATTCAAAATATCAGTTAGGGATCATATACGCTCACAAATGGCATTTATCGTGATCTAGGGGACTCTTCTGACTGAAGAGAGATTTACAGACGACGAGATGTAATTGACGATATTGTCGTCTCAAATTGTTTGTTTATGGTTGATTGATTCCCATGTTAATATCCTGGGTCCTTAGGAAGAGCACTAAACATTCATCAAATTTGTCCCAAAAAAAAGAAACAAGTGCGATAAGAATAACTTGAAGGCTGTTTTTTGTCTGCTCGAGCTGCTTGTTTACATTAAGCTTGCCACGTCCACACGTTTATCATGCAATGCACAATTCAGTTACCGGTTTCCATTATTTACCCTTTTCGTCAAAGATCTTTGCAAACATACTGCATCTAAGTTTTTCGACGGAATTGACATTTTCAGGGAAAAGTGTCACTAAAACGTCCTCGCAAAATCGACCGAATTAGTTGATATTAGTGGATTTGCTTGGAATAATGCATAGGCAATGAACACACATATGTCTTACTTGAATGGGAACTGACCCTGAATCGTTCTGGAAGAGCACGGAAGATTTGTGTATATTTGTAGAAAAATTGCTTCATTATTTAATTAAAAAATTATTTAAAATAATGTTAACTATTCAATTAAAAGAATAATGAAAAAATATACCTAAATAAGAGTGTTATCTGCTAAAACTCTCTAAAATTCCCTAAAAAAAACTCATAAAATTTTATTCTCTTTTGATAGCGAGGGCCTCTTTTGGTGAATAACCGCTGATTAGTTGTAGTGTAGATGACTCTGAAAACTGCTGATTTGTTTTGCTCAGTGAACAGCCCTCTAGACACTGTTGTAGCAGGTGGGTGGACTGAGCCCTCTCTTGGTTGGTAGGAATACAGAAAAATAAAAACGTTTTTTCAACGTTTCTGCCTGTAAAATGTTGCTGTTCAGTATTCTCCTCTATATACTGCTATTTAAGTTCTAGTATTTGTCAATTTTTTTCTAATATTCTTGAGATTTTCTAAAATTCTTTTTCGTGTCTAAAATTCCCAAAACAATTCCTGCGGAATTATGTAACTAAGCCTATTCTAAGTTGACTTGTCTTCGACGAAACAGGCAAATAAAGGAGACCGGTGGAGTTTCAATGCAAGCTGGCTCGAATTGTGCATTGCCAAACGTGACAAGCTGAATGTAAGCAAACAGCTCGAGCAGACAAACAGCCTTCAAGTTATTTCTATTATTGTTGTTGTTATTTTATATGTATAGTTCTTCCTCTTCTTCCCCGGACACACCTGAACCCTTCTACTTGTGCTTTAACTATGCAGTCATGTCACTATCGCAAGACAACAAAGGAAGCATTCCTGTTTCTTGCACAGCCCATGACGTGACACTGCACTGGTCATTTACCCCTCCAAAGGAATAAAGTGCCATCGAAAAATTATCCTGAAACAGAGATCACTTTCTAGAATTTCGAACACACTTGATGAAAAACAGAAAAAATTCCCGCGAAACGGGAGAAGGATTGGACTGGAACTCGGTCCAGTCCCCACACTCTTCAAGTCCAAAATGGCGGGCCAGCTAACTTGATGTAATAACAAGTGCATCATCTCAATGCAAGGCTTTGTTTGGGTTATTTTCCTTATAAAAGCAAAAAAAGCTTTTTGTTATCCAGCTCTCCTAACCGTGGATGGATGGTTTCATTTTTTCAGCTCTAAAGGACTCGGAAAATCACAGTTCACCTCGATACTGCTCACTGAAGCTCGTATATGTCTGTGTAATCTACGTACAGTATGTATAGTCATGCTCCTTTGCTGATGTGTCTTTAAAACAACTATTCAGGCTATTACAAGGTCAGACGAAGATTATATGTTAACGAACCTTTTGATAAGCTAAATTTATCTGGTAAAAATGTAAAAAATATGGAGACAAAATATGGAGACTTTCCATGCTTGGAGTAATGCTTGGAAATATGACGTGAAACCGACTATAAATCAAAGAAAAATTAAGCATCTTGTAAAAAGATTGTTATATGTACATCAGAACATCATCATTTGTGTTCTATGGTGGTGACTAGGTTTTCAAAGAATAAAATCACCTTTGTTTTGCTAAATTATGTGTTTGTTGCGCTAATCAGAGGCCTGTTTTAGATCAATTTTAAGGTAACAATCGGTGTATTTCTAAACAACGATACTGATTTGGCTTTGACAATTCATTTTCACGTACCAAATGCAGAGTTTGCTTATGGCCTGAATTAGGCTCAAAATTCCATTTTGTATCACCTTAGAGGGGCATGAAGTGTTTGTTCCAAAAATTCAATAAACCATAATAAGCCAAATTTTTCTCAACTGATTTTGATAACTGGGTAACTAAAGTAAACAGTGGTATAGGTTTGGAAGTTATGCAAGAAGGCAGGTGAATAAAGTGAAATTTTGAAAAATGGCTATTTTGGGTTGTAATTTTAACATCAATTTTGGCCAAACTCTAGCCCCAGGCTCCTCTCTGTACAAAACCTTGAGGACAAAGTTACATGCATGAACTGAAAGCTCTATTATAGTAGAGTTCATGGTCAAATTCATTTGGCAGCACAATTTACCAGTGGGGTCTTATCACACTTTCAAAATGTCCCCTGGAAGGCTGGATTTTTGGTGCTCAAAGGGCAAAAAATGAGACCCCCCCTGTAACTCCAAAACTGAAATTCAGAGAAGTGAGCCAAAGTGGGTTTTGAAATATCTCATTATACCCAACTTCTGTGCCAAGTTTCAGCCAAATCGGTTGACCAGATCTTTTGGCCCCTGGAACACTTTCTCAGACAATGACACTTAAAGAGCCCACACACTGTTCGTCAATAGAGTAGGGGACGTATTCCCCAAAGTGAAGGTCAATCTCAAATTCACCCTCACCTAGAAGGCATCATTACTCATTTTTTTCTTACTTGTAAACAGCACCATAAGCAGTCTGGCAAATTTCCCTCCAACTGTGAGTGTTGTAAATTATCCATGAAAGACCCTCAGAGAGGAGCTGAGTGGATAATGAAATATTGACTATCTACAATTTAGCAGAAATATACTTGTTCGTGAATTAAAACCATATCTGAAACATATGAAACAAGATACTCGGCCTTTTTTTAGATTCAGTTTTTTCTCCGTGATTAATGACCTTGAGAAAGAGGAAACTAATTGATACATAGCGTTCAAAGCAACAATAAAAAATATCATCTGCGTGAATACGATAGAATGAAAAAGAAAACCCAAATACGGTTGATTATCTTCGCGCTTATATTTTCTATGCCAAGGAATAGATTAAACTCTTAATCGGCTCTTGAACCTAAATATCCTGAGCTCCGTTGTATTCCCATTATATTTATTGGGGGCACCCAACGACTTTTTTCGATCGAAACTGTGCGAAGGATCAAATATTAACCACAGATCAGTCTGCAATTAGAGAAAAGCTAAAAAAAATAATTTCGAGATAAGCTTTCCATTCGTCAAAGAAATTTGGAGTTTTTCTACTAAACTTGCTAACGATTTACTGAGCCTTTTTTTCGCATTACAGACTGACGGAAGAACCGTCGTTGTGTTTCTATAGATTCCATCGCACACAGGGAGTAAATCCGCATACAGCACGTACTCGTCACTATAAGTCACATCGTTTCAAAATGGATGGTAAAATTTTGGCGGGAACTTAATGTGCTTTAAAAAAATTATTCGCAATTTTCTCTACAAACTTATGTTTTACCTACTTTACTAGTTTTATAAGGTGCCTGAACACAGTTTGATAGGTGGTGAAAAGTTGCCATTCAGTCGTGTTAATCAATAGTAGTTGCAGGTGTAAAGCTCAGATTTGGCACAGACAAAATAATTTCATTTATGAGACATAACATTTTTTGGGTTAAACGTAGGGTTTCTATTTTTGCCACGGAAACATGGATGATTTAAAACAAGCTTAAAATTTTAACTTATATCATTAGGTTTAGGCAGAATCCAGTCATCTGATCAGATTTCCTTATAAATTTGCACAACTTAGAATTATTAACACTCATCATTTAAAAACATCTTAGCCAAATTGTAACAAAACCCTTAACTTTTGTTTTGAAAATTTTAAGACTAATAAGAAACTTGTTGTGTCACAAAACTCCATTAGTCAACTTTTAATTATTTTGAGACTTTCATTGACTGAAGTACGATATTTCTGCCATATTTCGTCAAATTTTAACGAGTAGATTTTATGACATTGTCGCCTGTTTACATCGCCTAGTATAAAAGTCAACAAAACAAGCGCTCTCAAATTGCTTCCTACGTACGCACTCACAGTCTTGTTTACGAGCTGAGATCAAAGGCGACGAAAACAGAGTATTTCTCAAATTTTCCTCGCTCTTGTTTCTTTTAAGGCTCATTATCGTTTGCTGCATATCTCCTCATGATAAAGATGATTATCAGTAAACGGATAATTAAAAAGCATTTATAGTTAATTAAACTGTGTTCAGCCACCTTACGCTAAACTGTTCTTAATTACCAACCGTTTTGGGGGTAATCTATTTTTCGGAAATAAACAATCGGTTATTATCCTATTAATAATTGATCTTCAGTTGCTTGAGTTTTTAGACACTCGTTGAAAAAGTTTATTTCAATTTGTGTAAGAAAAGGGTAGATGAAACATCTCGAAAGCAAGATTACTAAAAGGCAACATCATTCGGCATATTTCCCCAGTGGTAAGTTGAGCGTTCAGTAAGGTGCTTCGACACAGTTTTTCACAGAGGCCATACCGATATTTTTCGATCGCCTTAAAAGTAGTTTTCCCTTGTACGATCACTACAAAATTTTCACCAGTAATTGGCTATGGATTGAAATTTGTGAAAATGTAGTCTTAAGTAAAGCAATATTACTATGTGAAAACGTAGTTTTAAGTAAAATCAATTTTACTAATATGACAACAATAAACAAAAAACTTTGAAAATGATAAAAGCCGAATTTTGTGCGATCTAGACCAGCTACTGAAAATCCAACACTAGGAACTTATAATTAAAGTCTGGTGTTTAGCAAACAACCTCCTTAAGGAGTAAAAAATTCTTTATGTTCGAATTCGACTAAACCAAAATATATTTCAAACCTTAAATTTTCAATAGCCATGATAATTTTTTTAATAAAAACGTTATAAATGACTCAAATTACTCTTAAGTATCGTCAGAATGCTGCTTAATATCAAATTTCGATGCGAGGAAATTTTGGTGTATTTTCGTTCTTTCGATCTCGCCTTGCCGACACCCCGCTATAATGGACACCCTGACAATACGAACTCTCGCTAAAAAAAAGGGAACTTTTTATTTGAGTGTCAATGTATTTAGCACGAAAGTACTAATTGGGGACACTATTTTTACGTCTCCTAATGGAGACGGGACCGCCATTTTACGTGGTCATCCGAGCCACGCAAAGGTCTCGCCGCTTGCAGTGCAAAGGAAGTACCTTCATTTCTCAATCATTTTAAGAGCCTTAGTAATGGTCCGGCCCCGGGAATCGAACCCGCGACCTCGTTCTGCAGTCAAACGCTCTGCCGACTGTGCTAATCCTGCCACGGTTAAATGATGATGAGGGCACTAATCTGAGGTCCCTACAGTGTCCACAATAAAGGGAACTGACTGTAGCTGCGAAGGATCTATGTTTTAGAAGCCCAAGCGGGGGTGTTTAATAGATAGGAGGCGTTTGTACTGTCGCGATTTGTAATTATCACTTTGTTACACCTGTCTCAATTTGTAATTTGGTAATCACGGGCACACTCGTTGGGTGCCCCTGATTTAATCGTGAAGTGATCAGAAACGCATTTAATTTGAATATCCCACAGGTATCCCTCATTAGTTACAAAAAATAAAACCGTTTTTGTTTTCCTAAAGATTTCATCACAAACACGGCATGAAATATTTCTTGAGTCATGTTTTAGACGAGTGCGTTGTGGAACAAGTGCACTCATTTTGCGATAGAAAAAGGTGATGGAACATCAGAAATAAAAGCAATCTAAAAGTTCCTTTATCCCTTACCGGTGTTCATACTAAGAATGGTTATGATGTAAATAAAAAACTTATTTCACAAAATTCTAAAGAGCACTGGCTTTATCTTTAAGTTATTAATAATTGATCGTTCATTGCTTTTGGGACAACGCAAATTCTTATTTCGATCACGTAGATGATAATCAAACAAGCAAGAATAATATTCGATGCTTGGCTATTTTTTCCCGTCGGTGAGTCATGAAAACGTATGTAACTGAGGTGGTTCAACTGGTTAATCGACTCAGGCCAAAAGAGAGTCCCACTAAAATTAGTTTTTATTTATTTTTGCTTTGAATAAGCAGAGTCAAAATATAGGTTTTTGGCTGAGAAGGTTACATTTTTAATCCACTATACTCTTGTGGGTCACTTAATATTTGGCGATTAGAAAAGCATTTGTGCCAAGCTACTGGAGGACGTTGAGACTTATCAAGTCATTATTGCTTTACAGTGAAATCGGTATAAGTCACTGAAAACAAAAACACATGTCAGTACACCGGATCAGAAAGGCAACTTTGAAAACTTTATCACTTTATCTGACAAACTTTTAGAAAATCTGTAAAAAAAGCTTTCTTCGCCAATCATCAAAACCTATTGGTGCAGAAAAATAAGTCAAGATGGACTTCGACAACCAGTCCGCATTAATATTTGTGTCCGATTTTTTAATTATATGAATACTTTTTTTAATGTTAGTTCCTGTAAAAGCAAGAAAAAAAAACCACTTTGATACTGAGCACCGATCCAGGTGCACTGACTTTTGAACAGTGAATTGCCTTAGTTTTGCTTTGATTTTCAGCAGGTTTTAGAAATCAGAAGCAAATGCATATAGGCAAAACTGACGGGCCTGGTTTTACCTGTATACTGGCCGTTATCGCTTATTTTTATTATTTACTTAATATTTATTTATTTATTTATTTATTTTTGTCTCTCCTTAAATTAGTAGTTCAACTGTCTCAAAAAAGGTTTGGTCCGCCGAGCTTCGGGCCTATCATTTTTTTTCTCAGTTGCCTTTCAACTGCTTCGCGGCTTCATCTTATTACACTGACCAAAGAGCCCTGGGAGAGGAGGAGGGGGGGCACCCCAGGGCCAAAGTGTCCGAAAAAGTTGTTGGAGTATTTTTTTCGTCCTTATTCAACCTCATGGTCATCTTATTTTTTTTTGCGAATTGAAACTGGGCATGAAGTGCTTGATGAATTGATTGGTAGGTGTTGTGGGGAATTGAGCATAATTATATACGGAGACGCCCTCCATGGGTTAAGTCGCATCAAGAGACAATAATCTCTCTTGGTCGCATATGCTATATAATGAACAGAAATGTAAACATGGCGTCAGTAAAGATTCGTCTATAGCGCAGGTTATTCAAAAAGTTTGTAATTACTAATTAACTACTTTTTTAGTGTCAGAAATGAATCTCACCGGTATCTTTCTGTACACGCTCACTTGCTGGCTTTCCAAGACAGCTATTGCAAGTCAATGTAAGGCAGCATCTTACTCCGTACAAGATCACGTGCTTATAAACCACACCATCAAGGCCGGGCCTGCAGAGCTGATTGAACACTGCATCTCTCGGTGCATAGAACATCCCGGTTGCCATAGCAGCAACTATTATCGGAACAGCAGATGGTGTGAACTGAATGATAAAACGCACACTTCCCATCCTGAAGATATGAGACAAGTTCCATTCACAAACTACATGGAGAATACTCTCAGACTTTTTACCTGCAACAAAGACTCAGAATGTGGCAAAAATATGATTTGTTTTCCATCGAAGTGCGTAGGTGAGTTTAGTGATGAGGGACACGCCCAAAGTATACGTAAATAACCTTGTAAAAAGGTTTTGTAAAGTTAAAATTTGTTTCACCCACGAAGCACTAAGAGCTTAAAAACTCGTTGAAACGTGTCCTTGCGTTCCAGATCGAATTGGAATTTGGACGTGTTTGCTTTTAAGGAGAGGAGAAAACCAGAGTATCTAGAGAAAAACCTCTCGGAGCAAGAAAAAGAACCAACAACAAACTCGGGCCACATTAGTGGGAGGCGAGTGCTCTCATCACTGCGCCACTCTTGTTCCCCCTCAATCTTGTGATGCAGCATGATGGACGGGTAATAATTTACTTCAATAAAGATTATTATTCATTTAAAATATTTCCCCGATTCTATATAATTCACCATAACCAGCTACTGATGACCAAACTGGAAGAATTTTGCGAATAATCAACCGATGACGTCAAAAGTACAGCTTCCTTGCAGGTAAATGCACCGTTAACCGAGAAGACTTGGGGACGAGGTTGAGTTGTTTCGGTTGTGAAAACAAAAATGGCGGACATTTCACTCGTTTTAAGAGTAAGAACTAGGCCAAATAATAGCTAAAAACATGGCAAAAACAGCAAGAAGACAACTCGAAGGGCGACATCTGGCACATCTGCTATTTGGAGAAAGTATTTGTGGAGCAGTGAACAACCCTAAATGTGCACTATCGAAGATGAACTTAACATTGATGGAGGTAAGCATGTTTTAGCTATGTTTTTAAACTAGGAATTATTTTAATGACTAATAAAACAATTATTGAATTCGGCTTTCGTATCATATGAGGAATTATGGAGATCTCGGAGGGTGTTATCCGCCTAGGCCGATAAAACCCTCCTCCATCTCCATCCTGAATTCTTCATATGATAGTCAGCCTTATTCATTAATTGTTTTATACTACTACGTATGAAATTTCTGCAATTTGATTGGCTTAGAGCAGTTTGGTATTTCAGCTTAATTGGAAATACCTACATGCAAAAATTACAAAACTTTTGCGGGTAGTAGTATAAACAATAATAATATGATTTGTACGTGATATTTGGCATAAATACCTACCCATGATATTTTAAAATTGTCTCATATTTCACTCGCCTAACGGCTCGTGAAATTAGGTATAACAATTTCGAAATATCACTACAAATCATGCTATTACCTATACAAGTACTTCATGGAAAATGCGGGCTTATAGTATTTACGCACGAGTTAACGTTGTTGACGTATCTGAAATCGAACGAGTGAGATTTCTGTTACATAAACAACGAGTGCGTACCGTACCCCCGCACTTTCCATGTGGTATTGCGTATTATATACATACTGAGACAGTCATCATTTTGGCGACTTTTTTATTTCAAATCTTTCCAATTTAATGCTAAAATTTGCCGCTAGACACCTCGAAATGACAACGAAATCATAGTATCAGCCTATTAATAAAAACGTTTGTTAAAAATGTAATGAGGCCGATATGAGGTAATCCAAGAACTACAAGTTGTCTGAAGTTGTTCCGAATGCATAATTGAAAATGAATGAATTTAAGTAAAATGGCTGGTTTGAAAGAAGACACATTAGCTCCGACAAAAAGTACAACTTACGCTTACGTCTCGTTCGGTTTTCATGTCCCTTTCCGCTGTTGTTGTTCCGCTAAACTTTATTGAACGGAGGGTTTCATAACTGAGCAAACTTATATAATTTGATGATCTAACGTTATCAAATGATGTTGCTATCTGTTCTGGATAATTTAACAGAATGTAGTACTCATGCACTTGGAATGGAAAATAGCTTTTTGCCGAATTCAGCCATCACAGCCTCCTCGGTATGGCCCTACCCTGGGCACGACCCTTGGCTAGCTCGTCTAAATAATGTTCCAATTATCGGCATGTTCTGGGCCTCCTGGTCAGCGGCATCGAATGAAGCTGGCCAGTGGTTACAAATTGATCTCGGGGAGGAGAGGCTGGTGACAAACCTCGCTACACAGGGGAGGTCTTCCCCAGAGTTTGCTCAATGGGTGACGTCATACACAATCCTGTTTAGTTCAGATAACGTTAAATGGGAGGAATACAAGGAAAATGATTTTGTGAAGGTATGCGACGCTGTTTCACTTTTTTTTTTCAACGGGAATCTTTCACATACGAGGAAAGGCCATCGCCACCTGCCATCGCCAATTTCTTTTAATCCTTCAGAATATTAAAATGTTAAAACATTTCGTTCCTGTTCTATTGCAGTTCTTGAGTTTGTATGTTATACATTTATTAATAAGAATATGAATTATAAATAAAGATTTCCTACCTCTTTCCACCAAAATCGGTTGAAAGGTTAAGAAGCTAAAGGTAAGGTTATAGTGGAAAGTACACTTAGCTCATCCAGCTAGCTTACAGGCCCCCTACTTAAATAATTAGAAACAAATAATCCAAACAGCGGAGGATTAAAAACCCCAACTGGTGGGAGGCAACCAGTTGGCTACAAGCGTGGCCGAGGAATTGAACTAGAGACAACCAAGAACAAATCCAACAAGTGGCCAGAGCGGGACTTGAACCCGGGACTGCCGGATTGGGACTCCAACGCGCTGACCTAATACAACGGCCACGCTGCCTCATCCAATCTGTGTCCGAGTCATCACACACCAACCTCTCCCCGCCCATAACAGCCACTTGACTTTGCCTTCAGTGGGGGCAATAGAGAGGTTTCTGTGCAATTATTTAAACGTAACTATCAGTAAAGGACTGGTTACAAGTGAACATTTTTGCCGAATGTATTTATTCTCCTTGTAGGTTTTCACTGGAAATACTGACCGAAACACAATCGTGTCACATGCTGCAAAATTCCGGGCCAGATACGTGCGATTTGTTGTGTTAACGTGGAATGGGCATATATCCATGCGAGTTGAGCTGTATGGTTGTGCTTTCCATAACTAACAGTAGTGTCATTCCTACTTTGGTAACTGTGAGGCAATATCAGCCGATCCACTACGGTGTCGTTGCATCAGCATATACTGTAGTATAGACTGAATCAGAATGCATAAAAGGCGGCGTTCAAAAACAATAACAATATTAATAATCAACAACAATAATAATAATAATAACAACAACAATAATAATAACAATAATAATAATAATAGCAAAGAGACTGGAAAAGGTTGAACAGAAAATATCGTCTCGAGGAAAGGGGTCCTGTGCACTATGTTCCAGCTGGGCAGGTTGAACTGAAGATATGACGAGAGATCAGAGAGATGTCAGTAGTCCAAACAGAATCAACTGTTTTCGAACTAACCCGAGGCTGTTTTATGAATTAACCGCTAGATGGAAGAGAACGAGGTGAAACAGAGTTAACTGAACCCACTGAAGCTACCACCTTTTGGAGTGGGATCTGGTAGGAAGAGGGTAGTCATGATGACAAAGCATCTTGGCTAGAGGAATTTTGAGCGGGAGTGCAGCATAACTAGACCGGCGTAGCTGCCTTTGCTCACTAACTTCGCTTTTGTTGTCTATATTTTGGCGATTTTTTTGCTGCATGTAAGAAGTTATCCTTAGTTTAGGGGCCTTTCTCCCTCAAGATGCCGAGTGCCTTGTTCGTCCCTTTTTCAAAGCGTAACTTCAAAGTCAGCATCCTACAATTTTTTGTTATAATCAAGCAAGAAACTACCCTTGGTGCCAGAGGGTTTTTTTTCTTTCCTAATTTCTGATAGTCCGCGGGAGCTTTATCAAACCGAGCACGGTTGATCATTTTTATCCTAGAGGTATTTCGAGAGCGGACCTCTGGAGCCAGGGTAGCAAGAAACTCAGAATGAATTGAATAATTACTTTTCTCTACTTCCCTATTCCTAGTATTTTGGAGAAATTTATTAGGCGGGGCGTCTAATTAACATGGGGCGTTTAGTAGGGGCGCGTCTAATTCAAGTTTGTGGGACGTTAAACATGTTAAAGAGACCACACTGTTCGTAAAGAGAGTAGGGGATGTATTCCCCAATGTGAAGGTCAATCTCAAATTCACCCTCACCTAGAAGGCATCGTTACTCATTTTTTTCTTACTTGTAAACAGCACCATAAGCAGTCTGGCAAATGTCCCCCCACCAGTGTTGTAAATTATCCATGAAAGACCCTCAGAGAAGAGTGGATAAATAATGAGATATTTACTATCTACAATTGAGCAGAAACTGAGACACTTGTTCTTGAATTAAAACCATATCTGAAACATATGAAACAAGATACTCGGTATATTTTTTAATTCCGTTTTTTCTTCGTGATTAATGACCTTGAGAAAGAGGAAACTAATTGATACATAGTGTTCAAAGCAACAATAAAAAATATCATCTGCGTGAATACGATAGAATGAAAATGAAAACCCAAATCTTGTTGATTATGTTCGCGCTTATATTTTCTATGCCAAGGAATAGATTAAAATCTTAATCGGCTCTTGAACCTAAATATCCTGAGCTCCGTTGTATTTCCATCATATCATTATTGGGGGCACCAAACGACTTTTTTCGATCGAAACTGTGCGAAGGATCAAATATTAATTAACTACAAGTCAGTCTGAAATTAGAGAAAAGCTAAAAAATTAATTTCAAAGAAATTTGGAGTTTTTCTACTAAACTTGCTAACAATTTTCTGAGCCTTTTTTTCGCATTACAGACTGACGGAAGAACCATCGTTGTGTTTCTATAGATTCCATCGCATACAGGGAGTAAATCCGCATACAGCACATACTCGTCACTATAAGTCACATCGTTTCAAAATGGATGGTCAAATTTTGGCGGGGCCTTACTGTGCTCTAAAAAAATTATTCGCAATTTTTTTCTATAAACTTATTTTTTACCACCTTTATTAGTTTTATAAGGTGGCTGAACACAGTTTGATAGGTAGAGAAAGGCTGCCATTCATTCGTGTTATTCAATAGTCGTTGCAGGTGTAAGCTCAGATTTGGCACAGACAAAATAATTTCATTTATGAGACATAACATTTTTTAGGTTATAAGGTAAACGTACGGTTTCTATTGTTGCCACGGAAACATGGATGATTAAAAACAAGCTTAAAATTTTAACTTATATTAATAGGTTTAGGTAGAATCCAGTCATCTGATCAGATCTCCTTATAAATTTGCCCAACTTAGAATTATTAGCACTCATCATTTAAAAACATCTTAGCCAAATTGTAACAAAACCCTTAACTTTTGTTTTGAAAATTTTAAGACTAATAAGAAACTTGATTTTGTCACAAAACTCCATTAGTCAACTTTTAATTATTTTGAGACTTTCATTGACTGAAGTGCGATATTTCTGCCATATTTCGTCAAATTTTAATGAGTAGATTTTATGATATTGTCGCCTGTTTACATCGCCTAGTATAAAAGTCAACAAAACAAGCGCTCTCAAATTGCTTCCTACGTACGCACTCACAGTCTTGTTTACGAGCTGAGATCAAAGGCGACGAAAACAGAGTATTTCTCAAATTTTCCTCGCTCTTGTTTCTTTTAAGGCTCATTATCGTTTGCTGCATATCTCCTCATGATAAAGATGATTATCAGTAAACGGATAATTAAAAAGCATTTATAGTTAATTAAACTGTGTTCAGCTACTTTACGCTAAAACTGTTCTTAATTACCAACCGTTTTGGGGGTAATCTATTTTTCGGAAATAAACAATCGGTTATTATCCTATTAATAATTGATCTTCAGTTGCTTGAGTTTTTAGACACTCGTTGAAAAAGTTTATTTCAATTTGTGTAAGAAAAGGGTAGATGAACATCTCGAAAGCAAGATTACTAAAAGGCAACATCATTCGGCATATTTCCCCAGTGGTAAGTTGAGCGTTCAGTAAGGTGCTTCGACACAGTTTTTCACAGAGGCCATACCGATATTTTTCGATCGCCTTAAAAGTAGTTTTTCCTTGTACGATCACTACAAAATTTTCACCAGTAATTGGCTATGGATTGAAATTTGTGAAAATGTAGTCTTAAGTAAAGCAATATTACTATGTGAAAACGTAGTTTTAAGTAAAATCAATTTTACTGTGACAACAATAAACAAAAAACTTTGAAAATGATAAAAGCCGAATTTTGTGCGATCTAGACCAGCTACTGAAAATCCAACACTAGGAACTTATAATTAAAGTTGGGTGTTTAGCAAATAACCTCCTTAAGAAGTGAAAAATTCTGTATGTTCGAATTCGACTAAACCAAAATATATTTCAAACCTTAAATTTTCAATAGCCATGATAATTTTTTTAATAAAAACGTTATAAATGACTCAAATTACTCTTAAGTATCGTCAGAATGCTGCTTAATATCAAATTTCGATGCGAGGAAATTTTGGTGTATTTTCGTTCTTGCGATCTCGCCTTGCGGACACCCAGCTATAATGGACACCCTGACAATACGGACTCTCGAAAAAAAAAAAAGGAACTTTTTATTTGAGTGTAAATGTATTTAGCACGAAAGTACTAATTGGGGACACTATTTTTACGTCTCCTAATGGAGACGGGACCGCCATTTTACGTGGTCATCCGAGCCGCGCAAAGGTCTCGCTGCTTGCAGTGCAAAGGAAGTACCTTCATTTCTCAGTCATTTTAAGGGCCTGAGTAATCCCGGGAATCGAACCCGCGACCTCCAGTTCTGCAGTCTAACGCTCT
This sequence comes from Porites rus, assembly GCA_964035705.1. Classification (NCBI taxonomy): domain Eukaryota; kingdom Metazoa; phylum Cnidaria; class Anthozoa; order Scleractinia; family Poritidae; genus Porites; species Porites rus. Next base: position 6,105,613 of record OZ037998.1, read on the forward strand.
ACCGACTGAGCTAATCCTGCCACGGTTAAATGATGATGAGGGCACTAATTTGAGGTCCCTACAGTGTCCACAATAAAGGGAGCTGATTGTAGCTGCAAAGGATCTATATTTGAGAAGCCCAAGCGGGGGTGTTTAATAGATAGGAGGCGTTTGTAATGTCGCGATTTGTAATAATCAGTTTGTTACACCTGTCTCAATTTGTAATTTGGTAATCAAGGGCACACTTCTGTCGTATTTGGAAACATTCGGTCGTTGGGTGCCCCTGAATTAATCGTGAAGTGATCAGAAATGCATTTAATTTGAATATCCCACAGGTATCCCCCATTAGTTACAAAAAATAAAACCGATCTTGTTTTCCTAAAGATTTCATCACAAACACGGCATGAAATATTTCTTGAGTCATGTTTTAGACGAGTGTGTTGTTGAACAAGTGCACTCATTTTGCGATAGAAAAAGGTGATGGAACATCAGAAATAAAAGCAATCTAAAAGTTCCAGTGGTAAGTTGAGCGTTAAAATAATCGGCAAATAGTCAAATCAACTCTTGGCTAAAATGAAAACTTCACCAAAGGAAGCTGTGATATCTAACCAGGCTCAAATACTGTACCATTCTTGTCACTCAAACGGTTTTACATTTCCAGTTCACAGAATCTTAATTGATGATTCAGGTTTTTTGTCCATAGATAGCCTTTACGTAAATAAGCGGTTTGATGGAGATTGTTTTCGCCGAAAGGCATGTTTTATTTTCGAGGAAAGTATGAATCAATAGCAGTTTTCGTGTCGGAGAATCAAAAAAGCCTAATTTTCAACCTGAAATTCGCGAACATCAACTCTCCTCGCGTTTAATTTGGAACAAAGGAGAAATTTCGGCACTTCCCATTATAAAGCAACTCTTTTTTCTTAGTCACTAGAAGGTACTTTCAGGGAAAAAGTTATAGACTCTTCGAAATGACATGTGACCCATAATCAAAAAACAGCTTCTTTTTACAGTTTGTTTGATTAATTACTCAGGTTGACCAAAATTAAATGCCAATATTTGAAAATTATCCTTTGACAACTCGCAGTTAGGCTTGGTCTCCAGACGAAGGTGTCTCGATGCACCCCACATTTCTTCAGGTTGTAGGGGGCGGGAAGGGGGGCAATAGCGGGCGCACCAAGACACCCCCGGCTGGAGACCAAACTTAGCTGTACGCTGAAAAGTGTAAACAATGTGGAGTCCTGCATGATACGATGAATAAAGAGGTGGAACACTACCCGCAATACTTGTACCCATAATTTGTCTTCCCTGCCGAGCTCAGAGATGTTTTCGTTAAGATACCTGTACATTGCAACGGTAACATAAGTTAAAGAATTCGCCTTCCTTTTGTTGACAGAAATGAAGTTCACCTGTAAGTTTATCCTTCTGCACCTGGCCATCTCCTGGTTCGCCAAGATAGCTTTTGCAGGTCAATGCAAGGCAGCATCTTACTCCATACAAGATCACGTACTTATAAACCACGTCATCAAGGCCGGGCCTGCAGAGCTGATTTTACACTGCATCTCTCGGTGCATAGAACATCCCGGTTGCCATAGCAGCAACTTTTATCGGACAAAAAGATGGTGTGAACTGAATGATAAAACGCACGCTTCCCACCCTGAAGATATGAGACAAGTTCCATTTACAAACTACATGGAGAATACTCTCAGACCACTAACCTGCAACAAAGACTCAGACTGTGGCAGCACTTTGATTTGCTTTCGTTCGAAGTGCGAAGGTGAGCTCGGTGACGGGCCACGACCAGAGTATAATTTTACTATAATTATATAAATCGAAAATAACCTCGTGATCCATCATCATAATAAATGAGCCGTAAGTGCACACTAATATGTAAAACAACCTGAAAATCACATGTCCAAAACCATAGCAGTTCGAAAATATTGAGACACAATCGGTGACGTCCACGCAACGCATTTTTGTCAGTATTTTGTTGACTTAATGGCAAATTAAGATACCTTTTTACAATAACTGAGCGATTTCTCGCGCTCTAATTGGTCGAGAGCTGTGGTCGATGGTCGATGAGAGTTCAGACAATGACTGAATAACGTGATCGAGGCGCAATTTGTTTTCCTCTTCAACAGTAATATAATGTAAATCTAAAGCTGTCATCATTAATGTAAAAAACAAATCGAAATTTTTACTCGCCTTTTAATGCCCTAGTCAGAAGAAATAATTTGACTTCGAAATTAAAGATTTCATTAAACCTACTTTGGTCCATCAACTTTTATATTTAATATACGACATTTTGGGTCATCAAAATTTAAAACTATTTTATTTACAGAATGCAGTATTCATGCCTTAGGAATGGAAAGTGGCCTCTTGCCGAATTCAGCCATCACAGCCTCCTCGGTATATGGGACCTCTAAACACGGAGCTTGGCTGGCACGTCTCAACAATGTTCCAAACGGCCAATTTTGGGGCTCCTGGTCAGCGGATTTGAATGAGGCTGGCGAGTGGTTACAAATTGATCTCGGGGAGGAAAAGATGCTGACAAATTTTGCCACACAGGGGAGGCCTTCCTCCCCTCAATGGGTGGAGTCCTACAACATTTCATTCAGTTCAGACAGCGTCAAATGGGAGGAATACAAGGAAAATGATGCTGTGAAGGTATTTGATGCTTTTTTTTTTCGAGAGGAATCTCACAAGCAACTCGACACTTGACATGCCCAGTTTCTTATGATCTTTCAGTAATCGCTGCTTGTTTGTTCGTTTTATTGATGCAATGTATTTGAGTTTTATTGTGTCCCCTAATTATTATTTAGAATAAGCTTTTTAACATGAAAATGTCCTACCTTTTCCTCTCTAACTTGTGTCCCTCGTCATATGACAACCTGTATATCTAATACAGCCACCTGACTTTGTTTCCAATGAGCGCAACTAAAATTTGCGATGTTGCTTATTACCTTCAAAGAAGACTTTCATTTAAACTATCATTAACGGAATGCTTACAAGTAAACTCTTTCACCGAATGGATTTATTCGCCTTGCAGGTTTTCACTGGAAATTCGGACCAAAACACAACCGTGTCACAAGCTGCAAAGTTCCGGGCCAGGTTCGTGCGATTTGTTGTGGTAACATTTAAAGGGCATGTAAGCATGCGAGTTGAGCTATATGGCTGTGATTTACCATAGCTGAACACTTGTGCAATAGATTCAGTAGGATCATTCGTCCTTTGGTAACCATACAACGCTTCAATATAAAGTGCAAGTCCGAGGAACTGCGAGCCGAGCGCCAGACGGCTGTAGTACAGGCTGTCAGAATTCAAAGTAGAAGAGGGCGCTTAGCAAACAATAAAGATGAACAAGTTTTGTAGCATGAAAGCACTGAGTATAGTTAGAGTGTCAGCTTTCTTCCTATCTATAACACACTTATTGTGCACAACATTTCACCCAGGCTTGGCCACATGCCACAACATTGGATGAGGCAAAGTGCATGGCAGGCAAAGTTTGACCAGGGGTTCTAAGACTTCTTAATTATTCATACAGTCAAAAGCCAATAAATTGCGACCATTTGGATCAGGTGGAGGAATCTTGATACCTATATATATGAAACACCAGATAAAACACTACCAGCTTTTCATCTGAGATCAAACACTTGCATTTTAAAGAGATGTTTTATTGATTAACACCACTCATAAAAAAAGGAATACCAGAGAAAACATGTCATCATGTCACACATGTTTCATTAAAGAAAACATATAAAAAAAACTCGGGCTTCATGCTTCAACACGGGTTCCAAACACCTGGTAAAAGATGAAAGCGCTCAGCCTACGGCCTCCTGCTTACATCTTTCTCTCGGTGTTTGGAACCCGTGATAAAGCACTCACCCTCGTTCTTCCCCAAAGTCATACCCCCACCGTGATACATGGAGGGGTTGATGGAACTCCTCCCCAGAGTTTTTGATACCTTGCAGTGTTTCGAAACAATTTGCCTTGAGTGGAAAGCCTTTCATCTTCTAAACAAGATGAGGTATATTTTATGGATAGTGGCCCAGCTGGAGCCCTGTGACGTCACCAAACGTGGTTGCCATCTTGGATTTTACCAAGCCGATTAAAAGTCAGGTAAAAACTGGGAGAATTGGTAATTTTTTGACCTTGACATGTAAAATATCACATTAATAAGTACTTCGCATAATTTTATCCACAAGCTTTACTTTTACTGTTGAAAGAAGTTGGGAAAACATGCATTTTCACTCAAAAATGGCTTGACCTTCTACTACTTATGATGTCATATCTCGTAACTGACCATCACTAAACGGGTCTCAAAATGCGTCCGAGTGATAAACAAAAAGCTACTGAAAACGTCAGGTGCTGATGTTTTATCGTCTAGGAAAAAAACACTCAGGAAAAACTCAGGTAGGGGTGGAAACCACCCCCCTATACGTCCGAGGGTTAATAATTTATAAATTTATTGCAATGGCTGAAGTCCCTGGCTGAAGATTAAAAATAGCGTCACGAGCGGCAGAGCATACGATGTCGATATTGCACGCAAAGTTTTTTCGAAATTAAAAACTTCTCATTACATCAGTTAATAATCTATATAAATTTTTCATGTTAATCAAAAGTGTTTTTTTTTTCTTCGTTCTCAGAGAGACTTTGACTCTGATTGACTAAAATCAATCACAAACAACTGTAAAGTAGACTATAACGGTGATATAAAAACAGCCGAAAACCCGACGTTTTGCCCTTCATGGCATTCAGTACATTCTTGATCCGGAAGGCACTTTGTACCCAACTACATCTTGAAAGTAGCATTTTATGCTTTGGAATAAATTGTAAAATGATGTCATATTTGTTCAAAAATTGCTACGATATAAACAAAAACAAGCGTTAAAGAAAGTTTTGCATTGAAATAAAAATTAAAAAATTAAAGTTTAATTTGTTATCGCTAGAGTGCACGTAAGACACCATAGGAAAGGCGAGGGCTAAAGTCTCAATTCAAAATGTGATATAGGATTTCAGGTGAGCGATCGTTGGGGCCTTCTTTGTTGAAGTAAAACCACAGGTAACCCAGGCTCTGCGATAGTACCACAGTACGATTCCCTTGGCGTAGCTGAGGTTTTGAAGGTGCACGCACAGAAAGAACGGTTAGACCTCCGAAGGTACTGCAAGCTGTAGGGGGTCTAGGGGCATGCTCCCCCAGAAATTGTTTCAAATTTAGGAGCTCAGAAATGCCGTTTCCTGCCTTTTCCGCAGGAAATTTTCAGTAAATAAATGCGAAGGAAAATGCCGTAGTTAGTTGTTTAATTTACATCTATATACTTTGAACGGTAACAAGGTACAGCGATCACGGAAAGAAGCGTAAAACAGTGACGCCATCAAGGAGGTTAAAAGAAGAGGGCGAGACGTCTACCCTTCAGACGAGCAAATACACCAATAGAATGTGACAGACTGATCAATCATCCCGAATGATAAAAATGCTTTCAGGAAATAATGTTTTTTTTTTCCAGATTCAACTGCACGCACGTGAGTATGTGGTCGCTACGCTCCTTAAGTAAAATTACAGTGTATTTGTATGAGGTAAAAATACGATCCTAAAATTTGTAGGAAATACCGAATAAAAGTTAACATAATACTCTGCAGTTAGTTATTTCGTGATAATTTCGTCAAATTCACCCTCCATACAATAAAATACGCAAGGTAGGTGGCACGAGATGACATCTCAGCCGCCATTGCTCTCTTTTCAACTCCACGTTTTCCACGAAATTCAAACTCTAACGGTAAGTAAACACGCTAGGCTCGTAGAAATCGGACTGCAGCAGACTATGGAACCCAATGAAGCTTTCCCAGCTTGAGAAACGAATCCATTACATTTTGTGAAACTCGAAATAGAGAATCCAAAAATGGCCGAGACTGCTCGTGCCGAAGCCTGGTCGGGCTGAGTTCGAAGCAAGGCCAAACAAATAAGGCCTCTAGGCACTGTACTGATATCAAATCCATCCAGGGTTGCCTGAGGTATACGGACCTATAACACTTGCCCATAGTCCACAGTTAGCTTTCCCCGCTGGAAACATCTTTGCTCGAGGGCTATTCTTGTGCAAGCGACGAAATTAAGAAAAAAAGAAACATATAATAGCTGATCATGATGGCTGAATTTTGTAATTTATAAACTCTCGGGGAAATCCAAAGTTTGCCATTTTCTTTTTTTTTTTCAAGAAGGTTAATTGACTACGACGGCAGCGACTAAGGCTGCGTGCAAACGGACGCAACAACTCCCAACATTGTTGCGCCAACAATGTTGGGAGTCGTTCCGTTCGTGTTGGCAGTGGTGTGCAAACGGATGCAACAACTCCCAACATTGTTGCGCCAACAATGTTGGGAGTCGTTGCGTTCGTGTTGGCAGTGGTGTGCAAACGGATGCAACAACTCCTAACAATGTTGGGACCTGCAGTACATCGTGGGAAGGATACAACCCATAAGTCTTTGTAAACCATGCGTAATGAGCGTGCGCGGCCCCAGCAATGTTGGAAGAGCTGTGCAAACGGATCCAACATTGTCGCGCTACCCTTCGGCGATCACGGAACAAAAAAAATGTTCGGAGTTGTTGGCTGAAAAGTTTGACCGGTTTCAAACTTTGCGCAACAACACGCAACAACATCCAACAACATGCAACAGGGTGTGCAAACGGACCCAACATGTAACATCCAACACTGTTGGGAGAGTTGTTGGTCAACAATGTTACATCCGTTTGCACGCAGCCTAAAAACTACAACATTACAGTAATAGTATAAGCCTGATTAGCAAAACATTAACTTGTCACGTGCATCAAGCGTTTTTGAAAAAAAAAAAAAAAAGAAGAAAAGAAAAGCGAGATGAACGTGCCAAGATGATGTTAGTGCTAATCAGGCTAATACTCTTAATTGCTTTTTTGTTGTTATTTTTTTAATGGCAAACTTTGGAGTCTCATCTCGCCGTCACCTTGAGACCTTGAAGCAGCATAAATATAACTACAGCAAGAGGTAACTGATTTCAAGCAGCCCGACAACAAAATACAAGCAAAATAAAGAAAGGCTCTTGACACATACCATTCACCATTTTCACGTAGGCCATAATGCACTTTGTTTATGCCCCAGAACTTTGCATAACCATTGTTTTCGATTTCTCTTGGGACGACTGTAATACCCAAGAGAAATTGGAAACAATGTATGCAAACTTCTGGGGGGTAAATAAGGTGCATTATGGTCTCTGTGAAAGTAGATAGGCCCTTTACAGCTAGTCTTTTACGTGGTACAAAACTGCCATTCCAGAGAGCAAGGAACGCATTTGGAGAAGACAAGCAAAGACGACAGTTACCATTTTAAATGATGTGGACTCTTTTTTGTCTTGTCGCGGTGCGTCCCTCGCTCTCCAGAATGACGGTTAGGTACCAGGTGAATGAGCACAAGCGTGGTGGTGTTTGATAGACAGGAGGCGTTTGCACTGTCGCAATTCATTGCAATACTAATCATTGCACTTTGTTTCACCTGTCGCAATTTGTAATTTGGCAATCACTGACACAATTCTTTCGTGTTTTGAAACATTCGGTCGTAAGGGATCAGAAACGCCTTTAATTTGAATACCCCGCTGGTAACCCCTATTAGTTACAGAAAAGGAACGTCGTTGTTTTTTCTAAGGATTTCATCGCAAACGGGACATAAATCAGCATTCATGCGCGTATTTCTCACGTTGTCAAATCAAAGATCAAATTTTGGCGGAACCTTGCTATGCTACTCGAAAAAAAAGCAATCTTAATAAAAAATAAAAATCTTAAGCAATTTTTTTCTTCACACCTTTTTTTTTACCATCTAATTAAAGGTGGATGAACACAGTTTAAGGGGGTGTGAATCATTACCATTCATTTCAGGGGTGTTATTCAATACTCGTTGCAGGTGTCAGTAAAGTTGAAAATTTGCCACAGGCAAAACAATCATACTTATTAGACATAGCTATGATTAACATTTATTAGGTTAAACGTAGGTTTTCCATCGTTGCCATGGAAACATGGACGATTTCAAACAATCCTAACGTTTTGAAGGTCTACGCAAATTCCAGTCATCAGATTTTCTTATATTTATATTGCATAAATGCAAGTAAAAATATAAATGTATATATTTGAAAGCCATAAGTCCAGTCGATTTTTGGAAAATTAAAATCGCCCAGAGAACGACATTAGACAGTTTTGTGGATGAATATCTTTGTAGGATTTCCTGGAACTTGACAAGAAACAGCTCATCATCAGGCTCAGGAGGACGATAAAACACCGACAGCAGAAAACAAAAAGAAGACTAAGACTTGTGTAAATTACACAGGCCAGCATTGCCTCTTCTGTCTCAAGATCTGTTCTCCTTAACCCTTTCACTGCCAGAGTGTTTGGTAGAGTTTTGTAAGGTGACTCTAACTTTTGAGTATGTGGACGAATTCCTATGATGTGACCATTCAAATGAAAGCTCTCTGCCTGAACTCTCACATGGCGCCATTTGTTGTCCAAAATTGTACAAAATGAAATTTGGAAATCTGGTCGAAATTTGCCTTTGGCTAGATTTGGCAGTGAAAGGGTTAAACAAGTGAGGTGGAATTTAACCGCAAGCAAGTCCCCTTCGCCTCTCTTTCCTTGCCTGTCTTTCCGATAAACATTTAATAGCTCCGCAAGTGTAATTCATGATCAGATATGCTGCTTAGGTGGATCAATCTTAGCAGCTGGGCACAGAACCTTATATAAAAACAGTAACAGAATATAATATACAACACCTTACATATTGCACTGCACTAAAATTACCCTATTTTAGTCGCTGTGTCACTAAATAACGCAATTAATTTAAAATAGCTCATTACTAAAAGTCCTTCTTTAACACTTAAAAGTTATGTAAAAAGTTTTTGTTGTCTTTTGTGTATGAGTTACAGAAGGCTTTCCTAAGATAATTACAGAAGGCTTGTGTAAGAGTTAACTTACAGAACGCGTAAGAGTGCTTACACAAGCCTTTTGCAAGATACTTACAGAACGCGTAAAAAATGGAAAAATGATTACTCAGTATGCATGTAACAAAGCTGCTTCATGACCTCTAAATATAAGATTTAGTGCGGCAAAAACAAGATTTACCCAGTCAAAGTTTAGAATGCTACACCTCTTGCACTGTGTAGTGCTAGTAACCTTCGCGCGAGAGAAAAAAGAAAGAGAACCACTACTGTTCAAGCAGGCTCTCAAGGTCACGTTTCACATTATCACGAGCTTATGAGTCGTGTTTGGCCTGTCAACGCCTATTTCTTCGGAGAAAACCAAAAAAACTAAAATCTTTATTCAGCCGTAATAAACAGAGGTCAAAGGATATAAAACACTTTACAACTGCATCTGAAATCAAATCCTATCAGGGACACCTACCGAAGCATAAACCACAGGAAATGATTACTCAGTATGCATGTAACAAACCTGCTTCATGACCTCTAAATATAAGATTTAGTGCGGCAAAAACAAGATTTACTCAGTCAAAGTTTAGAATGCTACACCTCTTGCACTGTGTAGTGCTAGTAACCTTCGCGCGAGAGAAAAAGAAAGAGAACCACTGTTCAAGCAGGCTCTCAAGGTCACGTTTCACATTATCACGAGCTTATGAGTCGTGTTTGGCCTGTCAACGCCTATTTCTTTCAGTGATCGCAACATGCAATGTCAAATGAATCTAACAGCAATAGACTCCGAAGATCTGTGATTTTGTCGCGTAGACTTCTTGCATTGAGAACCAGACATTTATGATAAGCAACGTGTGGCCGCCGCTCGCCTCCAATCAGAGGCCTCCTCCCCTTTTCTCCCCTCGCGAGTCCTCGAGATTTTTTCCTCTTAAAGATTGGCGCCTGCTACGCAGGCTCAAAATTCCTGGCTCAAATTAAAAGCGTCCGGCTTTAATTAGTTCGGCTGTTGATAAGGCAATTGACTCTTTAGTAAAATCATAATAAAAAGGATTTTTTTCATCATCTCTTTGACAGTGAATAAAATCAATTCATTCTGTAAAGTATATCATAAATAACGGACAATATGTAAAAGATCTTAAAACAGTTTCGCACTTCCCGGCATTTGCGTCTTGAGTTGGAGGGCACGTTATTTAAATTCAAACTATTGAAAAAAGAGTATAGGTTTTAGAATAAACTGTAAAATCATGATGTCATTTTTATTCACAAATCGTTACAAAAAAAACACTGAAACAAAGCATTAACGAAAGTTTTGCATGAGAATAAAGCTAAAACATTAAAGTTTAATTTTTTATCACTGATGCACTGAAGATCAGACCATAAGAAAGGCGAAGGAGTCTCAATTCAAAGTTACATACAAGCCTTGAGGTGAGAGATCTTCCGGGTGTTCCTTGTTGAAGTAAAACCTTTTTGTAGTAGGACCCTGTAGATGTGGATAACTAAAGGTAAGTCAGGAAAAACTTGGTCACTGAAAAGGCGAAGGCCGCTTCGAGGAAAACACGCACGAAGACCTCAGCGAATGTTTTGCTACATGTGAACACGAATAGCCAAGTAAATTCCTAGAAAGTGCAGAAAAAAATAAAGGTTAATGGGGTGGTGGCTTTTACGGTTATAGGCTTAAGTTATGTTTTTTTCAAGGCTATCGGTTATTTTTTTCTAGTTACGGTAAACAAAAAAGTTAAAAATTAAATATTTTTTGTTTCAAAGAGTTAAATATTAATAAACCTGTAGTTTTTGTATCTTTAAAGCAAATAAATGTCTTAGGGCGGATCATCTCGGGATGAAATAAGTTTTTCTTTTGAAAGTTTTAAATATTGATAGATCATTCTTTTAAAGTCAGTTCCACTTCTAAAATTATTTTACGCATAGAAATTTTGACTATGAAAAAGAAAATCAAGCTGTTTGTCGTCTTTTGCATCTTAACGTGATTTCTTTCTTATTCGTTCTTCGCTTCGTCGCTTTGTTTTTGCTACCCTCCTCTCTTTTTACTACCACGATAGGGTCTTTGCCCCAATGAAGAACTTGTACAACATGAACTAAAAAGGACAAGCAAACAGAATGAGATCTCGAACATTTCTGTGACTCTCGTATTTACAAGGGTCGGAGCAAGGCTGAGAAGTACGGCTTTGAAATCTTTTACCGCACGTAATTTCGTTGCTATGACAACTCCGATGTCATTGCAACCCTGATCATAACAAATTTCCATCGAGCCCCCTTTATCAACTGCGTTGATAACATTTGCAGATCATCAAGATGCCTTTCACAGGCCCATTGTTTGCTCTGACTTATCATTCTTTCTCCATGATAAATAGCTACTCTGAATTCTACCAGAAGTTGAGGCCAATTACTCAATCATTTAGCATTTTTGTCACCTGAGTATCAGTTTGTCTATCAAAAGGAGCTCCAATTTACATTGCTAAGTTGTTCAATTTTTGAATATCGTTCTAGTACTGTAGCGGCTTGCATGTAGACTTGCCACAAGTCGACCTCACGAGCTTCTAAACAGCGGAGCGGGCTTTTTAGGCCACGAATAGAAGCGGCCGAGCAAAATAGAGGTCTTCATACTTATCCCGCGCCATATTAAATCGGACGAGGGACTTTTTTAAAGTTTAGCTTGCATACTTGATGCCCAAAATACAAAGTGAAGTCGACATGATGTAGGGTTGAGCACTACACGCGGTATAGTGCTCATAATTCCGACTAGTAGTCTTCCCTTGCGCAAGCTCAGCGATCATGATTGCATTGTCAAAGCCCCAGGGAGAGGGAGGTACTTCCTAGTAATAGGCTAATGGGGATGTTCCACTGGATAGGGTCGCGTTTCAGGGCTTGATTGACTATAAAGAGGATGCATTTTCATTAGAGTTACTAGAATGGGATCGCACATTTTTGGCATTTGGGGGATCAGAAAATTCAGGTAGGTAGGGATTTAAAAAATGGGAAGATTTTCACTTTATTAAGTTTAACAAATGTGTCATTTTACTTCAGGATGACCTTGTTAAAAGGCCTTTTTAAAAAGATACAAAAACAAAAGTTGTTGGGAAAATTACATATTTACCCAAAAGTGACTAAGATGAGGTCTATATTTGGCCACAGAATAGAATATAGTGGGGTACGGGCTCTGAGAGGCCAGCGGCACGTACCCAGCAAAATTTAACCAAAGTAACCCCCCCTCCTACCCGGGGGGGGGAGTCAAAGCAGTGACTTCACTTACATTAACAAGGGTAACTTGCACTATGAATTAAGAAATTCTTTTTCTTGACAGAAATGAAGTTCAACAGTATCCTTCTGCACATGCTCATCTGCTCTTTCTCCGAGAAGGCTATAGCAAGTCAATGTAAGGCAGCTTCTTACTCCGTTCAAGATCACGTGCTTATAAACCACGCCATCAAGGCCGGGCCTGCAGAGCTGATTGAACACTGCATCTCTCGGTGCATCAAACATCCCGGTTGCCATAGCAGCAATTTTTATAGAAAGAGAGGATGGTGTGAACTGAATGATAAAACGCACGCTTCCCACCCTGAAGATATGAGACAAGTTCCATTTACAAACTACATGGAGAATACTCTCAGACCTTTTACCTGTATCACCCACCCAGACTGTGGCAGTAATTTGATTTGTTCTTTATCGAAGTGCGTAGGTGAGTTGGTAACGGTTCGCCACCAGGTATAAGTAATCTCTTGATGCAAAATTATAGATGGGCAGTACGGTGCACAGTGTGCTTAGCTGGGCGATTTCTTGCGAGCTGATCAGTCGAGGTTTCTGTTGTTGAAGAGCGTAGGTAGTTCGATCGGTGACGGGTAACGCCCAACCGGTTAGAAGAAACGTCTTGACCATTAAGGGCCCTGCTTTTATAAGAGGTAAGCCAGCCCGGTTAGCCGGAATGGCTCGCTTAACAGTGCTGGATCGGCTCATGCCTTGTTTCCTTTTAAAAACGGTCCTCTTGTTTATATATGAAAAGGCGGGCCGGCTTGCTTGCCGAATTCTCGGCTCGTCGCCTCTCATCGGCAAGCCAGGCCAGCTCGGCTCACTCATATAAACACAACGACAATTTTAAAAGGAAGCAAAGCATAAGCCAAGTTAACGTGGCTGACCGGGCTGGCTAACCTCATACAAACAGGCCCTATAGAGTCTTATGGTACTAAGTGTACATTGTGCACACGATGTAAAATTTCGTTTATTAATAAGTTACATACGACAAAACTATAGCAAGTAAAAAACAGGAGAGACAGTAAGTCACCGCCCTTCTTTATTCACCTTCATTTTACATCTTTGATACATTGGCCCCTGGACCCGGGCTGTGCAGGGTTAAGTTTGCATTTATCTTCCAGATTCAATCTAGTCGTATATAACATATAGGTAATCGAACCTTCATACATCGAATAGAATCGATCGAGAGCTGTACACTCGTTGGTTTTACCACGGATCAAACGTGTTGATTGAGCGTTGTGCAACAAATTGTTAGTTGGTGTTGAATCCATACAACGGAACCAAATAAGTTTCAACTCTTTTATTTTATTAATTAGAAATAGATCTAGCATCATTCATCAAGATTAAGTCAACGCCCAAAAAGGTGCTTATGTGGATCCAGAAATGACAATGGCCGACATCAATGAAGTCAGTGAACGCATATCGACTTCAGTTTAAGTTACATTTAGCCACAACTTGATGTAAAATAATACGGTTTGTATTTTACTAATCGAAATTTCGGATTTTATTTACAGAATGCAGTATTTATGCACTTGGAATGGAAAACAATCTCTTGCCGAATTCTGCCATCAGCGCCTCCTCGGTATGGCCGCACGCCACTGGACACGAATCTTGGAGAGCCCGTCTCAATAATAATGGGCACGCGGGCTGCTGGGTAGCGGGAAATAATAAAGTCGGCGAGTGGCTGCAAATTGACTTGACGAAGGAGAGGCTGCTGACAAAACTTGCCACACAGGGGAGGCCTGCCTCAAATCAAAGGGTGACGTCATACAGCCTTTGGTTGAGCTCAGGCAACGTCAAATGGGAAGAATACAAGGAAAATGGAGTTGTAAAGGTATGCGATGCTGATTTAATCAACAAGAATCCCACGTGACCCGGTCACCGAGAAATGAGGGGAAGTCTCATGCAAAGAATGAGCGAAGGGGTTAGGGGATCACATGGGTAGCCTGGGAGCGTCGAGCTCTTCTGTTTGCTGTTCTTTTCTGCTCTTACGATTAGTTTTGCGAGCTAAGCGGCAGACGTTCACTGTCACGTACCCTAAGGTTCTTTTTTTTTCAATGACTGTGACCACTCTAAATAATTTAAACTGTTACTTTTTGTATTAAAAGATTCTCCTAATGATCACGTTAAAGAGGACGACCACGCCATCAAAATAACTTACCTTATACTACTACATGAGAAATTTCTGCAATTTGATTGGCTTAGAGCAGTGGAATTTCAGCTTAATTTGAAATACCTATAGGTGAAAATTACAAACCTTTTGTGGGTAGTAGTATAAACCGTGAATGATAGCATGATTTGCACGTGATATTTGGCATAAATACCACTCGTAATATTTCAAAATTGTCTCAAACTTCGTGTCACAATTTCGAAATATCACCCGTGGTATTTATGCCAAATATCACTACAAATCATGCTATTACCTATACAAATTCATGCAGCTCTACATAAGTGCTGTTGTAAGCATTGCGAAAGAAGTAATGTCGATAAAAAGGATTCGTAATTAATAGTCACAGTGGCTAACGAGCGTGGAATAAAATAAACTGATTACCCAACTGGATTTAAACTAATGACAGGGAAACTAATGACGGGGGATCAAACCACTAAACAAAGTGTTAACATGAATGATGGTTAAAAATAAAAAGTCCTGTTCATGTTGTGTCTGTGGCGATAAATCAGTAAAAAATTGTTGGGCTTATTGAAAAAGACAAATAGATGATGATAAATGCCGTTGCTTCATGCTCTAGCAACTACGTAGTTTTCAGCGTACACCAAATCAGCCTGGGGGGAGGGGGGCTACTTGGGTTAATTTTTGCTGCGTATGTGCCGCTGGCCTCTCAGCGCCCCTACCCCATTATCGGTCTATTCTGTGGCCAACTATAGACCCCATCTTAGTCACTTTTCGGCAAACATGTAATTTTCGCGATCTCAACTTAGTCACTTTCTATTTTTATGAATTGACTCATATTTTAGATTGAATGAAGAACACTTTACTTTTCATCTGCATTGCTAACCGGAATTATGAAGAACTGTCTTACCCCAAAAAATCCGAAAATGTATGACCCCGTTCTAATAACTCTATTTAAAATGCGACCCCATTATAGTCAATCCAGTCGTGAAAACGCGACCCTATCCAGCGGCACATCCCCATTAGCCTCTTAGAAGGAAATACCCCCTCCCCCCTCCCACCGGGCAAATCAGGAGGTAACCAGTTCCTTATTTACTAGTATAACCGTGGATTTGAACTCTGAACTATCGCAAAACACAGAATCCACATCGAATAACGTCAGTGCGCATGGCAGAAATTGAGTATACACTAGTCGTTACTGAGCCACAGCCCGAATAGTATTCAAGCAAACGATAAAATTAAGTATAATTGTAATTAATTGAGATATTTCTCAATTTTTTAATCAATAAATTTTAATGTCGTAGTTTATTATCGTCATCCATTATTTTTATTTTTTTTTTATTTTTTTTTTCTTCTTACTTTTGCAGGTTTTCATTGGAAACTCGGACAGCAACACAATTGTGTCACACGCTTTAAAGGCAAAGTTCACGACCAGATACGTGCGATTTGTTGTGCAGACGTGGTATGAGCATATATCCATGCGAGTGGAGCTGTACGGCTGTGCTGAATCATAGCTGAAAACTGCTTTGGTCTCTCACAGCTTCATGGTCATCCTTTATTCAGTCCAGTCTCGAAGATATCTTAGCCGTCACCGGTACTCGGCTTTTAAGACCATGCATTATTTTCTTTTCCATTCTTTCTTTTCGTTATTTTTGTTTTCTCAGCCTGGAATAATACTCACATAGACTCCAAATAAACTAAAGTACAATTTCTTACTACGAATGGTATCGACGGATAAATATGACCGTATACTTAATTATATGTGTCTACCCCGGAGCACCTGCAGCGCATCATCAAAAATATACCGCATAATTAACAGTCTTTAATAATTAATGTGAGTGAGTGCAAAATATTAAAAAAAAAAAAAACTCTGATACTGCCTTAAAATCACTGAGCGTGTCTTAATTTTAATTCGCTTAACATAAACAGCGACATTGATCTGAGGCAGCTTGAGGCTATGTTCATATCACTATTAATGCCGGATAGCTCTTACGATGGCGCGAAAAACATACCGAATGGGACTTCTGTTCATACATAGAAAGAGTAATTTTGGCGCTATTTTTTTAACGGAGTAAAGCTGCGACGATCGG
Organism: Porites rus; assembly: GCA_964035705.1. NCBI lineage: Eukaryota > Metazoa > Cnidaria > Anthozoa > Scleractinia > Poritidae > Porites > Porites rus. The sequence goes on from OZ037998.1 coordinate 6,122,008, forward strand.
CTAGAGAAGTGTTTAAGATATAACGGATAGCTTTTAGCGTCGGCACGAAAAGTTATCTGGAGAGTCTATCTGGTATGGAAATAACATCGGCTATGCGCCAGATAGGCTTCTTTCGTTCGGTAATAAGGCGCTTTAGCAGCAACAACGGCGACGGTAACGAGAACGTCAAAAAAGCAATGGGTATAGTAAGCAAAACAACAACACGTGCATCATACTTCTTTGTACATTTCTTTGCCGTCACTGCACTACTACGACGTGAAAATGCCTAATTTCACGTTTCATGGACACTTAAACAAGCGACGACGAATTTTTCATCACCTTTCTAAACTTGAGTGCAGTCCTCAAGAAATTAACTCCAGGGAAATTCGCCTACATTTTGACATTTTTAGAGAATTGTAATCTTAAACGCGAATTCATTTTAAAAGTGGCGTTTTCGCTGCCGTCGCCGGCGTCGATGCTTTTAGGTTCCCTTTCTAAGGGTGATAGAGGCGCTGAAAGGAAGGAATATCATTTTTTCAATTTTTTCTTTTTCCTATAGCTTTTGACAGTAAAGATGTAGTATGTAACTTAAATAGCAATGGTGACACGACAATAAAACGCTTAAATTTAGACTTAACTTACAAGGGGGTACCCTGTTTGGGTGCCACGAATTTATCCAAATTCAGAATGTTATATCTCAACTCATATTTGAGATACTGGAGAATTTTTTAGCTCTCAAATACCCTTCAATTACCTCATCGATGTTAGTGAAGTTTAAGCGAAATGTATTAACGCGTTAGTTTGGAGTTTCAAGATTATTGATATCTTATAAGGTGGCAAAATAAGGCCTACAATTCGCTATTTTTTTTTGTCGGAAATTTTGTGTTTACAAGTGATCTATCGAGCGGTTTTCAAATTATTCGCTTATTTGTTTAAGTAGACCAAAATGTTTACAAAACCTCTAACAGGTGCGTCTCGATACATAATAATCAAATATTTCTATCTGGCAATCGGCAAAGCTTCCTCCATGATCTTACACACACGTTTTTAAAAAGATGGAACTGACTATTATGAGGTGAAATTGCATATCAAAGCGCTTCGATGTCTTCAGATAACGGCCGAACATCAAGATTGTCTGACTATTACAGTGTTTTTCTAACAACCATAAAAGCTTTATCCCTGAAATATCTCGAAAACACTCTTATATACTTCGCTTAATAAACTTCCCTAACACTAAAGCGGCTTTTGAAGAAAAAAGCTCTCGTGAACGATTCTGGAAGGAGAGTTCGCAGTGCCTAGAAATACAGCTGCAAGTAAAAGGGAAAATGGCATCATTTCGTTGCTATGACTACTCCGATGGCATGATTGTAACCCTGATCGTAACAAATTTTCACCTTTATCTCATACAGCTCTCCACTGCATGGTGGTAATTTTTAATAGCGACGTAGTTAATGCTCAAACTTGGGAGGTACTGACCCTGAAAAACCCCATCGAGCCACCTTAAAGCTGGGCAGTTTTACCCTAACTAAAATTGCAAACTATTAAAATTGCAAATGCCATGTAAGTCATTAATAATTGATCAAAAATAAATTTTTCAGATTTGGATTGTTTTACAATCAAATTTTATTAATTGCGTTTCAGGAAAGTAAACCATGGTAATTTTGTTTCGGAATTGTTCCTTTTAGCAGCAACAATCCAGGGAAAACTGCAGGGTAAGGAATGTCCCTTCGATACCGTACGTTCAACTAACCTAATATTAGACTAACCAAAGCCACTAAATCCAAAATAGCCGTTTATTCAATGAAATAAGGCATTTTGTTTCGCTTTTAAAACCAAGAGCATATGTCACTGAGTTAGAATGATGGGCTGATATGTGTCTTAAATTTTTATCTTCTAGAAAAACAAATAGGGGGTGATCGTTTTTACGATTTTATTTTTCTTCTTAGGCAATGACCATAAGTTTTCATTAATTTCTCATTGTTATCTCCTTTGTAAAAGTGTATCGAAATATGGACATGTATAATTTTAAAAAAGTATGCATTGTAGGCACCAACAAGTATTGATCATGCTGTTCAGACCGGCCACCGTAAACCTCGACTTTTTGAGAGATTCCTAGTATTCCTTACAGATTACAGCGGAACGTAAAAAACTATTGAAATAATAGGCTGAAACATTTGTTTCCTGGCAATAAAACTGAGAAAAGACTTATGCCACATAAACACCCTCTTCAGTTGTAATAGCGTTAAATTTATTTTTTTAATTAAAGTTTTTTTCTTTTGGGTGGTCCTGTGAGGAATATTCATCTCTCTCCTCTTGTTTTTACTTTTTTATCGTTGTCCTGATCGTTGTTTGTTCACCTAGGCTCGAACAATTAGTTTTATTTTGTGTTTGCAAAAATAATTATTGTTGCGCGGCCTAGTTTAGTTAAGTTTATTTAAAAAAACTTAATTGCTTCCTCTAGAAGGTGTTTTCAGCTGTGATATGGCCATTTTCTCAACAAACTTCGTTTGCTTAGGACTCAGTCATCCGTTCACACTTTTAGCAAAAGACTCTCATGGTGATTGGTTTAGCAAATAATGTTTCCAGTTTTGCCTCATCCCGACATTTTAACAATTTATTAGTTCTTCTTCTCACTTGAACCATTTTCAGCAGAATTTTGCTGATCTTTTCAACGTTAATAAAATTCAGAATTTTAACAACTGCGTATAATAACCTTCCAAATAACAACCTGAATTTTTCTACCAAAATTCGGCCTATTAGAAGAAATATGATCGAAGAAATTACTGCGCGAACAGCTGAATTCATCCATTTAATAGAGGTTCAATTCAATCCCTTTGTTTCCAGACTACCATCCTTAATTACCTTGAAACACCTATTTTCTGCATATAAATGCACTATTTACTTTGTAAACTGAAACCTTTGCCTAGCATAGATAAATAAACTCAAAAGTGCGCCAAGCTTTACTTTGTAGTTTCATCGAAACTATTCTCTACAAAAACATTCCTTTAACGTCGTTAACTTTATGAATCTCACAGAAATGAATTTCATCTGTATCCCTCTGCACATGCTCATTTGCTGGTTCTCCAATATGGCTATCGCAAGTGCCACCGCAACTCAATGTAGGCAGCTTCTTACTCCGTACAAGATCACGTGCTTATAAACCACGCCACCAATGCCGGGCCTGCGGAGCTGATTGAACACTGCATCTCCCGGTGCATAAGACATCATACATACATACATACATACATACTTTATTGACTTTCCCAAGGGGCTTTTCAAAGACAATACATGATCCTATTTACAATTAAGAAATGTTTTAAAATATATATAAAATTACAATTCTTTAAGTAATTTAGTACGTAAAGACATCTCGGTTGCCATAGCAGCAACTTTTATCGGACAAAAAGATGGTGTGAACTGAATGATAAAACACACGCTTCCCACCCTGAAGATATGAGACAAGTTCCATTTACAAACTACATGAAGAATACCCTAAGACCTCTCACCTGCAACAAAGACTCAGAATGTGGCAGCACTTTGATTTGCTTTCTTTCAAAGTGGGAAGGTAAGCTCGAGTTTGGTGACTAGTTGATCTTACTCAGCTTAACAACAAAATTTCTGTCCTCTTTCTCTTCAACTGAACCCGAAAGCGGGACGGCCCGAACATGCGGCGAGCCAGACCTTCATTCTTCCAGAGGCCTAAGTTGTAGGGGAGGAAAATGACGTGGGAGCACCAGGGAAGGCGGGAGAGGAAGCAGACCAAACAGCTTGAGGTTTTACCCGTACCCTCTCCTATTTTGGCCCCAAGTCAAGTCCTCTTTTTAGGCCCCAAGTTACTTTGAGTTAAAAGCAGAAAGACCACTATTTAAGAGTCATATGCCATCAGGCGCTCTCACTGTGGATGATAAAGTTCCTCTGTTCTGTTTTGTTCCGTTCTGTTCCACCGCTCGGATAATTAGTGGTGCTAGTAAACACACATTTTCTCTTAACTGAGTTGCCACACAAAATATGGCCTTATGTTTAATACCTTGATTCGATTACTATCATGTTTCGCTGTCTGCCATTATTTTATATTGTTCACAGTCCAGCTTGGTCAGTCGCACCTTTTTTGACTACAAGGCTGTTCATTACGACTGTAGGCTTGTTCAAATTCGAAACTGTACTTTAAGGGAAGCAACTGTACTTTAAAGTCTTAAACGTATTTCTTCTTCTTTAACACAGAATGTAGCACTCGTGCGCTTGGAATGGAAAATAATGTATTGCCAAACTCAGCCATCACAGCTTCAACAGTATGGTGGACCGTTGGACACGAACCTTGGTTAGCTCGTCTAAATAATGTTAAAAATGGCCACATGGGATCCTGGTCGGCGGATTTGAATGAAGCTGGCCAGTGGTTACAAATTGACCTTGGGGAGGACAGGCTGGTGACAAAACTCGCCACACAGGGGCGGCCTTCCTGGTCCCCTCCTCAATGGGTAACGTCATAAAAAATTTTGTTTAGTTCAGATAGTGTACATGTCAAATGGGAGGAATACAAGGAAAATGATGTTGTGAAGGTATGGATTTCTTAAGGCTAGTTTTTTCTTAGCTAGCGGCGTCTAGTAGGAGTCGGAGTAGTAAGCGAAGTCGTAACATCGTTTAAAACCTGTTGAAAATAAAAATTCGGCCCCGTCTCGTAATAGGAGTTATCAATACGCGGCGGAATCGGTAGTGAGAAGAATCACAACGTTTCCGTTTTCTTCCGACTCGCTTACCATATGTCTCCGTCGCTTACGATCAAGTGAAACTATCAGATTGTCGGAGTTGGATGCAGAAACGCAAGAATGAACCAATCACAATGTTAGTTCCCACGCTTTGTGTTTGGTTAAGGTCTTCTGCTTTTGCTCGCCACAAGGGGTTTGTTTTAAAAGTAACGTTTTCAAACATCCAGCCGCATTTATTTATTTATTTAAATTAGTTAACTATTTTGTTAGTTAGGTTGTTTATTTGCCATTCGCCACTTTAAAACGAAAAGGGAACTGGGTCGAGTTAACTTTCGCAAAGACTTATGGGTCTGTTACTAGAGACAAGGGAAAATATTGGCCAATAGCTGACCGACGCGTCCCTAGTAACCATCCCAGAAACATTTGCGGTACTTAACATTTAATTTCGGCTCCAGATCCCTTCTTTTTTCTAATGTCGCGCAAATTGAAATATTGCTTTGGCCTTTCCTAACAGGTTTCTCTTTTGAGAATCGACGTCATGGGTTACTTTGTATCAACAATCTTCCCAATGCAATTTACGGTTAAGTCTGACTTTAAGAAAGAATGCTTCTCTGTAATCGTTGTTATCGAATGAATGTATTTCAAAGAAATGAATTGTACACATTTATTTCCTTTACAGGTTTTCACGGCAAATTCTGATCGCAACACCATCGTGTCACACGTTCTAACTCCAAGGTTCAGGGCAAGATACGTGCGATTTGTTGTGTTGACATGGCATAACCATATATCTATGCGAGTGGAGCTTTATGGCTGTTCTGCACCATAGATGAAAATTAAGCTAACCGAGTGGCAGAGGTTCATTTAGTGTTAACCGCGTTTTGGTATCTAAGTGACGCTTCTGATCTTGTGATCTTGAATCGTTGAAAAATAGTATCTGATGGATAGAAACACCTTTTTCTCGTCTTTTGTGTTATTGAACCAATATACATCGCACTTTTGTACTATTTCTTTGGGTAATAACAGTTGTCACAGGGAGGAATTACTAGGAAATATGCTTGCCGCGAAAAAGAATGCCCTGAAATGACGTCACAATCATTGCCAGTCTCCTGTTTTCACTTGCGCGGTTTTGTAGTCCCCCGGAAGTGAAATTTCACGTTTTCAGTAGCTCAAAACACGGGAAAGAAAAATCGCTATCGAATTTTTTGTTTTGTTTTTGGCTCTCCTTATCAGTTCACTGTCTAGATTGTATCAAGCAAAAAACAAAAACTTGTTTCATATTCACTTTAAACTTCAACAACAATCACCCTATTCTCTCAAGGGCCGAGAATAGGGAAGAAGATCATATAACACAGTACAAGCGCAAAGATGCTTGTCAGTTATATTATAGATAATCTGTTTACCTTCCTCGTCTTTCACCTCTCCGTATTGGAGCTCGGGCTTGGATGCGAAGGAGAAAATTGAGGGATAAAGACTTGCTCCTGCCACCGTGCGCGTCACGGTAGACGACTGGGAATGAGTCAGTCTGTTAAAGCTTTGTGAGCAGGCGCAGTAAGATGCAACACAATTGATCTGGGCCCAGTTGCTCGAAGCATGGTTAGCGTTAACCAGCGTTTAATGCCTTGACAACGTATTGGTTTTGATACTGCTTAACCAATGGCTAGAGCTAACCATGCTTTTAGCAACTCATCTCTGTATTAGACGGTTAAGGAGATTAATGTACGAAAACAGCAGACGTTCCCTGTTAGAGACCGCAGGACGCCAAGACGCTGTGAGACCTGTTTATATCAGTTTGAGAAGATTCGCAATAAAAGTGATCATCATTCGTTGCAAATTTTTCTTCCTTTTCATTGGCCGAGAGCCCAACACGTGACCTGCAAATAACTGCCTACAAATAATGGTCTGCTCGTGCACAATGTCGTCCAACTTTGTTTCGCTGCAAATAATATTCTGCTCATGCGTAAATGAAACCACGCTATTCTCATTCTTGCGATCGCTCTTGCGTGAAAATGGCATATCGCTTCGCTTCCCGAAAAGATATTCCTTATAAAAACAAACCCGGTAATCGAATGATAAAACAGTGAACTCGGTTATCGCAAAATATCGTGAATTGTCAGTGGCGAGCAGATCAATTGTTAATTGTTCGTGTCTGTGTTGTTTGTTGTTTAAGCATTTCAGTGTCTGTATATTTTAGTGGGGATGACTCTGTAATCATTTAACTTTTAAATTTTTACCTTTTGTAAATTTTGGATTTTAGATAATTATAAATTCACCTTATGATACCATGTATAAACTCATTTTATAATTTTTCTCCTATTATTTTAGTGTTCCCAATTACCTTTCATAAGGTAAAGACATCGACATTTAAATAAAGTTGTTAAAGTTGTTATGTTATGTTGTGTCTTCTACTTTCGGGGAATGGGAAGGCACTCCCTTATTTGGCATAAACGGATCGGAAAAGTAACGCTGAATGTCACGGTTATGGTCCCGACTTCCTCGTTTTCAAAATTGCCCAAAATATCTGACAACATCAAACAACATCAAGTTAATGCAGTTATCTCCTACGAGAGAACCCTGGGAACGAGGTTGTCGAGGACAAATAATAATGATAATAATAACATTTACCTTTATAGCGCCATTTCCATTGCTGTCCAAAGGCGCTTTACAACAACAACTATTTCAGTTTTAAAGAAAAATAGATTAAAATAAATTAATAATAATGCATTCTTTTTAAAACCCAGTTCAAAATTAAGCGTTGCGTTAAAAATTCACAATATTGTTAGAATAAAAATATTAATAAAATCAAATAAAAAGAAGATGTAGGACAGTGTAGGAAATATGTTTCAAGGACGAGCATAAATTAAAAGCCGTCTTAAAAAGAAAAGTTTTAACTAAACGTTTTTGAAATTGATGAAGACAACCGCAGCGCCTTATATTCTGGGGTAATTTGTTCAACAGAGCAGGGGCTGTGGATGAGAAGGCTCTGTAAGCATACATTTTTAAATTATAGGACATACTGACGAGACGATTGTGGTAGTGGTAAGGGGGTGGGAAAGGGGCGGGATAAGGGGCGGGGTTTGAACTAGGTGCCTCAGTCCGTACTGCAGGTCTAGCCCTCTTACCGCTTGGCACGCTCCCTCTTCCTCCTCCGAGGATTAACGATATATTGCTTGATTATCAGTTTATCGATTGGCTACGCCTGGTTCAAGGCTCGGGTTCAACCTGACTGTTTGAGACATTTACAAATGGTCATTGTTAAAAGTCATTAATAACTGATCAAAAACAAATTTTCAGATTGGCAGTTTTAAATTAAAAGAAATTTAATTGAACCAGGTTAATGAGAAAAATCGATTGTTCTCCCTTATTTGCATTAGGCTCGGCACATGTGAAGTGCGACGTCTGAACTGGACACTGTAATTTGGAGAATTCTCCAAACGCCTCGAGTGTTTATATCAGGCTATGCAAACACAGGAAAAAAGTTTTCTATTGCTTTTATAAAATAACTTTCCCGAGAAATAAACGCAAAACTCTTTGTATGGTACTGATTAAAAGAGAAATTCTTACCAGTCGCAAAATCTTGTCCACGAAGTCTTGCACGCGTAAGATATATCTGCTTCTTTCACAGAGCGACTTGTTTTTCATGAAATTAGTCATATTAATGTTAATATTCTTCCAATGTTTTTTTAGTAGATAATATTAATAATAATCAACTTTATTTTTCGAGGGTGGCACTTGACAGTATAAAATACTGATAAACTCGTGGCCCCCAAAGCAAATAAAAAATAAACACTCTCCTCCCCTCTTTTTTCGCTTTTCTTGCCACGCTTCATTTTGGTGGGAAGAGTTTTTAGGACTGAAAGTTTTTAGGATCTTAGGATTCGGTGAAAGGAAAGGTAGGTGAGCAATGGAACAAGATTTTCATGGAGATTTTCAGGTCAATGTCACAAGGTTTTTTGCTTCTTTCTCCGGTGTCCTTGACTGAATTGTGCTCATTCTGTTATGGTTTGAAAGATTTCTTCACTCTGCACAAATTAGCGGACAAAGTTGTCCTTGACCGTTAAAACTGATGACGTCACAAAGGGTAGAAAGGACGTGGATCCGCCCGGGCGATAACAGGCGGTTCAGGGGCGAATGGGTTAAGTACCATTTTATTGAGGGTCTCAATGGGGTGGTGGCATTTACGATTATCGGCTAAAATTTTGGCTCTTTTACGGCTATCGGTTAATTTTACGGTTAACTATAAAGTGAAAAATTAATTTCTTTCTTTCAAAGAGTTAAATATTAATAAACCTGTATTTTTTTGTATCTTTAAAGCAAAATAAATGTCTTAGGATCATCTCGGGATGAAATATGTTATTCTTCTGAAAATTTTTAATATTTCATAAAATTATATTATTAAATCATGCTTTTAGAGTATTCCCCTTCTAAAATCATTTTACGCATAGAAATGTTAACTATGAAAAATAAGTTTGTCATCTTTTGTATCTTGGCGTGATTTCCTTTTCTTCAGGGGCTACTGATTTGTTCTTCGTGTCGCTTTGTATTTGCTACCCTCTTCTCTTTTTACTGGCGTCTTTACCCCACTGAAGAACAGATTGTACAACATGAACTAAAAAAGAACAAGCATACCGATTGAGACTCGAACATTTCTGTGACTCTCACATTCAGTCAAGTGTCGGAACCAAGCTGAGAAGTACCCGGCTTTGAAGATCTTTGCCGCAGTTTTCTCATTCTCTTAAAACAATTTATTTGAATAGAATCTTCGTGAAAAGCAATACTAGCAGAAACGGGAACGTAAAGAGTCTAAGTAGCCCTGAAATAAGAAATACAACCGTTCTAAGTGAGTTTAGCACGTTCCTCAAAATTATCAAATCTTAGGAGCAAAATTTTTTTACGGTTGACTCTTTTTACCCTATTTACGGGTAACGGTTAAAATGTTTATTTCAATTTTTACGGCTATCGACTAAATTTTGGGCCGTTTTACGCCTATCGGTTAACTTCATTGAGACCCTTTTTTATTGACAGTGGTCCATTGTGCAACTTTACCAACATCAGCTTGAAGAACTTGATTTAAGGCTCCAAGTGCTGATCTATAATCAACATTAGCACTGATAGTAGTATCATCCGCATATAGTGTCTGCTGCTGAATGTTCCAGTATCTTTGGTAGATCGTTTATAAATATAAGAAACAAGACTGGTCCCAGGATACTCCCTTGAGGCACTCCAAGGTCAGCATCCCTGACAGTTGAATGACACCCATGGATGTTTACATAATGCGTACGATCACTAAGGTAACTTTCAAAGAATGAAACGTAATCATTATCGATACCAGCAGCCCGGAGCTTCTGTAAAAGAAGCGTATGATCGATAAGATCCAAAGCTTTTTTGTAGTCAATCATCACCAGGCCAATAACAGAGTTTATACAATATCCTGTTTGAAATTGTCAAAAAGTCACACAAATGGTCGCAAATGTGTAAATATTAGAGGGTTTTTCCTGACAGGCAGCAGGCACCGCGTTTAAGTTCAATTGGCACATTATAGCGCAATCTGTAGCAATCTGTTTGATGCTAACATCAATAAAGCGGGTCTGGTTCTTCCCTTTTTCAAAGCTTAATAACTTCGATGTGAGCATCCTACAATTTTTTCTTATAATCAAGCAAGAAACTACCCTTGGTGCCGGAGGGTTTTCTTTTTCTTTCCTAATTTCTGATAGTTCACGGGAGCTTTATCAAACCGAGCACAGTTCATTATTTTCATCCCAGAGGTATTTCGAGAGGGGACCTCTGGAGCCAGGGTAGCAAGACCGAGGATGAATCAAATAATTATTTTGCTCAATTTCCCTATTCCTAGTATTTTGGAAAAATTTATTAGCCGGGGCGTTTAATTAACATGGGACGTTTGGTAGGGGCGCTCTAATTCAAATTTGTTGGACGTTAAAGAGCCCACACACTGTTCGTAAAGAGAGTAGGGGACGTATTCCCCAATGTGAAGGTCAATCTCAAATTCGCCCTCACCTAGAAGGCATCATTACTCATTTTTGTCTTAATTGTAAACAGCACCATAAGCAGTCTGGTAAATGTCCCCCCGCCAGTGTTGTAAATTATCCATGAAAGACCCTCAGAGAAGAGTGGATAATGAGATATTTACTATCTACAATTTAGCAGAAACTGAGACACTTGTTCTTAAATTAAAACCATATCTGAAACATATGAAACAAGATACTCGGTATATTTTTTAATTCCGTTTTTTCCACGTGATTAATGACCTTGAGAAGTAAAAAAAAGAATTAATACATAGCGTTCAAAGCAAAAATAAATAAATCATCTGCGTGAATACGATAGAATGAAAAATAACACCAAAATATTGTTGATTATGTTCGCGCGTATATTTCCTGTGCCAAGGAATAGATAACTCAGCTCTTCATCGGCTCTTGAACTTAAATAACCTGAGCTCCGTTGTATTTCCATTATATTTATTGGGGGCACCCAAAGACTTTTTTCGACACTGTGCGAAGGAACAAATATTAACAAATCAGTCTGAAATTAGAGAAAAGCTAAAAAAATTAATTTCGAGATAAGCTTTCCATTCGTCAAAGATACAAGGAGTTTTTCTACTAAACTTGCAACCGATTTTCGAAGCTTTTATTTTTCGCATTACAGACTGACGGAAAAACCGTCGTTGTGTTTCTATAGATTCCATCGCATACGGGCAGTAAATCCGCATACAGCACGTACTCGTCACTATAAGTCACATCGTTTCAAAATGGGTGGTTAAATTTTGGCGGGGCCTTACTGTGCTCTAAAAAAATTATTCACAATTTTCTCTACAAACTTATTGTTTAACACTACTTTTATAAGGTCGCTGAACATAGTTTGATAGGTAGTGAAAAGTTGCTATTCATTCGTGTTATTCAATAGTCGTTGCAGGTGTAAAGCTCAGATTTGGCACAGACAAAATAATTTCATTTATGAGACATAACATTTTTTAGGTTAAACGTAGCCAGGGTTTCTATCGATGCCAGGGGAACCTGGATGATATTAAAACCACCCTAAAATTTTAAATTTATGTTTTCAGTCTGAGGCAGAATCCAGTCATCTGATCAATTTTCCTTATAGATTTGCACATAACTTAGAATTAGTAACAGTCATCATTTAAAAACAACTGAGCCAATTTTACTTAGAATTTGTAAGATTAATCATGAAGAAACTTGATTTTGTCACAAAACCCCATTAGTCAACTTTGAATTATTTTGAGGCTTTCATTGACTGAAGAGCGATATCAACAGAGTTTCTGAGTAGATTTTATGATCATGTTGCCTGTTTACATCGCCTTTAAAAGTCAACAAAACGAGCGCTCTCACATTGCTGCCGAAGTTGACGAAAATGGAATATTTCTCAGCTTGTCCTTGCTCTTGTTTCTTTCAAGGTTCAATATTGTTTGCTGCGTATCTCCTCATGACAGAAGTGATTATCAGTAAACGGATAAAACATTTCCAGAGAACTGTGTTCAGCCACCTAAATTAAGTGTTACACTCAAATGTTCTTAATTACCAACTGTTTGGGGGTAATGGATGTTTAGGAAATAAACAACCTGTTATTATCCTATTAATAATTGATCTTCAGTTGCTTGAGTTTTAAGACAGTGTGTTGAAAGAGTGTACTACAATTTGCGATAGAAGAGGGTAGTTGGAACATCGCAAAAGCAAGACACTAAAAGGCAACATCATAGCTCATCCTTCTATATTTCCCCAGTGGTAAGTTGAGCGTTAGGCAATAATCAAAATATGATGTGGAGTAGTGGAGCCTGTAAAATGAGTTTTCAAATCCATCAAAACATCTCTCGGCTAAAATGCTAACCCCAGTTAAAGAAGCCGTGATACTTAATCTGGCTCAAAGACTGTACAATTTTTGGCACTGAAACGGTTTTACATTTTATATAGTTCACAGAATCGTAACTGATTAGAATACCTAACTTAAGAGCGACGGTTAGGAAATTTCGAGCATCGATCCAGTGCCGCGCAAGAGTTAAAAAACTGATCTATTTCGTTTTTTGTCCAAAGATTTAGGTAGAGAAGTAATCTGATGTTAACTGTTTTTGCAGAAAGGCTTGTTTTATTTTCGAGAAAAGTAAGCCGAGAATAATCAGTTAATGTTTGGTCAGAGTCTCAAAATGGCCTAATTTTCAACCTGAATAAGAGGAAACTCAAGTAAAGGTGGATTTCCACCATCGTGTAATTTTTAGGTGCGTTATTGAAATGGAGGCAATGTATGGAAGGTCGCGCGTAAGTGCAAAAGTTGAACCTCCCTCAAATTTTACGTAACGAGCGACCTTTCAAATATATGTTTTTTTTTTTTATTTACGCACGTAAAAAATACGCGACAGTGGAAATCAAGGGACACCCTTAGCCAGCAAAACCTTGAATCTTGCCCACACCTTGCCTAGGGCCGCAGGACCTTGTATTCATCACTCTGGCAAGACCTTGAAGCAGCATGAAATATATAAATTATTATTCCGATGTAATACAACTGTGGTGGCAATTTTTTCAAATCTTTGTTTCTGGCGACGTAGTTTATACTCAAAACTTGGGAGGTGTTGACCCTGAAAAACTGTATCGAGCCTGCACCTTAATCAACTCCGTTGATAAATTTTGCAGATCACAAATATGCCTTTCACAGGCCCATTCTTTGCTCTGACTTATCATTCTTTCTCCATGATAAACAGCTACTCTGAATTTTACCAGAAATTTGAGGCCAATTACTCGATCATTTAGCGTTTTTGTCACCTGAGTATCGAGTAATTGGCCTCAAATTTCTGGAAAATTCAGAGTAGCTATTGAATTCAATAAGGATAAACATGATTATAATACTAGATGTAAAAACAATATCCGTAAGAGTGCATCTAACAGGAACTGGGGCCATTGGACCTCGACAAACTTTGCCTCAAACGATTGGAATAAATTAGACTTTTCAATCAGACAAAGCCCATCATTAGCTAGTTTTAAAAGAGTGTTAAGAAATGTAAATAGTTTTTAGTTTAATTTTTATATATTCATATATTAGTCTTTATTTTTCCTTTTTGTTCTTTTGAGAACTCTTTTGTAAATCACTTATCAGTGAAATTGATATCCTCAATAAAGACTATTATTATTAGTTTGTCTATCAAAAGGAGCTCCAATTTGCTTTGCTAAGTTGTTCAGTTTTTGAATTTAGCTATAATACGGTAGCGGCTTGCATGTAGACTTGCCACAAGTCGACCTCAGGAGCTTCTAAGCGAGCGGAGCGGGCTTTTATATAGGCCACGAATAGAAGCGGCCGAGCAAAATAGAGGTTTTCATCTTTATCCCGCGTCATATTAAATCGGACGAGGGACTTTTTTAAAAGTTTAGCTTGCATGCTTGATGCCTAAAATACAAAGTGAATTCAACATGATGTGCATGGGGTGGAACGCTACACGAAGTGTAGTACACATAATTCTGACGAGTAGTCTTCCCTTGCGCAAGCTCAGAAGTCATGATTGGTCAAAGCCCCGGGGGGGGGGGGTATCTCGAAGTCAAAGGCTAATGGGGATGTGCCGCTGGATGGAGTCGCATTTCACGGCTTGATTGACTATAAAGAGGATGCATTTTCATTAGAGTTACTAGAATGGGATCGCACATTTTTTCGGATTTGGGGGAACAGAAAATTCAGGTAGGTAGGGATTTAAGAATGGGAAGAAGTTTACTTCATTAAGTTAAACTAGTGTATCATTTCACTTCAGGATGACCTTGTTAAAAGGTCTTATAAAGAAGATGCATAATCAAGACGTTACTAAGTTGGGATCAGGAAAACTACATTTTCCCAAAAGATGGCGTCTATATTTGGTTACAGAATAGACTATAATGGGGTAGGGGCTCGGAGAGGCCAGCGGCACATACCCAGCAGAAATTAACCCAAATAACTCCCTACCACCACCAGGGGGGGGGGTCAAAGCAGTGTCTTCACTTATACTAACAAGGGTAACTTGCCTTATGAATTAAGAAATTCTTTTTCTTGACAGAAATGAAGTTCAACAGTATCCTTCTGCACATGCTCATCTGCTCTTTCTCCAAGATGGCTATAGCAAGTCAATGTAAGCCAGCTTCTTACTCCGTACAAGATCACGTGCTTATAAACCACGTCATCAAGGCCGGGCCTGCGGAGCTGATTGAACACTGCATCTCTCGGTGCATCGAACATACTGGTTGCCATAGCAGCAACTTTTATCAGATAAGCAAATGGTGTGAACTGAATGATAAAACGCACGCTTCCCACCCTGAAGATATGAGACAAGTTCCATTTACAAACTACATGGAGAATACTCTCAGACCACTCACCTGCAACAAAGACTCAGACTGCGGCAAAAATTTGATTTGTTTTCTATCGAAGTGCGTAGGTGAGTTTGGTTACTACTTGTACTATCCTACTTTGACCTTCCTTGTTACGTATTAGTAAAAGTAAAGCAATCAAATATAATTAGCTTCTAAAAGGCTTTTAAACCTGTTTTCTTTTTCTTCCTTTTCACAGTATGCAGTATTCATGCACTTGGGATGGAAAGTAACGCATTGCCGAATTCAGCTATTACAGCCTCCTCTGTATGGACGAAGCACCCTGGACACCACCCTTGGCTAGCCCGGCTCAATAATGTTCCAAAACATCGCAGCACGGGCTCCTGGTCAGCGAAATTTAATAAAGCCGGCGAGTGGTTGCAAGTTGATCTCGGGGAGGAGAGGCTGGTGACAAAACTCGCCACACAGGGGAGGCCTTCCTGGTCCCCTCTTCAATGGGTAACGTCATTCAAAATTTTGTTTAGTACAGACAGTATACATGTCAAATGGGAGGAATACAAGGAAAATGACGTTGTGAAGGTATGGATTTCTTAAGGCTAGTTTTTACTTAGCTAGCGGCGTCTAGTAGGAGTCGGAGTAGTAAGCGGAGTCGTAACATCGTTTAAAACCTGTTGAAAATGAAAATTCGGACCAGACTCGAAATCGGAGTTATCCCGATGATGCGCGGCGGAATCGGTAGTGAGAAGAATCACAACGTTTCCGTTTTCTTCCGACTCGCTTACCATATGTCTCCGTCGCTTACGATCAAGTGAAACTATCACATTGTCGGAGTTGGATGCAGAAACGCAAGAATGAACCATTTACAATGTTAGTTCCCACGCTTTGTGTTTGGTTAAGGTCTTCCGCTTTTGCTCGCCGGAGGGGGTTTGTTTTAAAAGTAACGTTTTCAAACATCCAGCGGCATTTATTTATTAATTAATTTATTCATTTATTTACATTAGTTAACTATTTTGTTAGCTAGGTTGTTTATTTGCCATTCGCCACTTTAAAACGAAAAGGGAACTGGGTCGAGTTTACTTTCGCAAAGACTTATGGGTCTGTTACTAGAGACAAGGGAAAATATTGGCCAATAGCTGACCGGCGCGTCCCTAGTAATACTTAACAAATAAATACTTAATTTCGGCTCCAGCTCCCTTCTTTTTTCTAAGGTCGCGCAAATTGAAATACTGCTTTGGCCTTTCCTAACAGGTTTCTCTATTGAGAATCGACGTCATGGGTTACTTTGTATCAACAATCTTCCCAATGCAATTTACCGTTAAGTCTGACTTTAAGAAAAACTGCTTCTCTGTGAACGTTGTTATCGAATGAATGTATTTCAAAGTAATGAATTGTACACATTTATTTCCTTTGCAGGTTTTCACGGCAAATTCTGATCGCAACACCATCGTGTCACACGTTCTAACTCCAAGGTTCCGGGCAAGATACGTGCGATTTGTTGCGTTGACATGGCATAACCATATATCTATGCGAGTGGAGCTTTATGGCTGTTCTGCACCCTAGATGAAAATTAAACTAACCGAGTGGCAGAGGTTCATTTAGTGTTAACCGCGTTTTGGTATCTAAGTGACGCTTCTGATCTTGTGATCTTGAATCGTTGAAAAATAGTATCTGATGGATAGAAACACCTTTTCTCTCGTCTTTTGTGTTATTGAACCCTTGTACATCGCACTTTTGCACTATTTCTTTGCGTAATAACAGTTGTTACGGGGAGAAATTACTAGGAAATATGCTTGCCGCGAAAAAGAATGCCCTGAAATGACGTCACAATCATTCCCAGTCTCCTGTTTTCACTTGCGCGGTATTGTAGTGCCCTGGAAGTGAAATTTCACAATTTCAGTGGCTCAAAACAAGGGAAAGAAAAATCACTATAGAATTTTTTTTTTTTTTTGCTCTCCTTATCAGTTCACTGTCTAGATTGTATCAAGCAAATAAAAGAACACTTGTAAAAACTTGTTTCATATTCACTTTAAACTTCAACAACAATCACCCTATTCTCTCACGGCCACTTGAGCACTGAGAAAGAAGATCATATAACACAGTAAAAGGGCAAAGATGCTCGTCAGTTATATTATAGACAATCCGTTTACCTTCCTCGTCTTTCACCTCTCCGTAGTGGAGCGCGGGCTTGGATGCGAAGGAGAAAATCGAGAGATAAAGACTTGCTCCTGCCATCCTGCGCGTCAAGTTAGACGACTGGGAATGAGCCAGTCTGTTAAAGCTCTGTTTGCAGGCGCAGTAAGATGCAACACAATTGATTTGCATAAGACGGTTAAGAAGATGAATATACGAAAACAGCAGACGTTCCCTGTTAGAGACCGCAGGACGCCAAGACCCTATGAGAGCTGTTTATATCAATTTGAGAAGATTCGCAATAAAAGCGATTATCATTCGTTGCAAATTTTTCTTCCTTTGCATTGGCCGAGAGTCCACTACGTGACCTGCAACTAACTGCCTACAAATAATGGTCTGCTCATGCGCAATGTCGTCCAACTTTGTTTCGCTGCAAATAATATAATGTTCTGCTCACGCGTAAATGAAACCACGCTTTTCTCATTCTTGCGATCGCTCTTGCGTAAAAATGGCAGATCGCTTCGCTTCCCGAAGATATTCCTTATAAAAACAAACCCGGTAATCGAATGATAAAACAATATTATTGAACTCGGTTATCGCAAAATTCGCGAATTATCAGTGGCGAGCAGATCAATTGTTAATTGTTCGTGTCTGTGTTGTGTCTCCCACTTTCGGGGAATGGGAAGGCACTCCCTTATTTGGCCTAAACAGAAAAGTGATGCTGAATGTGACGGTTACGGTCCCGACTTCCTCGTTTTCAAAATTGCCCAAAATATCTGACAACATCGTGTTAAAGCAGTTATCTTCTACGCGAGAACCCTGGGAACGAGGTTGTCGAGGACAAATAATAATGATAATACAACATTTACCTTTATAGCGCCACTTCCATTGCTGTTCAATGGCGCTTTACAACAACAATTATTTTTTAAAGAAAAATAGATAAGTAAAATAAATCAATAAAAATGCATTCTTTTTAAAACCCAGTTTAAAATTAAGCTATGTGTTAAAAATTCACAATATTTTTACAATAAAAATGTAAATAAATCAAATACAAAGAAAATGTTTCAAGGACGAGCATAAATTAAAAGCCTTCTTAAAAAGAAAAGTTTTAACTAAAAGATTTTAAAATTGATTAAGACAACCGCAGCGCCTTATATTCTGAGGTAATTTGTTCAACAGAGCAGCTGCTGGGACATATTGACGAGACGATTGTGGTAGTGGTAAGGGGGTGGGGAAAGGGCGGGGTAAGGGGTAAGGGGCAGGGCTTGGACCAGGTGCCTCCGTATTGCAGGTCTAGCCCAATGGCCATTGTTATAAGTCATTAATGATTGATCAAAAACAAATTTTCAGATTGGCAGTTTTAAAAAGAAATTTAATTGAGCCAGGTTAATGAGAAAAATCCATTGTTCTTGTTTATTTGAATTAGGTTCGGCACAATGTACAATGCGACGTCTGAACCGGACACTGTAATCATTATAATTTCATGCTTCGAGATCTAGAACATCCTCACAGCAACAGTCCAGGGAAGATATAGGTAAGATTAACGGTTAGACATTTAGCTGCATGATTGTGTCTTCCATCCGATACCCTCCATTATAACTACAATCAAGAGCCAAAGCGACAATCTGTTCAAATTTAATAACAACATTTTAAGCAAACTTATTCGAGACGGAGAGGTTGGTATTTGTCTGATATTTCCCTTGAAAGTATAAATAGCACTGAATGATTCGATTTTTCCTTAGGCAATGACCATACAAGTTTCATTTTCCAGCGCCCCGTGTTTCGTTGAAGTGGCAAACCACTAGAACTCCTTCCACGTGTAGTATTTGTCTATTTGAAAAGCATTTGTTACCAAGCAGTAAATGGAAACTTAGGCTGCGTCATTGCCCTCAATTCGTTTGCACATCGGTACCAGATGTCCGCCTCTTAAAGAACGCCATATTACAAAAGCCAGAGGTGGAACTTTCTAGCTATAATTTCAAATTGCCTGAAAAATGCCTTTTGCTTCGATAGTGATGACTGTTTATCATGCGTTGCTATCGTGGTGTCCTCTTTTTTTTTTTTTGTTATAAAGATAGATACTTTCCGGCTCAGTTAAAAACATATATACACTTAGTTTCCATGAAGCATTTTATACTCTGATATACTAGTCGAGATTCTTTTAAATATATTTCGCTGTTACCAGGACGATTTTTCAGGAGCTGATCGTTGGTGATACCTAGAACGTTGTTAATAGACAATTTTTATATCCATTCGACATTCTACTGTTGAGAGACAAATATATGAAGTTTATGTTTTAGCAAAAACGATCCCGAGACAAAAAATCCCAAATGGTTATTATCTTTGTTACTAACTGATGAAAAAATTTCAGAACTGAAAGTTTCAACTGAAACAAGTTTGTATCATGATTCAGATTGTCACATTAAAATAGCTGTAGCGGTAAGTGTCGGGTTAGTTAAACCTCATTTTGTCCTCTAACATCATATCTTCACAGCCTTACAAAATAGCTAAAAAAATATCCATGCAAGAAACACCCGGCAAGATATATCTGCTTCTTTCACAGAGCGACTTGTTTTTCATGAAATTAGACATATTAATTTTCATATTCCTCCAATGTTTTTTAGTAGATGTTTCGAATCGATATGCAAGTTATATATAAAATATCTGACATAGTGTATCGTGAAATTGCAGATCTCGGAGGCCATTGCCTGACATTTGCATTCGCACGGGAATGGAGTAGACCTGATCCTGAAATATATAAGGCTGATTAGGCCAGGTTCAGACGCCGAACTTTTCATGAGCTGAACCTAATACATTGAATTAAGTACATGAAAAGTTCGGCGTCTGAATCAATTAGGAACACCTGCTTCAGAGCCGTTCTTTTCGCATGGCCCGGTCGGGGAAATTCGCCTTTGCAGCGACTTTGGAACGGCTTTGATTCAGAAGCCGAACTTTTCATGTACCGAACCTAATGCATAAATTATTATTAATAACCTATTTTGTAAGCAGTTTGACCAAAAGGACCATTTTTCTCCGTTTGAATTTAGTTCGGCTAGAATTAAGATCGGCGTCTGAATCAATTCAGCCAGTCTAAATAATTTGTCGGCCTCAATTCGAATTAGGTTTGGCTCATGAAAAGTTCGGCGTCTGAACCGGGCCTTAGAAGTAAGTTTATACCATGCTTACCAGATGTTGGAGCCATTTTTGCTACTGGCTTTTGCCGTAAAAAACTTTAGGGACCATTTAATAGCGTCGAGGGAAGACATGGTATAAACTTTCTTCTAAGGCGCGGTTCAGACGCCGAACTTTTTATGAGCCGAACCTAATTCGAAACAAGCTGCATAAACTAGGTGCACTTTTCACTAAAAATAAGCCTGTAAACCTGTAAGCCTGTAGCCTGTAAATAAGCCGGAACTAAATGCCAATCCCCATCAGCTCCCATCGTTCGTTTATCATTTTTTATCCTTCTCCGGCTTCGAAGAAAGGATAAAGGTATTTTGAATTCTTGGGTTAAACTCAGTAGATCTGTAGATCGATGGATCGATGGATCGCTAGATCAATGGATCAGTACAGCTAGATCGATGGATCGATAGATCGGTGGATCTGTAGATCAATGGATCGGTAGATCGCTAGATCGATGGATCGCTAGATCCCTAGATCGCTGGATCTGTAGCTCTATGGATCGTCGGTTCCCGTGACTAATGTGCCTGTAAATGCAAACAGTTTCACGTGACGTCATTACATTGGGGTCCCTTAATGGTGGCCACTGTTGAGTCCTAAACCAACTGTGGGAGTTGAACCTTCTTTTGTCCCAATACCGTTGGCGTATTACTGCGTGAAAACGCTCTATGGATGACTCCTAACGAACCACTACTAGTCATTCATAAGGCTGGCTCGCTTTAACCTGAAGATCTGAAACCGCAGCATTAAGGTAACATTTTTTTAATCAACCGTGACAGGAATGAGGTTCACCTGTATTCTTCTGCACGTACTCATCTGCTGCTGCGAGTCAATGTAAGGCGGCATCTTACTCCAAACAAGATCACGTGCTTGAACACTGCATCTCTCGGTGCATAGAACATCCCGGTTGCCATAGCAGCAACTTTTATCGGAAGAGTAGATGGTGTGAGCTGAATGACAAAACGCACGCTTCCCACCCTGAAGATATGAGACAAGTTCCGTTTACAAACTACATGGAGAATACTCTAAGACCTCTCACCTGCAATAAAGACTCAGACTGCGGCAGCAGTTTGTTTTGCTTTCTATCAAAGTGCGAAGGTGAGTTGGGGGATTACTTCATCCTACTTTGCTTTGTCCTTCCTCAGTACGTAAAAGAAAAGCAATCAAATTTTACCGCCGCCAGGCTAGCCCAATTGGATAAGGGCTAGTCTGCCAAGCGGAAGACTACTGGTTCAAACCTCGGTCGGACTAGCACTCATGGTGTTTAAATGACTGCGAAGAAACTGATGCCTTTGCAAGACGGTGAGACGTCCTAGTCTTCTCGGATAAGGAGAACCCTTGCACTATTAAATTCTTTGGGACGCTCGTAAAGAGTAGCAGACGTTAAGTCCCCGTTGTGTTGTTCTAGTCTCATCCCGCATGGGGAGAGAGACTGTGACAACCCCGCAGTAATTGGCTCCAATAAGCGATGTTGCGATGACCCTACCGAAAATTGGCGAAATCAAATAAATAAAGTAGCTTTGAAAAGACTGTTAAACTGTTTTTTTATTCTTCTTCTTCTTTTTCGCAGAATGCAGTATTCATGCACTTGGAATGGAAAGTAAAGCATTGCCGGATTCAGCCATCAATGCCTCCTCGTTCCGAGCTGGGCGCGAGCCTTGGCTAGCCCGTCTAAATAATGTTCCAATTGCAAATGGCCACCGAGGCGCCTGGGCACCGGCAAAGAATGAAGTCGGCCAATGGTTACAAATTGACCTTGGGAAGGAAAGGCTGCTGGCAAAACTCGCCACACAGGGGAGGCCTTCCGACCCTTCTTTATGGGTGACGTCATACAAAATTGACTTCAGTTCAGACAGCGTCAAATGGGAAGAATACAAGGAAAATGATGTCGTGAAGGTATGTGATATGGTTTTATAAAAACGATTCTGATTCTGGGGTAAACGAGGTCATGACACTTGCGAAGTAACAGCAGGATGGCTAATTACGTCTACAAAGCCGTTCATAATTTTCGAGCCAAACATTCCAAACTTAATTTAACTTAAACCAGCATTTCCAAATTCCAATTCGATGAGGATTCGCCGCTGGTAGGCGAAGAACCACTTTGTGGATGTGCTACCTCCAAATCATCAATTTTATTATTATTATTATTATTATTATTATTATTATTATTATTATTATTATTATTATTATTATTATTATTATTATTGTTAATTTTTTCGAACATATTTTATTGATAACAATGCTAACTATTAAAATCCTATTTGCAATTAATTCACTTAAAAAAACTATTTAGTCAAAACACCATTTACAATTCCTTTCGTTGAAAAAAAACACTTAGTTTTGATTAGAAAAAAAAATTCAACTCTTCTATCCACTGGACCACCTTGGTGAGCACTGCCAATTCACGTTTAAAAGAGGTATATATTCCTTCTCTATGGTGATAGACAGTTTTCAAGGATGACTTTTTCGGTATCCCTGTAGAATTAAATCTTTAACTGATCGAAGCCAGACGTAAAGCTCACAATAAACCCATTAATACTCTTTCAGGCTTGGTCCATGCCGGGGAACTCTTAAGAAACTTATGAACTATCGATCTCGCGGCTACCGACTGAACAGTATGACCGTACGATTCCGGGGAATCGGTCGGAGAAAACATTAACACAACCAGTTGTTTTTCATTATTTTCATTGTTTTAGGTTAGGGTGGCAAACCATTTGGCTTTTAGGGTTAGAAGAAGTGCTACATGATCTCTCCCCACAGAATGAAGAAAACCAATATAGCCGCCAAATACATCCTTTTAGCTTTGAAAGTTCTCCTTTATTAACAAACGATGAACAATTATTTCGGCAAAAAAAAAGTTAAGTTGAAAAAGGATTTTACAAAAGTCTCAAAAGTAGGTCTCCTTTTCGATTTTAATTAGCAATATCCGTCAATTTACGCAATTTTTAAACTTCTGGCTCAGTTTTCGTTTGCTTCTGCTTTGAAAATGGAATAATAATTACTCAGGGGTAATGCAGTGTAAAGATTTTTAGAGAAAAACAACAAAAACTTGCAGATTTTTGGCAAAAAATGTACTCTAAAAACGAACTAAAATATTCAAAACGCTCTGATCACGTGACTGATGACGTCATGTCCCTCTTTTGGTCATGGAAAAAAATTGTCAAGTAGAACATTACTTTCCTGCAAATTTTCTCTGCCGTGTGATGAAACGTCAACTCTCTACAGCCCTCGGCCTAGTTTCCCGATTTTTTCGCTCATGTTCATTGCCCCCTTAAATTCCGGACGTAAACTGGTTATTTTTAAATGCTCCACACAACCAAAACCTCAAATATGCTATTTTATTTTAACCCAATGATGAAATCTTGTCACAGCAACGAAAAACCCTAATTCAGCAATGGTCACGTGACTGCTGACGTCATCAACCTAGATGTGACATGAGAAGATATTTTATGGCAAATGTTACCTTGTTGTGGTCTGACATTCTGCTACGTATAATATTGTCAAAGTTATAAAGCTTTCAAAAAAAATTGCCTCAAAGGATTCTGTGATAATTTTTATGATAATTATAATTTAATTTTATAATAATTATTATACCCTTGTTATTAAGCTAGTTGTAGCTGAAAATTTTCCCAACAGCACGCGCTCTCATTGCTTACTTCGAGGTCACATGACATTGTTTCCCACCAAAATCTCTGAGCGGGTAACATTGTAAAGTCTATGACGTCGGAGGGTAGCAGTGCTCTGTTAGCCGCGAATGTTGTTCGACAACCGCTGTTGCAGCGAGGTTTAATGAATTTTCAGCCATATAACAAATCACTTAAAGATTGGTCCCTTGGGAAACAGCTAATATTGTTTCCCTCGATGTCTAGAGAGAGTACGTGTTTTGAGAACATGGAAACTGGTTTCTCCAGAATAGAGATTCTTCAGAAGCCAGAATTCGAAGTCCATAAAAATCGGCTGAAATAGTGAGATTTGAAATACACTGAAACTTTTGGACGATTAATGTTATACTGCATTTTTGAATTTTGAACGTTAAAAATTGACCTTTTTTTACAACTAAAGGTTAAATTTTAGGCCGTTTTCATGACGACTGATGGTTATCTAATTAACCCCATTGGGACCCTCTTTTATATATGTTTGATTCTAAGGGTCTGTTTACATGGAGTGGGGGGCCCCGGTCTAGTGGGGTTGGTTTCTTTTTGTTTTCACGCTCTGGGGGACACAAAACAAAAGAAACTTACCCCACTAGACCGGGGTCGCCCACTCCATGTAAACAGGGTCTAAGAAAAGGCACTTCTCCGGGGCACCCAACGTCGGTTTTTTTCCAAAATATGTTGAAAACACTTTTGAGGCTATTCAGAGTGTCTTTAGATCTCTAGAAATACATTCTAAGCAGCGCTACAAAATTTTTATCAGTTCAGTCAACCTGGGGGAACTTGAGTCATTTCGAATTTACGAGGGCTTCAGCATTATTTTCCCGAAAATTTTAGGTGTAATTAAACGTTTTACGAAAGTGAGAAATTTTGTGATTACTCTCTCCATCACATTTTAGAATCCGAAAATTTTAGGTTTCCTTTTTCCACAAAAAATAGTGTAAACTGGTTAGTAAAATATGAAAAATTAAACTTCAGAAAATCGTAGGGAATTTATTAGATAAGTTACGAAAACTGTGCTTGAATGGAACGTTCATCTAGAAATTTTTAGCCGTGCTCAGTTAATAACAAATTCTAGGCAATATTCGTTCTCCGAACAGATAATTCTTACAGAAAACAGTTGTTGGGTGCCCCTGATCTTTTGCTTACTATATTAATCATAGCTTTGGAACAATTTACTCGCCTCTACTTGATTTGCAAAATGCCTTATTTTGCAGGTTTTCACGAGAGCAAATTCTGACCGTAGAACGATCGTGTCACACGTTCTAAATGCATTTAAGGGTGATGACATATGTGAACTTTTATTCCCATTGCAGGTTTTCGCAGCAAATTCTGACCGTGACACAATTGTTTCACACGTTCTAACTCCAAGATTCCGGGCAAGATACGTACGGTTTGTTGTGCTGAACTGGCACATGTATATATCGATGCGAGTGGAGCTGTATGGCTGTGCTGCATCGTGAAGGAAAACTTATACGAGATTTTTAATGAGTGCAATGTAAATGAGTCAGCGAGTCAATGAGTCAATAAGGCATGAGTCACCTCCAACATTAACCCAAACCGAAAAACTAACCGTAGCCGGCTAAACCTAGCCCTAACCTCTGATTCTGGCTATAACCTCTACCCAAAACCTAGCCTTAATTTCTAACCCTAACTCTCGATCAGTTACCCTTACCTCTAAACCTAATCCCATCCTTTAACTCGATCTCCCTACAAGAAACCTGACCCATAACTTGACTCATAACTCCGGTAATTGACTTTTTTAGCCTCATAAAACAATCTCAAACGTTTCAGCGTACTTGTAGCTTCATGCTCAAAGGATTATTCGTTGTTTAATGTAGAACTTTTACTGGAATCCTTACTTTTGATGACATATTGTAGATAACGTAGATCATAGAATTACGGTATACATGTAATTGGATGCAAGGATTTAACATGTTTTTAAACTAAAATTAAAATTAGCATTGTAGTGTCAACATTATAACATGCAATTTTGATTAGCATTGTAAGGCGGCACCATAAGCTGCACGAGCTTTAATTCTCACTGAGCTTGAACAAAATTTGCTGTTGTAGTTTGTCTTTTGGTACCCTGGGTACCAGAGGTTTTTCTCGGGTGCGGCGGGAAATTTCGGTGTTGGCCGAAGGCCGACACATCTTCGGCCGTAGGCCGAAGCCGCGAGGTCACTATAAAGACTTGACAGAAACCGGAAACCGCGCTAGAAAAGTCTCTGGCACCCAGGGTAGGGCCGAGTTGTTCAAAGCTGCAATTGTTTAAGATAAACCAGGGTTAATACGAAATTTGAACTCAGTTAAAAAAGTTCACAAAAACAATTCATTTTCATTCTTTTCGTCCACAATTTGATGATTGGATACTCTAAAGAGAATAGCAAAAATTATCAGAGGAAATGCTTTTGAACCAAAGAAAAAGAAACTCGGATTAAAATTTAACCCTGGATTAGCGCTAATCAGCCTTCCAACAACTTGGCCCTGTGCTCTAGCCTCTTATGACCGTGTAGAAGAAAGATCTCATAGCCAGCAGGAAGTGCACTTCCATTGGGAGACCTGGTAGGGTGGTGCATGAGGGTACTTGGGTTAATTTTTGCTGGGTATGTGCCGCTGGCCTCTGAAAGGCCCTACCCTATTATAGTCTATTCGGTGGCCAATTAAAAGCCCCATCTTGGTAACTTTTGGGCAAATATGTAATTTTCGCGATCCCATTTTTTTCACTTTCGCTTTATGTAGGCTACCTTATACTGAATGAAGAACGCGTTACTTCATTTTGCTACGTTTGCTAACCCTAAATATGAAGAACTGTCTTCCCCCAAAAAATCACAAAATGTGCAGCAACCCCATTCTAGTAACTCTATTGAAAATGCGACCCCATTATCGTCAATCCAGTGGTTTGAAAATGCGACAACATCCAGCAGCACATCCCCATTAACCTTATAAGGAAGTACCCACACCCCCCCCCCCTCCCCCCGGTTCCTGAACGAAACCTTCAAATTATGACCCTTTTCAGAACAAAATATTTTCATTTTGGTACAATTGTTCAACAATGGGAGGCCGTGGAATGCAGGATCCAAAACTTTCTTGGATTCGCTTACATGGGCCGATATATTTTGTCCTGGGAGCTAATTAACACTAAAAATTACTTTAACGTCAATCACCACGCGGGAACAGTCACAAATTGGCCTGAGTGCAAACCAGAAGGGTCGACTATTTCACTCTTCGAAAACAAGAATCTACCCCATATAAGGGAATCCAAGACAGTCTTGGATTCTGGATTCCACACCGTGGATTCCGGATTCTCAGTTTAGATACTGGATTCAAGATCTTTGTCAGTGGAACTTAGATTCCGGATTCTACTCATTAGTGGGATTTCGGGTTCCTAGAGCTGTATTCCGGAATCCAAAGCCCAGGATTTTGGGTTACACGAGTAAAAATTTCCCGGATTGCGGATTCTACAAACAAACATTTTCCGGATTCCCTTAATTACATAGGGCGACAAGAATGAGTAGTCTTGTCAGTTTTAGTAGAACCTAACTAGCATGTTTTATTTCTGTTCCGATACCAGATTTTGATGAGAACCTTTTTTTTAACTTGAATTCATTATTAAATCGTTGTTTGTTCTGTTCGTCACAAATGTGGTGAACAATTAAATGTGTGCTCCAGGTTTCTTGCATTTAAAATGTTTATTGCGTATTTTGTGGCCGCTTTAGCCTTTCTGAGAGATAGTATAACTTAATTACTTCATCTAACCCGACTGAAAAAATTTCTTGAAGATATTATCATTCTTACTGCTGCTTTTGCTCGGCAAGACGCCACGCCATCTATTTAAGAGACAGTACATACGTTAGAGACTGCAGAATTCGTCATGATGAATGCCACCCGTTGGTCTCATAAAGCCGATTAGGGAAACTCGATACTTTTCTAGCAGGTGTTCATGGATGCATTCTTGAAAATGTCTTTTGCGGTAGAACGTGGGGAAACTATACTTGCATGGGACAATTAAGGCATCGAATTTCAGATCATACCTTATTTGGGATATATTTAACGGTTAAGGAGAGAAACGATAAAACGACACCACAGTGAATGCCAAAATTACGTAAAAGACTGTACAAGATGCTTGACAGAGCGCGATGGAGGACAATTTTTCGCGAAGGTTAATGAGAAGAATGAGCGAGACGAGGAGAAGAAAGAAAAATAAAGTCTCTAAAAAAACCATTCCACCCACACTGACCCGCCAAACAGCGACAAACAAAAAGAAAACGCAATTTATGTTTAAAAAGACGTCAAAAATTTCCATTTCAAAAGATCATTGTCTTGCTAATAACTAATAAAAATATATTGTCAGAACTAAAAGCGTCCAAAACAAGTTTGCTTTACAAACTGACAAGTTCAAAAGCCTGCAGCATTCCGTTTCTGGTAAGTTAGACCTCATTTTAATTACCTTCTAGCAGCTCTTCTAAGTCTGCAAAGAACTACAGGTTAAGAAATTTGCTTTATCCAAACTGAGCATTTTTTTTTGTGTGTGAAATTGCACCTATGATCAGTCTCTGACCAAATGCCTAGATGCAAGGTACGAGTAATATATATCTAACTAATAAGTGTCAATGTTTATTTTTTAGTGCACGTTTTTACTAATTTGAAGGACGTTCCGATACAGATTTTCCTTACCGCTATCCGGACCTAAAAACGCCGTTCGTTCACGTGAAAAGAAAAAGGTACCCTAAAAAACCCAGCTATAATATAATTTTTTAAGTGGCCGAGTCTGAATATGTTTTTAGTTGAAGGGTGGAGCTTAGAGAACGTACGTTAAAGGATTTTAAAGAAGTTTACGAAATTTTGACCCCTTAGATTACATTAGTCTGTAGCCTTTATTTCCCAGCAATTGTTGATTCACCTTTTTTAATGCTGATATATAATATAAGCATCTTTTCTTTATATGGATCATATGTGATCATAAAACATAAAAGTCCCACTATGTTGCGACAGCTGCAGTCTCCTGATTACGACTATTCTACAAGAAACGATGCAGTCAAGAACACTCACAAACCGTTTTCATCTTAGGCCTGCCCGATGACGAAAAAACTACAGAGACCTGACATTTAGTGGAATTACACTGTAGCACTAAAAAGCGACCATTCTTTAAATACGGGAATGGATTATGGCCGTGGACTTCAATGAATCGCCCGGCAGTGTTAAAAGACCGTAGAGCATGCGCAATTTTTAACGATAAAAGCTGGCCCATTTGTTTCCTAAATTCTTAGCCATACCGTTGAATGTAGAAACAAGAAAAAGGTTTGACCAGAGTACAAACAACGTTTAAATACCATACTTAGAGTTTGTGATTCTGAATAAAAAACGAAGATGAAAATTTAGTGAGCTCTCCGGAAACCAACTTCAGATTAATTTCAGGCGCTTAACTGGTCTATATGTCTTTGATTAATTCATCATTCATCAAACGGTCTTCGTTTGCACGCTTTAATGAAAAGACCCGAGAATACAATGATAACATTGTTTATGAATTTTGTCAGGGATGAAGTTCACCTGTATAATACTTCTACACGCACTCATTTGCTGGTTCTTCAAGATGACTATCGCGAGTCAGTGTAAGGCAGCATCTTACTCCATACAAGATCACGTGCTTATAAACCACGTCGTCAAGGCCGGGCCTGCAGAGCTGATTGAACACTGCATCTCTCGGTGCATCGAACATACTGGTTGCCATAGCAGCAACTTTTATCGGATAAGCAAATGGTGTGAACTGAATGATAAAACGCACGCTTCCCACCCTGAAGATATGAGACAAGTTCCACTTACAAACTACATGGAGAATACTCTCAGACCACTCACCTGTAACAAAGACTCAGACTGCGGCAGAAGTTTGTTTTGTTTTCTATCGAAGTGCGTAGGTGAGTTTGGTGACTACTTGTACTATCCTACTTTGACCTTCCTTGTTACGTATTAGTGAAAGTAAAGCAATCAAATATAATTAGCTTCTAAAAGGCTTTTAAACCTGTTTTCTTTTTTCTTTTTTTTCACAGTATGCAGTATCCATGCACTTGGGATGGAAAGTAACGCCCTGCCGAATTCAGCTATTACAGCCTCCTCTGTATGGACGCAGCACCCTGGACACGACCCTTGGCTAGCCCGGCTCAATAATAGGGACTTTAAGATTCGCAACGGCAAGGGGCTACTACGGCTACATAAGGTCAAAATCACTTCCGGTGACGTCACCACGCGAGTTGCAGTACGGCTTTCCCCCCGTAGCCTCGTTTTCTGCTGCGTCAAACTGCCTTCTTTGCCGTACTCTTCACTACGTGAGTATTAACTGTCATTTCTTTGCCATTTTAAAGCTTATTTCGCTTTTCTGAGAAGCCCACTCCAAAGACTAAGTACTTGGTCATACTTAAATTTTCCTTAGGTATTATTGCTTCGTTATTTAAGCGAAAACTCAAAGGATTTGGATACGTTATAATCACGGCTGCAGACAAGAAAACCTCGTAAGAGAGCTTATTTAAGCTTATAGAAGTTTTAGTTCCAATAAGTGATTGTCAAGACTTTAATTTCACGAGTACCTATTAAAAAAATATTTTTATCTTTTGGCTTATCTGCCAGGGATGTTCTCAGTAACAACTTGTTTAGCTTTGAGAATAAAATTTTTATAATTTACCGGCGCTAGAGCGAGCGAACGCTCATTTATTACACGTATTAAAGTTGTGTGACATTTATATTTGTTCAATCACGACAGATTTAAACTAAATGTTCAATCCCGTCGCAATCGTTCCTTGGTAGCATCTTATAACATCAGGGATTTGTAAAGCCCGTGCAAGCCTTGGGATGTCAGCTTTCTTGAAACGAAATTCTGTCAGACATTCATCTTCGTTGAAATTTTGAAGGTCGAACTCGGGATACAAATGATTTAGCAGATAAAGGTTTTCTGAGCTATACGAATTATATAACAACAGAAATTCAGCATCATTTATAAAATTCATGCCATAAGAAAGCACAGCAAGGTCTGTTATTTCTTTAAACGAAACCATTGAAGAGAAATCAACCAACACCTAGACGGGAAAACTAGTCCTGTTGTCCGAGTTTGTTTACATTTTGTGTCGGTTGTGACGTTGCCGTACCGAGCGTAACTTAACCATTTGAGTTTTGGCGGGAGACCGCGTAGTCGCCCCAACCCTTCCCGGTTACAACAGCCGTATTAGAGCTATGCCGTAGCGAATCTTAAAGTCGCTAATGTTGCAAAAGATGGCAACTGCTGGTCAACGGAATTTAATAAAGCCGGCGAGTGATTACAAGTTGATCTCGGGGAGGAGAGGCTGCTAACAAACCCCTCCACACAGGGGAGGCCTTACCTGAAGCAATGGGTGAAGTCCTACAACATTTCGTTCAGTTCAGACGGCGTCAAATGGCAGTCATACAAGGAAAATAATGCTGTAAAGGTATGTGATCGTGATTTTATTTCTTAACACGATTCTAATACCGGGATGGTCGAGGCCACAAGCAAAGTCAATAGCAGAAGGATGGCTACTTACAAGGTTCTACGAACAAGCAAAAACTTTCGAGTCAGAAATCTCGCAAATTTCGTATTTTTCTTGATCTAGTTGGAAAATAATCTAATACAATGGTTGTGGTTGCCATCAACAGCTCAATCCGAAAAAGGGGGATACCATATTATCAGCAAACAAACGGTAATAAAATGAGGGTCTAAATTAATATTTTGTGTAAAATTGTGTTTCACAAGGCTTTCCTTGATTGCTTGGGTGTTAAGAAAATGTATGCACTGCTATTTATCATAAGTTTTGAGCAATCTTCATGCTTCAGGGTTAATTCTACTACTTTTTGGCCGATCGGCATATATTATTATTTTTATTTACGTTTTTTTTTCTTTCAGGTTTTCGCGGCAAATTCTGACCGTAACACCACCGTGTCACATGTACTAACTGCAAGGTTCCGGGCAAGATACGTGCGATTTGTTGCAATGACGTGGCATGGACATATATCCATGCGAGTTGAACTGTATGGCTGCGCTGCACCATAAGTGAAACTTACAGAGAACAGATGCTGATTTCATGAGTCAGGCTGACCCCTGTGTTGTGGCAGGGGCACCCAACGAGGATATAGTTCAAAACCACTTAACATAGCATTGTTGAACGTAGTTTAGTATTCAAACGGTAGATATAGGCATGTTTTTATCCCCTAAAAACTTTTCATCTGTTCGGATTTCCTAGCTGAAAGTCTAGTGATCCGAAAATTATAGGGATAAAAACTTACCTTCTCGAAAACTTCAGCCAGGAAAAGGCTCCCGAAAATTCTAGGTGGCCTTTTTTAGGGTCAAAATCCGTTTAAAATGCGTAATTATATCATTTTGTCGATGTTCGAAAATCCTGGGAGAGGCAGGCAAGCAAGAAATTTTACAACAAATGCTCCGAAATATTTTAGATCTCAAATCGTCTTCCGAACAGATATTTTCCCGAAAATTGCCGTTGGGTGCCCCTGTTGTGGGCTTAAAGGATCTGTAGCATGGCTGGCTAGTTCATTTTGTTTATATCAGTAAATGCCAATTGGGCGTCCTTATTAGCACGGAACTATAGAAATTTCAAATACTTGTGAATGACAAAATCATGGCTTTGGCAAATAAAGATATCTCCCAATTCAAGAATTATATCAAAGGTTGATTACAAACAACTGAAATGAACTTTGAAAACTGTTTAAAAAAAGGTAAGGTAAAGGGACACGAGCCAAAGGCCCAAACGGTCGGAGCTTATCCCGGTTTCCTTAGCATGAAGCATGCCTAGGAATATTGCTACTCCCCCTGAACGGGATGCTAGTCCATTGCAGGGCTATCCCCTAGCAGTATGTTACCGGTACCCATTTACACGCCTGGGCGAAGAGAGACAAAGTGGAGTAAAGTTCCCTGTCTAAGGATCGGAAACAACACAACGGGCGAGGCTTGAGATCCGGTGTTCGAGGTGTTGTCCGTTCGGCCACACACGCCTCCAAAAACTCTTAGGCTGATAACATTACTGAAGCACAATGATCTTAATGCAAAGTTTGTCCAGCCGTGCCTTCAGTTTGTATTTTTTTCCTGTGTTATTTATACCTTCTTCTATGATGTTTTGAGTGGCTATTTTCATGTTTTACTCAAACTGGCGCGGTAGCTACTAATGTTTGAATTTTGATAATTTCGTGAAAAGGCTCCTTATAACCATCTCGGCTAAGGTGTGTATTATCGCGGTATTACGCCACCAGGATGGGCTCGATGGGTTGCCATGTAATCACGAGACTGGTTTTGTTGCTTTTAATTAGCGCGCCGGGATCGTGGAAAGGTGAGCCATCCTGGCTCATATAATCAGCCCCATTGATCATAGAGTTATAATAAGATATAGGGAAATACAGAGATGTCCAGAATTTTTCCTGCCCACTGCAATGACATGTTGTCCCCGACAAAAGCAGCTATTCCGCCGCCACCTTGCAATAATTTTTTTCCCCTCGAAATCAAGTCTGATCTGCAGGATACTTTTTTTTCACAAATCACCCATACCTCCCCTCAGAAGTCAAATGGTCGGCCCCTTAAACCTTGTGTCCCCTGAAAAAATTGTATCCGTCAAGCTGAAATTGATACAATTTGGATATGTTCGATCTATTTTGGTTTCTTGAACTGTCAGGATAAAGCCTAACAATGGCTACCCTGTTTCTATTACAGCTCATATAGAAATTGGAAAGGATGTGATAAAGGTTATCTGAGCTTTATCGGAAGGAGGTGATTTCGACTTATTTTACAAGAAACACAACGAAAGCCTTCTCTTGCTAATGGCATAGTCGTAACTCGTTCCCACTCCTCCTCTGATACATCAAAGCACTCCATGGAATCTAGAACCCTCTCTCCCTTATAGTCTCGGCCGCCGATGACGTAAATTTTCTTGCCAATAACGACGGCCTGGGCATCTTGACGAAACTCTTTCATTTCTAGAAATAAAGCATACAATATAAATCAGTGATCTGGACGAAAAAGCTATACGCAACTCATCTCATTAATTTTTTAGATTTATAAGCCCAATTGTTGTGAATGTCACAGCCCGAGCCTCGAAAATTATACCCATCTTGCCAAATTAGTTTGCCAAAAATAAAATTTTGAGGGCGATATTACACGAGACGATTTGCAACGACGATTTTCAGAGCAACACAGTGTTGCATCTTTATAAATTTAACGATATTTTTTCGATTTGTTTTAAGATTGTTCCAACATTGTTGCTCTTAAAAATCGTCGTCGCAAATCGTGTCTTGTATTTAAACATTACTAACAGGTTTACACAAGTTGTGATATGGAAATCAGCCTTTCGTCTTATATACCACCCCATCGATTTCACTTTCTGCTTTACCTAATATTCCTCAGCGACTGCAGGAAATACTGAGCGGTCGCTAGCCCGAACAAAAGCGACCTTTAGATTCTGAGACGAGTACGACAACGAGAGCGAGATTTTAATTCTAAGTTGAGCGCGCGCTTTTACTGTTGTCATTCTTCTACAGGTTCCAGTGAAATTGTTGAGGTAACCAGAAAATGTTGTCCAAATGAAAGTGATATGTTTTGTCATTTTGCAATAGAGAGAAGGATTAACCTCCTTCAATGAAAAATAACCTTTTGATCTTTCTGGTGAAAAAAGCAAAACAAAGCTTAGTCCGGGGTGTATATTTTTGAGAATAAGCAAAAAAACTTTAAAAATCTCGTCCTTGCAGTGTAATCTAAAGGTTTCTAACATGTTTAAATGAACTGCTTTACTCGTCAGTACATTCCATGACTCAAATGATTACTCAGTATGAGCCTAGTAAACAAAACATGTCATTTTTTTAAATACCTTTAGTCAAGCTCCACTGGTGGGTTTGTACATCATAAACCTCACACTGCCGGATTGTATTGTATCCATTATTTCCGCCTATGACGTAAATTTTTCCCTCCAGTTCTACAGCGCATGCACCAACTTTTCCACAATTCATCGGTAATACAAAGCTCCAGAGGTCTACCTCTGGATCATATCGCTCCATGCTGACTTCCGGCTCTATACCCTGGCCTTCTCCACCGATGACGTAAATGTGTGTTTCCGTAGCAACCATAGCGTGACGAGTTCGCTGGATTGTGGGAGGCGAGAGAAATTTCCATTTGTTGTTGACTGGATTGTATACTTCAAACGAGTTGCTATGGGAACCATTCATCATGCCACCTAGGTAAGATGGATGAAATGTTTCAATATAGCGCAATGTTATACTTTCGGCGTTAGTTTGACAGCATCTTCAAAAAGTTCAGTTTTCTGAAAAAACTCATTTAACTGTTCGTTTACCGTGCCGGTTATTTTTAGCCGCGGTTCTATAGGACTAAACATTCGAGAGAAAGCACGCTCTCCAAATGGCTACCCTTTTTAGTTCGTTAGTCGATGGATCAGCGAACCTCCCTCCCCTCCTCTTTCATTGAAATTAATACAATTTCATTGTTTGATCTCTTCCGCCTAACATTGTTCTCATTGTAACAAGATGAGCGAAGCAATTTCCACTAGCGGAGCGGACACTTTCCTGTTTTTTATTCCCTTCACTGAGAAAAACAATTAATATAATTTCATACATTCTTTCTTCAAACTTTCTTGAAATAATTTCATCGGGTAAAGATTTTCTTACCTCATCAGTTCCTTATCTTTCCATCTCAAACTCTAGTCAACTGCTAAAACGAGGTGAATAGATTAAACTCCTAGGCACATGCCTATTCCTACAGAATTTCATCTGCGGGTATTCTCCCTTACCAGAGACATATAACAGCCCATCATGTTCAACGGCGGCAGCTTTGGCCCTCGCTTCCTGAACAGGGGCCACAAGGCTCCAGATATTTGATTGCATATTAAAGCACTGCACATGATCTTGAAACAGAAGAGAGGCCTTGCCTTCCTCGGAGCCAGCAGTCGCGTAAACCGATCCATCAACTACCGCAACAGAGTGATCGCACAACTGCGTTCTATAAAAGTGGAGGAAATTGTTTAGCATACCTTTACAGCACTTCATTTTTCCCAAACGGATTAAGTAACATTCAATGAGGAAAACAAATTCTTGATATAGTCTGGAAAATACTTTTCTTCTTTTTCTCCCAAAGCGGGTTTTCAAAGCGCAAAGCACCTGCGTGGGATTCTCGCGCAAAGGGGGCGAGCCTCACTGACCCTCTCCTCAGCCTCGCTCTCTGTTTCGACCTTTCGCCCCCCACAAAGAAGGTAGACTATTTTTAGAAAGATCCTTTTTTGGTTTCAAAAGTTTTCAAGTGAGATTGAGCTAACACATATTAGGTTAAACATGAATAAAAGTAGGAATCAGAGACTCCGATATTGAGAAAATCTGAAGAAAAAAAACACTTTAAATAGAGGCGCAAAAATGGACACAGATCGAATTATTGCCGCTTTGAAGGCTAATTAGCCTGCGAATAAAGCCGTGTCTCCTCGCTCCTCACCGCTACGGGGGCGAGTTTTGCGGGACGTCCCTCGGGAAGAGCGAGGAGAGTAGGCTGTTTTGCAGCGAACAGGATCCGTTATCTTAACCAGAGTTCAAGACCCATTGTAAAGATATAAATAACATTTCGACTTTTCTTGTCGCCACCCATCGCACCAGTTAATAAGTAAGGAAATTGGTATCTAACGAGAATGGTTACAGCCGACAGTCATCAATCTGGTTCCTTTTGTAGGTACCGAGGCACAGATTACGTACAAACAAACGTACAAACAATAAAGCCTCCATGAGAATTTTATTGTTTGGTTCCTTTCTGTCTTTTGTGATGAGGGTACCTGCAGCTAGAAAGACCCCTTTCAAGTTTTTTCTTTCTCACCGTAAAGGTGCTAGTGAATACCAACGATCTTCTTCAGGAAGATAACAAAACGTGATGCGCCCTTCATCAGGGGTCTTGCCCTTACCACCAACAAACAGAATCACTTGCACTAAAGTCGAACATGTTCTTGGCACCGTCCTTGGACTACTCATGGATTGTTTCTGTTCTTCTTCCGCTGTGTTATACCTCATGGCCTCCAGAACCATTTCCTTTGCTGTGGGCGAGCGATGCACTAATTCCTGTCGCTGTACATGCTCCATAATTATGCCGGTGGACAGTAATGGCAGCCGAACATGTTGCAGTAATTTGGAGAAGTGGATTCCGCGCTCTTTGCGATCATATTCAGTCCATCTCACCAGGCTGTCGAATACCTACAACGGATAAAATAATTGTTTTACAAGGATTCTAAACTAATTTGGAACGATTCGTAATAACTATCATCCCAGGATTACACCTTTCTGACCCTTGGTCAACTGATGTTCCTCCATAGGAGAGCCTGGGTTTTGAGATGGCACAGTTGGAACCATTTCATCCGACTTTCTAAAAACAGCCATGGGATGGATTTAGGGGGTGAGCCCGAAAAGACCGCGGCCACCCCCCTTCTGCGAAAAAATCTATGAATTTAAAAGGAATTTTCACTGAGATATAAATATCTATATATATAGAAGCCAAGTGTGCCCTGGGTGCCGATGAAGTCTGAAAAGGCAAAAGGAAATCCCTTGATGAGACGCGTCGTAAGTTATTACTGGAATCCAGTATCTGGAATCCGGAATCCAATAGGGAGTGGAATCGAGAATCCAGGACTATCTTGGACTCCCTTATACCCCAAACCGTACCATACTTGGACAAAAATTAAACCAGTGGTCTTACTCTTGGAACTTACTATGACGTTTAATTAACAATTATTCCACGAGTGCGTGTTGGATATAAGCCGAATTAGCTATAGAGTATTTTCACTCACGTGGCCAGCTTCTTTGCAAATTTATTGGGACAAAAGAAAGCGTTTGCATAAGAAGAAAGTCCAACTCCCATAGGATTGGTCTGGGACACCAACATGGCCGCCGTTTCAGTGTTTTGGGACACCAATATGGCCGCCGTGACGTCATGTGAAAACACTCTATAATCATCTAATATCCAAGAAGCGCTAGCGGAATAATTGTTTTATAAAAACGCCCACAAAATATCAAAAATTCTTCCCGGCGTTATTTGTAAAAACAACCGATTTTCAGCTTGTTTTTAATTTTGAGCAGACACGTACAGTTTCCATATTTGGAACTAGAGCATGGTATGATGGCTAAGCCAATCTGAGCTCTAGCTAGAAATGCGTTATGCAATGATTCAGTTTTTAATAATAGCTGTTAGATTACAGAAACTGTTTTAACTGCATAATTACCTGTTGCTCACTGCCGACGCAAATGTCATTGTTTGACAACATTTTCTCCAGCTCATCTTGGTGAAGTTCCAAAAAAGACATTGAGTTGGCAATCTGTACGAAGTTTTCGCACAAATATCTCTGACATCGCTGATGTAGTTTTTCTTGTCCATGAATTAACGAAACGTCCGTTACTTGGAGGCAATTCTCAGGAGTTAGGAACTTGACCAGTACGTGAGAACATTCCTCCAACAAGCTATGAAGTTGAAAGAAACAAGCGCCCTTAAAAATGTCAATAGCGTTACTTGCATTTATGAACATTTTCCCTCCGTACATATATTCCAAGACAGCTTCCATTGTTGAATGATGAATTTCTTGTGGTAGCTCGACGTGTTTTATGAACCTTCCACTTTCACTGTCTATGAAAAGCGAGCGAAAATAAGGGCTAGCTACTCCCAAAATGTTACGATGACAAGGAAATTTGTGAGTTCCGATTCTCAGCGTTACATCGCAGAGAATTCCTTCTCTGCGTAAAAACTGGAAATATTCGATAATTGATTCTTGAAAGCTTCTATCCACAAACAAGTAAGTTTGGTCAGGTTTAACTCGGTTGATGTCCTTCTGTACATCCCTGACATGGCAGCCGTTTGAAGGCATGCTTTGCTTCCAATAAAATCAACGTCGTCTTTTTTAAAAGTGTAACAGCCGCAAAATAAACTTGGTATTCGATGAGTCACTCTGCTTGCAGATTTAAGTGTTGTTCATGTAAATTAATCAGCTTGGATATTTACTTCGCTTATTAATAAGCCGGAATCGGCAACATAAACCGACAGGTACCGCGTGCTACTGTGTGAACATGCTAGCAGGTGGCACTAAAAGCAACACATCTTTGGTTTAGTTCCAACCGTTCCTGGGCATTTTCCAGCTTTAAGGCCGCTCCCAGAATGTTGCTGATATACGCTTGTTAATTTACACCCGTCCGGTGCAAGATTCGGGTTTTACAGGGCGTAAAGTAACTTTAGTTGAGCCTTTAAGTTACAATCACTTTACAATAAATGTTGTATTTCCCTACTTCTATACAATATCACGATGAACGCAAAGACAAAGCTGTGTTAGCGTGGCATTCTAAAATGTAAGGCCGAGGCCTGGCGCAGAACTCCCGCACCACCTTGTCTGTGTCGATGCTCTTGTCTCTGTGGGTTTGCCGAAGACTTGGAGCATCGCAGGTACGCATGTTGAAGCACGAGCCCAGAGGAGCCCTCTGCTCGTATTTTAAAATATAGTAGAGCGCAAGTGCGTCTTGACCCTTCACAAATAACTAGATGATCGTCCCGGAATTGCTGTCGACACTGGCATCGTCAAAATAATTGTGAGCCTAAATTTTCCCCCCCAAATTCTTTTAAGCCCATGCTTAACTGGCTTACAGTCAGGTACGCCCCTGGAAGTAGCAGCAATTCCTTCCCTCCTACTGCAAACTTGGCATATTTAGCAGCTGTTTTGTGACAATGCGACGGGCGACAACGAGTACATCAATCTTGTGCCTAAAGGGTATTCTCCCCTCTCTTTCGCTTCAGGGACGAGTGGGAGGACTCTGGGAACGAGTTAGCGCGCGCATAGTAACTGACTCCAGCTCCTCGACCATTTCAAAGGGGACAGACGGCAAATTGTTGTTGCTCGAAAAAGATCGAAATATCTATATGTCTTAACTGTTCATCAGTAAAATGCCTAAAATGGCGCAGTGGCAAATTGAGCACCCGGCGAAGTGGCATTCAGTCCTTCCTGCGCGCCTTCTCGTTTGTATTCGACGTTGCCTCGTCTGTGCTTAATCTGCCTAAGCCAGAAGCCAAAAATCAGATTAAACTGCTTCTTTCCTGATATTTTACTCAGTTCATAGTTACACTGACACTACAAGGAAAGATACGTTTCCTCTCGGATTCTCACGTCAGGATGCGGAGGACTATGAGACACCAACCTTTACAATGCAAGATCACTTTGGATTAAAACAAACGTTACGCGTTTATCATTATCTTTATCGTTATCAGTATTTGGCTTGTTGGGGGTAAAAAGGGTCAACTCTTTTGCTTCTTTTTTCCCCTTATGCCAGACAAAGTGCTTCTGACTATAAAGAAATGAAGGCCATAAAACAGTACTTTCTTGTATTTATGTTTATTGCGCTGTACAACGTGGCTGAGAGTATTACAAGTATTACAAACAAAACGGTCCATTAAAAGATGAGCAAATAAAACACGGTCAAAAATCATTGTTCAATGTTTCTCTACAACGCCAGTTCACGGCGTAATCGAAATTTTTCTTCCTCATTAATGGGAAAATTCACGAAATCTTCACTCCTTAAACACTCAGCTCCTTGCTTAAAAGGAGCTCGCTGTGTAAAAAATATTGACAACTTCACTAGTCTTGGCTGCGAGCCGAGACAAGGTATATTTTCCTACATACGATCCACCTTGCACTGAACATGTCGCAAACGAGATAGGCTGTTGCATGAATTAATTACACCCAGCCGAGGTTGTTAACTCAAATCAACCCTCTCCGTTTCTTGTAATCTTCAAGGTTTAGAGATCGTCTTGGCGCTCCGTCCCTCTCTGTGTTCACAGGTCGAGGAGTTGCTACCGCTGGACGAGACTCTGTTGACAGAAGACCCCATTCATGAGAAAACTGTGGTGCTATTCGCTAAAGCGACGGTCATGATACCCGCCAAGTTTGCCGTTTTTGAAGTCCAAGTTGAATTTACATTAAAAGTTATGGAAAGGTCTACGGTCACCTTTCATTGATGTATCAGTTAAGAAGGAGAGTTTGCTAGTTTATATACTTAATTTTTTCAGAATTTTCGCCGGTCTGTGCGATAGTGTAGTAGCAAGGGAGAGATTAAGATACGAAAGGTCTGGGTTCGAGGTCGGAGCTCGACCCTGGGTTGCAATCGTCTCTCTTTGTACTAGAAACACTCTCAATAACAGGTCAAAAATTTTCCAAGTGTCTTAAGAATGGCAGCCAACGTGTTAAAAGGGAAATTTGCGGAGTCGCAACGCAATGAAAGAATAACATCCTAAACTTAATAAGACGTTAGACATTTAAGTAAATTGAGGCAGCATCTTACCTGTTCCCGGGGCAGGAATGTCGAGGTTAATAGTGATGTCGAAATTATGAGCTGAAAAGAGATCTTCTGACTGTGATGGCTTTCTTTCAAGAGCGGCTGCTGCCTGGCTGCCCAAGGGCGCGGTCAACAGTGCTTCTACATCCGGAGA
This sequence comes from Porites rus, assembly GCA_964035705.1. NCBI lineage: Eukaryota > Metazoa > Cnidaria > Anthozoa > Scleractinia > Poritidae > Porites > Porites rus. The sequence goes on from OZ037998.1 coordinate 6,163,451, forward strand.
CTGTGGAGAATATTGTGGTGATTCCATGAACAACGGGAGATTTAACGTGATAGCGAAAACACTCTATCCAATCCCCAAGATCGCACTAAATACGCTTAAAAACTGCTTCGCAGTCTTGACAAGTGTGAAGATCTTACCTAGTGTGACGTGCGCTCGCGCGAACAATTTGCTCACCTTTGCGTGATGAGCTTGTTCAGGGAAGGGGGTGTACTCCTATACGGGGAGGCTCCGCCCGAAAGGGGTATCTTTTACAGGTTCCAGATATATAAAAGGGTACGGATTTCAAATACATGAAAGGGTAGGGAAATCTGTCATTTACGTATTTCAAAAGGCCTTCCATCGAAATATTGCGAACGGACGCTCCCGTAATTTCATATATTATCCTAGTCCCATATGGTCGTTCATTGATTGTACTTCAAGTGTATAGAGCGTTTGCACTCACGTTGTCAGCATCTATTCAAATTTATTGGAACAAAAGAAAGTTTTTACATAAGAAGAGTTCAACTCCCACAGGACTGGTTTGGAACACCAACATGGCCGCCGTGACGTCATGTGAAAACGCTCTATAGAAAGGGACCCAGTGTTCTTAAGTAGGTACCGTAAAATTCCGCAAATAAGCCCCTCCATGTATAAGCCCCCCGAACGGGTAACGCAAACAACCCTCCGTTAAATCGCCCCTCCAAATATAAGCCCCCTGGAGGCTTGTACTTGGAAAATTGCCCTCAAATACAAAGTAAAACAAAGCAAAAACGGTAAATTTACTTCCAACTATAAGGGTAGCCCAATCGATTTTGAAACGCAAATTTCCCTTCGTAAATAAGCCCCTCCAAATATAAGCCCCTCAAGAAGGGCCTTTGAAAAATATAAGCCCCGGCGCTTATTTTCGGAATTTTACGGTATTTGATTGGGGGTCCAGGGCTCAAAGAGGTCCCGTGCAGTAGTCTGGGACTAGTAGATTTTTCTGCCGGGTAAGTAACGTTTAAAGCTCACTTGGGTCCAGGTAAGTCATCTTCTGACTAAATCATTAACAAAGGCAAGCAAGAAGTGGCTGAGGAGGGCAAGCAAATGTGAGAGCTGCTTTCCCAAACGACAAGCTAAAATTCAAGTTTTCCGAACCCTAGGTACCCATTTTTACATGGAAGATAAGGGGTACCTTTTCTGTAAAAATGGTATATAAAAAAGTAAGGGGTTGGACATCGGGGCAGAGCCTGTCCGTATAAAACTTTGTCCAGTAGACCCCCGGGGGCTCGTTTACTCAAGTTTAAACTTCTTTGTAAAACCTTTTCATGACTTTCCCGTATCAAAGGCGTTTCGCGCGCTCCACGTAGGTTAGGTATTAGCTTCTAGCCCTGATTGGTTCATCGCATTGTCTGCGGAGGCTGTGATTGGCCAAAATAATTTCTTTCTTTGGTTTTTAAAGACGCTTAGTTCCATACAGCGCACAAACAATGTAACATCACTTACTGTGGGCTCTGTTGATTGACTTGACGTAGAGGCCTAAAACACACACATGACCAAGTTAGAAACTTCTTTTTATCGCGTACTAAACGGTGTACAAATATTCTCATTGCATAAGCTCTCTATTCTAGGTTTGCGCTCCCTAGACAGCTTTCGGGTGTCCTCCAGTGGTACAGTGTAACATTGCATTTACTGGTTTTTAATAAACCCTTTCACTGCCAAATTTAGCCAAAAGCAAATTTCGACCAAATATCGAAATTTTATTTTGTGAAATCTTGAAAAACAAATAGCACCATGTGTAAGTACAGGCAAAGAGGTTTCATTTGAGTGACCACATCATAAGATTTGGTCCGCGGACGCAAAAGTTGGAGTGACCTTACAAAACTCCATCAAGTCACCACTAACTCCGGCAGTGAAAGGGTTAAGCTCCAAAACGCCATGCATAATAAATAGCATTCATTTCAATACAAGTTAGAAGGGGCTTATATCCCGCGGGGGGTCTTCTAATCGGATGTGTATTTTTTTACTGTTGTTTACGGGTAGATGGGGCTATAACTGGAAAGCGTCTTAAAGCGACAGTTTACAGTATAAGGCGTACACAGACTGTGATGGGTGTTCATACAGCTAACAAGAGTCAAACGTACCTCGTCTGTTCTGGTTGGTTCAGGAACACGGGATGCACTCTCCTCGATTTTGTCTTCGTTCTCCACTCTAGCCACAGGGCTCGAAGCAGGTTTTGCCTATTAACAAGACAAAAAGCATGGCATGAATTCTAGCGCGCCTAAAAACAGAACAACTAGAGAGATCAATCCAGCAGAGACATGAACTGTTGTAGCCTGCTGATACAGTCGTCTCTTCTCGCTCCCTAGTGGCGAGGAGCGAGGAGAAGATACAATAAAAACCCGAGTACTGCCCGCGACTAAGAACCGGGATTTTAAGAACCTGTTAAGCTATAATTTGCCAGTCAGGCCCCCTGTATACCTGTTTGAAGAACCTGTTTGGCCTAAAATTTGAAACAGGTTCTTATTTTCGAAAATATTTTAAAAAATCTGTACACTTGGGCAAATAAGATAAGTCAACATTCACGATCCTCTTCGGAAACATAGGTGCCTTATCACTCCAATTGCAATTGTAATGGTATACATGCAGGTTTTGCGTAAGGAATGAGCTGAATACCACTAAATACTCTTAGCTACAATGTACTTTTTTCCTTAGAAAATAAAAACCTATTTAAGAACCTAAATAGTCTAAATCTGTGCTAATTACCATTTATCTAACAACCTGTTTAGGCTAACTTGGGAAAATGCGGGTTCTTAATCGCGGGTTTTTACGGTAGACGGCTGTATTCGAGAGCTTGAACTGTTGCCAGCTGTCTAAAATGGTGTTCCTTCTTACCATGGACACAAGCTGAGGCAGTGTTTTCCTTCTTGTGAATGGGTTGTCTTTTTCTTCCACATTCATCTCTTCCTGCCAAAAACAAACAAACAAACAGCAATAAGTAAAAGAGACATGCTTTCAACTTAACCCGATAAAGGACAATTCGTAAAGCAAAAGAACTTGCGAGGTTTCGTAGGAAAACTCTGATGAAACTGAGACATTTTGTCACAACACTCTTAACAATGTTGGATTCCTTGCTACTACTACTACTGCAATTGAATGTATAAATAAACAGTGTGCCTTAACTTCACGTTCGACGGTAGAACTCTTTTCGGTTAAAAAATAAATGCTACGGCTGCTTCGTGGGACGTTTATTCGAGTACAAAAAGAAAAACAGTAAGCCACATATTTACAGTTGCCCCATTTTCGTCCCTTTTGGTTCGTAACAACAATTTATACAGCTAGCCCGTATAGAGCCAAACCCCTTCAGACAAATTCTGAGGGAAAGGCGCTGTACAAAGGCTTTTACGGCAGGCATTCCTCTCTTTAACCTAAACGTGCATTGCAGTCTAGGTATTTCCAGATACAAAGAAAGTGTGATTACAGTTCTTCTGTAATTTGAATTCCCCCCATAATTTCACTTGCCGAAAACGGAACCTCGTTTTAGCGAACAAATTTTGACCCTTCGTTATATCGAGGTTCCACTGTATAACCCAAACATGTGGCAAAAATCAGACATTTAGTTCAGGAAACAAAACATAAAGCACATACTGCTGCTGCTTTCTCGGCTTCCACGATGTTTCTTTTCCTATTTCGCTCGTTGATGTAACTGCAAACAAAAAAAGGAAATCAAGCATTAATTTGGAGTAGAAAAGCAGAGCAAACGCGTGGAGGCAACGCGGCCGAGCGGTTAGAGCGCTGAACTTATATTCCAGGGGCCCCGAGTTCAAGTCCTGCCCTCACTGCTAGCTGGATTTGTTCAGCCACGCTAAGTTGTAAAATAGCCAACTAGTTAGCCTCCAACCAGTTGGAACTCTTAACCACTTTATGTTCCGTTTGAGTTACCTTTAGGGCCTGTTTACATGAAAGTGGGGGACCCCAGGTAGGTGAGGTAACCGGCTTAGGTGGGGTAAAAAAATAACCATCCTTTACATGTAATCTTACAACCCCGCCACCCCCGGGGTGCACATTTTCAAAATTATTGAATGGTCGCTAAGCACGTAAACAAGAAAAATGCTGGCAAACCTCGTGTTTTGGCGATTAATGCTCTTCTACACTCACGTGCTGCTCTTGCTGCAACCTTCAGTGCTGTGGCTTTCTATTGCTACCGTTAATAATGATGCAAAGCCACCGCCAAAATGGATTTTGCTCGAATTTGATGTATTCCGAATCCGACCCCGCCTAGGCTGCTTACCCCACCTTGAAACGTTTACATGGCAAAATTTGACCCCGGCTGAGAGGGTTACCCGGTCTAACAGACCGGGCTACCCGCCTTGGCGGGTCACCACACCTATCACGTAAACGTAATCCAAGTAAAATGAGAGATTATATGGACAGGCGGGTTAGCTCACCTACCTGGGGTCCCCCACCTCCATGTAAACAGGCCCTTAGAGAAGCCCCATAAGGGGAGAGGATAGCTAAATATTTAAATTTAAATTCAATACAATTACAGACAGCACGACCCAAACGTCAAACAAGGACACGACAAGTAAACAACTTTTAGGTAATTCTAACACTCCATACCTGATTGCGCTGAGATTTTTGGATCGCACTTTGTCGAGGTGCGAGGCTTTCTCTTCTAATTCTTCAAGCTCACTGCGTAGTTTTTCTGCTTCTTCTCTGTTTCCCGTTTGCTCTGCTATTTCCTTCATAACAATAATAATAATAATAATAATGAAATTGTAACAATACGGTTTTGCGGGCTTAAATCATTTTACTAAGAGCAGTAAAAGACATGCGGGAACTCTTGAATGCTGAAAATACGACGCCCAACTCCCTCCAAATCTCAAAAGAGTTTAAAAATTAAGACCTTCATTTACAACTTTTCTATAATGCCAAAATCTGGGGGGGGGGGGGGGGGCGGTGGGGCTTTTATGTTTGGGCTCGATTCCCACCGCTATCTCGGGTCCGCTCTTGGGGTGGGGAGGGAGGGGGGTTACAATGTATATCATAGATTTCAAGCTTTAGTCCGGCTTGATTTCCACCGCTATCTTGGCTCCAGTCATTTCCTGAACAGCGGCCAGTAAGCGAGTCTAGTTTTAGGCCCTGTCCAAACTAATGCGTTTTCAAAAGTATGCGTTTTCGTTGTCATCGAAAACCATCAATTCGCGTCTACACTACCGTTTTGAGGCGTTTTCGTCTGTCCACGCCAAAACGTTCGAAGACGATAGAATTGCACGTTGGAACGTAAGCTGAACGCTATGCGCATGCTACAAACACACGCGCCTGCGATATTTTCGGTCATAGTTTTCATTTTGATGCGTTTTCGACCGTCCTCACCCTCCTGGTCCACACGGTATCCGGTCACCTCGCGGCGGCGGGTAGGCTTCCTGGTGGCGAGATGATAGCCTGAGTATCAGGCGTTTCTGGGAGAAAAGAGGAAAGATGGAAGCGAAAAAGGGAGAGAGCTGAAGGAGAGAAACGCCTGACTTCCTTTCTCTTCTCCCCCTCTCCCCTCTCCCATCTAAAATCTCCTCTCCCCCAGCCCCTTAGGAAGGCCTGATACTCAGGCTAGCGAGATGACCGTAAACCGTCCACACAAGCGTCTAAGATGCGTCTTAGAGTTTGATCCACTTTTAAGAGCGTTTTCAAATCAGTGCGTTTTCGATGAAAATGCTCAGCGTATTAGTGTGGACAGAAGACCTAAACGCATCGAAATGTTTTTGAAGCAACAGCGTCTTTGAGCCATGGACGTCAACCGGAAGTGGACTTTTTGCGTCATTGGGGAGTGGTTTGGTTGAAACTCTCGGGTTAATCATCTTTAAAAGAGAAAAGAAACTTAGCAATACAAATTTGTTAGCGTCAAGGTATATAAACATAGGCACGTTAAACGTGCATGAGCTATTTTGAATGCTTCAGTGTAACTTTACTGCTTCAGTGTAACCTTACCAAGAGTGATGAATCTACCTTTTTCGCCCTAAATGTAGACTGGGTTTTTGTGCGAAATTGAGTATTGCCGTACATAAATGAAAACGCGAAACGCTCAGCTGCGTCGATCCTCATGCTATATATTCACTTTCCTCTGTCTTTTCCTGTTACATTTGGTGCAAGTTAAACAAATTGTTAAAGTAAAATATATATCTACTCACCAAACGTTGATTAGAAGGACAACTCTAAGGTTTCCTCGGAGTTTCTTAAGCCAAAATGTGACTCATTGAATTCGAGTAGTTATGAAATACCAGGATTTTCATCATTGTGGTATATGGTTGCATCATCACAATTCACGAGGTTTTCACGTGCGATTCTACTCAGTGAAACAGTGTTTAACTCCGACAACTTATTTCTTCACGTTTTAAAAGCTATTGCTTCTTAAAAGACAAGAGCCTTTTTTAAGGCATTGGTTACAAAACGAAACAGGTCTTCATACGTACGTTCAAGTTACTATTATTATTGTGAAAAGCCAATCTGCATGAGATGTACAGTCACACAACTGGCACGCGAAAGTGTTGGACTTTGCCCCCTTTCGTGGTTCGTACGTGAGGGAATTCGAGTTATCACACGGTAATCGAGTAAACATAATTATAAAAATAACTCATGCACACAATTTGCACGTGAAGCTGTTGGTCTTTGGCCCTTTTACAATTCGTACTTTAAAAAAACGCAAATTGTTTACTACAAAATTTTCTCAAACGATTTTAAGAAATCACCTCGGCTTTACAACATCTGCAATTAAATTATGCTTCATGTAACGTCAAGATTGATAGCCTAACATTTATTAACTTCCAAGAAAATTATCAAACTGCCGAAATATATTTCTGCTCAGATCATGTTACTCCACTCAATAAAGCAGTATCTAATTATTGTGTCAACTAGCTTCTTCCAATTTTATTCCCTAACGCTACTGTTTCTACTTAAGTTACGCATCTTTACTAAATAAAATAAGTTTCAATAACTATAATGCTTAGTATGCAGGAAGGATGTATCATGTTGTTCACTTATCATTCTTTTTTTGTTTTTTTTGTTTTTAGCCGGAACGAAAAAGGTCTGTTGAACTTTGTAAGCGAGAGAATAATATTTCTACAGCTTGTTTACAGGATTAACAATACTCGGTACAGCTTTAAAAAAATAAGCTGCCTTTCAAACTTCTAAAACCACATTTTATAGGCCGCATACTTTCGAGTTACAGTCCATGAATCTAAATATCAATTATTGCTTCACTGGAAGAGCTTTGAAAATATATGATCTTTTATACTCTGCCTTGAAGCAGGTGAAACACAACTCATAAATACGTGCGTGGTACCGTTCGCGATAGCCGAATTCGGTCAGAAATGTCTTGAAGTAGCATCCACACTAAAATATGAACCCTTAAACAGCTGCATCACTGTACACAACGTTTGAATCATGAAGATATTTAATATAATGTTTCTAAACACCTGTAGCCGTAATAAAAGACGAAAAAATTGTGAAGAATCAAGATGGCGGTCTTAAAGTGCCCTTGTTCGACCTTTGGCAATATCATTTTTAAATAGATGCCAAGATCTCATTGGTTCCTAAGCATCAACTCATAGTACCTTCAACCTTATTGGCTCTTGCAACAAACATCCGAACATACAAAGTTACAAAGATACAAAGCCACAAAGATACATACGCTCACACCACTGACATATGAGCTATTTTTTCAAAATAGCTCAAAAAGGGAGAAAAGCTCACTTCCGGTTGACGTGCATCCCTCAAAAACGTCTTTGCTTTAAACTCCCTACTAGTAAGTTGTAAACACAGTTCTACACAAACCTTTGATCGCATTAAGTGATTTTTCTTCTGAGCATAGTTGTAGGGTGTTTTTCGAAACTTCTGCTTCTCGGCTACAATCTAGAAAAATTAAATAACCAGGGAGAGGGTAAATCCGGGGTTCATACAGAAAATTGCAACCATTTTTCAAGGACTTTTCAAGGTCCACATTCGATTTTCAAAGATCACCTACCAGGAATATAACCTCACGGATTGTACAAAAATGCACATTCCCAGTCTATTCTAACAAGACTTTTAAAAAGGCTTGAACTCTTTGCTTCACCAACTTCTCGACATTTTTCAGTTCACTGGTCTTAAATGATAGTTAATTATGGCATAAAACAAAGAGCGCTTTAGGTAAATAACCTTTAAACGATGAGTCAACATTGAGAATCACCTTTGGAGACATAGTTACCTTATCACTCCAACTGCAATAACAATTTAGCATGCGGATTTTATATAAGGAAGCAGCTGAATGATTATTCTCCACCACGAAATGCTCTTAGCTATAATGTATTTTTTCCTCAGAAAATAAGAACCTAAAATCAATAGCCGAAATATGTGGTCATTACCATTTATGTAAGTACATGTTTAGACTAACTTAGGAAAATGCAGGTTCTTACTCGTGGGTTTTTGTTATAAGTTAGCCATAGAAACGAAATTACTTAATTTCCTTTGTGTTAGAGTCAAAATGGTAATTCAAAAGCATTTCATATGCAATTCAAGAGTGATTTTAAGCTTAGATTTAAAATGGGAGTTAAAACAACTCCAATTATGTAATTTTTTGTACCAAAATGAGTTACTGTCAGTGTAGTCATTTTTTTATTAATGTGATAACTGACAAACAAACCTGAGTCACTAAGACCAGTTCACTTCCATTGACCGACACCCTTCCAAACCTCTTATTTCATTGGTCCCTATAACCTGCACTACCTATTGTTTTCAAGGATAGGGGCATTGTTATGTCACCATCCCTATTGTTTTCCAAGCCCATCACAAACATTGTTTGGAATCAGTGCAGGTCCACCTATTCACTTACCTTATCAATATCGTCCTCTTTGTAAGAATAATATCTCGCTTCATTAAACTGTTTGGCTTTGTTATCCACTTCATCCAGGGTTGGTATAGGAATATCATGAGCCTCGCACTAAAAAAATTTTTGGTAAATGTTTTGGTTTTAGGAAAGAATTTAAGAGAATACAGTAGAACCCTGGTAACTCGAACTCTGAAGGGAAACGAAAAACAGTTCGAGTTAGCAGGGAATTTGAGTTGTCGGGGTAAATTTCAATGAAATTGTGATCAAGGGAAAGGAATTTAGTTCGAGTTAGAGGGGAATTCGAGTTATCCAATTTCCAGTTATGGAGGTTATACTGTAATTAATTTTATGAACTCTCAGTGCTGATCAGGGCTGTCATTAAGTTTTGATACAGTCCCTCACCCGCGACATCTCACAGCCTAAAAACTTGTGTTATCTTTAGCTTTCTACTTTGATTACCTGTAACATCAAGTGAGCTCAGCTGTAACAATGGTTACAGGTTACAGCCCTTAGGCTGAAATTCTCATGTATCCAACTAAATACATATTGAGGTCGACCCAAATGAGAAAAGTTTGACAGTTGATCCATATGTCAAACTCAATAAGTTGGACTCAATTCATTTCCATGATGTACAATGATCTACATGTACAAGTCCACATGTATAATGCTTACCAGTGAAAATAAATTATAATTATACTAACTTATGCATCAGGTTTGGCACATGAGAAGTTCGAGGTTTGAAATGAAGTTATTCCAGTCGAAGTTCCCATGTGGGTCCCTCGATCTTAATTCATGGGTCGACACAAATTACACATTTCTGACCAATAATTGGTCAGACATGTCTAATGTTTAGAAAAGAACACTGTTTAGATCATTATTGATCTAAACAATGTCCTTTTCTAGTACTTAATTAGAGGGATAAGGTTCGGTACATGAAAAGTTTGACATTTTGAACTGAGCCTTGATGACAGCGTTGTTCGTATGATCAAATTAAAATTTCCTAGTGGTATTTATAGCCATATAATTATTTGCGTCTGTTTGCAGGGGAGGGGGGGTGGTGTTGGGAGGTGGAAGTAGTATTATTATCTACCTCTTCCTTCCATCGGGCAAATTCTGACTCAGTAAATCTTTGGTTTGACACAAATTCAAGTCTGAACACTCTTTCCTGATTACCATGTCTAAAAGAAGGAGAGATAAAAATAAAATAAATCAATTTTGCAAACTATTAAAAATGTTATAAAATAATAAATTTAAAATTCTTATAAAGTATTTTACAGAGGGAAGCATCAATCAAAAAAAGGTATACATTAATGTCAATAGCCCAAGGTGGCAATTTTTTGTGAGTCTCCTAGAAAATGTGGGGCAGCACATTTGTGAAGATCAAACCAACCACTTAATTTCTAGTATAGAATTAGCTAAAGTTACATATGTACTTAATAATAAATAATTCATAGAGTAACAAAAGCTTCGCTGAATACCTTACCTTAGTTTTAATCCCTTGTTTGTTTTGGTATTCCCTAAAGTGTAAACTTTTGCTGTTTCCACTACATCTCTTATCTCCGCAACCTGGAAACAGTACATACAAATGTCATACATGTACATGTAGTTAACCCTTTAAGCCCCAAGATCCAAATACAAATTCTCCAGACTGATCTCCATACATTTCTTTTAAGAATAGTTGAGAGAATTTGTTTAAGATCAAAGTATTCTCGCTTTGGTCATCAATTCAGTAATTCTCATAACCTTTACTCTTGTTGATCTGCTGATGTTGTTAGGAGAAAATTGATGTTGGACACTCTTGGGACCTAAAGGGTTAATAAACAAAGTAACAATACTTCTGGCAAACTAACAGATTATGTATGCCTTCAATTCACTTGTGTGTCCAACTTCTTGTAAATGAAGAGCAGTAAATAATTTTCATTGCATTGATCAATTCATGACTTCAAATAAATTGTTCAGCATTTTGGCGCAAGGATTCAAAGCTACAACTTAATAGACATTACATAAATTTGTGAGAAACAGACATTTATGTTTCATCGGGCGATTTGGAGCACTTCTTGGGCAGCCCCCTCTCCACATAGCCCAACCAAAACCCCTTATGAACTAAGTATCTTGTAAAGTATGAGTCAGGTTAATCAGCAAAAATTCATGATAAGTACTCATCAAGATCATTAAACCGACAGCTGAAAAAATTGCACGGCTTGAGGAATGGGCATGGTAATGCTTGTTGATAAACTATCTGAGATTCAAAGAATCTTTTACCCGGTATACTGGTCTTCCATCATGGTTTCCAATTCCAACACGGACAAAACATCCAGCAATGATCTTGCCAAAGAATGGCATGTGCACCCACCTAATAAAAAAAGAAAAATTTACAAAAAATATATTATATGTTTTCATTTAAAATGCAAGAACAGCTCTGAATCCTCAGATGTAAATCATCTATTGAGAAAGGAAACTTTTCTGTTCAATAAGCAAATCCACCTTGGCTTGTGACTCATTACTGACCTTTCCAGCTTGTGTCTTGAAATTCTTATTCTTTCCAGATCATCAATTGCACTAACTTTAAGAGGCTCGTCTTCAACTTGTCTAAAACATAATAAAAACAATAAAAGCAAAGGGCAAAAACAAGGGTATTTTACATGAATGTGTTCATGGTTTTCTGAGTTTGACAGTTAAAGGGTATTACATGCAGATGTACATTTCCCTTTAACCTGGAAAAAAAAAAAATGAAAGCGACAGCTGGCCTTCTGTTTTCAGTTAGCCAAAAATTTAACTTCCCCTATAAACAGAGACAATTTGACAAAAGTGTTGTCGAAGTATCAACTTAGAGTAATACTTACTCATCTTCAGATTCTCTGTAAGATCCTTCTCCTGAACTTGATTTGCTTTCCTCTTGCTCATCTTCATCTTCATCATCAGTAAAGACGTCACTGGCCTTTAGCTGTGGCTCCTTCGGTTCTGCAACAGTTTCTGCTGCTTTCTTTTCCTTTTTCTCAGATCGTTTAGCCTTTAAATCATCCAATGCCTTGGCTTTCTTTTCTTCAATATGTCTCTTGCGCTCCTTTTTCCTTAGAGCTATACCTTCTTTTTCAAGATTTGCCTTTTCTTTCTCGCGTTTCTTCTTCTTTTCTTTTTTCTTGGCAAGCCTCAACTTTCTTTCAATTTCAAATCTTGTCTTGAGGGCCTCTCTTTTTTCAACACGGTTAAATAATTCCTGCTCACGTTCTTTCTCAGTCATTTTTTCAAGTCTCTCTCTATCTGCTTCATCTCCCATGAGATTATCATCCCACCCATCATGGTACTGTTCATCCTCTTCATCTTCTGATGACGATGATGATGATGATGACTCTGTTTATTTGAATTAAAAAAAAAACACACTATTAAGGATACAAAAGTATTAATGAAGGTATAACCAAAGACAGAGCTGAACCCATTACAGTCACATTGATACACTACAGTGGTCCTCCACATCTACAAAATGCAAAGTCTCTCTACCTACAGCCCCCCTCCCCCATGGTGTAGTTGAGGTGGGATTACCTAGATGCGAAACGAAGCTTGAATGTAGCCTGCGACAGCAGCCATTTCTCCTCGCTCATCGCCGCTGAGGGATGTTACGCGAGGAGGAACGTCTGCGACTCAGCAACAGAAATTCCATAATGATGACGCAAAATCTGTCCGGAATCTGGTCAGAAGCACTAATTGGTCGACGGAGTAGTTTCATTGTTTTAGCTGTTGTTTACGAATGACAGACAAAAGACAAAAGGCCGCAAAGGTCAAATGTAAATGCGATGAATCTCTAACAATATGCGAATGGAGCTCATTCACAGACGAACACAACACTTTACCAAAATCGACCAGGAAAAACGTAAAATGGAACAAATTTGCATTTGGAACCCCATCACAACCGGATTTATTATATAACATTGATTTACGTCATCAGTATGGAATTTCAGTCGCTGAGTCGCAGATGTTCCTCCTTGCAAAACGTCCCTCAGTGGAGAAGAGTGAAGAGAAACATCTGCAATTCGCAGGCTAAGCTTGAGTGTTGTTGCAATTACCACCTACTGACAACGTAACTGGTTTTGAGAAAGGTGGCTGAAAGCAAAAATTGACTTTGTCTGAAGAATTTATGTATTAACTTGAACTGAATAAAAAGGAATGTCTCACCACCAGATGAAGTTTCACCACTTTCTTCTGAAGAAGATGCTGAGGATGAAGCAGCTTTCTTGCCTCCTTTCTTCACCTTTTCCTTTGCTTTGGCTTTCCCTTTTCCTTTACCATTTTCAGAATCCATTGTCCACTAAGAGAAAAAACATACATTAGGGCCATTTATACGAGGAAAAATAAGACGCATCTTACATAAGACGCGGCTTAAATAAGATGCGAACTTTCCGTATAAACGGTACATTTCGTCTAAAATAAGACGCGACTTAGCTAAGACGCGTCTTATTTTAGAACAGCCCTTAACACCTGTTCTTAGATAAGACGCGTCTTAGCTAAGACGAGAAAAACTTCGTATAAATGACCTTCGCGTCTTAGATAAGACGCGAACGCATAGTACGCATGCGTTAATTTTTGACGCGCCACGTTGGATTGCCGTTGCTACGGGCAACATTCACATGAAAACGAGTCAAGAACAGAAATAAGACGCGAACCATTTATACGAGCTGTTCTGGTCTTAGATAAGACATGCTCGTATAAATGGTACAGTTCGCGTCTTATTTAAGACGCATCTGATGTAAGACGCGTCTTATTTTTTCTCGTATAAATGGCCCTCTTGTATAACACCTAAGAAAATATATTGAAATCTACAAACAACAATACCGTCGCTTGCATCTAAGCGTGGACACGAGACAAAAAGGGTTGTGACATGACGTGTTTTGCAGCCAAACATTTGTTGAAAGCCATTAAAGCAAACTGTTGCACCAACGGTAAGTTGTTTATTTTGTTTTTGACCTGCGTGTTCCGCTCATATTTCATTTTTCTCAACTCTGAGGGCCCCATATTTCTTGCTCAGAAACAGCACACTTGCCTCCAGAAATTATTCTTAATGTCTAAAAATTCTTGTAAAGAATGTTTTGTTGAGCAAAAACAAATCAAGTCAACAACAGCTGCCTCCTCCAAACTTTGAATGTTTGGCACCAAAACATGTCACACTTGTACCCAATTAGAACATGTTTTTTCCTCAAACAACCTAAAATGCTAACGAACAGGATGCTAAATAGTGAAATGACAGGGTGCAAAGGAAATCATTTTTACAGCTTGACATTCGGGCAAACGGAAGCTAGAATTTACTAGCCCAAACATCATTTCAACTAGCCCCAAGAGCTTTTTGACGAGCAGAATTGATTTCACAGTTCCTATTCAATTTGAATTCCTCAAAAAACATCACTTGTCCATCGTGTAAGTTAAGAACAGAATTCACTAGCCCAAAAGCAAAATCCATTAGCCCCAGACTATTGGACACTACTTTCTTTGCATGTTGAATGACTCGTTGGCTAAACGACCATAGACCGATTTTTGTTAAATACAGGGCTGCAAGGATGGAGAAGCAGTCATTCTACCATTTGCTTTAAATAGACTTATTGAATACAGGACGTACAGTGGGACTTCAGGAGTAAGAACTAAACACACATGCCCATTTATTTTATTAATAAAGGACTAAGGCTTTAAGAGTAAGGGTGCTCTGGAGTTGTATAGCTCACGTATGCATATGATTTTTCATCCTAGTCTGCACACATGTGCTGCGTTAAACTTTAATGACAAATGTTAATTATAAATGTATGTAAATAAACGGATACAATTATTTGAACTGCTGCTCATTCCATCACATATAATTGGCTAATCAAGTTACTAAAAAGCTTAAGTCAAATGGGGGTGGGAGGTGTCTGTGATTTGAACGCGGGCAATTACATTACGTGCCTTTTACTCGGGTTCTTCTATCCAAACCCACATCCAAAGAATTTTAACCATTCCTTCAATTCATTACCTCGTCATCGCTTCCTTCTGAAGAGTCTAAATCACTATCGGAATCTCCTGATTTTTGTGGCTTGGAATTCTCTTGAGCTTGTCTCGAACGCTTTGCGAGGGATTTCAGCTCCTGTCAACAACAACAGTACAACATTTCCATAGTGAGCGTCACTCTCAAAAAAAACCCGTCCAAATTGAGATGCAGTAACTTTTTAGTCACCTCTTCAAAGTCTTGCTCGCTCTCATCATCGTCACTACTCGATTCTACCGCGACTCGCTTTCGTTTCCGCTTAGAATCACTGCCTTCCTTCGAAGTTTTACCCATTTTTCGCTCCCGTTTGAGAACATGGAGAAGAAGCTTTTACTTCCCAAAATGCATTTGGGGATAATTACTGAGGCTTGGTTACTAAGTCTGTTGTCGTTCCGAGGCCACTTTTTTTGGACTCAGCATTTTATACGAAGTCGCATTTACGAAGATTTGCCAGATCTTATACCCTCATGAAAGTCACAGAAAATATGGCTGCTACGTTACCTGATGGTGATTTTGCTAATGAGGATGTACTAGTAAACCAAAAAGGGAAAAAATCGTCTACTTCGAAGGCGTCAAGAAGCAGTAAATTCAAGGTAATATACAGCATATCGTTGGTTTAAAGTTTTTATTGCATTATTCTAATATTCATCTTCGAGTCACAGCTAAACTCGTTATCTAGTGAGTCTGATCTGTCTGAACTGCTTGTGTCACTGTTATAGGAAACCAAACCCATCCCAGAAGGATCTAAATCAAATTTTTCAGCATCAGCTTTAGACAAGTCGAAAAATACAGCTGGCAGTGAAAGAAGCTTTCTCTTGCTGGATGAAAAGGAAAATCTGCAGGTATTGACGTTTACATGAATTTTGAATTTAGATTTACTTGGGTGTGAATGGGCAGGGAAAACTTGGTTGCATAACAGAAGAAGAAAAACATCTCCTTTCAAATGTATATATATTAAAAGGACTAACACTCGCGTAGCTTTTCTAGGAACAGTTTGCTGTACTTTCAACGCCCACGGAAAGATAAGCTGAAATATAGATTATTCGTACGTGTTTATGACGGGAGGTTAGGAAAAGTCATCATGCCTTAAAAGGTTGAGTACATAAGTCGCGATCGAGTACTCTTTTGAGACCAGTTTTAACTTGCTGTCTTGGGGATGTGCCTTTCTAACTTAAAAGAACCATGTTAGAGTTTTATAATAATTAGCAAATTAAATATTAAATGAGACTAAGTATGATCTGGATTATGCAAATCTGGGAGGGTGTTATCTGTTGATCTGCTTCTAATCTTAAGATCATACAAAAGCCAAATCTAAGAAATAGAAATAATATTAGTGTTTTATTATTTACTTTAAATGATTCCTACTTTAAAAACACGTCTACTTTGTTCAATGTTGAGTTCCCATCCTCATTAATTTGCCTGTTACTCAGCAAATTTATGATATGAAGAGATGCTTTACTAATCTAGCACTCACTTACATGTACAAATAGCAGTTGTCATACACTCAGCTGTATTTTTGTTGATGCAAAATGAGCGAAATTTTCTGCCATTTTCTCCAGCTCTACAAAACAGCTGAGCTAGCACAATCTCTCTCCCATGACTTCCTAGTTACCCTACCTTTTTCTGGCAATAGCCCGCACTATTGACGTCATCTTACTGAATATCGCAAATATCTTCCAAATTTTGTCAATTCTTGCAGTGCAGAATTCAAAAGAACTTTTACCTTAAGAATAAGATATTGAGGACTAAATTGTTTTGAAGACAATTTTAGGAGTAGCTAAATTTGTTTTGCCACCATTTTGAAATAAGGTTTATTATGCACTTCCCTAGCTATGATATATCTCTTTCCCCTCCTACCTACCCTTAGAAGAAGCAAACTAATGTTTTCCCAATATAGCATTTTTCTCATTGTCAAGGAAACACCTTCAGATCAGGACCAATTCAGAGTCAATAACACACCCAACTTAGATGTGAAATTTGGGACCAAGAATTAAAAAAGTCCATTCCCAGTGCTTAATCCCTGTTCCCCTACGTGTACCTCCTCTCCGACTGCTTGTCCATGTTTGTGCCCAGTGTACTTAATATACTTGATCAAAGCTTTTTCAAAGATAGATTTTGAATATTGTACCACCATTATGCTCAAGTATCATTTAGATAATGTCTACATGCATGTATGTTATCATTGAGACCCTCTCAGGGGAAAAATTCCGACAAGCTACATGCTCTTGAAACCGTAACATAAGGCAGATGAAATAGCAAGAAATAACATGAAGATGGTTGTTTGCAATGAGGAAAATTGCAAACACAATAGTAAAATATCAACAGCAACATGGCCTCCTTTTCAGCATATGAAAGGACCACTTTTGAAATTCAGGCTAGGGACATTTGAATCCCCTCTATAAGAAGGCCTCTGATGAACCATGTACACTGTATATTGATGTCTTGTAGGTGCATATTGTGGATGAGTTCATATCAAAGCTCTCATGTCGTGGAGAAACAAACATGAAGGTGGTTTCCATATTTGGTAACACTGGAGATGGAAAATCACACACACTCAACTACACCTTCTTCAACGGTGAAGAAGTCTTTGCGACCTCGTCATCACAGCTTTCATGCACAGTTGGTGTTTGGGCTGCTTATGATAATGTCAGTCATGCCATCATCTTAGATACAGAGGGACTTTTGGGTGTGTCTGCCTCTGGGAACCAAAATCAGCGAACAAGACTCTTGCTAAAAGTTCTGGCAATATCAGACATTATCATCTACAGAACAAGAGCTGAGCGTCTTCATACAGATATGTTTACTTTCCTCGGCGATGCATCAGATGCATATCTAAAGCATTTTACAAAAGAGCTCAAGGATGCCTCAGAAAGATGTCACATGGATGTTCCACTGTGTAGTTTGGGTCCGGCAGTCATTATATTTCATGAGACACAGCATACCCATTTGCTTGGAATGTCACAAAATGAGACTAGTCTTTCAGGTAAAAAAAGTCATATATGTAGAACTTGAACATCATATTTTCTTTCTTGAAATTTAATAAATACTTGATTTTAAATAGGGGTGACAAATAGAAAATCATAGGGTGTTGAAGATTATTTTGCATTTGATCCTGAAATTTTGGAACTAAACATTAAAGACAAGTCTCCAAGAGCCTAGTTTTATCGGTCTCCATAGAGTCCCAGTCTTGAACATTTTTTGCTGCAAAGGCTTGGAGTTTAAACAGAGGTCTCATCTACTCAGACTTCTCGTAAAGTCTCATGTTTTCTCATCAGTTGGCAACACTACTTTTTGTACTAAAATGCCACATTTTTACTTGAAACTGTTAATTACATCGCCCGTTCCACTTCTTTGTTTTGAATCATCTTTATATTATTGCTAACTCATGGAGAAATAAATGACTGATTAAAATACTAATTTTTTTTCAGAAACAAGAAGCGTTAAGAGCCCAGACGAGATTTTAAAGGAAAGGTTTGCAGATGTTGGTCGGGTTCCTTATGCTTTCAGCTCCATTAAGTATTTAGGTACAAGAACCGTATCACCTCCAACAGACTTCACACAGCTTATTCAAGCTGTGAAGGAGAGTTTGGCCAACAGCTCTGTGCGCTCATCCCGTTCACCTGCTGTCATTTTCAAAGCCTTGATGGTAATTGTATAATAATTATATGTATAATTCTTGTTTTGGTAAGGAATATGTAAAATGTCATGGCTAGGGCTTTCAAGCCAGACCTGTAAATGTAACACCTGACACAACAGCCACTAACCTTGGCAATCCACCATTATTAATAAAGCAGATTTTCCATGTCTGACCAACTCTAATTAGTGACCAACATGCACCTCCTATTAGCGACCATTTATCCAAAACACCAAAATAATATTTTCTCCATCGCCCTATATTTGAAACCTCCAGTATTAATGACCACCTCTCACAAGTGACCTTGCAACCACTTTAAGAATGACAGTTTTAGAATTTTTTATTGTTTTCAGCTTCTTCTAAGCAACCACCTGATACAATGCTCTGTTGTCTGTGTTTGCTGTATGTAACAGTGTACATTGCTCAGAGTGTGAGAAGAACTTTGAGAAACAAATCGATTTACCTATTTCAATACATTTTCTCCAAAAGATAGATGTGTCTGGAAAACTAATTCTCGTTGTACAAGTCTCCTGCAGTTTGACTCTCATAGGGATCACCCCACCATAAAAGCAACCATTTTGGGTGATCATTTAAGGAGGGTTTGACTGTAATAATTAGCAAGGCTTTGGTCAATGCTTTTGAGTTCCCTCTCAATTTCTGTTTTCTTCTAAGCTCCTTAATGAAAAGTTCAATGGCAACATTGAAAGAACGATACCCAACATGTTTCCTGATGCATACTTCACCTGCCAGGCTACGTGCCTGTCATGCAAGTAAGTGGCTCACTATACATCCAGTAAAGATAGCCTGCATGTGTACACCCATTTACTTTGGGTGCAATAAAGAATTTTGTTTTTCCAAGCACCCTTGTTTAGGATTAAGGGTAGAATGAGAGAGAACTTTCCACCGTGAAATTTGGTCTTTCTGCAAGAAACAAAGTAATGCCATAGACATTGGAGAATTTTTTCCAGAGTCAATAAACAAAGTTTGGCATTTGAAGCCTAGTTGAAAGTCGTTTGGTTTTCTGCTGGCTCAAGAGCAAATGTGTGTCTGTGTTTCATTAGCTTTGTTGCTTGTGATCATCCTGTTTCAGGCAATAATCGACTAGTTTGCGTCGAAGATTTTTCTGATCTTTCTGATTTTTGTCACTTGCAAGAATAAAGTAATGTCTGCATCCTTCCCTTGACAAAACTTCCACTCACCATTGCAATTTCCTTCGCTATTCTTGAGCAGTCTAGAGTCATTGTCAGTTTTGTTTTGGTGGGCCAAGCTGGGCGAGCGTGTTGCATTGTGATTTGCATTAACCCGCCTCTACTCAAATGATTGACAGAACAGAAAAACCCAAAATTCCTTCAAAGTTTGCAAATACAAATACAACAGTACAAATTTTACAGTAAACAGAAACGACAAAAGATTCTTTTTGCCTTGTGAAAAAAATGCTGTTGACAACCTATTTGTAAAGGATATTAGTTTCGTCGTTTCAACAAATTTGAGATTAAAATCTTTTCAATTGATACCGATATCTGTTTTGTTGCCATGGTTTCAGTGCACGATGTCAAAAGAGTATGAATCACGAGCAAGATGAATCAGTGGAGCATGAGTGTGAGGGCAAGTGTCATTATCAAGCTCAATACGACAACAGGATCTTCACCTGTAGAGTAAGTTACACATTGTTAAGTTGGTTGATGTGTAGGTGTAACCAGCTGCAGAATTGGCGTTTGATTTTTCAGGCGAGTGAGGGCAAGCACGAGGTGGCAGAGAGCGAGCGTAGAGCACTAGACACGTGCGACTTAAGGGGGACACTTTCATCGCGCGTGTCTGGCACCCCTCGTCCGCTTCGCCTGGCGCTTGTCGTCGCTTTCCTGAAACATAAGATGAGAAGCAAATTGGACAGGGTTTGTGGGTGGTTAAAAGTCTAGTAAATTATCTGAAAAGAGAAATGAGATCGATTTAAGATCTCATGTTCTTCCGTCCGTCCGTCCGTTTGTTCATTTGTTTATTTAGTCATTTTCATTCATTCATTGATTTGTTCATTTAGATGTGTTATGAAAGAGGAAAGCAAGTTGTCGTGATTCCTAAAATGTGTTCATCCAATGACTCCGGATGGCTTGGTTTCGCTAAATATGCCTGGTCCGGGTAAGATTGAACCTTTTCTTACCATAAATAATCTCCATTGAACCTCACCTCTTGATACTACTAGCTTAGACTCCTCTTACTCAACCTAATTTTTGACAGTTTACTACCCAACCTTATTATTATTTTGCTGGATCCGGATTAGGCTCGATTTCCGCCGTGTCCCGGGTCCGGTCTTTGATCCTCCCCGAAGAGAGAGGGGGGATGAGTACGGGCTCATTTTCCCGAACAGCGGCTGGTAATCGAGCCTAGATCCGGATGTCTCTTGTACACAAAAGTGCGTCAGTTTGTAGCGCTTATAAATTAAGTACCTGGCCCACTCAAATTCAACTGATGTTATAGAATTTTTGTATATGCTATATAGTACTTCATAGTCATTAGCCTGAGACCTTCAGATTCGAAGACGAAGACGACAAGGAGAAAATTTGACTTAGAGTTTTTTTTTCGCATTTCCTAAAAAATGGATACCCCGGCCCGCAGGCTCTTTTTACTTTTTTGTTCAGAAAAGTTAACACCGTGACGGTGATTTTATTGAAGGAGGTTACACCCTCTCCCGATCGCAAAATGTTTTAACTTCTAATATTACGGAAACAAGTTAATTATAGCTTGTTTCCGTCACCATGACATTCTCGTAAAACCCGTACTAGAATGAAGGCGGCTATCGCGTTTTCCCGCAAACTGGTTCACACGCGCGCGCGCGCTACTTAGTATCGAGAAAATTTCCTTCTCGACTAGTCGTCCTCGTCTTAGAATCTTAAGGTCTCTATTGTTACAGGAGACGATTTGCGACGACAAATGTTTAGGGCCTTTCTTTGGACAATGTTGTGACAAAGTAAAAAATTGTCGCAACAATGTTGCAACGCTCTGAAGAGCTGAAAATTGTCCTTGCGAATCGCCTCGTATAACATTGCTTAACATACTCCGTTACATTGTTTTGTAGGTACGTCCTCGAGTGTGTTGAATGTGGTGTCATATATCGCAGCAGACAGCACTGGTTTGGTAACGAAGACCCTGTTAACACGGTTGTCAGGACCGAGCTCCGCCACGTGTGGCCTGGGGTGAGCTATCGTTGAATAAAATGACTTCTGTAGTAACAAACAAACAAATAAAAAAGAAACACGTAGTCGTCGATCACGGTAAGTCTTTTCAAACACATAGTAGGGGAAATGGACTGCATTTAAACCTGGAAAACAGTTATTGTTTGACAATTTACAGCGTTTACTTGACGAGAGCAAACCTGCTGGCGCATCATTTTGCATAAACTTGTCGTTTGTTTGCTTTTCGTATCAAGGCCATTAATTTGCGCAGCAAGTTTTCAATCTGCAGTTGGTCGAGAATTTGGACTACCCGGAACGAATTTTGAATTAAATGACTGATACAAAATTGGCGGTGTTAAGTTGCATGGGAAATGGTTCCCCGTTTATCGCATCTTTCTGGCTTTGAAAGAGCAAGAAAATAGAACATAGACGTTAAACACGTCTCAAGAGACTTGTCAACAAAGTTATCACTTGAATACAGTGTCGATCGATGTTGTTCCTCTTTGCCGATCAAACGCTTAGACTACCATTATCTTGCTATTATTTTAGGAGAACGTTTCTCCGCTGGACAGTGGTAATGCGGCGCGGCGCCTTTTGGATAACGTCAGTTATGTGACCGACGCGTTCAGCAGTCTCAGTACTCCATCAAGTAGAGCGCTGACCAACTGGATTACGGACCAAGTGGCACCAGACTACTGGATTCCCAACTCAGAAATTACTGTACGTAGCACCTGAAGGACACATTGTAGCGTGTCCTATAGTGACACGACTATAGATTGATGCGGCAGAAGTTAATTTAGCTGGACTGTCCGAATTTGAAATGGTGTTTGAGACTACAATCGGCGACAAAATTTTTGAGACACTGTCCTCAAATGGGGTAACTTCAGAGAACAAAACAATCCACATCCCTCCCCTTCCCCCTCCCCTCCATTCAAAGTTGGGGCGTTTGGTGTTCTCTACAGGTGGCTCGAACAGCGGCACAACATTGAATGGAGGGGGTGGGGGAGGAAAAGCTTTATTTTGTCCTTTTGAAGTCGGCAAAACGTCAGAATGATGGCCCTTTAGAGCAAAGTGTCTCAGGCTTGGCGCACGCTACTGGTGTACACGAGCGTAACACCGTGCCTTACGCACGATTCGCGCTCAAGAAAAGGCACGGTTTTTGTGCCAAAGCACGGGAAAAAAACATGCAAAGGCACAGATTAGGCACACTTTAGGCACAGTTAAGGCACGTTTTAAATATTGCTAAGGCACACTTTAGGCACAGTTTGGGCACAGTTTTGGCACGGTTTAGGCACGGTTTGGGCACAAATATTCAACGCTGGGCACTTTTTTGAAAATCTTTGTAACCCGACTTGCAAAACAGAACAAACTTGGTACGAATTACAAAAATAATTCAGATCAAACACGATACAGTTAGAAGTATAGGAAGTGTAAGTTTTGAGCTGCGCCGAAAGTCTGGAAAATTAAAGTATTCTTCGACAGTCCGTGTTTACTCCGAGGATAAAGTGGAAATTCACACGCGATATATGCCGGTCTGAACCTTTTCGATTGCCATGCAATTTTATAGACTCGCTTTCTTTCGTTTCTAAAAGAAATCGTGAAAGAAAGTCGAAGCCATAATAACAAAAACAAAGCTAAAGAAGTGAGGCACAAAAATAGCCAATAAAAGTCGTAGAAAATACTTTTTGCGATCGCGGTAAAATTGGCCTGAATTTGCATAACAACATGAAAAGTACAAAGTGGTAATTTGAAACCTTCATGCCAACGCGTGTTATTTTTAAATACAAAATGCGGCTGCTTTTTAAAAATATTTCTCTAACTAAAAAAGTAGGATTTACACTGTAGTAAAATAATTCAAGCTGCTTGTTTGTTTTTGTTTTCTGGCTCTGTTAGCAAATTAAGCTTTGATCGTATAATAATCGATGAGACGTGCCATTTATTTCAAAACTCATCGGCGTGCAATCAATTTTTTCGTTTTCATTTTATAAGTCATATCACAAGTAAATTCTTTTTTTGAATGCAAATCTGCCCTCCTGAAAAAAACAAATACTTCGTTCCAACTAAACGCTCCATTAAGAAGGGGAGAAGAAACCTACTTGGAAATTTTTTAACATCGATGAAATTAGCATAATATCAACAATGTAATTGCATGCTGGTAAAAATACGCTAACCTGTTTAAGATTCCATTTTCCTGTTTGTCGGGGCTTTCCCTGCTGTCTCTAACCGTATTCTGAGTCATGTTATTTCTTATTAGGGGATAAAAAGGTCGTCAGACCGTGTTTCTAGACTTCGTAAACCTCAAAACTGACATAATTGCCGTGCGCCCTTTTCGTTCGCTGTGGAGCTCGATAGGCTGGACACGATTTTCCGAGTGACTCAATATTTTGGCACAACTTGTGCACAGACTAGGCACAGTTTGGGCACAACTTAGGCACGGCTTAGGCACGTTTTTCAAAACTAAAATGCACACTTTATGCACATCTTAGGCACATTTTAGGCACAAAATCTTTAAGCCAAAGCACACTCTAGAATCCGATTTTCGGTCCAACGCACGGTTTACGAATTTTCACGTTAAAAAAATGCTGTCTAACCTTACATATTTGATCTTAGCGTAAAAATGGGTTTTCCGAAGTCTTAACAGTTAGTCTATAAGGAAAATTTAACTTATGAGCATTCCAAAAATTATTATTTCTTCTCTTAACAACAACAGAAAGTCAATGAAAAGCAATCTTTTAAATTGACGTTCGCGCTGCACAGAGATCGTATGTAGACAGAACATCTTTCTGAAAACGCCCTAAACTTTGTTGTTTTGCCATTATGTTCAGTAATTTTTAATACAGTTAGTACTCATAAGTCACTGACCTCTTCGGAGAAATTTTTCCAAAGTACCATTAACAGAAACAGAGAAATCCCACAATATGCGTGGTTAGACTGTAAATGTTACGCGAGCTGTTAAAAAATGGTCCCATTTTGAGCCATATTTTTCATATTTCAATTTTATTTTGGTCTTACAGCCAGGAAAAAAATATTCAATGAAAAGCTGTTTATAAACTTTAACTTCTTGCCAAATATCGATGCGATCTGAGTTTTAATAAGTTCATAAGAGCCAAACGATGTGAGATTCTTAGCCGTGTACACCAGTAGCGTGCGCCAGGCCCTCAACTAACTTTGTTGCCGATTGCAGCTTTCATTAAGAGTGACAGAACATGTAGTTTCAGCGAAGTGAAGGGCAAGGAAAAAGTTTTAGTAGTCTGCTTTGTGGAACTTACTTGACATGATGACATCTTTGCGAACTTCTTCAATCGATTGCAGCATTCCAACGGCGTTACTAAAATACCGAATTTTCTGTTATTTTCAAAGTGGAGCACAAGGCCTACGGTGTCTAAATAGAGCTTACTTCTGATTCGGTCGAAAAATCTTCGATTGTAGAATGTCGTTAAGAAAGTGGACAGTAATAAGTATTTGCATTCGTGTTTGGAAATGCAATTAAAAGGGAAGTTTCTAGTTCGAGTTCTTCCCAGAAATTCCTCTTTTCGAAACGGCAGACGATATAATGTCAGTCACTCTTGAATAGGAAATTCGGACTACTACACTGGCTAAACGTGCATGCAATGGTATCAGCTTACAATGATTCACCACTACAGAATCCTGCCTTATATTGCCACGTCTCCATGCAACTGTTAATGTCTGAGAACCGTAAAACAATAATTTATTGTTATTTTAGACGCGCAGCAAGTAGCGAACCAGAGGAACTTTTACACGACTGGGGACGCAAGCATAGAGCGAAAACTTTTGAACGCCGCAAGGAGAAATCTGTTAACGGGCTATGCGTTTGACTTATACTCTCTTATTTGTTTGTTTTTTCTCTTAGGCATGCCAAGAATGTCATCACGTGTTCGCTGACGGGGAGACCAAACACCACTGTCGCGCTTGTGGTGGTGGAGTCTGTGGTGAATGCTCAACCAATAAGAAACCTGTCCCAGAGCGAGGCTGGGGTCAGACGCCTGTGCGGGTGTGTGACCGCTGCTTTGGAAAATCGCCGTCGACAATTGAGATGCAGCCCCAACCGTCTTGTAACTTGAGGTAATATTTGAGATACATCCTTCTTTTAAAGGAGTTTCAGTTGTTTGAAACTCAACAACAACAACAACAACAACAATCTTTATTGTGCTCTTGATACAAAAAGTGTTAAGACATTAAAAGGAAATAATTGTGAAAAAAACGAGAGTACAGCCACTCAGAAATAGCAAGAGCTAATCGCGCTGAGTGGCTGGGCCATGCGGAAAAGTAACTAGATATCAAAGTTGTTATAAATAAACAAATTCACACAAAGACACACAAAGAAGAAATATATAAGCTGTAATAAATAAGCAAATACACAAACAAATAAACAAAGAAGCAAGACGAAAACAACGGAAAAAAAATGAAAAATCACGACGAAAAGAGGCAAAAAATTAAGAGATTTCGTCGCTAAATCAATCTTCATCTTGCTCGCTGACCGCTGACTCAGGTTTGCGACCTGGAGTACTTAACATGTACATGGGAAAACCGGAAATACCGGTTGGAAAATCAAATGGTTCGTGCAATTCCGTTTGGGAAGCTTTAAAAAACATGCTGTATAGTTTGAGGCAATGAAATTTTTTCTAGTCTGTTCAGCTGATAGCGGATCGTTCTCCCACGAAGTCAAATTTTATTTTATTTGTGCACGAGATTTCCACCCAGGTAGTTTGTTTAAGAGGTAACCACTTCAGGGAACTGTTTTAACAAGGGAAAAAATGAACGTTTTTGTTGCCTGAGAAGGGTGTTACTGCCCGCAATACACTACGACACAGGTTCGGTATCGTGTTCCCACTGGCAACAACTATATATATTACAACGATGGCTGAACAATATTTCTATAAGAAAAGAGTGTCGTCCTTATCAAACGTTATAGCTTGCGAAAGATGAGAAGAGATTTTAAAAAAATCGTATTTTTTTTCTCTTGATTCAGTGATTTGTCAGACGCGCTAGACGAGGAAACGCATCAGGAATTAGTTTACCCACAAGGAGACCAGACATTATATTCCGACCAGCCGTTCGGTCCAGTAGCTGCTCGTAAAGTGACTGAGGTCGTCCAATCAGCAGTGGGGATTTTAAAAACTGCAATTGATTATCCCAGGGAATTGATCACCGATGCAGCTAGACCCGGCTACTGGGTACCAGACTCCGAAATTTTAGCCTGTAGTTGTTGCAACTCCGAGTTTAAGGAGACTGATGCGAAACATCATTGCCGTGCCTGTGGTATGGGCGTCTGCAGTAAGTGCTCAGAGAGTAGAAGACCTGTGCCTTCAAAAGGATGGGATCACCCTGTCAGGGTCTGTGATCAGTGTGCTTCGAAAAAGGGACAACTTTAGATGAACCGTGATTTTTTCAGGATGACGATAACTTGTCCGAACCAAACGGTTGTTTCCAACCAAGCGTGGAAAGAAACTTCAAGATCGCTTTTCTTTTGAATTGGTGCTTTTTGTTGAAAGGAAAAACTCAACATTTCTCTCAGCCTATCAGATGGAAAGTCAAACACAAGTATTACTTGTCTCCAGACAGTATTCCTGCACTCTTGGTTTACTGGGTTAAGAGCACTGTTCACTGCTTTGATTGGTCAGTCAAGGAACTATGAGTTTTGAAGAAAACTATTTCGCTACCGTCGTCAACTACAGTAAACCTGCGAGTAAGAACCTGGAACCTTTTGAAGAACCTTTTGGGCTAAGATTTGCCAATTAAGCCCCCTCTATACAAGAACCCTTTTAGCCTTAGATTTGAAACAGATCTTCTTATTTTCTAAAATGTATAAACAAAAATCTGCGTACTTGGGCAAATGAGATAAGTCAACATTCAGGATCATTTTGGAGACAAAGGTACCTTATCACTCCAACTTAATGTAACAATATGCAGATTTTACATGTATATAAGGAATAAGCTGAATATCATTAAAATACTCTTAGGTACAACGTATTTCTTTTTTTTTTCTTCAGAAAATAAAAATTTATGAATCTAAATACCCTAAATTTGTGCTATTTACCATTTATGTAAGAACCTGTTTAGGCTAACTTGGGAAAATACAGACCCTTGAGGGACACCAGATTGCATTTGAGCAATGTCTGAAAACTTGCTTTTAACGACAACTTACAGCTAGCAAAGCCTGTATCCAATCCCTTGTTTCATCCCGCACACCGTTGGAGTCCAGCTTTTTAATCACGCGCTGGTGTCCCACCTTAGGGACGGACCATTAGAAAAGTTATGGGGGGGGGGGAGGGGAATTCTCGAGCCGCAGAAATTATTTTTCGTTATCAAATTCCTTGTATGAATTTTTTTTAGGCCATAGCATGAATATTTTTTAGGATTAATTGGCGTGCAATAATTTTTTTTCATTCAATTTTCCCTTGCGCGAATTTTGTTTTGTTCTTCGTCCGCACCCCCTCCTCCCCCCCATAAGTTTTCTAGTGGTCTGTCCCTTATCAAAAGCTTTCAAAAAGTCCATGATCAAGACATCCGTTTGATCCCGCCCTGTATATTACATGTCAGGTCATGAACAAATTCCAGGAACTGTGTCTCACAAGACCCGTTTTCTCTGAAGCCATACCGCAGATGGTCGGGATATCGTTCCTATAAAGCTCTCTAAGTTGTGCCGTGACTACATGTAGTCACATGTATTCGTCACGCGATCTAAGTCAAAATAATTAAATGAATGTCATTTATGTCTGCTCAAATTGATGGCGTTTCTTGTGAAAATCTCGTACTACACTATATGTCATGGGGAGGTGGCCGTTATGGGGAAGTAGGGGTGTAAATATGACAGTTTTTTTCAGGGAGTACAACATGTTTTCTGTGCTAAGTTCATGCTTAAAAATAATATGGAGACAAAATACACAAAAAACTTGAATAAAGTTTTGAATAGACTTGCCCAAAGGTCGAGCTCAAAATTTTTCTCAAGCGCATAACGTGCGAGCAAGAATTTTTTTTTTTTTTTTTATCAAAGTATGTCAAAAGAAAGGCACTTCGGTAATTATATTTTGTAAACTCTGTACTTCACTATATATTTACGTATCTACCAATATCTTTCTCTCCCTGCTATTCCTTAGCCGGAGGGGGGGAGGGTGCAGCTACACCTAGGTAAAGATTTTGAAAGGGTTTTTAAAATGTGATATTTTAAAACTGGGTGCCTACATTTAAGCAATAGACCACACTTTCTATGGGTTAACCGGCGTGATAACCCACTTTGGATGTTGGGAGAACACTCGAAAAGCTTGTCAATCCCAGTGGGGGCACTTAGGTATTTTTTGGGTGGGTATGTGCCGCCTAGGACTCCAAATTGGCACCCGGTTCTAAAAAAAAAATTTCCCCTAAAATTGATACCTCGTTGTAGAAATGGGCCAATTTTTTATACCCCGTTCTAGAATTCGCCCTAAAACCATAGTTAATTGAGTGGAATGGTTATGAAACCCGTCAGACTCCTTTGTTATATGTTTTTGTGGACCTGAAAGTGCACAACGTTCAAAAGAATTCCTATCATTTTGATTGTATTGACCAATAAAAACGTTGCATTAATTTATTCCGTAACAATTTGCCAACAGAAAACAAAGGATTGTGCACTTTCAGGGTGCTTCCAACATAAACTGCAGCACTGTTGTTTTTATCATTGATGTTTGCCGCTTTTCATAACCAGTCTCCTCTAATAACTATGCTAAAACTGATACCCCGTTCTAGAAATGGGCCAATTTTTTATACTCCGTTCTAGAAAGTTTGTAAATTGACATAGCCCTGTCTTTTTAAAAAGATATTTCTTTATTTGTTCGACTTATACATCAAATAAATGCTTCTTAATAATCAGCAACAATTTTAAGAAGATAAAGCCGTGATCCACAATTTTTTATACCCCTTTCTAGAAAGCATCTCTGAAATGGATACCCCGTTCTAAATCAAGAGCTTCAAAATCACGACCGCGTTGGGCGGCACATACTAGTATAGGAAATGTATGGGAGTAACCCCCCCCCCCCCCCCCCCCCACGGGTGTCAATCTCGAGCCGAAGGCAAAAAAGAGATGTTTTCCTATGAGTTTACCGGCACAATAAACCATAGGTTTTTAACCAATCAGAACGCGCGTACTATGTTAGTTATTTTATAAAGTACAGCCCAGCGGCTGACCCGGTTGCGTGGCTACCAAGCTAATAGGAACATACTATGTAAATAGCATGCACCGCAAAAATCTTCAATGCCAACATCATGATCATCAGAAAAAGAAGAGTTTTTGTCATTTTTATGATAGTAATATGGCTCTTAGGAATAATATATTTTATATCAGATTCTGGATTTCTTCGCAACGATCCACCGAAGGTAGGTAATTATGTTATTTTTCTTGTAGATAAAACACGCTCCGTCCGTGGCGGGGAATGCTGTGCACTGGGAAATGGGATAAAAGATTATTATTTTAACGAGGATAATGATTTAGTTAAAACCTGACGACTGTTTTTATATTACCCGGAAAATTGATTGGTAATTCGTGAAAATTAGAGACACTCGATCGAACAATGTATAAAATGAGCGAGCTTTTAATAATTGTTCCCCTTAACATCCCGTGTGCCATGCAAAAGTCATATCTGTATTCTATGTTGATAGACTTATATCAGCTGGAAGGTCTCTAAAGTGATTTAATAATCAAACATTTCCCGTATGATTTCGTTTATAATTTATCCTTTCCTGAAAGCGTCCCACAGTGAAGGGTACTTATTTCAAATGAAGAAAAAAGGGAGACTTCTAGAGAAGGCTACCAACGAGATTTCTTGTAAGCAATGCTGAAACGTATTTTAAATTACTAACGATGTCATCAGGCCAAGCTTTTTGAAGTTTGGTTGCCCTTTAATTCTTATGTGACGAAAAAATTTTTGGTGGTTTGGTGGTTTCTTACAATGCATACAAGAACTAAAGATTTTTTTGAAAAACATTTTGATTGTTGCTACAATCTGTCTCAGTCAAACCTCTAAATTGTTGATCTACATGTGAAGTGTAATACAGATCTAGTACTTATCTATTATAACACAAGAAATCAGAAAAAAAAATAAAAGAAATAATTTTTATTACCATTATTTAATATTTCTGAAAGGACAAAACAAACAATAATTCTCAATTAAACAAAATAATATATTAATTAATAATAATAATGTATTTGTACATTGTTCTCAAAAAGCATTGTTATGACTTAAGGAATCTAGAGTACTGCCAAATATTTCACATTCAGTTTTATAGATTTGTTTGATAAGGATTATTATCATAAGTATAGGCTACCTTAAATTTATGTTTGATATGTTGGTGTGTGCTGACCTAATTAACCTGCAGCTACGTATAGTGGCACATGCACACTTAGAGTCTCTTCTTAGTATAGATTTATTTTTATAGCACAACCCTTTTCTCTCCTTTTTAACCGCGGCAGGATTATTTCAGTCAGTAGAGTGCTTGACTACAGAACAGGAGGCGACAGGTTTGATTCCTGGGGCCGAACCAATACTCAAGGTCTTAAAATAACTGAGAAATGCAGGTACTGCCTTTACACTGCAAGCAGCTAGACCTTCGCGTGGCTCGGATGACCTCGTAAAATGGTGGTCCCGTCTCCAGTTGGAGACATAAGAATGGTGTCCCCAATTAGTACTTTTGGGCTGAATACCTTGTCACTCAAATAAAGTGCATTTTATCTTTCTTTTATACTCTTATATTTTCAGTCTTTCTTAAATTTTTAATCTGTCAGACAGTAAAAAGTTGAAGAGAAGATTAATGCATGGCTTAGAGCCCAGTGCTGTAGGGTTCTAACTGTGGTGTCCTATTAGGCTGTTAATTTCTGGTTAAGAAAATATTCAAGCTGACAAAATGCTTCCTAGTATCATATACAGCTTCATTACTACATGGACATAATGAAGTATCCTTTCTAGCAGTGAGTTTCCTTAGACCACAGCTTTTCAGTTGTTAGTCTACAAAAAGGTAAACATTATTGATGGAATATTTTTCAATTTGACAAGTTATTTATATATGTACCAGTAATAATTCAATAGCAGTTCTAACAGGTTGAGTACCTGAAACTTATTAAAGAGCCAAAAATCTAATGAAGGCAATAGTTGCAACAGCAATACAAAAGTGCTTGAAGGTATTAATGGACAGCCAAGCACTGCTTGTAATGTTAAAGAAAAAAATAGAAAGCATTTGACATTACTTTGTTCAGTATTTATTGAAAATAATCAACAGCACAGTATGCAGCTTCCTGATATTTCATGTTATAAATTTTTTATGTCCAATGTTTGCCACAAATGGAGAAGTGCTTGAAAACAGACCCCAAGTGGTTACTAATCTCCCTTTAAATTTGCCAATTTATTTGACAAGCAAACAAACAGAGGTCATTTTTAATTCTGTGGTGAATCTGCCAGCTTTGTCATGGCCTTATCTCCTGGCACTCACTCAGGCTCAAATTTATGTCCTGTGAGCCTATTTTATTTTTCAAGAAACATCTCTACCTCCTGGCCTGTAGGACATATTTTGGCTTCATTAACATCCCCTCCTAATGCTCCTGTACGTCTTAATACACTGAAGTGCTTTTTTCCACATTGTGTGTGGAGGTGTGTGTGGCCGAGTGGTTAACACCTTGAACTCTGGATCTGGAGGTCCAGGGTTGAAGCCTCGCCCATCGGTTGTTTTCTTAGACAGGGAACTTTTCTCCACTTTGTCTCTCTTCACCCAGGTGTATAAATGGGTACCGGTGACATACTGTTAAGGGATAACCCTGTGATAGACTAGCATTCCATCCAGAAGGGAGTAGCAATACTCCTAGGTGCTTCATGCTGATGAATTGAAACTGGGATAAGCTCTGGCCGTTTTGGGCCTTTGGCTTGTGTGTACCTTCACCTTCGATTTCCACATTGTATAAGGTGTTGCTTTACAGTCCACTCCCCTGCATCTCCCCTGCGCATTTTACTGACCTTCAATTCCACAAGAGGATATTGTTGATACCAATATTTCCCCTTGGAAGTTATCCTTTCCTACATGTTTGTGCCTTAGTAAACAGGTACATCACATCAAACCTGGCTTAAGAGCTGCAATTTTACTTGTTTGTTTGAATAGTCAATGAGGCACATAAAGTCCATAAAACATCAATAATTAAGTGCTTGCAAAATAATCACTTTTTTCTCTTCTAGAAAGCACATTCTGTTCAGGTATTCATTTTAGTTAGACAAACTAGAGCAGTTATTGACTTTAGTATATATTAATTTTAAACTCCTCTTCATACTGTTCAGCTACAAAATGAGAGTCAAGATTATTTATAGCTACAATTGGCAACAAAACTGTTGAGACATTGTACTCAAATAGGGTAACTTTAGAGAACAAAGCAATCCATACTCCTCACCCTCTCCTCTTTATTTAAAGTTGGGGTGTTTTCATAGGTAAACTCAAACAGTGGCACAGCATTGCATGGAGGGGATGGGGGAGGAAAAGCTATATTTTCCCCTTTTGAAGTCTGTAAAACGTCAGAAAGCACCTTTAGGGTGAAGTGTCTCAACTAATTTTGTCACCGATTATTGGTATTTGTTCTTTCTGATCATCTCGTCACACTACGAAGATTTTGTTGGACATACATGTACAGATTTTAATCAGATATTTTCAATGAATTTTAGTTATTTGGAGCTCTGTTATTGTGGGCCACCAGAGCAGCCATCAATCATAATCTCCAGGTTGCTGTTACCCACACATGGCACATATGTATAGCCAGCATTTTTCTTGACTACCACTAAGAATCAATGGAATGCATAGAGTGTAATCATGCATGGACCTTGGACCTTGTATTATTCACAATCTGATCATGAACATTTTGACTTTCTATCACCTGAAACTTTTGGAAAGCCCATCATTGGGGCAAGAGTGTTTCGACCGTCAATCTCACCTGCACTCCCTTACCTTTGGTTATGAAGTAGCAGTTATAGTCTAATTCTTTCCATCTGTGTACTTTAGTATGTCCATGAGGAAAATGGAGTGAGTAGGCCACCATTTGATGAGCAAGCTTATTTAAAAGGTGGTGCGCTGAGGGAAGGAGAGGACAAGTACA
Organism: Porites rus; assembly: GCA_964035705.1. Classification (NCBI taxonomy): domain Eukaryota; kingdom Metazoa; phylum Cnidaria; class Anthozoa; order Scleractinia; family Poritidae; genus Porites; species Porites rus. The sequence continues at coordinate 6,197,189 of OZ037998.1, forward strand.
ACAGAAATCAATTTAATCAGGCTGCCAGTGATGCAATTGGTGGAGATAGAAGTGTTCCAGATACAAGACATTCACAGTAAGGTTCATAAAGCTAAAGTGGACTGCAAAATTGAATCATGACATTTAGCACAAGAGGCGGTTTACGTGTATTTTTAGATGTGGGAGATTTATAGCCCATATGAGAGACCAGGAGACTGCTGCTATATATATCCAGGAAATTTCCAGACACCAGGAGAGTTAATTATGCACCTGATCTATATGTTCCATCATTTAATTAGTCTCCTTTTGATTAACAAGCACACATATGAGGCAAATGAAAGGCACAATCTTCAAGTAATGTGAGGCTTATCCAAGGTTGTGCTCTAATGAACACTGAAAGGAGCCAAATCTCTGAACTTGTAAAATCTAGGCTGCACAGCACATGATTTGTATGAAAAATCTGAGATTTTCTAGCCACCCAAGAGCAAAAGTTAGGTGCCAAGGGCTACAGGGCTCTGCTAGAGCACAGCCCTGTAATCTGTATGTCATTACATCCTATTTAACAATAATTCCCCTGAGCCTGAATGGGCTCTGAGTCAAGAGCTCATGAGGCCGAAGGCCGAATGGGCTATTGACTCAGACGCCATGAGGGCAAGAGGAATAATAATTTGTTTTAGGAAAATCCAAGTAGTTGGTCAAAAATATTGAGAATAGAAAAAAATTTAGCTACTTAAAGCTAGACTTTAATCCTTTTTGTCGCCAAAAAGCCGGCTCTTTTTGCTACTAGTGGGCTATAACATATAGCGTAGTAGTAGCTCAACCAATCAGAACGCAGCATTGATAATAGACCACTAGTTGGATTTTACTAAAAGTGGATAGTACATCCTGTCTGACTTATGATAACGAATGAAATTAACTCAAACCTTCAAAATGTTTTTGTTTGCTTTATCACTATGTCAGATGTCGATACCAACAGTATCCTGCAGATCTTCCAGCGACGTCTGTGATAATAACATTTCATAATGAGGGGAGATCAACACTTCTTAGAACTGTAAAAAGGTAAATTCTGCATTTTTCTGTTTTTTTATATGTGTACTTGTGAATTATTTGAAGCAAACAGTTTGAATTTAATAAATAAAATGTAATGTATTAATCTCCTTGTGTTTTTTTTTTTTTACTTCCACCAGCATTTTAAATAAAAGTCCTCCAAAGTTAATCAAAGAAATAATTTTGGTAGATGATTTCAGTGACAATGGTAAGCATAATTAAATTTGCAAAGTTCACACAGTCTTGAAAAGTCCTTGAATGTTAGGGGAGTCCTTGAAAAGTCCTAGAAATCCATTTTCTCTTCGAAAGTTTTTAAATTTTCTTCAACTTTGAGTGTAGTGGCCTGGAAAGTGTTTTTAATGCTTCTTATTAAAAGAAGAAGAAGTGAAAGGTGATTTACACAAAACGTTTTTTGTTTTATGCAAGAAGTATTCAAACTATCAAATTATTTAAGACAATATTAAAGTGAATTGAAAAATTTTCATTTTGATAACCTTGTACTATGTAAAGCACTTTATTTTATAATTTTAAGAAGTATAAATTAATAATCATAGTATACCAGTAATACCAGTAATTATTATAGCTGCAGCCACACTAGTGGCTGGTTGAATGTGAATATCATGTGGTGGCCCCTTGACTTTCCTACCAAATGGGCAGAATGACATCATGAAGAGGACAGCCAGGTTGCTCAGCTTGATGAATACTCAGTGGGGGATCCACGAGAGGGACCTAGGGGGCCTGCCCCCACCCCCCACCCTATTTTTAGATCAAACTGAGGCCCAAAGGGCCAAAAAAATGTTTTTGAGACCCCCCCTTATCTCAGGGTCTGGATGACCGTGCCCCCCCCCCTCCTTTTCTGGAGGTCTGGATCCGCCACTGAAACTGACAGTGTACAAATGCTATTAAAATGAATTACTTTTAATTTCTTTTAAAGGCTTGACCACTGAACCTTCATTACCAAACATGTATTTTGCCATCTTTTGATTTGCATGATTAGAAAAAATAATGTCCTCTTTGAATTAACCTTGTGGTGCCTTGTTTTCTATTTTTTGTGCTTTATTGCAAAATTAATTGTTAAATCCTTTTTGTTTTTTAGCTGGTGATGGAGAGCTCTTGCTTGGCGTCCCAAAAGTTAAACTTATTAGAAATGATAGAAGAGAAGGTACAAAAATTAATATGGCTTGCAGTATGTAGCCTGGCTTAGCCTTTTGTTCTCTATTATTATTATTATAGAAATTAATTTGTTATGATTTAGTTTATATAATGCAAATCATCGACATTGTTTATTTTATTTATTGTATTTCATATACCATAAACTGCCACTTATAAGCCCCCCCGGTTATAGGCCCACCTACATGCAAACAAAAAAATACATCCGATTATAAGCCCATCCGGATATAAGCCCCCCTCCAGTTTTTCTTGTTTTATTAATATTAAGCACTCTCAGAGAACACTATTACTTCAACAAATAACTAATGATGGCGGGGATGAGCTCTGAACTTCCGTTTTGTTGGGTTCCAGTTACGTTCGTGTTGTTACAGTTTTGATTTGTTTTGAAATTTAAGTGAATTTGATTTATTGCTGCCTTTTTAAGGCTTCAATAATGTAAGAGTGGTAAATTTAAATCATACGTCAATCAACAGTGCTGTTGCTCATTTCGAAACATTTTTTTTTGTCCGCTTATAAGCCCATCCAGATATGACCCTTCCCCCCCCCCCCCCCCCCCATTTATAAGCCCACCCAAAACCCCTTACGAACTTGTATATGCCCAGGGGTTATAAGCGGCAGTTTACGGTATTTATGTATTTATTTAATCATCACCTAAGATTTTTTGACATTTTCTTATTTCTGATCATTTTATTAGGTTTAATTAGATCTCGAGTGAAAGGAGCAGATATGGCATCAAGTAAAATATTAACATTTCTTGACAGTCATTGTGAATGTAATGTTGGCTGGCTAGAGCCGTTACTTCATAGGGTTGTTCAGGTAAGGAGGTATGCTTGTTAATTTGGTGAATGCTAAATGGCCATTTTTTGTGTCTAGTAGCCAGCCTAGCAAGCATTTCTAATCAAGTTATTGCGCGTTGCTCTCATCCCAACTTCGACGAACTCGCGCGGAAACGCTTGCTACGCAGGCTATGTGTCTAGAAGCTTTGATATGTATAATGCATTCTAGTGTTGAAAGTAAGGTTTCATCTAGTTTATACTCCAGATGTAAACGTACATGTACAAAGTAGGGAGGGATGCTATGTCCAAGCTTTGACTTAATACATAGCACATATGTAGACCCAGAGGAATCTAAGTCTGCATTTAACTGAAAATAGTGATTAGAGTTCAATAAGCTTTGGTACATGTAATAGTAATTCATGTTAAATACTGAAGAGTAGTTAGGGTCGACCACTGACTATAGTGATTAGGGTAAGCCACTTACCCGAAGTGGTTACACGTACACATACACGTAAATCTCTTTGTAACAAAATGTGGTCTAGCCGAGCTGTGTTTCACCTTCTCTTCTCCAACATATTATTTCAGGACAGAACAGTTGTAGTAAGTCCAATTATTGATGTAATCAACATGGATGACTTTAATTACCTTGGAGCATCAGCGGACATTAAAGGAGGTGAGGAATGTTGTACTGCCGTACTTCTGTACGTGTCGACAGTAGTTACACTTCGTGCATTCACTTAAAATAAACGCATAACAATGAGCCCACTGTGTAGCTAAGGTGTCCTCCGCGACCTTAAGCTCTCTACCAGCTCGGCTTGTGTGTATGGGCTATGCGGTTGGTGCGCACTAGGCTACACCCTTTAAAATCTACCCCCCCCCCCCTCCCCCCGCATTTATCAGTATGCGTATTCTTTACTGTTCTAAATACATGCAGAGTTATTTTCATGTTCTTGTGCTTTAGGATTTGATTGGAGTCTTCATTTTAAGTGGGATAACTTAACGCCAAAGGAAAAGAAGGCAAGAAGAAACACACCCATAGCGCCAATCAGGTAAGGTAGCGAGTCGTTCATTTTTTTACGGTCACCCAACTAGTTTAGCTTTTTAGTTATTTTGGGTGTCCCACTACTGTATGTAATGTTTATTTATTTATTTAATTATTTATTTATAATTATATTCTTGTAAATTCTTCTAGTTGTCTATAGTAGTAGAAATAAACTGTTGTTTTTGTAGCTGTCCAGCCACTCCATTCGATATCTACGATTCAAATTTTTCAGTCAGCCATTCAGCCGTTCACGATATCCGTTCGAACGGCTTATCCGCTCGTTTTTTCAGCCGTTTGAACTGGTACCGTTAGGAACGTATCCGCGTGAGAGGTCAAAATTGTTTTAAGATTTCTAAGACCTCGACTTCTGAAACGTTTTGTCAAACTTCACTGAATCAAACCAGTGACCGGCTTTTGCTAAGCAGAAGAGTGCTCTATTGATACTTACGGTGAATGATCAACGTAAGTGTCATGTTTTCATAAAACACTAGCAATGCCATGCACATTTAAAGAATCGTCCTTCAAAATAATTAGAATGTTCCTTCAAAGAAGGTACATCTGTCATATTTTAGTAGAATACTTGGAAAGTGAACAGTCAATTAAGTTTTTGGTCGTTATCGTTTGACAGATGAAACCTGGAGGTAAATTTTTCAGCTAGTAAAATATTCCGGCGCTCGTATTTGATATCTGCCAAGCGCGGACTAGATGCGGATTGTTCTAGTCTGCTTTTCTCTCTCGCGGCGGCGAGAGAGAAAAATGAGCTGTAGTCCCTCATTTTTCTCTCACCCCGCCGCGTGTCGCCTTTTCTCTCGTGGGGTGATTTTCGCGCGCGCTCACGCTTCGCTCAATCTACTATCCCTGAGGAAAAATGGGGGACTACTCATAGTCTACCTTTTCCCAACGTATCTGTTTTACATGTTACATTCGTCCCCAGGACTCCGATGATAGCTGGAGGGCTGTTCATGGTGGAAAAGGCTTGGTTCGAGACGCTGGGGAAGTACGACGTCATGATGGATATATGGGGAGGAGAGAACTTTGGTGAGCTTGTTGATAAAACGAATAATATAAACGTTGTTAACGGGGCCTTTTTTACTCATTTACTCATAATATATGTTGACTGTTTGCAGAAATCTCCTTCAGAACATGGCAATGTGGAGGCAGCATGGAAATTATTCCTTGTTCAAGAGTTGGTCATGTGTTTAGAAAGCGACATCCTTATTCGTTTCCCGATGGAAACGCCAATACCTACATGAAGTAAGTTGTGAATAATACTGTCGTAATATTTTATTAATTGCAGTCAAACCTGCCTGGTTTATGCGGACACTGAGGAACCTTAGACAGTAAAATATTCTGTAAAATGTCTACAATTTTTCAAGCCAGAACAAAATTTTAACCTCAGCATTTGTAATGTTTCTTATTTGTTAGAACGTAAAATTGCTGTATTGCGGCTCTTTATGAAGGAATTTATTACTGATTTATCTAGAAACACCCGTCGTACGGCTGAGGTGTGGATGGATGAGTACAAAAGATTTTATTACGCTGCTCGTCCGATGGCCAGGAGTACAAACTACGGCAGGTAATCATCTATCATTAAAATGATTTTCAATCCAAAACCGCCGCTTAGTCAAAACAGACGATCACGTAGACAATCCAGCAAACCAATCAGAGCTTGAAACAAAAGCATGTAGCCGTCGAAAAGGGCGGGAAAACTGGTTTTTGTTTCACTCATGATTGGCTGAAGTGGCACGAGTGTTTTTCAGCCAATCGCATCTTGTGTATTGCATTGCTGCACGATGTAATTGGCTAAAAACATCTCGTGTCACTTAGTTTACCTATAAGAGGAAACATTACAATCACTGGCGATGCGCACGCACGTGTTTTACCTTGCGTCAAGCCATCGTGTTGTATTAAGTTCAATTTCTACCGGTTTCTGATTTATGTTAGTTTGCTAAAACAATTGATTCGTTTTTAGTTTTCTACTCAGTCTTAACTGAACAATAAAACTTAAGAGAACATTGAAGAACACGTAAAGCTGTACAAAACAACTGTTTGTGGCATTGTTCCTTTTCAGAACAGTGCTAAAAACGTTATAAATGTATTTTTAGGAAAGTGGTCAATAACGAAGCCATGCCCTTTCTTTTCAGTGTCAAGTCCAGAAAAGAACTACGCGAACGCCTAAAGTGCAAGTCTTTCAAGTGGTATTTGGAGAACGTTTATCCAGAACTACAGTATGTACATATTGTACCTTGTTTCTGGTGTCTATAGGGAGAAGTATCCATGTTTATTGATGCTTAAAAGTATAGTGCGTACTTTTTGATCGCCGGGAAGCTGCTCATATCATAAACTTTTTTGTTTGGCTCTTTTGCTTTGTCTATTTGTTTGTTTTTTAATGTAATTTGTTTATAATCTTTGAACTTAACATTTATGACCGATCCACGGCATTTCGGGAACAGGTGTCATACAAAAGGTGGACTACCTTATCAAATTTTTCATGTGTCTTTAAGGAAACTTGTGTTAACTGATTTTGCGCCATTCTTTATTCATTAATTTACCTGATTTCTTCTTATTGGTGTTTTAAAATGACAAAAAATAGTCATTAAAATATGACACAAAAAAAGGAAAGTGACACTCCCACTTTGATATTATCGAGTCTAGCATCGCATCTCAGTTCACCGGATTCGTATTCTCGGCAAAGGTGTGGAACTACCACGCGGTCGAGGCTCATGCATGCCGCGCAAAGGCTCCTGGGAGGACGTTTGGGATGTTCGCCCATGAGCCTCGACTGCAAGCTAGTTCTAGTTTGCCGCCGAAAATTCCAAAGTGGTTTATTTGAGATGAACTCTTTTTTATTACTCGTATTTTTATTTCCTTGCAGAATTCCTGACTCGCAAGATGTAGCGTTCGGTGAACTCAAACAGGGGAAAAAATGTTTGGATACTCTTGGTGGCCAGGCAGGCGGTTCTGTTGGCATGTTTGATTGTCACGGCCAAGCAGGGAATCAGGTAATTGTTCTGAATAACCTTATCTGACACTCACTTAACAAGGAAATTTGTCACATTGTTTGCATTTATTTTGTCACAACCTGTAAGAGTTCAGATTCACTTGCTTCCAGCCTCTTTTTCAATACGAGGCAAAGAGCGAAGTTTTTGTCGTGAAAAAAGATTTGTTCTCATTCAAATAAAACCCATTTTACGTGAAAGATTTAACGAGTGAGGGTTATTGGAAATCTCCAGTGGTCTATTTCCTTTAAAATTTATGAAAAGTGTCACCCTCCGTAAGCAACTGAGATAAGGAAAATTTTTGTCTTGCATTTTTCACAGGAGTTTGCTCTCACGAAAAACAACTTTGTCCGGCATCATGATATGTGTTTAACGTTAAAGGACGCCACTCCAGGGAAACCAGTCATTATTGAAAGCTGCCGAGACGGAGATAACAAACAGGTTGGTTCTTCTGTGCAATGGCAAGGGTTTTTTCAGTTTCCTCCAGTCACGTTGATAGCCAAAACTGGACATATTTGGGTTAGCTGACCTTGGGAATAAAAGCAAGGTAAACTTAGTATGGGTAATGTTTTGGTATTACTGAAACTACATGGTTGCGATCGGCAAGAAGCTACCAACCAATCAAAAACTAAATCGCTGGTTAACAAACCTAACCAGGAACTTCAACGAGACTAATTAACGAAGGTCGACTCTAACATCTTAAACACGACTAAGTAACTTTCAAAATACTTCACAACACACACATTTGGAAGCGTCTTTGTCCATGGAAAAGATCTTCAGGCAACTATTGTAACATTTCTTTTCTTTTTCAGGTTTGGGAACACACACCTCAGCGCTTGTTACGTCACAAACAATCAGGACTGTGTCTGGATAGTAAAGACGTTAAGAGTGGAGAGCACGTGACCACAGACAACTGTGATAACAACAAATACTCCCAAATATGGCAATTCTCTCTCACTATGGTATAACATTAACAGTATTCTAGTATTCGAATAAATCTCTAATGTACTGTAAAATAAGACATTTTCAATAAAAACAACAACAACAACAAGCCCAGTGTTTCCAGAACGGCAAACTGAGGCCTGGTAACGAATAGTTTAGATCGCGTTGTAGGCATTCCAAAGAATGGGGGAAAGAGGAAATTCCCGACTGCTCTTACATTGCGTTTCCGCATGCGCAATTCACCTTCCTTCCTCCTTCGTTTCCTCTTCCCGTTTCGTGGAAATCTACTCAAGGCCGAAAAGTAGAATAGGCCATTTTGAGTTACAAACACCCTCGTTTTCAAAAGTCTAACTTTAAGCTTTCCTAGCGAATGTGAGATTTATTTGCTTGAGAATAACAATTCATTTGTGTATCAAAGACTTAGCGCTTTAACTCGTTTTTAGAGAAAATGATCGGTGTAACTCGAAAGTGGCCTGTTGAATTGGCATCCTGATATTGGGCCGCGGCTTGCCAGCAAATATGTTACTTAACTTAAGTTCAAGTTAAAAGATGAATATTTTTCCGCTGTAGTTTTTAATGAGAAAGAAGCGTATCCGTCGATAGTGTAAATTCTCTTATCCGATCTTACTCTTTTCTATTAAAAATCTTTTATAAGGAAACCAAACGAACAGTGATATAGATATTTTGTAAAATTTTGTACATCATCATGTCAGATCGATTGAGAGGCAGTTGAAAAAAAATGATATACTATCTGCTTAAAAAGGATTGTTACGATCCTAACGTTTTTATTGTAATAAATTAAGAGTTCATATGATCTCTTGAATTAACGAATTACTTCTGAAACGGCAAATATTGTTCTTCAGCTTGTTTTCTTTTTTGCAGTGTTGAACTTTTATTTTATTTTAGGAGTGTTTTTCTATAGAATGCATATGTTTAGTGTACAGTTTGTCGAAAATTGAACTTTTGTAGAATCTGAATAAAAACTGAATTGCAGCTCCCCAAATAGTGTTTTGCCTGTTTGTTTGGTTTGGATTTTTGAGTAACACCTTCAATCTTACTGTGCACAAAGTCACTGAACTAAAGATTCGTCAAGGTGTACCCATCCACGACGGTAAATTCAAAGTGACATCATCCACAAGAGGGTCCCATCAACGACAAGCAATTTTTTTGTGACGATTTTTATTTGCGTGTGTAAAAATTAATAGGACGGCGATAGGCACGAAAATGGCTCCATCCTACGCTTATCTCTTCATAGGAAAGTTGAAGAACGCGTTCTAGCTAGTGCTGCTACCCACTCTCCCCTTAGAGTTGGTAAATGGCGGGATTAGAGTGCGAGAGTACTTTTTGCAGCGGAGCGACGAAGGATTTTCGCTTATTCTTCTCATGGCATAATTTTCACTAGTGCTTTTGTGATCTTTGTTAACAGTTATGTACGACAAAACCTGCCAGCTAAGCAGACTACAGCTATCATAAGAAAATCGCCACAATAACATGAATCCCAGTTATGTCAGGCAGATTTTTCGCTGACAATCACTTGACCCAGGAGGCCATGATAGTTTACTGGAGCGGGCCTGTACACCCAGCCTGGCAATATGATAATCTGTATTTTCAACTGCATTAACTTTACCAACTATCCAGCATACCTTAAAGAGTTATTTCACTTTAGAACCGTCTGACTATAGCCTAAGAGGTACGAATGTGTTAATCTTGCCAAAACCTAAAACAACCGCATATGGCCTCAACTCTTTTATGTATGCCGAAGCGAGATATTGGAACTCACTTCCTGATTCTTTTAGGAGAACCACAACAGGGGCACCCAAAGTCAATTTTTGGAAAGTATCCGTTGTTCGGAAGACGATTTGAGATCTAGAATTCTAGGAACATTTGTTGTAAAATTTCTTGCTTGCCTGCCTCTCTTAGGATTTTCGAACATCTAAAATATGGTATAATTGCCCATTTTCAACGGATTATTACCCTGATAAGGTCACCTAGAATTTTCGGGAGCCTTTTTTCTGGCTGAAATTTTCGAAAAGGTAAGTTTTGATCCCTCTAATTTTCGGATCACTAGACTTTCAGCTAGGAAATCCTAACAGATGAAAAATTTTTAGGGGATAAAAATATGCCTATACCGACCGTATAAATACTAAAATACGTTCAACAATGCCATGTTTAAGTGGTTTTGAACTATATTCTCGTTGGGCGCCCCTGACCACAAGCCCAAAGGAATTTAGGCGTTTACTTTTTTCCTTAGCTTCATAAATTAAACGTTCTCTATTACTACCAGTTTGTGTTTTTAGGTAAATATGTTTTTAAGTGTGATATTGTATGTGTAATTTATCGGAGATACTGCTTGGCTACTCTTAAAATCCCAAGTTAAATAAATTTATGTCCCGAAAATATTTGATTCAACACTCCGTGAGTCGCACGAGGGGAAGCCATAAATTTAAATTTCGCGTGCCAAAAGCAAATAGAGACATTTTTAAATTTTCGTTTTTTCCAAAAACTATAGCGGACTGGAACTGCCTCCCTGAGGCCATTGTTTCATCATCAAACTTTTAAATATAGGTTAACAGCTTTTCTTAAATAATAGTTATATATAGTTTAATGTAGTTTTCTTTATTTATCTCTTATGTCATTATTTTATATGTTGATATATCTGTATTTTATTCATTTACTTATTTTTATTTATTTATTTTTTTGTTTGTTTTTATTTTTACGGTTGGTGTGATAACCTAACGGTTTTTACCGACCTAATACATGTAAATATAAATGTAAAATGTAAAAAATAAAACCGAACTCAAACGAACAACTAAATACGATTGATTTTCGCAGCTTTCTTAGGTCAAATTCGAGTACAATAAATCACTTTCTCGATCAACTAGTTTCATGTTATTGCCTTTTGAAAAGATAACGAAAGTAAACTAGAACAAGAACAAAACCTGTGTTACACGAGTTTATAAGAGTAGTCTTAACATGAGTGTCAGGCCTCCTAGGGGGCTAGGGGAGAGCAGATTTTAGATGGTGGAGGGGGGAGGGGGAGGAGAGAGAGGAAGGCCTGACCGACACAAACCATTTCAGCGAGCCGTGTGATTTGGCAGGATGTGGCGGCGATTGGATAACACACAATACCCTCTGACGTCACCGACCAGAAGTAAATACTAGTAGAGCTGTCAGGATCTCTCCTTTCGCTCTCTTCCTTTTTCGCTTCTCAATCAGAAACGCACAGGCTAAGTCTAACGTAAACGGGGCTATAGCTTTGAAGTGCTTTCCCCCTCTGGTGTTATTCGTCGTCAAGAGATCTGGGTACGAGATTCACACTACTTGCTTTCAACTTGCTTTCTTGGTCGGAGGAATCTAAGATCGATGGCGTCAAGTAGGAGGCCGACTAGCATGGAAGACCTTTTCAAAAAGCAAGACAGAGAGATACTTGCAGATACTATTACTTATGGTTCAGGTGGAATTAGGTTCAAGGGAAATGCAAGCGACGCTCTTTTTCTATTGAACCAGCTCAGGTTCGAAGGAGAAGGGGGATTTTGCGACATGATCCTGGAAGTAGAAGGAAGACAATTGGCCGCTCATCGATGTATTTTGGCGGCAAGCAGCCAATTTTTTTATAACATGTTTAGCAGTGGTATGAAAGAATCGAACCAAACACACCTTAAGTTGCATTCGGTTAGCTTCGACTCAGTGTCGCTCATTCTTGATTATTTTTACACGCGAGAGATTGTTATAAACGACGACAACGTGTTGGAGTTGCTCAACACAGCAAGCTTTCTTCTTGTCACCCCAGTAAAAAAGGCGTGCATTAAACTTCTCCACAGACAGTTAAGCGGTGAAAATTGCTTCAGTATCCTACAAGTAGCTGAGAAGTTTGGCGCAAGTAATCTTGCGAAGACGGCAAGCAGCGCCATTAAATCGAACTTTTTCTCTGTGGTGAACAATGACGAATTTGTTTCCATTTCAAAGAAGAGTCTGATAAACTTCATATCTAGCGATGAAATTCAAGTGGAAAGGGAGGAAGAGGTCTACCAAGCTGTACTGAAGTGGGTTAAGCATGATGAAGTTAATCGTGTCTCAGATTTACCTGAATTACTAAGCCATCTCAGAGGGAAGTCTTTGCCTAAAGGGTTCCTAAAATCTGAAATGACCAAAGAGCCACTTCTCGCTGCCTTCTCCAGTCTTTTAGAACCTTCCAAGAGCAAGACCGAAACAAGAAGGACATGTGGGGATCATGGAAGGGGAACAGGCACTGATGACAAACCAGAAGCTGAGAGGACAAGACCATCTACTGAATTGCATGATGTCTTGATTGGAATTAGTTCTATACTGTTTAGTTCCCAAAAAGCATTCTGTTATGATTTGGACAAGAAAGAAACATTTGTTCTACCAGAGATTCCTGAGGTGCATTCCACTCCAAAAGTGGCAGTTGTTGGACGCTCTCTGTACATAATTGATGGGTTTAAGTTTCATCGTGTAAATGGCCCCACAAAATTAAGTGCTTTGTGTCTTGATGAAGTGCAGAATCAGAAGTCTTCTCTTAGTTTTAGTATGTACCCACAATGGAAGACTAAAAGACCTTGCACAGATAGCAGGACAGAGGCTTCCGTGGCGGAACTTAATGGGCTGTTGTATTACATTGGTGGATGGCATGAAGATGAAATTAGCTGTAAGACAGTGGAGTGTTACAATCCTGAAATTGACAAGTGGGTGTTCTGTGCAAGCTTAAACACTTCCAGATCTAGGTCAGGCTGTGTGACAGGGAATGATCACATTTACATCATCGGTGGTGTGACAGTTCTTGAGCCACTGAATTTTAGATCACTTCTTTCAAGTGTTGAAAGGTTTGTTTGAGTTACTAAGAAGTTTTTAATTTATTTCTTACAGTGAAGTTATACAGAATATATAGATAAGTTATTGTCTACCTTGGCACATTGCCCGGGAGGGCACTTGGGTATTTTTTGGGTGGGCATGTGCCGCCCGGGACTCCAAATTAGCACCCCGTTCTAAACAAATTTCCCCTAAAATTGATACCCCGTTCTAGAAATGGGCCAATTTTTTACACTCCGTTCTAGAAAGTTTGTCAATAATTGAAATAGCCCTGTTTTTTTAAAAAGATATTTCTTTATTTGTTTGACTTATACATCAAATAAATGCTTCTTCATAATCAGCAACAATTTTAAGCAGAAGATAAATGGCTGCTTACAAAATGACTGGAGCTTTCGTGAATTTGAAATATTATACCCCATTGTAGAAAACGCCCTCTGAAATGGATACCCCGTTCTTAATCAGGAGCTTCAAAATCACAACCCCGTTGGGCGGCACATACCCGTATAGGTAATGTATGGGAGTACTCCCCCGGGTACATTGTAACAGTCTACAGTGTCAGTCAAAATTGTTGGGACACTTTACTGTCTTCTTTACCCTCCCAATGTTGGTGTGCAAGATTTGGTGAGTTAACCGTGATAAACAACATTGGGAGGACGAGGAGACGCTGGCCAGAAGTAAAAAAACAGCATTCAGTGGAAGTGTCCCAACTATTTGGTCACCCTTTGGGAATTATGGCATATTGACTGCTCAATACAGATTGACCGTTTATACAGGTTTGACAAACGTGAGAGTTATTCAAGAAAACTGAAGATGGTCAATGAGTGAAATATTTATCCCACAACAAATTGACCTCCACCTGTTTCTACCTCTTCTTGGGCCAAAAATAAACGGTTAAAGACCACTTGACGCCACACACAGTACGACCTGTTGCACTAGTATGATATGTTTTCTCAAAGTGACCGTTTAATAGAGGCGAAGACAATAAAAAATCATTCATTGGGACCTTAGAAAAGGGTAACCGCTTAATAGAGGTACTCTTAATACAGGTTCGACTGTAGTCATGAGTATTACTATTATAAATTATTATTATTTATTAGTATTATTATTAGATAATAATGAGCTAAGTTCAATAAATCAGTCAGTAATTTATTCTTACCCAATTCTCATGAACCTGTTGGTTGCCTTCGGCAGGTATGATCCAGAAGCGGATTCTTGGTCATACGTTGCCAGTATGAAACAGGCAAGGGAACGATTTAGCTCTGTATACTTGAATGGCAAGATCTACGTGATTGGGGGGCATCTTCCTGATTCAACCAACTGTGAAGTATACTCTCCAAACACTGATGAGTGGCATTCCATTGCAAGTCTACCTTATCCTGATCCTGTAGGGCATGCTATTGTAGCAAAAAATGAGATTGTGGTTCCCTTGTCACCTTACAGAAGTCATGATTTCCCCCATGAAGCTTTGAAGTATGATGTGCAATCTAATGCATGGCAAAAGGTAGACCATTTTGGTCCAAACAGAAAGTTGGCATCTTTTACTCTCTGTACCATTAAGCTGCCTGCAATGTTTCTGCAAAGGTTGCCCAAAGCATTAAATTTAGAATATTTTCTTGAAGACTCTAGTGAAGGTGATACAGAAGTGGAAGAGGATTCTTGAAGAAGTGATAATGATACAGTTTACGTTTCTTTGGATGGCGTGCTGTGCATGCCTTTCATGTCTTTCATGTTTGGGCATTTGATTCCAGCGACGATAAAATTATCCCTTTTGGTAAACAGCTTAAAACCTTCTCTTAAGTAACCAGCAGCAATTTAAATGTTCTTGAAGCAAAGCCTGAAACAAAAATCCTAATGATGCTGACAGTTTCAATGACTGGTAGCCATCTTTATCAAAACTAAAAACATCACAGGTGTCAGTAGCCCTAAGTAGGCTTCTGAAGGTGTTTATTGCAACAAAATGCACAAAGCCACTCTGTCAAGGCCACTCCTCCCTCCCCCCTGCTTGGGGGTGGAAATCACTTGGGTCCCCATATAGGAGATAACTGGTATGCTCCCTCTTCCCTGTTCATGGTAGGAGTGTCAGCATCATTAGGATTTTTCTTTCGGGCTATGCTTTAACCCTTTAAGCCCCGGTATCCACATAGAAATTCTCCAAACTGATCTCCATACATTTCCTTAAAGAATTAGTTGTGAGAATTTGAAAATAGATCAAGGCATTTTCTCTTGGGTGATCATTTTATTAATTCTCATAACTTATCTCTTGACAGTGTATGGATATTGTTAAGAGAAAATTGATCTTTGTCACTACTGGGACTTAAAGGGTTAAAAACATTTGAATAGATATGTGAAAGTTCTAGCCTTATGAATTTCTTCAAGAGTTTAAAGATTTCAATTTTAAGATACCAGTACATCGTTAGGAGAAAAAGCTAAGACACAATCCATCAGGAAATTGAGTAATTTTAATTTTCAGTGGACAAAACCCTTGTACCAGAATAATTTAAAGCATATTGCCGTCTTTTTTTACATTTTTCAAGGGCTAAAGATGTAATTAGTCATCTGTAATAACACCAAAGAAAATTTCTTATGGGAGCCCGAGTAAATAAATGTCATATTTCACAAAATGACATCTTACACATGAAATGTGTAGAATTTTACCTGTGTTTTCATAATTCTTGTGAAATTTGAAATTTATTTTCTCGGATTCAAATAAGAAATTTTCTTTAGTGTTACTACAGCTGACTAATTACATCTTTAGCCCTTGAAAAATGTAAAAAAGAATGCAATAATCCTTATATTAGTCTGTTACAAGGTTCTTGTCCACTTAATTCTTTATAGAAAAGTATGGACATCAGTCTGGAGAATTTGTATGTGGATATTTGGGCTGAAAGGGTTAATTTTGAGGACTCTGTTTGTTCTATATTTTGTTAATATTTTTGAGGTTTTCACCATGTCTTAATCAAGCATTAACATTTTCATTTTTTTCTTGTTAGATTTTACCAGTTACTTACTGTTTTTAACCATCGTGGCCTGCTAAGGAAATATTTTATGCTTGTATTTTATTAGTTCCTGAAAGTTCCACTAGAACGCAATGACTTGATGCAAGTTTACAAAGGTCTTGCCTACAACGCACAAGCGGAATTTATCATAATCTTGCATACGATAGTCCCTGCCAGATGAAAATAATATTCTCGGCAAGAGACTTAAAAGGTGTCAGTGACTTCTCTCAGACACTCTATTTTTATTATTAAGCTAATTAAAATAACCATATAAAGTTTTAAGGTATGAAACAATCGTTAAAGTGGTTCATTTGATACACTGTTAAAGTCCACAAGTCTAGCTTCCATGGGATTGTTGAGGTTGATCGCCAAGTACAAAAGGTCGCTATCTTGATTTCTAGCTATTTTTTAATAATTTGTGCCAACACTAACCTGTGTACACCCCCTCCACCTCCATCCCCTTTAAGGAAATAAACTCCGCAAAAAATCTGGAAATGGGCTTTTTTCCTGAGTGGAGGGGGCAGTTTTACACCTTACAAAGTTATTGCAGCAAAAACTCTAAGAGGCCAAGACTAGATTCATGTTGATAGTACTACCAGCGGACCTTGAGAGTGGGCGCTTATTCGAGGCTGGGCACTTATTAAATTTTCACCATTTTCAGCAAGACAGTGAAGTATGTTTATTTTGCAACAAAACAATAAATGCTAATAACAAAACGTGAAGAAGTAACAAAGCAAGGTTTCTGTAAATACTCTGAAGAAAACTAGGTGGGGTGGGGTTGAGCGCTTATTTTAGTTTGATTGGGTAGAGGAGGGGGTGGGCGCTTATTCGAGGCTGATGGCTTATTAACTTTTTCTGCCTTTAGGATGGGCGCTTATTCGAGGTGGGCAGTAATTCAAACAATCAATCAATCAATCAACTTTATTTAAACACGGTAAATAGCTCAGCAAGCTGGTTTTCAGACATGCTGTGTGATAATCACAATTCATAAAAATTAAGACTAGTGATTAACTAACAATAATTAGCACAAGAATTGACAATTTTATCTGTTCCTAAACGTAACTATCTAGCTTATTCGAGGTTGGGCGCTTATTCGAATGAATACGGTAACTTTTCTATATGCTGACCCTGAACTTTAAAGGAATTATGTATCGGATAATTCTACTGAAAACCTACAAACCTGCCCAATTTTCAAGGCAAATTTGATCAAGCTTATAGAAACCCTTGTAATGAACTTTTAATATAGAACATTTTTTAGTGTTTATTGATCTGTCCTCTACGCAATCCATATACAGAAAAATGCCTACAGTCATTATTTTGCTCGAGAAACAGTAAACCATAAGCGCAGGTAGGCCCTTTTGTAACCAATTTCGAGTTTAAGCATTAGGGCCCCTCTGCCTGGAATTCCATTCTTGATAATGATGTGAAGCTGTCATCCTTATATATGTTCAATAGTAAATTATATTTGAAAGATACTAAATAGAAACTGTTTTGTGCGATCAATATATGGACATTAATAATAATAATAATGTACTTTAATATTTTTGTCACCACTGTTAAATACTTATCAAATGAATTTTGTTTATTCATTTACTTATTTAGTAACTCCTATTTTTCTACGGCATTAACATTTCTTTCTCTTTTTTCTTCTTTCGCCGCCTACGGTTACACTAGCTGTACCGTGGGTGCCAGAGACTTTTCTTGGGCGGTTTCCGGTCGTTGTTCGAAGATGTGTCGAAACACGGAAGATCCCTGCTACACATGAGAAAAAACCTCTGATACCCAGGGTACACCAGCCGTTTCACCTATGGGCAAATGACTGTTGCCCACGGGGAAGGAACTTTTTGTGTGTGTGACCGACTTTCCCAAAGTAAAAATTGCTTGGGAAAATTTCCCCGGATACATCGAAAAGAACAAAAGAATTACCCATGACAATGACAGTTCCCCAGGTAAGTTCTATAGGTTAATAGCGGAGCCTGCGCGCAAGGCAGAGCCTCCATTGCTATAGAAATTTGAAACCTATCGATGCTCATTTGATTATGAAGTCAGCGTACGCCTCATGCCCGTATATACAGACTCTGGGGGTAGGGAAAGGGAGACTCTGCAAGGGAGGGGACGGGGAAGCTACAGCTTGCGTTTGTCTTGGCGTAAAGCTTATCAGTTCGGCAGCAAATGGAGTTGTTGCTGTACAAATATACTTTAAGGCTTTGCTTTTAGCTTGTCACTCTTTTTGTCACGCTCCAGGACCAATCTTTTCTCAGATTAGGCAAAGTTTTGACAGATTTATTCATGCGTCAAAACTTATGCAGCATCTTGAAGTTTGTTTACCGACAACTGCATAGCCTGAGAAAAAGGCCGACATTTACAGTTTCCCCGCGAAATGAACTGTGAGGAACGACTGCAGAAATTCCATACTGATGACGAGCCACTGCCTAGATCCGGATAGTGCTTCTGATTGGATGAATTTTGCATTTGTTTTAACTGCTATTAATTTAAAAGCATCCATTGGAAGAATGAAAAAAACGCCTCGCTCCCTTTTTTTGATAAGTTTTATTCGATAGCTTGAGGAACAGCTGGGACTTCCTGCCTGGAGGACTCGTGACCCTCGCTAGCGCAACAAATGGTGAAGCACCCGGCCCGAAAATCATCGCTCATAACGCAGAGTATCAACGGGTTAATAATGTGTTTGAGGTAAAGCATGGTGAGCGTTATCAGGTCCACGTACATAAACCAAGGCTTGGTAATCAAATCAGGGACGAATTCTCTGATCAGCATTATCATTGCGCGGGGAAGGTAACACAAATGAAACCCTACCACAATCACCACTAACATTCTGACAAGACGCTTCTTCTGATGAAGACGCTTTTTTAAGGCTTTCCATTGCAAAGTGTTTGTCTTGAAAGATTTCCCATAAATTCCATCTTTGGCTCTGAGCACACGAATGATGTCCACGTACCGTACTAACTGCAACACTAGAGGCACAGCAATGAACAACACGACAAGGTAGATTTTGTATGCAATTCTATATTTATCACTAGTGAAAACTAGAGAACAGTAGTAATAACCGTCGCCTGCTAGTTGGTTCTTGAGAAAAATCATCAAAGGTACCCCAGCTGCCACGTAAGAAACCAACCATATCACCAGCACGACAGTCTTGGCTCGTTTCAGCGTTATCTTCTGCTTGAAGGGAGAGGCGATGGCGCGATGCCTTTCAAACGCGATTACGGTGTGCGTGTTGACGGACACTGCTACGAAGACATCTTGCAGAGGTGCGAGAACATAGCACATGGCGTCTCCGAAGATCCATCCGCGAAAAGTTTCGATGATCCTCGATGGGGCTGCGAGGACGCAAACACCCAAGTCAGCCAAGCAGATATTGGCAATCAGAAGATTAAACGCTGTTCGCATATACGGCCAACGTATCAAAGTCGCCATCACAAAACTGTTACCAAGAAGACCGAAAAAAATGATCAGCGAGAAAAACAACGTGGTAAAAATGTAAAAGGTCGTACTGATGTCATTTGTCGGTGATGGAGTAGAGTTCAGGGCAGTGCTGGTATTCTCTCCGGTTGCGTTCATGGAAGGCTGTACTAGTTCGTTCTGTGCGGTGATATTCATTGTCTTCTCTATGTTGCAATACAGAAAGGTACAGTTTCGATTTGCCAGAGGTCAGCTGCTTTATGTACTATGATATAGCGTCCTTTGTTTGATTAAACTAAAATTGATTGCCGTCAATATATGACTGAGCCTCCTCCTCTTTATTAGATGTATTTATTATTACTGAAACTAGGTGTAGTTCTAATATCTGTCAAAGATAACAATTGTTTGCACTAGGAACAAAATTGGCCCCAAAGCAATATTACAAAAGACCCGAGCATGGCAATTCACAATCCACCCGCCCTTCTTAGTATAAAGATGGGAAGGTGTAAAATACATTTATAGAAAAAGAAAAGGAAAAGCAGAAATAAGATTCACCTGATAACGGAAAATAGCTGAGATGTGAACCAGTGAACTTTAGGGATATTGACGGATATGTCACATAGTTTAGCTGCAATGGCGTTCGACGAAGAGTGTTAGGGACAACAAAACGATTTAATTTGAATAAATTAACTTTTTGATATTAAAAACAAGTTAGAGACTCTTCCGATTAAAATTACTCTATTAAGAGAAATTAAAATGACATCCTTAATTTAGAGAAGAAGCATTATATTATTGATGACTGCTGAAGTCCAGATGTGAGTCGTTAAATAAGCCTCTTTAATTAAAATGGTCCATGAACTATTAAAATCAAAAAACGAAAAAACAGCATCGTGTGCATGCGCAATACCTTTGGTTAATGGCTTAAATCGTTGTCGGCTTAGCTCTTGCAAAGAAAATTAAAACATGAGATCAATTAGTAAATGCTAGAGAGAGGAGAAAATAGGAATATTAGACCACTAAACGTGAAAAAACCCTTCGGCGATCTGCAAAACAGATCAGGGCTTAATTAAACGTAGCTAAGAAAGCTGGAATGAAATGTAAAACTGTCAACTGGTATTTTTTCATGGTGAAAGAAAAAGATCAGTTACTGTTACACTCAGTATTTAAGGCTAGGCCGTACTCGTCACTGAAGTTGTCCTCGATCGTATTTTTGCCTTTCAGGTCTCTTTATACCAGAATTTAAGACCTGCAGTTTCCTATGGCTGTCCAAGCTAGGCATACTTTTAAACGGGCAGAAAGCTTTGGTTTGTTTTTTTTTTTAATCCCCTTTCAAAGCTAGTAACTTTGTATTTTCATGGCGATTTTGAGCGTTGTTTTGTCGTGATGCGAGACTGAATTATAGAACATTATTGATATTACAAAGCAGTCACAACTGGCTTCATCGGGAAATACTTCTGGTTTTATATTACGCTGTGGCTATAGCCAAGCCCAGGATGCCAAGCAGCCGGGAAAGGCCTTAAAAAAACTTAGACAAAAGACTCGTGCTTGCACTTGCCATACCAAGGCGGATAAAGGTTGGGCGGTGAAACGAGCGCGTCCGAGCAAAAAGGTGTGATGCAGTGGACTGGGACTATACTATGCTTAGAAATGTCGCTTGTTTTCGACTTCGGTCAGGGCGATGAGGTTTGTATGGTTTGCACATTAGACACTGCCGCTGTCACTGAATTATGGCAGCTTGATTTGTTTTCTTGCACTTCTTCCTCGTTCCTTTGTGCTGGTACGCTGTCTCCGAGAGGCAAATGTTGCTATTTATTGCGGGAGGTTTAGTTAGAGGAGACAAACATCTCTTTCAAAGGGTTTCTTTTATTACTTCAGATTACTTCCATGACTCTACCACTGAATTAAATTTTCGTTCTGGTACTCGCCAATGTCGATGTTATTCCAAAACAAAAACAACTAAGTATTGTCTAAAACACGAAGGAAAATCTCATCCATGTCATCCATGGCAAAAATAAAAGACAGCAGATCTTGCTTCATAACTAGATGACGTGTATTGTATAAATGCGTGCAGCTCGTGCAAGGTGAAATTATGGTAATTTCAATCACCATCATCCTTCTTTTTAATTTTGAAAAAAACATCTCATATGTCTTTCTGTTTCTTCGAAACTTCAAAATTACTTTCCCCTCAGTTTTTACTGTTTACCTTGTTTTGTTTTAGAGAGAAAAACGGAGAAAAAACCTTACAACTAACCTCAATAAATTTTGTTTACATGCGGTTGCCGGATTTGCAACGCATTGCGCGAATCGCCATGGCGCGTTGCACCCGAGAAGCAAAGTTTGAAGAAGTACAACGCCACTATATCAATATATATCAATCTAATTTTTTTTTATGTTATATAAAATTTATCCCCCTTTAACATATGTAAAAATTGAGTTTAAGAAGTGTTAAGCTTTTGCAAACGAAACGGCGAAAGACGATTAGGTGATATTTAGTGGAAGGAGGAGGTTATTCAGACACTTTCAAATTAAACTCAAATTTTGGCATTATACGACCAACAAGTTTGACTTATAGACGTACAGACAAAAACATATGAAACTGTTTATCGATATTGTTATGAAACGAATTTATCTATTTAACATTGTAGCCTGAAATTACAGAAAGAAAATAAGATTTCCGGTTTGCAAAAAGGAAAATTTCGCCGGCGTTCAAGCTTACCGGAAGCGCGGAAGGAGCGCTCGTGCCAGTCCAGGGCGGATAAAGGTTAACCTTTATCCGCCCTGTGCCATACTCTGCAGACTGGGCGCCCGCCTGTATGTGCAGTCCCAAAGCATGAAGGTATGGAGGCCCGTTCTGGTCAAAATTATGACAATAAAATTGCACTACAAGTCAGTTTTAATCCCACTGCAGTAAATATTATGGACCTGTTGGATATTTTTGTCATCAATAAACAATACCATTTTCAGCGTGCTAGTAATTATTTTTAGCAACATGAGTTATTTTTGTTTTATTTATACGTCGAATACTTTTTTCATTCGGACCATGAATTATTTTTGAGTGGTACGTCGAATCATTTTTCTAATGTGTATTGCGAATTATTTTTTCATTGGGCCGATAATTATCAGTTTCGCGGTATCGCGAATTTATTTTTGGGCCTACAATGCTTTGCGGGCCTTGCAGTTGAAGTGGACTGGTTCGAAACTTTGACTTCCTTGGGCGACCATTTTGAAACTGACTTTGCAAATGGAGGAGTGCTTTCAAAGAGAATACCAAGGCGTAACATTATCAGGGAAAGAAACAAAAGAGCGAGTTTTCATCTTTTTTACAAAATCTGTCAGGAGCCAGTAGTCTGTGCGTTCGTGATGAGGTTTTCTGGACCGAAGATTCAATAGAGGAAACTACGAAGGGACTTCACGACTCGTACACAATTCTAACCTTTATTGAACATGACATGTCTGCCCAATTGAACTGTTCTCTACCCAATCTTGTACCTCGAGTCTTCGTCTTGTACTACACATGCTGGCTTTCGGAACGAAGACGCAGAGAATGAGGGGGGGAGGAGGGGGTGGGCGCTTATTCGAGGCTGGGCGCTTATTAACTTTTTCTGCCTTTAGGATGGGCGCTTATTCGAGGTGGGCGCTAATTCGAGGTTGGGAGCTTATTCGAATAAATACGGTACTCGGTATTTTCAATACAATACAGCTTACCTTATTACTTTACTTATCTTTGCTTGCTTTGTGGTTATTTTCTCGATCTATAACGATTTAAGCGATTTCCTTCAACCCCTAGCCTGCGAACCGCAGACGTATTTCCGGTCGTCGCTTCTCTCCCTCCGAAAAATAAATTTTTCAAATGCGGGACTATACGAAACTCCTTTTGACTGCGGGCAAGAGGAAACCTTTGATACCAACAGCGAATCATATGATGAGCACTAGACAGTTTTGCTCAATATGTATTGCTGTTGACTTCAATACAAGTACAACAAAACTCTGGCCAATTTGCGCTTGCCGTGACCAAGCTGAATAGTGACCACAAACTAGTTTTCCGAACTGCTGATAATCAACTGACTTTGAAGCTTTCTGTTCAAATGGAAATCAACTGCAACCGGGACTACGAAAATGCCGACACTCTCAAATCGACAGCAATTTTGTCCTGTGAGGTCATGTCATCGTGCTCTAGCGATCTTAAAGGAGAAAGCGGTAAAAGAGTCAAGATAGCATTTCTAAACCGTTCGGTGCCGCTTCTTTGGGCTAACCTGTTTTTTGCTATTGTTCTTCTAAGTGCTGAAGTTGGCAATAGAGTGGTCTTGCCTCTGTGGGTTGACTCCGCAAATGGTACCGTCACCGGGGCGACGATGAATCCATATTTCGCTTTGTCGTTCTCGTCTATAGTTTTCTTTATAATATTTGGACTGGGAACAATGTTCATTCGAGTTTTTTCGCCTAAAGATATCGGCGACACAGAAGAGCGTTTTCCTCATCTTTTGCTGTTTTTGGTTGGTTTTTGCGATGCCCTGAATGGCGTGCTTATTCTTTTTGCATGCAAAGGATCGCGGACACCGCCATATCTTCTAGCAATTCTTGGAAACTTTCTTATTCCACTGACTGTTTTATTCAGGTGAGTCCGTTTTAAGTACATTAAAAAAACTTGGTTTCAAAAAACACATGCCACGTTCACAGGCATCCCAAACTCATTATGAGAACACATGTCAGACTCCTCTCTGTAATAGTGGAAACCCTGAAGGCAAATCGCTTAAGTCGCAACGGATCGAAAAAAAATAACCGCACAGGAAGCAATTAAGAACAACAACAGGTAAATAAATAAAAAGTAAAGCGTTTTTTAGTGAAAATTCCAGTGAGTATATATCTTCTTGAATCTATTACCGGAATTATTCCTATCTAATTTTATTCACGGCCAAGGACTTTGAGGATTACGCAATATGATACCACACGTGTTAATTGCGGGTTTTCAGTGTCACGCCATTCAAAATAGATCAAAATCAAAATCAAAACCATTCGACAGATAAAGTCTAGAATCTGAGAAATGAAAGCAGGTAAATATACAAAGACCCTCGCCAAGATTTGGGTCGAAGGAATAATTCGTATACGAGATATCCGAGAAAATGTTTTAACCAAATTTATTGAGCTTTGTATGGAGCCGGCCATGCTGGAGCTCATCCGGATGAGCTCCAACATGGCGGACGGAAACCAACAGAAACATCTGTTACCGAGTTTTGCTACAAAAGCGTTAATTTACTCCTAGAGAACTCATAAACATTAAAGTAACACTTTTTCTAATACTTGAACTGTTTAGATAGCAAAATTCCTCGAAAAAAGTCACCTTTTTAACCTAAATGACAGCTCTCTCGGCCGTCACGTAAATGCTGCGTCACGCAAAAGCTTAGACATTCAAGCGTACTCTATTACAAAACCAAGAACCCTTTTGAAGCGAAAATTTGCTCGAAAATTAGTTTTCAGCTGCTCTAATACACCATGAAAGTAAAATCTCAGTAGGATCGATAGTTTTGTAGTTTGAATTTTAGTGACGTCATATGAAAACCATCATTCATTCATTCATCATTCATTCGACAAGCGCCCATATAGTGAGTTTGGGATGCCTGTGGTTAAAAAAGTCACGCTATCTGAACAGATGTGTAGACTTGTTCTCGAAAACTGTCATCACAAGAAGGAGAATACGCGACAAAATGTCACGGTATTACAAAGTAAAATCCTGTATTGTTTCACCGTGCTACTTTTTTTCTACCAAAGGAGGACGAGGCAAACAACGTTACGGAATAAACGAACCAAAGTCGACAAAGTTCGTTGCTGGCGTTTTCTCAAAACGTCAAAGAAAATGCTCTCCAGAAAGGAAATCTTTTTAAAACGCTGTCAGTTTGAGTGTCTGAGCGTCATCCTCTGAGAGATAGGACAGACTCTCCCGCCCTCCCCCACTTAGTCGTACAGTTTAAGTGCTCTTAACAATTGTTCATCCTACTGTTTATTCATTTCTTCGCAGATTTCTGATTTTGCGCAAGAAGCCTACTTCTTCAAAGCTGCAGTGCGCTGTAGTAGTGGCTGCTGGTCTTTTCATTTGTCTTATTCCAACAATTTTTCCCACCGTTGGTGGGAAAAACAAAGCAGAGCCTCTCAATGAGAATGGCACCATCTCCAGAGTCATGTGGCCGATCATATTCATGCTCGGATGTGTAAGAAATATTGAAAGCTGCCGAGACGGAGATAACAAGCAGGTTAGTACTTCTGTCCAATGGCAAGGGTCTTTTCAGTTTGCTCCAGTCGCGGTGATAGCCAAAACTGGACATGTTTGGGTTAGCTGAACTTGGGAATAAAAGCAAGGTCAACTCGGTATGGGTAATGTTTTGGTATTACTGAAACTACATGGTTGCGATTGGCAAGAAGATACCAACCAATCAAAAACTAAATCGTTGGTTAACAAACCTAAACAGGAACTTCAACGAGACTAATTACAGTCAAACCAAGTCAAGCGTACCCCCCAAGATTCTATCAGTGAATTGATTATTTGAAAAATGAATCCGATAGTCGTTCCCATAACTGGTGTCAAATTCAAAGCGGCATTTCTGCATGCGTAATGAGCAGTGAATATTTTACGAGAACTTCTCTGTATTTGGTCAGATTGGAAATCTTTGAATGGATTAAGCTCCTTAGAAGGCATTTACATCAATTTCAGGAAAATGGAGCTGGTAGAAATTTCATAACTGCCTCGCGTGTGAATTCACGGCTCATTACGCAAACAAGAATGCAGAGATCAATCTGAAATCTACAACTAGCAACGGATTCAACTTTTGAATAATAAATTCATTAATGGATTCTTGCGGGGTACGCTTGACCTGGTTTGACTGTAACGAAGGTCAACTCTAACATCTCAAACACGAGTACCTATGCAAAACTAACATCTGAAAAGGCAAGCGAAGAATATTCCTAAGATAGGATTAAGTGAGTTCGCGAGCTAAGCAAAAATTCAAATACAAGAAAAATCAAAGATCAAAACAGGAAAATATCAATGTGGACAAAATGCAGACCCACTTACTAGTAATGAAACAAGAACGAAGTTTAAAAGATGAGACAAATCTTAAAAAATAACTTCCAAAATACTTCACAACAACACGCACATTTGGAAGCGTCTGTGTCCATGGAAAAAATCTTCAGGCAACTTTTGTAACATTTCTTTTCTTTTTCAGGTTTGGGAACACACACCTCAGCGCTTGTTACGTCACAAACAATCAGGACTGTGTCTGGATAGTAAAGACGTTAAGAGTGGAGAGCATGTGACCACAGACAACTGTGATAACAAATACTCCCAAATATGGCAATTCTCTCTCACTATGGTAGTGTTCTAGTATTCGAATAAATCTCTAATGTACTGTAAAATAAGACATTTTTAACTAAAAAAACAAAACAAAACAAAACAAGCCTAATGTTTCCAGAACGGCAAACTGAGGCCTGCTAACGAATAGTTTAGCTCGCGTTGTAGGCATTCCAAAGAATGGAGGAAAGAGGAAATTCCCGACTGCTTTTACCTTGCGTTCCCGCATGCGCAATTCACCTTCCTTCCTCCTTCGTTCCCTCTTCCCGTTTCGTGGAAATCTACTCAAGGCCGAAAGTAGAATAGGCCATTTTGAGTTACAAACACCCTCGTTTTCAAAAGTCTAACTTTGAACTTTCCTGGTGAATGTGAGATTTATTTGCATGAGAATAAGAATTCATTTGCGTATCAAAGACTTCGCACTTTAACTCGTTTTTAGAGCAAATGGTTGGCATAACTCGAAAGTGGCCTGTTGAATCGGCATCCTGATATGGGGCCGCGGCTTGCCAGAAAATATGTTACTTAACTTACGTTCAAGTTAAAATAGGAATATTTTTCCGCTGTAGTTTTTAATGAGAAAGAAACGTATCGAAAATGTAAATTCTCTTATCCGATCTTACTCTTTTCTATTAAAAATCTTTTATAAGCAAACCAAACGAACAGTGACATAGATATTTTGTAAAATTTTGTACATCAGCATGTCAGATCGATTGAGAGGCAGTTGAAAAAAAAATGATATACTATCTGCTTAAAAAGGATTGTTACGATCCTAACGTTTTTATTGTAATAAAAAAAGAGTTCATATGATCTCTTGAATTAACGGATTACTTCTGAAACGACAGATATTGTTCTTCAGCTTGTTTTCTTTTTTGCAGTGTTGAACTTTTATTTTATTTTAGGAGTGTTTTTCTATAGAATGCATATGTGTAGTGTACAGTTTGTCGAAAATTGAACTTTTGTAGAATCTGAATAAAAACTGAATTGCAGCTCCCCAAATAGTGTTTTGCTTCTTTGTTTGGTTTGGATTTTTGAGTAACACCTTCAATCTTACTGTGTACAAAGTCACTGAACTAAAGATTCGTCAAGGTGTACCCATCCACGACGGTAAATTCGAAGTGACATCACCCACAAGAGGGTCGCATCAACGACAAGCAATTTTTTTGTGACGATTTTTATTTGCGTGTATAAAAATTAATGGGACGGCGATAGGCACGAAAATGGCTCCATCCTACGCTTATCTCTTCATAGGAAAGTTGAAGAACGCGTTCTAGCTAGTGCTACCCACTCTCCCCTTAGAGTTGGTAACTGGCGGGTTAGAGTGCGAGAGTGATTTTTGCAGCGGAGCGACGAAGGATTTTCGCTTATTCTTCTCATGGCTTAATTTTCACTAGTGCTTCTGTGATCTTTGTTAACAGTTATGTACGACAAAACCTGCCAGCTACGCAGACTACAGCTATCATAAGAAAATCGCCACAATCACATGAATCCCAGTTATGTCAGGCAGATTTTTCGCTGACAATCACTTGACCCAGGAGGCCATGATAGTTTACTGGAGCGGGCCTGTACACCCAGCCTGGCAATATGATAATCTGTATTTTCAGCTGCATTAACTTTACCAACTATCCAGCATACCTTAAAGAGTTATTTCACTTTAGAACCGTCTGACTATAGCTTAAGAGGTACGAATGTGTTAGTCTTGCCAAAACCTAAAACAACCGCATATGGCCTCAACTCTTTTATGTATGCCGAAGCGAGATATTGGAACTCGCTTCCTGATTCTTTTAGGAGAACCACAACAGGGGCACCCAACTTCAATTTTTGGAAAATATCCGTTGTTCGGAAGACGATTTGAGATCTAGAATTTTCGGAACATTTGTTGTAAAATTTCTTGCTTGCCTGCCTCTCCTAGGATTTTCGAACATCTAAAACATGGTAGAATTGCCCATTTTCAACGGATTTTTACCCTGAAAAGGTCACCTAGAATTTTCGGGAGCCTTTTTTCTGGCTGAAATTTTCGAAAAGGTAAGTTTTGATCCCTCTAATTTTCGGATCACTAGACTTTCAGCTAGGAATCCTAACAGATGAAAAATTACGTTCAACAATGAAAAAAAAAAATACGTTCAACAATGCTATGTTTAAGTGGTTTTGAACTATATTCTCGTTGGGCGCCCCTGACCACAAGCCCAAAGGAATTTAGGCGTTTACCTTTTTCCTTAGCTTCATAAATTAGACGTTCTCTATTACTACCAGTTTGTGTTTTTAGGTAAATATGTTTTTAAGTGTGATGTTGTATGTGTAATTTATCGGAGATACTAGCCCTTGGCTACTCTAAAATCCCAAGTTAAATAAATTTATGTCCCGAAAATATTTTATTCAACACTCCGAGAGTCGCACGAGGGGAAGCCATCAATTTAAATTTCGCGTGCCAAATGCAAATAAAGACGTTTCTAAATTTTCGTTTTTTCCAAAAACTATAGCGGACTGGAACTGCCTCCCTGAGGCCATTGTTTCATCATCAAACTTTTAAATATAGGTTAACAGCTTTTCTTAAATAATAGTTATATATAGTTTAATATAGTTTTCTTTATTTATCTTTTATGTCATTATTTGATATGTTGATATATCTGTATTTTATTCATTTACTTATTTTTATTTATTTATTTTTTTGTTTGTTTTTATTTTTACGGTTGGTGTGATAACCTAACGGTTTTTACCGACCTAATACATGTAAATGTAAATGTAAAATGAATCCAAATAAAACCGAACTCAATCGAACAACTAAATACGATTGATTTTCGCAGCTTTTTTAGGTCAAATTCGAGTACAATAAATCACTTTCTCGATCAACTAGTTTCATGTTATTGCCTTTTAAAAAGATAAGGAAAGTAAACTAGAACAAGAACAAAACCTGTGTTACACGAGTTGATAAGAGTACCCTTAACCTGAGTGTCAGGCCTCCCTAGGGGGCTAGGGGAGAGCAGATTTTCGTTGAGGGAGCGGGGAGGGGGAGGAGAGAAAGGAAGGAATGACCG
Source organism: Porites rus (assembly GCA_964035705.1). Taxonomy (NCBI): domain Eukaryota; kingdom Metazoa; phylum Cnidaria; class Anthozoa; order Scleractinia; family Poritidae; genus Porites; species Porites rus. Next base: position 6,226,758 of record OZ037998.1, read on the forward strand.
ACTTCAGCGAACCGTGTGATTTGGCAGGATGTGGCGGTCAGGATCTCTCCTTTCGCTCTCTTCCTTTTTCGCTTCTCAATCAGAAACGCACAGGCTAAGTCTAACGTAAACGGGGCTATAGCTTTGAAGTGCTTTCCCCCTCTGGTGCTATTCGTCGTCAAGAGATCTGGGTACGAGATTCACACTACTTGCTTTCTTGGTCGGAGGAATCTAAGATCGATGGCGTCAAGTAGAAGGCCGACGAGCATGGAAGACCTTTTCAAAAAGCAAGACAGAGAGATACTTGCACATACAGATACTTATGGTTCAGGTGGAATTAGGTTCAAGGGAAATGCAAGCGACGCTCTTTCTCTATTGAACCAGCTCAGGTTCGAAGGAGAAGGGGGATTTTGCGACATGATCCTGGAAGTAGAAGGAAGACAATTGGCCGCTCATCGATGTATTTTGGCGGCAAGCAGCCAATTTTTTTATAACATGTTTAGCAGTGGTATGAAAGAATCGAACCAAACACACCTTAAGTTGCATTCGGTTAGCTTCGACTCAGTGTCGCTCATTCTTGATTATTTTTACACGCGAGAGATTGTTATAAACGACGACAACGTGTTGGAGTTGCTCAACACAGCAAGCTTTCTTCTTGTCACCCCAGTGAAAAAGGCGTGTATTAAACTTCTCCACAGACAGTTAAGCGGTGAAAATTGCTTCAGTATCCTACAAGTAGCTGAGAAGTTTGGCGCAAGTAATCTTGCGAAGACGGCAAGCAGCGCCATTAAATCGAACTTTTTCTCTGTGGTGAACAATGACGAATTTGTTTCCATTTCAAAGAAGAGTCTGATAAACTTCATATCTAGCGATGAAATTCAAGTGGAAAGGGAGGAAGAGGTCTACCAAGCTGTACTGAAGTGGGTTAAGCATGATGAAGTTAATCGTGCCTCAGATTTACCTGAATTACTAAGCCATCTGAGAGGGAATTCTTTGCCTAAAGGGTTCCTAAAATCTGAAATTACCAAAGAGCCACTTCTCGCTGCCTTCTCCAGTCTTTTAGAACCTTCCAAGAGCAAGACCGAAACAAGAAGGACAAATGGGGATCATGGAAGGAGAACAGGCACTGATGACAAACCAGAAGCTGAGAGGACAAGACCATCTACTGAATTGCATGATGTCTTGATTGGGATTAGTTCTATACTGTTTAGTTCCCAAAAAGCATTCTGTTATGATTTGGACAAGAAAGAAACATTTGTTCTACCAGAGATTCCTGAGGTGCATTCCGCTCCAAAAGTGGCAGTTGTTGGACGCTCTCTGTACATAATTGATGGATTTAAGTTTCGTCATGTAAATGGCCCCACAAAATTAAGTGCTTTGTGTCTTGATGAAGTGCAGAATCAGAAGTCTTCTCTTAGTTTTAGTATGTACCCACAATGGAAGACTAAACGGCCTTGCACAGATAGCAGGACAGAGGCTTCCGTGGCAGAACTTAATGGGCTGTTGTATTACATTGGTGGATGGCATGAAGATGAAATTAGCTGTAAGACAGTGGAGTGTTACAATCCTGAAATTGACAAGTGGGTGTTCTGTGCAAGCTTAAACACTTCCAGATCTAGGTCAGGCTGTGTGACAGGGAATGATCACATTTACATCATCGGTGGTGTGACAGTTCTTGAGCCACTGAATTTTAGATCACTTCTTTCAAGTGTTGAAAGGTTTGTTTGAGTTACTAAGAAGTTTTTAATTTATTTCTTACAGTGAAGTTATACAGAATATATAGATAAGTTATTGTCTACCTTGGCACATTGCCCGGGAGGGCACTTGGGTATTTTTTGGGTGGGCATGTGCCGCCCGGGACTCCAAATTAGCACCCCGTTCTAAAAACATTTCCTCTAAAATTGATACCCCGTTCTAGAATTCGCCCTCAAACTGATACCCCGTTCTAGAAATGGGCCAATTTTTTACACTCCGTTCTAGAAAGTTTGTCAATAATTGAAATAGCCCTGTTTTTTTAAAAAGATATTTCTTTATTTGTTTGACTTGTACATCAAATAAATGCTTCTTCATAATCAGCAACAATTTTAAGCAGAAGATAAATGGCTGCTTACAAAATGACTGGAGCTTTCGTGCATTTGAAATATTATACCCCATTCTAGAAAACGCCCTCTGAAATGGATACCCCGTTCTAAATCAGGAGCTTCAAAATCACAACCCCATTGGGCGGCACATACCCGTATAGGTAATGTATGGGAGTACTCCCCCGGGTACATTGTAACAGTCTACAGTGTCAGTCAAAATTGTTGGGACACTTTACTGTCTTCTTTACCCTCCCAATGTTGGTGTGCAAGATTTGGTGAGTTAACCGCGATAAACAACATTGGGAGGACGAGGAGACACTGGCCAGAAGTAAAAAAACAGCATTCAGTGGAAGTGTCCCAACTATTTGGTCACCCTTTGGGAATTATGGCATACTGACTGCTCAATACAGATTGACCTTTAAATACAGGTTTGACAAACGTGAGAGTTATTCAAGAAAACTGAAGGTGGTCAATTAGTGAAATATTTATCCCACAACAAATTGACCTCCACCTGTTTCTAGCTCTTCTTGGGCCAAAAATAAACGGTTAAAGACCACTTGACGCCACACACAGTACGACCTGTTGCACTAGTATGATATGTTTTCTCAAAGTGACCGTTTAATAGAGGCGAAGACAATAAAAAATCATTCATTGGGACCTCAGAAAAGGGTAACCGCTTAATAGAGGTACTCTTAATACAGGTTCGACTGTAGTCATGAGTATTACTATTATAAATTATTATTATTTATTAGTATTATTATTAGATAATAATGAGTTAAGTTCAATAAATCAATCATTAATTCTGACCAAATTCTCATGAACCTGTTGGTTGCCTTCGGCAGGTATGATCCAGAAGCAGATTCTTGGTCATTCGTTGCCAGTATGAAACAGGCAAGGGAACAATTTAGCTCTGTATACTTGAATGGCAAGATCTACGTGATTGGGGGACATCTTCCTGATTCAACCAACTGTGAAGTGTACTCTCCAAACACTGATGAGTGGCATTCCATTGCAAGTCTACCTTATCCTGATCCTGTAGGGCATGCTATTGTAGCAAAAAACGAGATTGTGGTTCCCTTGTCACCTTACAGAAGTCATGACTTCCCCCATGAAGCTTTGAAGTATGATGTGCAATCTAATGCATGGCAAAAGGTAGACCATTTTGGTCCAAACAGAAAGTTGACATCTTTTAATCTCTGTACCATTAAGCTGCCTGCAATGTTTCTGCAAAGGTTGCCCAAAGCATTAAATTTAGAATATTTTCTTGAAGACTCTAGTGAAGGTGATACAGAATTGGAAGAGGATTCTTGAAGAAGTGATAATGATACAGTTTACGTTTCTTTGTATGGCGTTTTGTGTATGCCTTTCATGTCTTTCATGATGGGGCATTTGATTCCAGCGACGATAAAATTATCCCTTTTGGTAAACAGCTTAGAACCTTCCCTTAAGTAACCAGCAGCAATTTAAATGTTCTTGAAGCAAAGCCTGAAACAAAAATCCTAATGATGCTGACAGTTTCAATGACTGGCAGCCATCTTTATCAAAACTAAAAACATCACAGGTGTCAGAAGCCCTAAGTAGGCTTCTGAAGGTGTTTATTGCAACAAAATGCACAAAGCCACTCTGTCAAGGCCACTCCTCCCTCCCCCCCTGGTTGGGGGTGGAAATCACTTGGGTCCCCATATAGGAGATAACTGGTATGCTCTCTCTTCCCTGTTCATGGTAGGAGTGTCAGCATCATTAGGATTTTTCTTTCGGGCTATGCTTTAACCCTTCAAGCCCCGGTATCCACATAGAAATTCTCCAAACTGATCTCCATACATTTCCTTAAAGAATTAGTTGTGAGAATTTGAAAATAGATCAAGGCATTTTCTCTTGGGTGATCATTTTATTAATTCTCATAACTTATCTCTTGACAGTGTATGGATATTGTTAAGAGAAAATTGATCTTTGTCACTACTGGGACTTAAAGGGTTAAAAACATTTGAATAGATATGTGAAAGTTCTAGCCTTATGAATTTCTTCAAGAGTTTAAAGATTTCAATTTTAAGATACCAGTACATCGTTAGGAGAAAAAGCTAAGACAGAATCCATCAGGAAATTGAGTAATTTTAATTTTCAGTGGACAAAACCCTTGTATCAGAATAATTTAAAGCATATTGCCGTCTTTTTTTACATTTTTCAAGGGCTAAAGATGTAATTAGTCATCTGTAATAACACCAAAGAAAATTTCTTATGGGAGCCCGAGTAAATAAATGTCATATTTCACAAAATGACTTCTTACACATGAAATGTTCAGAATTTTACCTGTGTTTTCATAATTCTTGTGAAATTTGAAATTTATTTTCTCGGATTCAAATAAGAAATTTTCTTTAGTGTTACTACAGCTGACTAATTACATCTTTAGCCCTTGAAAAATGTAAAAAAGAATGCAATAATCCTTATATTAGTCTGTTACAAGGTTTTTGTCCACTTAATTCTTTATGGAAAAGTATGGACATCAGTCTGGAGAATTTGTATGTGGATATTTGGGCTGAAAGGGTTAATTTTGAGGACTCTGTTTGTTCTATATTTTGTTAATATTTTTGAGGTTTTCACCATGTCTTAATCAAGCATTAACATTTTCATTTTTTTCTTGTTAGATTTTACCAGTTACTTACTGTTTTTAACCATCGTAGCCTTCTAAGGAAATGTTTGGTACTTTTGCCTCGGGTAGTGTTCTAGGTTACATGTAGTAAAAGGTACATGTATTAGTTCCTGAAAGTTCCATTAGAATGCAATGACTTTGTTTTGGATGCAAGTTTACAGAGGTCTTACCTACAACACACAAGTAGAATTTATCATAATCTTGCATACGATAGTCCCTGCAAGATGAAATATTCTCGGCAAGAGACTTAAAAGGTGTCAGTGACTTCTCTCAGACACTCTATTTTTATAAATAACCATACAAAGTTTTAAAGGTATGAAACAATGGTTTAAGTGGTTCATTTGATACACTGTTTAAAGTTCACAAGTCTAGCTTCCATGGGATTTGTTGAGGTTGATCGCCAAGTACAAGAGGTCACTATCTTGATTTTTTTAGCTATTTCTATATGGTGTGCCAAAACTAACCTGTGTACACCCCCCTCCACCTCCATCCCCATGAGGAAATAACCTCAGTAAAAAATCAGGAAATGGGCTTTTTTCCTGAGTGGAGGGGGCAGTCTTGCACCTTACAAAAATATTGCAGCAAAAACTCTACGAGGCCAGGACTAGATTCAGAAAATCACATTTTCATAGTACTACCAGTGATAATTCACACAAGCCTCCCTGAACGATAAGACTAACTTTTCTACATGCTGACTCGGAACTTTAAAGGAGTGATTTATTAAATAATTCCACCTAAATAGTAGTGTTCTTACCCTGAAAAAAACTTCAAATTTGCAGGGGTGGAAGCTGAATAATTGGAACACGATTATTCATTATTCTTTGTTTTTTTCTCCCAATTATTCATTATTCATTTCAAATATTTCACTTGATATTCGTAATTCATATTTTGGCTTTTATATCAATTTTCCTTTTCAAATTCTCTTTCTGTAAATTATATAACTAAAGAAGTTAGAACTGTGATACCATTGAAGTATCTTTTGACTATCACAAGGGAAGAGAGTCGTACTGCGGAAACGAGGTAGACATCTTGAGAATAAATGTTTAATATTATGACATTTTACATGTAAGCGAAATTCTCTACAATTCTATACTTTGGTTATCAAAAGTTTACATTTCAGTATACATTAACCTTATTTTTACCAAGTCACTTTCTATTTTTTTCTATATATGCGGTCAAAATGATGTGAGCCTTTTCGATCAGAAAGATACTGTGGCTTTAAATTTCAAGAGACTTGTCAAGCAGAGAAACATTCATGATCAAAATTCTAATGGTTATCTCACCTGAGTCCTGTTTATAAATCTTTCCACTTTTTTCAACTCTGCTTTGGCGAACCAGCACCAACTTCATGTATAACTCAGTTCTATTGTCACATCACATAACGGAGCACCAATCAAACAAATGCGATTTAACTAGCAAAACACTTCCAGTAACTCTTCTAAAATCAAAATAACAATAATATCCCCCCCCCCCCTCCCTCCAAAAAACATGGTAGTATTCTTTTTTACTTTCGCAAAGGCCCAAAATTCTCGTAAAGCTAAGAAGGCTAAGTGCACTTTCCACTATAAACAAGCCCTTAAAAGCTTTGGTCCAAAATAGCTCGTCTAATCTCTAAATTCGGTACAAGGAAAGGTTCTGTGCCCGGAGGAACAATTTTTATACACAACATACTGAAGGCCTGCAGTCATTGCCTTCATCCGCAGATACTAAATTAGCGTATTTTTCTGAAAAATCGTTCAAACAAGCGAAAGACTCAATGACTTGAAACAAACTTTTTACCATCAAAGACGTAGCTAGAGGTGGGCAGAGGGCAAGTACCCCCCCTCTGGGCCTGTTAAGCCAGTGTCGGCAACTAGTATTTGCAATAGATAGGGGTGCTTTCGTTCGTCCATCTAGCTCGTTCCACAAGCGCATCGTTTTACAAGACTCTTTTGTCTACGCCTTATAAACCGTGCCCTTGAAATGAAAGGCGCCAGTTATCAATTCACTGAAATTGTATCATTAATATGACACTAAGTCTTTCGCAAACTTTCACAGCTTATGAATACTTGATGCAATCTTTACACACGGTAGAAAAATGTCTATAATGAAGCAGTGAAAAATGAAAATAAGGGAAGGAACTTCTTGGTAAGCTATGAACAATACCTTTTTTAATATAACCATTTTTACAAGAATATAGAAATCAGTGCGGCGTTGCTGTTATGTAACTTGTCTAACATAAACTTTAAAAGTTCGAAATTATTCTCTGTTGCAACCAAAAACCTATAAGCTAGCATAATTCTAAGTTAAGCCCAAATGACGCTGACGATCAAGTTAAAACAAAAAGAACGAAAGCAATGTACTAAAATAGTTACCATACAGTCAGTGACAAGGGTCAATCCACAGGCAATTGGTAAACAAATAATTGGATAAGCTTATGCATTGTATAAAACCCCCGTTTCAAACTTAAATCAAGAAATGACTGTCTGTAAAGACTTCGTAATAAATTCTTCCTCTGAAGATTGGTTGTTCCTAAAACCGTTGCAGTGGTCTCAACATCGAAATCCGGCTCAGGAAGACTGCGCAAAAGGATTAGTGCGTTCTGTTCCTGTGCAGTTAATCCTTGGAATGATGAAATTAAACGCGGTTTCAATCGGAAACTGCGTGGATAGTCCGGGTTATCTAGCATGTCGAAAAACTCCTCTTTGGGGCTGTCCATGAATTCACTGATAAACTGGCGCGTTTGATGAGCTCTGTCTTCAGAAATCACGGAACCCATCAACTTTATTGCTAAGGGTACAAAGCCACAGGTTTGGGCGATTCTCGTACAGTCTAAAGAACTGGCGTTTGGAAGTAATTCTCCAACGAAGGCCTGAGCAGAGACTTCATCCAATGAACCAATCCTTATACTCTTGTGGCCTTGAATGTGCTCGTCCATAAATTCTAAAAACACCGTCGTTGTTACGACGATTCTCACCCCTTTGCATCGATATAAAATTTCTTCAATAAGTTGTACTGTAACATCTTTCTCTTCTTCTGACTCTCTACTTCCCAACAGATCATCAGCATCATCCAGAAAGAAAAAAGATCGCGCTGCAAGTTCGTTTAAAACCTGAAAAAGCTGATCATCAAGGGATAGCTCTAAAATTGACGGCTGATCAGTGATCGTGGGTTGCCTAAAAAAGCCAAGAAGCTTTGAAGTGAGACTCGCTTTTGATTCACATCCACGTAGCGACACCCAACAGACGGGCAACCCTTTAGACTGGAGATCGTGTGCCACTGCAAGTGCAACCGATGTTTTTCCAAATCCTGGTGAACCCCAAATGGACACGAGTCGGACAGATTCTGAAGTCAAGTAACCAATAATCTCCTTACGTTCGCCTTGACGTCCAGTAAAGTTAGAAACCATTGAAGGAAGGGGTAGCCTCAAACCTGTAATGGTAATATGTTTTCAATAAAATAAGTTTAGCATGAGGTGAATACTATTTTTTAGACAAAATTACTAAGGTGATTATTAGAGTGATAATTATTTTTCATTTTTCTCCCCAAGGCCCAGTTCAAACGTCGAATTTAATTTCACTTATGCCGAATTTAATTCCTGAATTAGCTGCATGTATAGCGCGAGGTCTAGATCTGAATCAATTAAATTCGACAGTATCAAATTAAATACGACTTTGCCGAATCTGCAACTGAAACAGTCGAAGATTCGACTTAGATTCGACATTTGTTTCACACGCCGTATTTTAGGTGTGCTGAATATAAAACGTCAATTAAAGAAACTATCGTTAAGCAGTGAAACTCCCGCAATGTTCAAAAGCCGAAAGTTAAGTTTCGAAATTAAAAACAAACAATTACTGTCGACCCTCCACTAACGCCCACCTCTCCACAACAACCAACAACAACAGCCGTATAACCTTTTTTCGTCCCGACAGACAGTCCATACATTGACTATTGTTTCAAACTCTCTACAACGGCCACTTTCTTCTGTCCCAAAGGTGGCCTTTGTGGAGACGTTCAACTGTACTTAATTAGCCGGTTGATTCCAATTTTCCCTCGAAATGCACTGATCTCTTCACTTCTTATCGCATACAGTACATATGCTTGAATAGCTTTTGTTAGCCCTATCAGCACACTAACGATCTTGCCAGAACTCAGAGAAGCAGTGGAACTTATGTTCGGTGCTCGCGCTCCGTTGGAGCAAGTTACAGTTCGAAGTTTCACTCACAACTGGTTAAAAGCGATCGAAACAGGGTGATCTACAATATTCGATTAACAAGCTCCGTAACCTTTAAATTCATTCAAACTTCAAGAACACCATGGAATAAGCAATGGCAACGCTTTTATCGCTCTCAGTGACAGTGCATTCCAGATACCGCGAGATCTGAGAAAAAGAAAAGAACTGGTACATGACCGTGTTGTATGTTTTTCGGTGTTTAAGTGATTGCGTTATTTTTGCGCGAGGACCAAGCTGCCCTGGCTCCTTTACTGACGACCGGAAGCGCGTCATTATTAATACAAATCAGGTCACTGAATGCCTTAAGAAGAAGACTGGATCAAGATTTGGCCCAATATGATATAGTATTAAAATTAATTGTCCGTAGTAGCCTCTCCATGTACGTAGGTCTCATCGCATTTCAAAGGAACTGTTATAATGATACTTCTAACATGCAAGGCTGTGCTTAAACAGTGCCCGATGGCCCGTGGCGCCTAAAGTTAGGTCCCGGGTGGCTAGAAAATCTCCGTTTTTCTCATGGAAATCCTGAGTTAAACAGGTTCGGAGTACTGGGCTCCCTTCAGTTTCTCTTAGAGCACAGTCTTGACCACGCCTTTGCATACACTCAATTTGCTTTAAAAGGCCGATGATCTGGGGTGATCATGTCTGTGATGCATACCTAAGCCTCAGGTGTGTGCAGATAAGGGCTACTGGTTTAGCGTTAGTCAAGGACGTCCCTAATAGACGATTCACTGATAATAAACAATTATGGGATGAATTTATCCGTAATAATCAAGGTCAAGATAAGCGTTATAATCAGCCGAGCCGAAGACCTTGATCATTCCGGATATCACTGCCAAAAATTGTTTTGTAGACGAAAAGGACAAAGACAGGATTGCATGGAACACAGTTTGATATTCCTCTTGGAAATCATGCATTGGGCAAGCAACCTACAAATTAGTCACTAATCTGCTAGCAGATACAGTGATTTTCATATGACCTTAAAAAATGGTCTTGGTAAGTCTTCGCCGGTTATTTGTTTTATCACCTAATGGATGAAAAGATCAAAACCCGGACCCTTCGTTTTCCCGCCAAAGAAAACCCTAATATGGAGAAGGCATTGTTCGATTGGCCAATCGTGCTGCAGTATGACGTCAAAGCGAAGTATCGATTGATTTCTAGAAGTTTTTTGAAGTTTTTTTTTTCACCCAAGTTTTCGCTTAACCAACCAAAAGCCTCGCGCGTTTGTATCCGTTCGATAAACCAATCAAATCGCTCTATTTCCGTTCGTTTGTTTTTTCTGTTTTATTCACGCGTTTTCATTTCAAGGTCATACAAAGATCGCTCTATCTAACTAATCTGTAGGTTTCGAGCGCAATGCGTGATTTCCAAGAGCAAAGTCAAACTGTGTTCCATGCGATGCTGTGTCTGAAGGTTGCGCTGATTTCCAAAATTAACTGTAGGCTCTTGGCTGATGAGAAGAGAGATAGTGAGTACAACGTATAATAAAAACGAGAATGTTAATAACCTTTGAACCTTGCTGAACACTGTTCAGCACCAGACATCCGATAATTCAGTCAACAACGTCTGTGGGTAAGGAGATGGAATAAATTTTGGAAATCAGTCCACCCTAGCATTCATACACTAATTAATTTGCGAACAGATAAAGGAGTAATATGTAAGTTGTGCGCGCAATGCATGACTTCAAAGAGCGATGTCAAGTTTACTGGTGGAGCGAGTCGCATCTTTGGACATAGCAATAAATATGGTCGTCGGTTAAGGTGGCTCCGTCATCAATACAGGTGCATTTAGCTGTGACGAAATTTTCGTCATAACTTTTTCGTTTTTAACGCGATGGCTAGGAAACTTTGCAAAGAACAACAGATATCATTCGGCAATAGTACGAAATATCTCGATTTCATTGATGGTAAATATATTTTGCTAAATTAGCGCTTAAAGTGCCCTTCAATTTGTTTTCTTTTGGTAGATTTCCATATCTTTCAAGAACTCATTTTCGAAAAAATTTTTCAGAAATATTGAATCCTTTTTTTAAGAGCGCTAAAAGTTGCTGAAATTTTTAAATTTTTGCGCGCTATAAGCCCCGCTGGACAAACTTTTGTCTCGTGGGCTCATTAGGAACGAGCCAATGAGAAGCGTCCGATATTTGACACTGTTTTAGCTGTGACGTAAGAAAAGGACACCATTCCAAAGCACGAAGCATTGAAAGTTTTGTGCGATCGAAGATTATTTGTTAAGCTTACAATTGTTATGAAAATATGTCCTCTTCCCATTCTGGCTTGAAATGCACTGAGCCTATCGAAGAAGTCTTTCCTGGGGTCCAGTGTTTGCGCGTCTCATTCACGAACTTTATCCATAGTTGTCTTCTTCGGCGGACGTCAGGCCTCGGATCGTTATCAGAAGGAATCTTATGCATGCTGATTCCTTTCTCTTTATTTCGAGAGTTGCTGCATCCAAAAACCACACATTTTTCTACCATTTTCTGTTTAACAATAAAGCATTACCGCGAATCTTCGCATATTTTTGCACGATGTCCTTTTCTTACGTCACGCTCCATATTTGGACACATTTGGTCGAGTGGGGGACTAATGCGAATGATAGGTGAAAATATCGACAAGACTGTCTTCACTTTTAGCGCTCGTAAAAAAAAAAAGGATTCAATATTTCTGAAATTTTTTAGAAAGTGAGTTCTTGAAAGATATGGAAATCTACCAAAAGAAAACAAATTGAAGGGTTAGGGGCACAAGGACCCTACTGTTCAAAGAAAATCTCGTCTAGTAAAAAAATTTGCTGATATTTTTTACTGAAATTTCTGGTATGGACTTTAATTGACGTAATAAACATGCCAGAGGAATTTCAGAAAACTCGTTGGAGCAGAAGTCCGTAACTAAAAGTCGCTCAAAATTCAGCTCTGAAAATTTCACAAATGAATTACTATTAGGTAGAGGGAGACACCAGTTTGAATTTTCGCCGACAAGTGTAATTTCAGTGTTTGCTAATTCTTAAAACAAAAGCCGAATGCCTATCGTGCTATTCTTTAATAAAAGGTACTTTTTAGTTTTAGAAGCACTATAAATTGCTCCAAACCTTGCTCTGAAGTAGAATGACTTGTTCCACGACATCTTTAAAATATACCTTGGCAGTTTTGGCTCAAACTCCTGCTGCATACATTTTGATGTATTGCGATGTATTTTCAACGACTTTTCTGCTGTTGCTTCCAACTCAGGAATTAAAAGGTATTGATATTGGACGCTACCTCGTATCAGGGCTCAGATAGAACTGTCCAGCGCCTTTGTTTATGACTACAAAATGGGCACGAGTGGCAGTTCTGCGAAGAATTCGCACCTCACCCAGTGGGGACGAACAACAATGATGCCCATGCCTGTGAACCGAATTACATCACAGTGCAAAATAAAATTATCGCAAAAATGCTGCCCGTGAATAAATTTACAACTCTGAAATTTTTGTCTCTCCTTCCTTCAATGAATTGGTAGTTTTTTCTCGATTACTATGTTTTGCCCTGCATTACATGTTTATACTGATCGGTTCGCAGACATGGTAATACAACCATTGAAAATTCCCTAGTTTTTTTGTGATATCCAGCATAATCAAGGTCGACTGGGGTATAACTGTTCCACTTACCTCGAAATTCTTTAATCCAGATATCACAAAATCTCATTTACTAATCGTTTAGAATTTTTTGAACGATAGCTACAGTCGACTCCCGATAACTCGAACCTTCAAGGGAAATCGATAAAAGTTCGAGTTATCGGGAGCTCGAAGAAAATGGCCAGAAGTGAGAAAAAAAAACATTGTTTACCGTACAGTGAACATTTTAATCACATTTACTTGCAGAAATGTTAACAGAAAATTGACTAGATTATAAATAAGAACGTAATGTAGCATAATATAGCCCAAAGAGAGCATGCATTTTACTCTTTTGCCTCTTAAGATTTGTGACAAACAACATCACCCTTCAAGCATGGTTCGAGTTTTCGCGGGTAAAATTGTATAGAAATGATCTGAGGGGAAACGAAAATTACTTCGAGTTAGCGGGAGGTTCGAGTTATCGAGGGTTCGAGTTACCGAGGGTAAAATAGACCTTGTCACGGTTTCGACGCCATCTTGACGAGTATCGAACGAGTAGGCAAACGCGTGAGAAATTACAGTGTTTGTATGAGAATCTAATGTCGAATAATTTCCGTAAAACGGCTGTTCTGAAAAAAAAAATCAGTTGTAAACTAATACTACAAAGCAAAGGATTGTCCTAAAAAATGTGGGGGGCGTACCTGTGCTTAAATTTCTCCAGACGCTTACTTAAGATTTTCCATATATTTGTCAGTAATTTTCCCGGGACACAGACAAACGTATAGAAAATTTAAAAAAGTGGCTCTAGGTCTTCTAGTGCATGTAACGCCCTCAAATTTTTTCAGGAGAATCCTTAGGAGTGAAGGTTTAGTTTACAAATCATATTTTTTTTCAGAACAGCCGTTTTACGGAAATTATTCGACATTAGATTCTCATACAATCACTGTAATTTCTCGCGCGTTTGCCTACTCGTCAAGATGGTGTCGAAAACCGTGACAGGGTCTATTACAGTAAATTAACGTATGAAGGAAATCAAGGGGAAATCGATTTTAGTTCGAGTTAGCGCAAGGTTCGAGTTAGCGAGGGTTCGAGTTATCGGGAATCGACTGTATTTAATTAAAGTGGGTGAGATCGTCCATCGATAACTGCAGATGTTACCTGTAGTCTCCAGTGTGGTATCACCTGCATCATGCGGTTTTTGCAGCTCGGCGATCTTCTGCTCTAACATAGCTATGTCGTCTTTGTTAGCACTTCTCTCAACTGTTTGCATAATATCACTCAAAAAAGTCTTTACCTCGATGACATCTGAGCTCATGTATTCCCTAGTCGCTTCTCTTACGCCCTTTTCCAAGTTTTGAACTTCATTTTCAGGGAGGTTGGACTCCGCCAAACTACCATCTGCGTCGATTGACGTCGTTGATACACCAAGGGCGTTAAACGCATCTTTAACGTAATTCACATACAGGTCAAACGTCGTTTTGTCCATCTCATCGCTTGTGAAATTCAGAAACGAATTTCTAAGACGACGAAGCTGATCAATCGCAAGCGTAAAGGTCTCCGCACTGTTTCCGCTCGGGCTGACCACAGACGGATGGAAAGTACCATGGGGTATTGCACGGGAATTCACGTACAAATCACTGAGTGTGGCGTAGTCTCCTACTTTTGTACGCTGGGCAAAAGACCGCGAAAATATGGTCGCGTAGAATAGGCTGCTGGTGTCCCATTTGTTGTAAGACTGGTGAAAAGGTACTCTAGTAAATTTAATCTTGTCACCCTCTGCAGTAGTCATGGCAAACAATTTTCTCACAGCATTGGAGTCATCCCAGGGCTGAAAACCAGGGAGGTGTCCATAGGTTTTGTCCCACAAGGTTTTAAGGGACTGTCGTAAGGCTTTTGGAAATTCACTAAACAGTAAAGACGCAAACTTGAAGAAATTTAGCTGTTCTTCACCAAACGTCTGCAATTTCATCTTTTCAACGTACTGGCCGGGCAAGGATGTAAAATGTCCTGAAAATAATAATGAGAGAGTTTGCGAATAAGGTTTAATTTGTCATTTAATCTAATTTCAAAGTGCTAATTCTAGTTGCAAGCCAAATACATACCCCACTGAGCTTCAGTACTTCAGTTACTAGGTTATTTATGAATTTTCACAAATTCCTTTTATTGAAACCGTGTTTCGTTATATTCAATATTTTTACCCCATACTTTCCCTCACTATTAACGTTGCGATTAAAAGGTTAATTTTATAAACATACCTCTACTTTTCGACAAGAGGTCTCTACAAGCTCTGTATTCCTCCTCTTCGATAGTCGTCGTTAGTTTAACTTCAGCTAGACCAAACGCTTTAAGAATACTCCCCGTGACAAGTAATTTCTGTGCCATTTCATTAAGATGACCTGTACTGTAGTCTTCCCAAAGTTCTTCAAGGACTTCAAGAGAGCTACACTGTACAATGACTTCTAAACTTCCGGTGTTAACATCCACGATCACAACTTTACGCACTTGTTCCATATACTGAATAAATTCTTTAAATTCCTCCGGTGTTGATGGATCAAGTTTCTGGAAGTACGTTGACGCAATTAAATTCAGAACATCCTGAGATGAGGATAGAGCTCCACTTTCAACATTGGTTCGCCATGAACCAGTACCATCCTCAACTCGGGGCATTTCTGATGTGCCAGGTACTACTGCTGCCTCTACTGCTGCAGCCTGCTCTGGTGATTCTGCTGCAGATGTAGTCACAGTTTGTGGTTGTTTTGAGACCAATGATTCTCGCGCTGATTCCTGGGACATTGACTGGGCTTCCATCCCTACAGCCTCGACTCGTCGACCAAGGCTTATCATTTTCTCACAATCAAACAGTAGCCGAAGACGAGCTGTCAACAAAGAAAGTCCTAATGAATTAAGTTTTGCCCCGTCAAGCGAAATGAAGAAACAAGTAGTAGACTGTGCAGTCTCTACTTATCGAGTGGCGTCCCAGTACGGGCGACCATCTGCAGAGGTGACTGACACTCATTCCCAGGCTAGACTGGGGACATCTGAAAGCAAGATGGATGCCCGTGTTCCGCAAAGCGCTCGATCTTGGCGATCTTGCGGGAAAAAAGGGGACTGTGAACAGTCTCAACAATTAGGGGCTGGTGCGTTGTTTTAAGAATAGCATGAACCACAGGAGTTAAATACTCAATATGAATGAAACAGATCAGCTTCATAACCTCTAAATGCACCGCTCACCGCGACAAAAATAAGTTTCGCAGTCAAAGTTTAGAATACTCCATGTACTGCGTAGTGACCTAAGTGCGATAGCCTGTCCACAGATCCTCTATTTTCTCTTTAGAGATCGCCGAATGCGCGTATGAAAATAAAAACCGCGGGAGATTGATACACCACAAGCGCAAGATTTTAGGGGTTATCGCTCCGCGCTCGCTTTCGCGCACTGACTCGAACTGTTGAAGAAAATGAAAAACGTCCTGGACAGGCAATACGCGGGAGGTCATGCAATACTCTGAGGGAGGTCATGCAATACTCTGAAGGAGGTCAGGCAATACTCTGAGGGAGGTCAGGCAATACTCTGAGGGAGGTCAGGCAATACTCTGAGGGAGGTCATGCAATACTCTGAGGGAGGTCAGGCAATACTCTGAGGTCATGTTTCACATTATCACGACGGTAGGGAAACATTTAGTTGTTTTACATAAATTGGGGGAAAGCGCTTATCTAAAAACACTACAATAAGCAACCGGCCTTTCAGCCCCCGGAAGGGGATGCGTACTGCCATATATGGGCTATATAGGTATGTGCCGCTGTGAAGGGTATGGTTTTCAAGCGGTTTACTCTAGGATAGGGTATATAAATCAGACAGCTTGGGTCTAGAATAGGGTATCGTTTTCCATGACACTGATCAATTGGTTGAAGATTTTAGTTTAGACTAGGGAAACCGTTAACAATAAAAAAAAGCCGGAACATCTAAATTTGCCCAGGCACAACTCAGGTTAATGGCAAAGAAAGCGTCGACCGCAGTTATTTCTGGAAAACAGCAACCCTAGGATAGCGAGTGACTTGGGGAGTTTAATCTGGTATGTCAATACCGATCTTCAAGCACACTATTGTAGTCTTATTGTATTCCGCTTGCCTTAAAGACCCTGGAAAAAAAACATAAACTTCAAACCTATGTCACCAGTAAAGAAGTGAACATCAGATGCTACCTGTAGCCGTCAGTTTAGCGTCACCTTCATCTTGCGATTCTTGCAGCTTTGCGATCGTCTGCTCTAACCTAGCGATGTCTTCTTTATCAGCAGCACTTCCAACTGTTTGCTTGATAGCACTTAACGACGCCTTTATCTCCAGCAGATCTGAGCTCATTTCCTCAAGAAACTTGATGTATTTCCCAGTCTCTTCTTTTATACGGTTTTCCAATTGACGAACTTTGTTTGTAGGAAAATCGGCCTCCGTCAAACTCCCAACTGCATCGATTAAAGCTGTTGAGACGCCAAGGGCGTGGAACGCATCTTTTGCGTAATTCAGGCGTTGGTCAAAGGTCGCTTTGTCCATCTCAGATCTGGTTGAGTGACAAAGTGAATTCCTAAGAAGACGAAGCTGATCAATCGAAAGTGCAAAGGTCTCATCATTGTCTCCGCCTGAGCTTATCACAGAGGCATGGAAACTACCATGAGCTACAGGTTTTACGTACAAAGCTTTGAGGGTGCTTCCTTTTGAGGCAAAGCATCGCGCAAATATGGTGGCCTGAAAAAGGCTGCTACAATCCCATTCATTGTAAGACTGGTGAACGGGAACTGCAGTCGTCTTGCCACTTTTCGCCTCCTCAGTGTCAAACATCTTCCTAACAGTGGTGGAGTCGTCCCAAAGCTGTAAACCAGGGCGATGTCCAAGCTTGTTGTCCCACATGGCTTTGAACGCCTGCCGTAAGGCTTTTGGGAATTCATCTAACACCAAGGATGCGAACTTTAAGAAATTCAATAGCTCATCACGAAGCTGTAATTCCATCTGTAGTACGTTTTGGCTCACCTAGATATAATGCAAAAAAGAGAGAGTTGCAAGACTGCTCGGAATTTTACTAATACAATTAGCAAACGGTTAGATGAGTGTAGTCCTGAGTCTTTGACAGTGTCCGTAGTCCTCCGTCCTCAGTCCGTGTCTTGCTGACTGACCGCCTTTTGATTTTTTTATTAGTCAAATTGCAAATCCAATAGAGGTCATGTTAGAGTTTGAAAATTCTGACCTTCAACTCACTGTTTACATCAAAGAAGCAATATCAAATATGGTTGAAAGTATATGTAGTTCATTCTTGGAACAGTAAACACCCGCTAATAAGAACCTGTGTTTTAAGAACCTGCTTGCAGAAATTTGGCACTTTTTAAAGTGCCAAATTTCTGCAAGCAGAAATAAAAAATATCGAAAAAATAAGAGCCTGTTGAGCCAAGCAAAATTAAGCAGATTCGTATATGTGGGTTTCAGGTAAATTAAGATAAACATTTCAACCAAGGAGGTTGTCTTCCAGATTGCCAACTGATATTACAAGAAGATACTGCACCAAACCGTAATTAAAAATAATCTCTTGGTTACGGTAATTCCTACAACAAAAAAAGGTTTATTAAAAGTGCAGATTGTAATTGTTTTCACGGACCTTGCATAAAGGACATTTGCAGTCTACAAAGTTTGATCCTTATAAATAGTCATTAGTCACAACTGTTGTGACTAATGACTATTTATAAGGATCAAACACGAGTTTCTTTACTTTTCTAGTAATCAACAACTATACTCTTCTTCATAGAAATTAAGAACCTAGTTAACCTAAATTGACAATAACTACGCCAAAATAAAAGACCTTTTTCGCCAGACCTCAAAAAAGTAGGTTTTTAATAGGGTGTTCACTGTATGTGCAGAACTAGGCTTGAGTACCACATATGGCTGTGCGTTCAGTTGTGCTCTGCGAGTTTTCATCCCTGCTGCAGGAGCATATTTGGTTTTCTACAGGTATGTTTCAGGTAACTTGAGGTCTAAAATAACATCGAGTTATCACCTCCGCATTCCAGTTTAAGCACCTCATCAACAATCAGCAGATAGTTCAAGAAAATGATAGCTGTGTAAAGTGCCTTTTCGATGCTCCTTTATCATCTTATCGGGTCAAAATCATCATCATCATCGGCCATTTTGGATTTTTGTTGTGGTGGCACTGACTACTCGTTCTCAGACTCCCGTCTCCCGTTCCCCGTTCCCCATTCCCCATTCGCAGTACCTCTTTTAGTAACAACCAAAACTGGCTAACCATAGCTAGGAATGGTTATGAAGCCCTACAGATGTTTTGAATAGCTTATTGGACCTGACCTTGCTCAACGTTCAATAGCATTCCTATCATTTTGAACTTACTGACCAATAGAAACATCACATTAATTAATTCAGTCACAATTTGTGAACAAAAAACAAACTAAGGATTGTGCAAGGTCAGGGAGCTTCCAATATAAACTGCACCACCGTTGTTTTCATCTTTGATGTTTGCCGGCTTTCATAACCAGTCTCCTCTACTAAGGGCTAACACTACAGCAATTTGATTGTAATCGGTGCAACGAACAGATCACGTATTATCATAAGAATGCAATATCATGTTGCTGTCCTAATGAGATAAATTAAATTTGTATTGACTAAAATTTGTGCTGTAAACTGAAGTGCTGAAAATTAGTAAACTGTATCAGTCATTATACTTTAAAGGTGTTTCGATACAGTTTTTCATAGGCCATACAGATATTTTTCAATCGCCTTAAAGTGTTTTTTTTCCTTGTCCGATCGCTATAAAATTTTCACCAGTAATTGGCTATGGATTGAAATTTGTGAAAATGTAGTTTTAAGTAAATCGATATTACCATGACAACAGTAAACAAAAAACTTTGAAAATGCTAAAAGCCGAATTTTTTCTGATCTAGACCAGCTACTGAAAATCCGACACTAGGAACTTAAAGTTTGGTGTTTAGCATTTGATTTCAATAGCCGTGATAGCCGTTATTTAATAAAACGTTATAAATAACGAGTACATTTTTAGTTTGAATTTATTATATGTTTTGAATGTAAAATATTGACAATACTCACACTAAAATGTACTAGTCATGGATATATTAGACTGTGAGCAGTCTCTCTTTTTCTTCAGATTTAGTAAGGGGAGTGCACGCGAGCGCGAGCGTTGAGCGGCGAAGCCGCGAGACGCGAAAACGAGGGCAGCAGCCTCTCCCGTATCGCGCCTTCAGTCACGCGTGTGGTCATTTGCGTGTCTTGGGCGTTTTGCTCGACGGGCCAAGAAAAAAAAGAGACTACTCGTAGTCTATGGATATAGGTATTGTCCGCATTAACTTGGAAAAATTAGCATAACTTCAAAACAGTGAATGTCGTAGCGCGGATTTTTGACCGGTTCGTAGGATAAGCTTGTCTTGAAATTTCAAGGTGTCAGGCAGTGAATCAATCCCAATGAAAGTTTCAGACATCACTATACACATTATGAAGATTATGTGAAGATAGTTTTAAAAAATTCGTTTGCATCGTTTCAGAGATATACGAAAAAGCACTAAAAGTCCAAATTGACAGGTGGTGAGAAAACGGGTTAGTTTTTAAGAAGGAAAATACACCAAAATTTCCTAGCACGGAAATATGATATTAACCAGCATTCTGACGCTACTTAAGAATAATTTGATTCATTTATATCTATCACGGCTATTGAAAATTTAAGGTTTGAAATATATTTTCGTTTTAGTCGAATTCAAACATACAGAATTGTTTACTTCTTACGGAGGTTATTTGCTAAACACCAAATTTTAACTATATCGAAACACCTTATAAAATAGACAATTGAAAAATTCAATCGACCCTCTGACTCGAACCCTGCTAAACTATCAAAGACCCTTAAAAACGGGTCGAGTTACGGAGGTTCTACTGAATTCAGTTATTTCCTCGTCTTATGAGAAGTAACGATAATTTTGGTCATCCCTTTATCAGGTTCGGATCATGTCAAGTTCGGCGTTTCAACCGGCGATTATTATACAGTCATGTTGTTTTATAGTTAGATTATATTTATTTATCTGATTTATCGGGATCGTGTGACTGGCGGAACTGTAGCTGCTGTTCAGACGCAGAGTCATTTTTGTCGGAGTCATTCGACATTCGACGTCTTCGACAGCCAAAAATAATATGGTTCCATTATTTAAACAAGTGTAAAGAAATTCAATGTTTTCTTTTGTCGGCTTGAATTAATCCAAACCAATTTTCTCAAGGTATTGGAGGTTATTGAGAGGCTGAAAACAATCAAATCATAGATCAGTTTGTTGAAGTGTCTCGCACTGCTGACTGCGTAAGTCACGAAAGCTTCCAACAGATTCCCATGAACTCAAGGTGCAAAGCATACCATTTTTATTCCAGAGTTTCCTCTCCTCCGGCCCCCCGCCATTTTTTCTTTTTCACAAATAGGTACCAATTTTAAGGTCTACCAAGAGATTTTAGAGACTTGTACCGAGCACAGTTGAGACTGGCCATTCCATTACTAACTAGGTGTACTGAGTTGACGGGCTTCAGACATGACTGACCGTGATGATATATACTCTGACTGTTCGATAATCGAACTCATAAACATAGTTAGTAGAGGGGACCCCCTACTAACTATGTCATAAAGAATTCCGTGTCCGATTTATTCGATTGCCGAAATCGATCGAATTCAAGAAACGATTAAGTTTGATTGAATTCGATTGAAATTCTGTTCGGTTCTGTTCGATTAGATACGTCGGGATTTAAGCGCAAAATTTGCCTTAAAAGCCACTTGTACGCAAATAAATTATATCTGTACTCTGTTGATAAGCTTGATCCGCGTGTATGTTCTTGTGTGAGAGAATCAGGGAATATTATTTAATGGCGGCTAAGCTTTTTTTCTTTTCATACCTGGCCTCGCATGAAGTTACTCTTCGCTTCTTTGTTTCATATGCTAATGCATTACTGATCAGCGGGTGAAACGACACAGTGCTTGGTCAAAATTCACATAAAATAACTTACCTGCGAGACATATGATGCAAGTTAATGAAAAGCGCAACATCTAGCCAGTAAGAACATGGTTCATGACTTCACACCTTGCAAATACATATGAGTATGAACATTTCGTTAACAATACCGCTTTCATGAAATGCTTAACATACGGGTAATCAGTTAGGTGGCACACGGACAACATACGGGTTAGTCTGCTACACAGCCGTTTTTAGGGTCGTCTCGGAA
The DNA here is from genome assembly GCA_964035705.1 of Porites rus. Taxonomy (NCBI): domain Eukaryota; kingdom Metazoa; phylum Cnidaria; class Anthozoa; order Scleractinia; family Poritidae; genus Porites; species Porites rus. The sequence goes on from OZ037998.1 coordinate 6,248,515, forward strand.
AGCTCCTTCCCAGAAAGTTAGTGGGGAGAAGCGTTGCGTGACGACTCTACGACGGTACGATAATTAGTTGTTTATTGCGAAGCCTGTGGTACCCCTAGCCTGAAGCCCAAACCTCCGGTCCCGACTGGGCTACCGACCATTGCGTGATACAAAACAAACAGTCGATATTAATCGATACTCAAGCAATTATCCTGAAGTGAATATTCTGAACATGACGAATTGACGATGCTGTTTGGCAAGTAACACCCATGAGACATGCTTAAGCTTAACACATTTTATTTTTGACTTCATACTCCAGGCGCAGTCTTCATCACATTGCATTTTTTTTTGTTTCTTTCGTTTCCTGGTTTGTTTTAATTGCAAGTTCATTCAATCCTGCGCCATCGCCGGCCTGCATGTTGCATTTCTTTCCTTGCAATGTCGCTGACACTGGAATCCGGTCCGGTATATGCCGTATTCTCGGCTTGCACTGTCACGCAATGAAAAATAAAAATGCAAACCATTCAATACAGAAGGACTAGAATCTGGGAAATGAAAAAAGATAAATATACAAAAGCCCAAATGCGAGATATTGGGAAAAACGGTTTACCTAAATTTATAAAGCTTTGTATGGAAACGCCATGTTGGTGTCCCTTTCAGGAACACCAATATGGCCGCCAGATACTAACAGAAACATCTGTTTTCGAGTTTTCCTACTAATGCGTGAATTCTTCGCTTGAGGAACTCATAAAGGTTACAGTAATATTTATTCTGAGACAAGGAATGTTTAGATTGTAAAATCTCCCAAAATCGGTAATGTTTTTAACCCACATAAGAGCTTTCCCGGCCGCCAGCTAAATGCCGCGTCACGCAAAAGCCTGGAAATTCAAGCGTCTTCTCTCGCAAAACGAAGAACCCTTTCGAACCAAAAATTTGTTTATGTAAAGGTGTTTAGGTACTGTAATACCTCGTGAAAGTAGAAACTCAGAAGAATCGATAGTTTCTTAGTTTGATTTTTGGTGACGTCACGTGCAGCCCAAGAATACACGCAACCTTGTCCCCAGGGCGCTTTTCACAGGCTCCAAAGCCAGGGAAAAGCGCCCTGGGGACGAGGTTGTGTATACACGGGCATTGAAGTCCTCCAGATGGCTGCCATCGTTTGGCATAAGGGGTCGTGCTTGGTTCGACGAAAAGCGGTTATTTCACTGTGCATGCAAATAATCGTAATTAAATGTTAATCTTTTAGTTTTAGTATCTCGATAAAAAAAAAAACAAAACCTTGAAATCAAAGATAAAACCCGCAGCAAAACATACCACGACTGAATGACTCAATAATCTGAATAATACAGTATGGACAACATCGTGTTAATGTTGCACTTCCACTGAATGACTTAGAAAGAACGCATTTACCTAGTAAATTAAAAGAACTGAGTCATGACCAGTAAAACTTTGGGGACATCGATAAATCAAGTTGAAGAGTGCTAGGATGATAAAGGGACTTTGTAACCCGATTAAAATTCTTAGTACCCGCTATGAAAGTACAGTCAAACCCCATTAATACGGACACCGGGGGGCCATATAAAGTGTCCTTGTTAACGTTGTGACAGTATTGTAAGGGCTTTCTTTCCCCAGGGGCAAAGAAAAGCCTCCGTAATAATGAGGTGTCCGCATCAAGCGGGTTTCCGCAGCCTAGTCCCCAGGCCTTTTCGGCTCGGTCATTCCTGGGGCCCGTTTCTCGAAAGTCCCGGTAACTTAACGGGCCCGAAATCAAATATTCAAATCGAAATATAAAGAATAAGAGCGCGGGTCCTGGCTAGCAAACTACTCCATTTTGTTTCATTAACTGACAGTTTTATCGTGTTAGATGCAAAACTATTGAAACCTCGATCTTTAATGTAAAAGGAGACAGCTTACCGGGCCCGTTAATTATCGGGACTTTCGAGAAACGGGCCCCTGGACTCTACCATGAGCCGTGACGTCACCGAGAGATACTTGCCGAGAACTCGCCCGTTCTCTCGCCCGCTTTCTCCCAGACTTCGCGCGGATAACGGATCAAGAGAGAACGCCTAAGGACTAGGCTGGGGTTTCCGTAAAGCGGGGTTTGACTCAGTACTAATTAAAGTCCAGATTTGAGTCGTTAAATAAGACGTTAAGGGTCGATCATAAATCAAAGTAATCGGCTCCTGATCAAAAACAAAAGAATCATGGAACTCGCAAAATATCAGCTTCCTTTAATCAGTTTAATAGGTAGTCACCATATCTTAACGTGGCCGTTGCTTTGTCGGCTAAAATGCCAAAGAAAATTAAAACGTGAGAGATTTTCTTTCTTTTCTTTTTTTTTTTTCTTTCATTTTTGTTTTCATTTTTTTTCTTCGCCAAAGAAAGCTAGGTGTAATTTTTTTAAAAAATTAACCGTATATTTTGGTTAAGTAAACTTTCTACGGGTGCTACTCTCTTTTCTTTTTACAAGAATACATTCTCTAAGAATATTGAGCCTAAAAATGCCGAAATTTTCAGAATATTATATCCTTGATGAACTGAAACCGCCGATGCCCAGATATTGAAAATGATATAATTTTGGGTGTTAACAAATGAAATATACTTGTTTTATATATATGTTCTTAACTTTCGCGTAAAAATTCTTCCTTTCTCTAAACTGCAAAACCAGCCAACAACAAAAAAAAAGAAAAACGACAAAACCTGCACTTATTGTAATTAATCCAGACGTAGTTAATTGATAAAAATCGATATCAGAAATCAATCGATATCAATCGAATTAATGATCTTTAATCCGCCGAAAAATATCGAAAGAAATCGATTGACAAAATCGATAACAATCGATAGGAATCGATAGTAATCAATAACAATCGATAGAAAATCAGGCAATTCCCATCGGAAAATTATCTATATTAATCGAAGTCGCAACTTTTTTTTCTTTATCGATTCCTATCGATCGACATGGGAAATCGATATTCATCGATGATTGATATCGATTACTATCGATTATTATCGATTACCCATTTATTGATTAACTACGTCCGTAAAAGAATAATTAGAATAATACAGGAGTATTTTCAGCCTAGCTAATATCAGCCAAAAAATAAGAGTGTTAAGCTCACTATGAGAGTTTAATCCTTAACATATGTGGTTTCATGATAAAATGGACGTGAATATAGAGGATTTGTGTGGGAATTCAGGTTAAAGATTAAAGGAGATAAATACTCGGTATTTTCAATAGAATACAGCTTACCTTATTCACTTGACTTTTCTTTGCTTGCTTTGTGGTTATTTTCCCGATCTATAGCGATTTAAGCGATTTCCTTTAACATCTAGTCTGCGAACCGCAGACGTATTTCCGGTCGTCGCTTCTCTCCCTCCGACAAAGAAATTTTTCAAATGCGGGACTATACGAAACTCCTTTTGACTGCGGGCAAGAGGAAACCTTTGATACCAACAGCGCATCATATGATTGGCACTAGACAGTTTTGCTCAATATGTATCGCTGTTGACTTTAATACAAGTACAACAAAACCCTGGCCAATTTACGCTTGCCGTGACCAAGCTAAATAGTGACCACAAACTAGTTTTCCGGACTGCTGGTATCAACTGACTTTGAAGCTTTCTGTTCAAATGGAAATCAACTGCAACCGGGACTACGAAAATGCCGACACTCTCAAATCGACAGCAATTTTGTCCTGTGAGGTCATGTCATCGTGCTCTAGCAATCTTAATAGAGAAAGCGGCAAAAGAGTCAAGATAGCATTTCTAAACCGTTCGGTGCCCCTTCTTTGGGCTAACCTGTTTTTTGCTATTGTTCTTCTAAGTGCTGAAGTAGGCAATAGAGTGGTCTTGCCTCTGTGGGTTGACTCCGCAAATGGTACCGTCACCGGGGCGACGATGAATCCTTATTTTGCTTTGTCGTTCTCGTCTATAGTTTTCTTTATAATATTTGGACTGGGAACAATGTTCATTCGAGTTTTTTCACCTAAAGATATCGGCGATACAGAAGAGCGTTTTCCTCATCTTTTGCTGTTTTTGGTTGGTTTTTGCGATGCCCTGAATGGCGTGCTTATTCTTTTTGCATGCAAAGGATCGCGGACACCGCCATATCTTCAGGCAATTCTTGGAAACTTTCTTATTCCACTGACTGTTTTATTCAGGTGAGTCCGTTTTATGTACATTAAAAAACTTGGTTTTAAAAAACACATGGCACGTTCACAGGTGTACCAAACTCACGATGAGAACACATGTCAGACTCCTCTCTGTGATAGTGGAAACCCTGAAGGCAAATCGCTTAAATCGCAACGGATCGAAAAAAAATAACCGCACAGGAAGCAATTAAGAACACACCCGGTAAATAATGAAAAAGTAAAGCGTTTTTTAGTGAAAATTCCAGTGAGTATATATCTTCTTGAATCTATTACCTGAATTATTCCTATCTAATTTTATTCACGGCCAAGGACTTTGAGGATTACGCAATATGATACCACACGTATTAATTGCGGGTTTTCAGTGTCACGCCATTCAAAATAGATCAAAATCAAAATCAAAACCATTCGACAGATAAAGTCTAGAATCTGAGAAATGAAAGCAGGTAAATATACAAAGACCCTCGCCAAGATTTGGGTCGAAGGAATAATTCGTATACGAGATATCCGAGGAAATGTTTTACCCAAATTTATTGAGCTTTGTATGGAGCCGGCCATGCTGGAGCTCATCCGGATGAGCTCCAACATGGCGGACGGAAACCAACAGAAACATCTGTTACCGAGTTTTGCTACAAAAGCGTGAATTTACTCCTAGAGGAACTCATAAACATAAAAGTAACACATTCTCTAATTCTTGAACTGTTTAGATAGCAAAATCCCTCGAAAAAGTCACTTTTTTAACCTAAAAGACAGCTCCCTCGGCCGTCACGTAAATGCTGCGTCACGCAAAAGCTTAGACATTCAAGCGTACTCTATTACAAAACCAAGAACCCTTTTGAAGCGAAAATTTGCTTGAAAATAAGTTTTCAGCTGCTCTAATACACCATGAAAGTAAAATCTCAGTTGTATCGATAGTTTTGTAGTTTGAATTTTAGTGACGTCATGTGAAAACCATCTTTCATTCATTCATCATTCATTCGACAAGCGCTCATATAGTGAGTTTGGGATGCCTGTGGTTAAAATAGTCACGCTATCTGAACACATGTAGAGACTTGTTCTCAAACGGTCATGTACAAGAAGGAGAATACGCGAGAAAATGTGACGGTATTACAAAGTAAAATCCTGTATTGTTTCACCGTGCTTCTTTTTTTCTGCCAAAGGAGGACGAGGCAAACAACGTTACGGAATAAACGAACCAAAGTCGACAAAGTTCGTTACTGGCATTTTCTCAAAACGTAGAAGAAAATGCTCTCCAGAAAGGAAAGCTTTTTAAAACGCTGTCAGTTTGAGTGTCTGAGCGTCATCCTCCGAGAGGTAGGACAGACTCTCCCGCCCTCCCCAACTTAGTCGTACAGTTTAAGTGCTCTTAACAATTGTTCATCGTACTGTTTATTTATTTCTTCACAGATTTCTGATTTTGCGTAAGAAGCCTACTTCTTCAAAGCTGCAGTGCGCTGTAGTAGTGGCTGCTGGTCTTTTTATTTGTCTTATTCCAACAATTTTTCCCACCGTTGGCGGGAAAAACAAAGCAGAGCCTCTCAATGAGAATGGCACCATCTCCAGAATCATGTGGCCAATCATATTCATGCTCGGATGTGTAAGAAATATCGATATTTATCACATGCAGATTTCACTTGTGCGCGTTGGATAGTCAACGAAAGCGTAGCGCCGAGATGGCTATAATCATCTCATATCCAAAAACTGCGAGTGGAATAATGGTAATATTAAAAACGTCCACAAAATATCGAGAATTCTTCCCGAATTTAGTTATAAAAACAACCGATTTTCGGCTTGTTTTTAATTTTGAGTAGATGCGTACAGTTACCATATTTGGAGAGCATGGTATAATCCCATGGGCCCACACAATCTGTGTTTGTAACAGATTGCTCTTTTATAGTAAACGGTAGCTGGATTTACCGTTTGTTTTACCTACAGCGATATATCACAATCAATGACTACAAACGTCCACTCATACTGAGCTATATCTTGTTAGTTCAACAAATCATGTTTAAACTTGGCAAATCGACTGATTTTAAGGAACCTTTACAGCTGCCGTGTTGACGGTTTTCCCTCGCCTTTTCCTGTAGTAGCAAGTGCGCGAAGACTAGGAGGATGGGACAAGAAAATAAGTGGGCAATACTCAAACCCCCTTCTCGCCGTCCCTCGTGTACTTTTTTTTGCTCTCCCCAGCCTCACAAGGCACGGAAAGGCCGCAGAAGACCGGGAGAGAGAGGATGTCACGAAGAGTGCCATGGGATAAATTATGATTTCTGATTGGGTCAGTGGCAATGCTAGTTATGTTTTCCTTGTTTTCATTTTACTTGTTTGTGAAAACTTTAGGTTCCAGAAGCTCTTATGCGCGTCCTGGAAGAGCGAGGAGTAAAAATAGAGAGTGACAAGTCGGGAGAACAAATGAACTTGGTGCACTTTTTATTTTGGACATCCACCTATGAACTTCTCTGTATCGTTGCCTTGTTCTGGACAGATATTCTCCCGTGGTATGGACACGTCGACGGCATCAAGAACTTCGGGAAAAGGTATATATTTTCCAATCATAGACTTAGGGTTTTCTTTTGGGAGAAAACTTTAAAGCCGATAGCCTGAGTATTAGGCAGTTCTCGTGTTCTCTTGGGGAGGGGGGGGGGAGGGTGGAGCGAGAAATCTGCTCTCTCCATCCCATCCCTCTCCTCAGCCTCACAAGGCACGGAAAGGCCGCAGAAGTACCGGTATTTCTTAATCATGCTAGAGATATGTTCCTAACTAACTCGTGTCTCACGGTTGCAGTTGGTGGTCAGCATTGCAATGTTTCTTTGGTGCAGCAGGTTGTAGTGAAGCCCCAGGCCTTAGAGGAACCTTGTACATTGCCACGCACATAATATCTCACATCGCTGGCGCAAATCTGCTACGACATGCGGAAGGAGCAACTCTGCTGGCTATTGTCACGGTGAGGATTTGCTTTAAAAAGAACAACGATCTTTACTCCAGTTACGTAATAACGCTCCTTGGGAACTTGCGCAAAATGAATTATGAAAGGGGATTCGCCTCATTTCCCCAGGCGGGGGGGTGTACTCCCTTATATAAGATATATAGGTATGTGTCGCCCCATCGGGTAGGGTTTTTTCGCCGCTTTGGTCTGAAAACGGGTATGCACTTTGCCTATTTTGGTTTTTAATCAGGTATGCTTTTCTAGGGAACAAGGGGAGTGTGTAAACGTATTTATCGTTTCAATTCCAAATGAACAAGTTAAAAAAAGGAGAAATATTTTTTGATTTTAAATAGGGTCGGGATTAGGAGAACTGGGCAGCACACCCCCAACAAGAATTCCCAGGAGTACTCCCTGGGTTCATTTCAAACTCTGTCGCGATTATGGTATACACTCACTGATAGTATATCAGGTTGCCAAAGAGTTATTGGCGCGCCTTTTCTCTCGACCCGACTGACTTCCCCTGGGTCTCCGAGGATAAACTTGGTGGCACCATTGCTTTTTTCTCAGCTGTCTTTTTAGTCAAACTAAAATCAAAATAACACCTACAAATCTGGCTTAATCAATACCTGATATTTTCTATATTTTTATGTTTAGTCGCTCGTCACTCCACTGGGATTCATTTTCTGGACTTTATTCCGTGAGATTCCATTCGAATGGTACCCCGAAGTTCGCGCGAGCACCTGGTTCAGTATTGGAGCGCTTGTCATCATGTTACCGGCCATCTTTGCTTACAACATGGGGTAAGAATCTTTTTAAGGAAAAACCTGGGAAAGAGAAGTTGGGTGTCTTAAATCTCACTATTTCAGCTGACCTTGATGGACTCATCTGGTTGCTGAAGAATTTCCAGTCTTGTAAAACCAGTTTTCATGTTCTCTCTCGAGACATAACATGACCTTACAACTTGCTTAACAAAAAAAAAATACACAATTTAAGACTACCTCCAAAACAAAACAGTTACAGCAAGGAGCCAAAAAAGTGAACTTCTTTAATTAACTCAGTAACACATTCTTTCATGTAGAGATCAACCAATCAGAAGTCGAGAACAGTTTCCAGTTGGCTTCTGATTGGATTTAGGGCCTGTTTACATAGAGTGGGGGACCCCGGTCTAGTGGGGTTGGTTTCTTTTGTTTTCACGCTCTGGGGGACACAAAACAAAAGAAACTTACCCCACTAGACCGGGGTCCCCCACTCCATGTAAAAAGGGTCTAAATCTGTACGAAAGAATATAACATGAATAAATCAGAAGCGGTCACACTTTCGGGCTCCTTGCTGTTATATTAATTTGTAATATCTTCTTAAAGTCTTGGACTGAATTTCCGTCAATAATAATCGTCAAACGTCAAAAGCTCTAAAAAGTTAACCGTGACAACCGTCAACTAAAATTGGAAAAAAATAACCGCCAACCGTTCAAGCTGTAGTCTGACACACTTAGTTCACAGCCGTTTTTAGAGTCGTCACGCAATGCTCCTCGCTGCCACCCCATTGAGAAACGGTTTTTCTGAAGTAGTGGGCAGGAAAGTAAGCGGGCTGTTTTACACTAAATCGCTTTTTCACTGCTTTCCCGCTTTCTTGGTTCGTCTGCACTGGCCAAGAATCTGGCACAGGCCACCACAGTATATGCCAGTACAGACTCGTACCCAGTCTCTTTTAGTTCCCTGCTCCTTCCCAAGAGCCTTTGCGCGCGTCAAATTGCCTTTCCATATCGGCCTTTGCGAGAATAAATAATAAGTGGCGAGTGGGTACGAGTCTGATGCCAGTATCAAACGCACGCGGAGGTATGGTACACTTAAACTGACGAAATTAAGGGACTGTTGTTACATAAAGGGAGGAATATGGTGGCACCAAGAAGATCCCTTGAAGGTGGGACAACTTTTCATTGGGTTTACATTTCGGTCCGTGTGGTTGACAGTAAAGAATGAATTAAAGATTGAAGATTACCTGCTGAACTACCCGCCCGCCGTCTTTGTGTGGTTTGCTCCTACTCCTAGGATCTTCTAAGCGAAAGCAGCTTAAAAATTACATGGTGCTAGGGTCTTCCTAACTCTCAGCTAGGATGATCCTAATGCTAGGGACAATTGCAAGCAAAACGTTTCCCATGTAAACTGAATACAGAAAACATCTGACGCTAAGATGACCCGCTTATCTTCCTGGTGCTAGGCCCGGGGGGGGGGAGCACTTGGGTATTTTTTGGGTGGGTATGTGCCGCCCGGGACTCCAAATTGGCACCCCGTTCTAAAAAAAAATTCCCCCTAAAACTGATACCCAGTTCTAGAAATGGGCCAATTTTTTATACTCCGTTCTAGAAAGTTTGTAAATTGAAATAGCCCTGTTTTTTAAAAAGATATTTCTTTATTTGTTCGACTTATACATCAAATAAATGCTTCTTCATAATCAGCAACAATTTTAAGCAAAAGATAAAGCCGTGATCCCCAAGTTTTTATACCCCGTCCTAGAAAACGCCTCTGAAATGGATACCCCGTTCTAAATCAGGAGCTTCAAAATCACGACCCCATTGGGCGGCACATACCCGTATAGGTAATGTATGGGAGTACCCCCCCCCCCCCCGGGGTGCTAGGATCGTCGCTCTTTATGTAAACAGCCCTCAGTACTTAAATCAAAGAATTAGAGACGGGCACATTGCGGATATGATGAAACAATATCGATCTTTTGAATGGCCTAGTAACTCAAGATAATGTTTCCTTAATTATTTTTAGGGCGCCAGAGATTTCTTTGACCCCAGATGGAAGCAATCGTGAGGAGTTATTCTGTAGCACCCAGTCTAGGGTGGAACGCGAGCTATCAAGAACCGGACCAGAAGAACCTCTCTTATCTGACTCCAATCGACAACCAAGATACAGCGCGTTTGAAGCTTAAAATTGCTCCGTTCGCCGCTAGCGGACTCCAGTGGCTGTAACCGACCTTATCCTCGTAATTTAGTGTCATATGAAATTGAAACTTTTCATTGTGCGAAAAAGACCAAATTTTTCTTTAACTACAGGGATAATAAAAACGTGGGCACCGAAATTACTCTCGGCGGTTTTTGTAGCACAATGAACAAACGACTGAAACAGAAAAAATTAGGTGCTTAAGCGAAACATAACCTAAAAGGAGAGCTCTTAAGGGGAGGGGCCCCTAAATAAATTGATTTGACACTCATTTCCAGGCTTGACTCAGTACATTTGACAACAAGATGACCGCGCATAACGAAAAAGCGCCGGTCTTTACGGGAAAAAAAGGGAACTTTGAACATTCTAGCTTATATATAGAAATCGGCTCCTAATCAGACTAAATACACAGGTAAGAGCCGGTTTTGACTTTTTGAGGGAATAATAACACAAGCAGGCGACCACTCAGAAGGATGGGGTATGTGCATTTTTCTTGAAATCTGATACCGCGTGCAATAACGTGAACTCTTTGAACTCTCGCAGAAAAATTTTGTACTGACTGGTATCGCTTTTCCTCCTTTTGATTCCCTCCTTCCTGGGGGTTATGTTTTTAGAATCAATTTTCAGAAGTTATAAGTTTTTTTCTTTCTTCGTGACCTTCGCAACAAGGCAATGACGCAGGTTAAAATAATGTATACATTTTTTCTCCTTGAAATCTTATGCCGTACACTAGATAATTATGAGAAGCTTATATTAAACATGCTTCCAAAAAAAAATTTGGCGTGTCCAAGTGTGTCTGTTTTATAAATATTAAATACGGTATGCGTATATCCGTGACGTTTGACATGCTTAGCGTGATGTACTAGCGCGTTGGTAGCATACACTTTGTTCCTGTAGTGGGTCACGCATGTCAGACACTTCGTCACTGATCGACTACAACAAAACCCGCGTGACCACGTACTTGTATCTTACTTTACCGCCAAAATGCCGACACACTCAAATCGACATGAGTATTTTGCCCGGGGGAGGGAGGTACTGCCATATATTGGCTATATAGGTAGTTTTGCATTAATTAATTAATTAATTAATTAATTAATTAATTAATATAACGTAAAAAATAGAGTATTATAGGGGCGGTTCCTGGCTATCAAACTACTCCATTTTATTTCGTTAACTGATAGTTTTATCATGTAAGATGCAAAACTATTGAAATTTCTATGAACAACAACAGCAAACAATTACGTGTGATCACAGCACAGGATCAGATGTAGCGGATTGCGTAAGGCTGGCGGATCATGTGATGGCTTGCGAAACAGCATTCATTAAAGCATCAATAAGCGAAAATTATGACACAGAGTGACTTCCGCCTGCCGGCTGAAACTCAAAAGAACGCGAATGAAAGCATACAAAATTAGATTTGCAACTTGTAAGGGTGACTTGAAGAGTGTTTTTGAAAGCTAAGTCCAATCGACTATCTTCGACCTTTTGAAGTGGCCTGATTCACCTGCTAAAATGTCTTCCATAGCCACCCCAACATTCGAGGACACAGAAGATCATTATGTGTCTCCGCCTCAGTTTGGTCAGTATGGAAAACAGAAAACAGTGAAAATAAGCTTCTTTGAGATGCCCCTCTTCTGGGCCAACTTTTTATTTGCGTTTCTAGCGGTAACAGGTCAGGTCGGGCAGAACGTAAGCCTTCCTCTGTGGGTTGACTCTACAAACGCAAACACTTCAGGGCCAACGGTGGACAGCTATTTCGTCTTGTCATTTGCCAGTTTGTCCTTCCTCATTATATTTGGTCTGGGAACGCTGCTCATTCGGATTATCTCGCCTCAAGAACTCGGCGAAACTGAAAAACGCTTTCCTCATCGTCTGCTATTTTTGGTTGGCTTTTGCGATGCTCTGAATGGATTACTGGTTGTGTTTGCAAGCAAGGGATCTCGGACACCGCCATATCTTCAAGCGATCCTTGGAAACTTTATTATTCCACTGACTGTTTTGTTCAGGTGAGTTGCACAAATTGTTTACTTGAAAATTTATGCGTGCGGCCAGCATTGTCATGAACATCGAAGCGGATGATTTAACATTAAGACCCTGTTTACATGGAGTGGGGGACCTCGGTCTAGTGGGGTAAGTTTCTTTTGTTTTGTGTTCCCCAGAGCGTGAAAACAAAAGAAACCAACCCCACTAGACCGGGGTCCCCCATCGACCTTGTATATAAACAGTAATGGCAAGTATTCACGCCAACCGGTCACGCCATGATGTAAGGTTAATCCCGCTGAGAGAGCAGATCAGAGCAGACCAGACCCAACAGGAAAAATATTCGTATTTTGCTTGTAGTTGTATAAAGCAAACGACGCAATTTTAAATTGACGGTAAACGCAACGAACACGCTAAACTCAGTTTATACGTCCAGGCATTCGTCAACAAAACATGACAAAAGACGCTGAGCATTCGTTTGTGTTCATAAATCATTTGTCCACCAACCCTAGCGCGCAAGTTCAGCTGACGCGTGAACGATGTTATACTTTTCGCACTGTATTTCTTTTTTCAAAAAAATCAGTTTTTCCTCCAAGTTTCACGCTGAAATTCCCGTAGAAGCTATCTCACTGCTTGATCCCGAATTACGCTTTGCATGCAACGGGGAAACAAAGACAATCCTTGCAAAGCCGCTCGCCCTCTTTAGCGTTGCGTGACATCCAAAAAAACGGCTGCGAGGGAGACTACTGCAACGCAGGCTAAGAAGTAACAAAACATCTCCGCTGTTTAACCTCGTATACCCTGAACCCGTCGTTGTTTTGTTTTCCTGTTTTTTATTGTAAGATCTTTCTTCCTCTACCCTGCGAGCAGAGGTTTTTCTCTCTTGTTCTCTCGCATGGCTTTTAGCGTTTACGAAGTCGTTCGCGTCGCCTGTCAGTCGCGCAGTTCGTTTAAGCGAGAGAACGACTTCTTGAACACTAAAAGCCATGTAAGAGAGGAACTTCTGCTCGCAGGGTATCCTTCCTAGTTTTCGGGCTCGTCTTTTTCCACACTGCCGAGATTCACCTAGCAGACGAATGATAAAGTTATCTATTAATGGCTCAGTCAATTCCAGGCGTACCCATCCCCTCCGGGCATTTGCATTTGGCAGTTTTGTTTTTGATGCATAAATAACCTTAGATGCACAAATAACCAAATTTTCTTTTCCATGGTGCTCCGCTATAAATACAGTAGATTACGTTTTAAAAGTTCACTTAATAACTTTTTTTAAAGTTTGTTTCCCGCAACACTGAGCTATTTTATTTGACTGAGTTAAATTCGACGTCTGAAATCAACTCGTGCTACAGCTGTGTTTAGAGTCTTGCTGAAGTCGAGCCAGCTTAGAACGGCGCGCATCAGCGGCATTAGCACGGCGTTTGAAACAGGCCTGATTCACCCTGGAAATCGCTTCTTATCTCATTTTTATTATGGATTGCATATATTACAAACACAATGATACACTGTGGAAAAGATGATAAAATTGTATTCTTTTACCTGAATAATACTTAGAATTCTCCTCTTTTTTCTAACACAACATTTACGATTTATCAAGAAGAATGAGAAAAAAAAAACCGGAGTGGAACGGCATTAAAAAAAACAGCGAGCGAAGCGGTGGATTGGGGAGGGGGAAAGGGCTCTGAACCTTGACCTTTCCCCCGGCAAGATAGTATAGCTCGGTTCTTTGTTATAATATTTCCACCTCTATGTTGCAGGTTGCTCATTTAACGCAAGAAACCGACCCGTTTAAAGCTGTTATGTGCCCTTGTCGTGTTTGTCGGTCTTTTTATTTCCCTCATTCCAACAATTTTCCCACAAGTTGATCCCAAGGCAGAGAAAACAAAGAACGAAGCCCATGGCGCGTCAAGAGTGTTGTGGCCAATCATCTTTATGCTTGGATTTAAGTACCTCTTGTTTGTTCCGCACAAAAATCCCATAAAGTGAAAGATGGGAGACTTGAGCTCAGACAGAAAATAGGGAAACTTTTAAGGAACGAGATTGGTTCAAAATTAAGGTGTGAAAATTCCTTGTCTTCAGGCCTAGAATGCGGATAGAGGGGGTATCAATAAATCGTCCTTCCCCTGGCTTGCTGGTCTAAAATGTCCCAGTCTTCTCCCCTAAAGAGGTGACCTTCGGAGTTTTTATCTTTTCTTACTTGATGTAGTAAGAAGTCTAGCTGACATAGATCTTTATTATCACTAAAAAAACACCCTGTATTGTCTTGCCTTGCCTCCGATCAGGGCTTTGCTTAGTTTTTCTTTCACTTTCTCCCTAGGTTCCAGCAGCAGTTATGAATGTGTTAGAGGAACGGGGTGTAAAGATGGAGATTACGGAAAGCAAGGGATCAAAAAAAGGAATCAACTTGGTTTATTTTCTATTCTGGACCTCGTTGTACCAACTGCTTTGCGTGTCTTTGTTCTTTTGGGCGGATTTCCTTCCCTGGTATGGCCAAGTGGACAATATCAGAGAATTTGGAAAAAAGTACGTCCTTTTGTTTTGTTGTCAGGGCGAAAATTGGTTGGCTTGTCACACCACCTCATTTAAAAAGTGCGAGTTGCTGGAAAGGGATTTTGCGCGTTTTTCCACCCAAATATGTTGCAGTAAGTAAAAGGTAGCCATACTTTTCGCAACAAAACTCCGCTGTACCCGCTGCGCGTTTTACCGGCCCTACTCCAGTGTATGGCGCGACTCGCGCGCAATTTTATCCAATCAGAAGTCAGTATTCACGCAACTTGCAGCAACCTGATTTGTGGCAAGGCAGATTTGAATGTGTGGTGGTTAATTTAACGCGCAACATCGCTTTTCAGCTAGTTTGCAATGCTGTTGTTGATGATCCTGTTTGGAGAAATCGGATTTATTTTTTTTTTCATAAAGAGCGATCTTTTCTCTCGTCTTTTTTGTAGCTGGTGGTACGGAATTCAATGCTTCTTTCACGGAGCAGGTTGTAGTTCCACATCAGGTATCAGAGGAACCATGTTTATCCTCATGTACGTGGTATCTTATGTTGGTGGAGCAAACCTTTTGAGACACGCTGAGGGAGCAACCTGGCTGGCGATTGTCACGGTAAAACGACTCACACTAAGGGACGGACCATTAGAAAACTTATGGGGGTGCGGGCGAAGCACAAAAAAAATATTCGCGCAAGGAAAAATTAAATGAAAAAAATTCTTGCACGCCAATTAATCCTAAAAAAATATTCCTGCTGTGGCCTAAAAAAAATTCTTACAAGGAATTTGATAACGAAAAAAAATTCCTGCGGCTCGAAAATTCCCCTCCCCCCCCCCCCCCCAATAACTTTTCTAATGGTCCGTCCCTAAATTGACCTTCTCTGCGTGGAATTAATATTTTAGAAAGGAGCTGGTATTGAGTATAATTTTGCTTAGTCCCTAGGCCTCAGTTGCGCGTGGCCGATGCGTTTCGGGTCACGTGGTCCTAGCGAGTTTTTGAGGCTACGTCACCGCTCGAGTTGGCCGACAAGTTTTTTCGTCGTATATTATGCACTAACAATCTTACATATGTACCAAGTTCATTTTCCTAAAGAAAATGGGCCTGGGGCAATTTTCTTTAACTTCTGTTCTTCTGTGACATCATTATTCAACCTTCATTCAAAATCTGAAGTCCTGCAAAGCGGAAACCATCACGCAAGACATAATAAATGAAATTAATTTATAAAAATGTCCCAGAACTATGGATTCTGGGGCAGGTTTCGCCATTGCCAGTGAAGTTAATGATTTTTGATTGCTTTTGTTTCATGTAGTCACTCGTTACACCTTTAGGATTCATTTTCTGGACTTTGTTCACCGAATCACCGTTCAAGTGGCACCCGGAAGGTCACGTGAGCACCTGGTTCAGTATCGGCGCGCTTGCGCTCATGGTTCCCGCCATTTTTGTTTACAACATTGGGTAAGAATTAAATATCGTATTTACTAGAAAGACTAACTCCCTCGAATAAGCGCCGCATCATTCCACTTTCATTGCGGCATTAATTTTTTTCTTCGCATTCGTTATTGTTTTCCTGACATCGTTAATGCTGCAGACTTGCCGACCCCCAAAAGTTAAAAAATGTGAGATTCTGAACCTAGAGCTGGGAAAAGAAGTATGAAATGTGAAAGTCCAGAGATGTCCCAAATTTCCCAGTAAAAGGACTTTCAGTGGAGTGGAGATTATGGGTATTGGAAGTCACTATATTAGGTCTATATTACTTTAAAGCTGGAGAGATAAACATCACGATCAATTCTACAATTAAGGTTTTGTAATATCTGTGTTTTGTTGGCGCCATCTTGAAACAAGAGAAACAGTAAGTCGGCACATTTGGTGGCAGCAGCAAGCCGCGGTAGGCTAAAAGAATGTAATCAAACACGACTGCTAAGCGTTTTCTTTGGGTTGAGCTGGATATCTATTGGAAACGAACCCTACAGTTCCACAAAATTTTTTTGAGTTTGACTTTTCGAGAAAGACGAGACAGGGTGAGAAATCAGTTGTCAACTCCTGAGAGCGTGAGACCTTGATGGACTCATCTGGTTCCTAAAGAATTTCCAATCTTGTAAAACCAGTTTTCATGTTCTCTCTCGAGATATAACATGACCTTACAACTTGCTTAACAAAAAAAATACACAATTTAATTAGTGAAAGGCTAAGACCACCTCCAAAACAAAACAGTCACAGCAAGGAGCCAAAAAAGTGACCTTCTTTAATTAACTCAGTAACACATTCTTTCATGCACAGATCAACCAATCAGAAGTCGAGGACAGTTTCCAGTTGGCTTCTGATTGGATTAAATCTGTAAGAAAGAATATAACATGAATAAATCAAAAGCGGTCACACTTTAGGGCTCCTTGGTGTTACCGTATTTATTCGAATAAGCGCCCAATTTCGAATTAGCGCCCACCTCGAATAAGTGCCCATCCTAAAAGCAGACAAAGTTAATAAGCGCCCAGCCTCAAATAAGCGCCCACCCCACCCCACTCCCTCCCACAAAAACTTCAATAAGATATAACAAGAGACCCTCCCGAAGACGGAGTTTTCTTCAGGGTAGTATTGTACAGAAACCTTGCTTTGTTACATCTTCGCTTTTTGTTATTAGCATCTACTGTTTTGTTGCAAAATATACTACTACACTTGCTGAGAATGGTGAAAATTTAATAAGCGCCAAGCCTCGAATAAGTGCCCACCTCAAATAAGCGCCCACTCTCAAGGTCCAAAAATTTAATAAGCGCCCAGGGCGGTTAATCGAATAAATACGGTACATTAATTTATAATATCTTCTTAAACTCTTGGACTAAATTTCCGTCAATAATAATCGTCAAACGTCAAAAGCTCTAAACAGTTAACCGTGTCAACCGTCAATTAAAATTGGAAAAAATAACAGCCAACCGTTCAAGCTGCCACCCCATTGAAAAGCCGTTTTTCTGAAGTAGTGGGCAGGAAAGTGAGCGGGCTGTTTTACACTCGCCGTTTTTTCACTGCTTTCCCACGTTCTTGGATCGTCTGCACGGGCCGAGAATCCGGCACAGGCTACCACAGTATATGCCAGTACAGACTCGTACCCAGTCGCTTGTAGTTTCTTCCTCCTTCCCAAGAGCCTTTGCGTACGTCAAATTGCCTTTCCATATTCCTTTGCGAGAATAAATAATAAGGGGCGACTGGGTACGAGTCTGATGCCAGTATCAAACGCACGCGGAGGTATGGTACACTTAAACTGACCAAATTAAGGGACCGTTGTTACATAAAGGGAGGAATATGCTAGCAACAAGAAGATCCCTTGAAGGTGGGACAACTATTCATTGGGTTTACATGCAGAGATTTCGGTCCGTGTGGTTGACAGTAAAGAATGAATTAAAGATTAATGTTTACCCACTGAAAGACCCGGACGCCATTTTTGTGTGGTTTGTTCCTAGTACTAGGAAGATCCTAGCGCTAGGGACAATTGCAAGTAAAACGTTTTCCATTTAAACTGAATACAGAAAACATCTGACGCTAAGATGATCCGCTTATCTTCCTAGTGCTAGGATTTTCGCCCTTTATGTAAACAGTCCTCAGTATTTGAATCAAAGAATTAGACACGGGCCCATTGCGCGGATATGATGGAACAATATCGATCTTTTGAATGGCCTAGTAACTCAAGATGTTTCCTTAATTATTTTTAGGGCGCCAGAGATTTCTTTGACCCCAGATGGAAGCAATCGTGAGGAGTTATTCTGTAGCACCCAATCTAGGGTGGAGCGCCAGCTATCAAGAACCGGACCAGAAGAACCTCTCTTATCTGACTCTAAACGACAACCCAGATACAGCGTGTTTGAAGTTTAAAATTGCGCTGTGCTGCTAGTGACTCCAGTGGCGGGAACTAACCGTGGGCCCGTTTCAAACGTCCTGCTACTGCCGTGCCGAACCAAATTGATCGAATTAAATTCGACTTTAGCACGGCCGCGCCGAACTCAATTCATAAATTATAAATACATTAGAATACATTTAAAAGTTTGCTAAACCATTTCTTTATTTTTGTGTTTTGTTTTCGGCAACAGCCGTTCTATTCGACTGAATCAAAAGCCATAATGGGACTTGACTGAATTAAATTCGACGTCTAGAACCAAGTCGTGCTAGTGTCGTGCTGCAGTCGAGCTACAGTTGAGCCAGCTTAGCACGGCAGTAGCACGACGTTTGAAACAGGCCTTACCCTCGCACTTGGAGTCATACGAAACTGAAACTCTAAATTGTGCGAAAAAGACCAAATTTTTCTTTAACTACAAGGATAATAAAAACGTGGGCACCGAAATTACTCTCGGCGGTATTTGTAGCACAATGAACACACGACTGAAACGAATAAATCGAGTACTTAAATGGCGAAACGTATTCTAAAAGATAGCTTTTAAGGGGAGGGACCCCTAAGTGGATTTGACACTCATCCCCAGGCTTGACTCGGTACATTTGAAATCAAGATGGCCGCCCGCGCGCCCGCAACGCAAAGCGCCGGACTTTACGCGGAAAAAAATAGGGGACTTTGAAAGGTCTAGTTACATCGAAATCAGCTCCTAATCAGACAAAGTGCACAGGAAGGAGCCGGTTTTGATTTTCTGAGGGAATAACAACACAAGCAGGAGACCACACAAAAAGATTGTGTATGTGGATTTTTTTCTTGAAATATGATACAGCGTGAAAAAACGTGAACTCTGTGAACTCTCGCGGAAATAATTTTCTACGAACCACTTTCGCTTTTTCCCTTTTTGATTCCCTCCTTC
Source organism: Porites rus (assembly GCA_964035705.1). Lineage (NCBI taxonomy): Eukaryota > Metazoa > Cnidaria > Anthozoa > Scleractinia > Poritidae > Porites > Porites rus. The sequence goes on from OZ037998.1 coordinate 6,267,764, forward strand.
CTTGGAGTTATGTTTTTAGCATCATTTTTCAGAAATTATAAAGTTTTTCTTTGTCTTTTGACCTCTGCAATCGCAACTACCGAGGTTAAAATAATGCATCCATATTTGTGTGCAATTTTCTCCTTGAAATCTGATACCGCACACTAGTTTAATTCGTACATTAAACACACTTCATTTGTTTGGCGTGCTAGGTTAGCTTAAGTTGACAAAACAAACCCTAGTGTGTCTTTCTTTGCTATAAATATTAAATATGCGTAGATCCGTGACTTTAGACACGCTTAGCATGATGTACTAGCGCGTTGAAGCACGCTGTCATCTTTAGCATCAAAATCCGGTAGTGGGTCACGTATGTTAAAATAGACATACGTCACTGAGCTTCAGCCAGTTATGCAACATGTATTGCTGACTTCAATACGATCGACTACAACAAAACCCTGGCCTATTTACGCTTGCAGTGTCCAAGCTAAATAGTGACCACGTACTTGTATTCTCAACTACTGATCTTATTTTACCGCCAAAATGCCGACTCACTCAAATCGACATGAGCATTATGTTTCCTGCGAGGTCATATCATCAAGCTCTGGCAATGTTAATGGAAGAAGCTGGAAAGGAGTAAAGATAGCATTTGTAAGACGTTCGGTGCCCCTTCTTTGGGCTAATCTGTTCTTTGCTACTGTTTTGCTAAGTGCTGAAGTTGGTCATAAAGTGGTCTTACCTTTGTGGGTTGACGCCGCAAATGGCACCGTCACTGGCGCGACGATGAATCCTTATTTTGCTTTATCGTTCTCGTCTATAGCTTTCTTTATACTTTTTGGACTTGGAACAATGTTCATTCGAATATTTTGGCCCGGAGATATAGGCGAAACAGAAAAGCGTTTTCCTCGTCTTCTGCTGTTTTTAGTTGGAAGTTGTGATGCCCTGAATGGCGTGCTTATTGTTTTTGCAAGCAAAGGATCGAGGACACCGCCTTATCTTCAGGCAATTCTGGGAAACTTTCTTATTCCACTGACTGTTTTATTTAGGTGAGTGCGTTCAAATCGGTGTTCACATTTTATTTTTTACAAATACATTGATTAAACGCTTGCTACTTTTGATACATCTAGTAACATTGCGTGACGTAGCGAGTAAATGGGTTTAATTCCCCTTATCTTGGCTTAGTATTGCGGAAAAAAAGAAATAAAATAATCTTGATTGTGCTCTATTTTGTGTTTCTGTGTCTTATTGAAGCGATCTGGGTTTGGTTTGTGATCCTATCACAACCTTCAATTTGAATGTCTATGTTTCCCACATGAACCCTGTAAATCGCCACGTAACGCAATATTACGCGCACGTCTAGATGTACAGTAGCACCGCGGTAGCTCGAACTCCCCGCTAACTTAAACTAAGTCCCATTTCCCTTGCATGTGACCCTACTTTGTAGTCACTTTTGCTCGGATAACTCGACTTCACCGCTAACTCCAACTAAATCTCGTTTCCCTTGATCAAAATTTACCTCGATAACTCGAATTCTGGTTCTTGGAACTCACGTACGTACCACGAATGCCATTCCATTTAATAGCTTTTCTTATCGTGCAATCGGTAAGATCCCTAAAACTAGCACTTTTAATAAGTGCAACAAACAGTTCACGTATTTGACAATCATTTCCCTGTATTAACATAAAATGCATAATCTTGTTACAATTTCTGATGAGATAAGTTTAATTTGTACTCTGTTGCATATTACCAAAGGTCACTGCAGTACTGAAATATCAGTAAACTATTAATATTTAAAACATGGAAAATTGAAGATTCAATCGACCCCAATAACTCGAACCCCCGCTTATTAATCGAACTGTTTTTCGTTTCCCTTCACAGTTAAAGTCACCGGGGTTCTACTTCATATTTAATTTTTATCAAAATATCACGCTCTGATTTGAACATCAACTTGTTCGAAAAAACTGTCATGTTACTGTACAGTACAAGGAAGATGAATACGCGAAAAAAAATGTCACGGACTACTAAGTAAAATCCCGTATTGTTTCACCGTTTTTTCTGTCGAAGGAGGACAAAAATAGAGCCCTCGAGCGAGCCTATGTTGTTACAGTTCCACAGTCTCTACGTATTTTTGCCATGCGTTATCTGTGGAAAATGTATGTGAGGGGATAAATGCCAACTGAAGTCGTTACACACTGCGACAAGCGACAACGTACCGAATGTCCAAGATCTTTTCTCAAAGCACTTTTCCGGTTTCTGCGGCTTACGCAATCTCTTTCCCAGCGTCTCCTCGCACTTTTCGCGCAGACACGACATAGGATATTTCTTCAAATGGGCATTATTTGTTCATAATGGCCCACTTCATACAAAATTTTTGACATCCCACGGACATCCCCTAAAAGAAGAAAAGAATGGTCAGCATCAAATTCCTCCTTGTCATAAAAACGCTTTTTAAAACAAAGTGGTCATAAGAAAAGAACTGAGGACACGCACACACGGGGCTAAATATATTCAATAACGTATAAACATCTCCCCACTCTCTCGGAAATTTATAGGGGTAACAAATGAGAATGTATCGACACTATCTTTTGGTTTACCAGCGAAATAACCCACGAAGGGTGCTGGGTAGTCTCCCTCGCAGCCGTTTTTAGTATCGTCACGCAACGCTCCTCCCCACAAAGGAGCGTTGCGTGACGATACTAAAAACGGCTGCGAGGGAGACTAGGTGCTGGGAGGACAAAAGAAAAGTTTACAAGCCTTTCAAGATGGTGGCGTGGGTTAATTAATAATGGTAATAGGACTGAGTGGAGTCCAATTCGGTCTGTATAGTAATCATACTCCAGTTATTAACAAAATACCGATTATGATTAAAGACCGAATTGGACGACACGAAGTTCTGTTACCAGTTAATCGTAACTATAACAAAATTTGTGATATTTTAGGCTTTTTTCAAATTAAAATACAAGAACCTCCGAGATTTTTTTTGTTAGCAGTGAAAAAAGCCATTAAAGTGCGCGCGTGCGATGGCTCGTACTGTCCTATTAGGGATGGACCATCAGAAAAGTGACGGGGGGTTGGGGATTTTAAGAGCTGCAGGATCTTTTTTCGTACATGTAAGGTGGAAATCTTTTTTTTTTTTACCCGATGGCTGGAATTTTTTTTTCAGTAGGTGAAACTTTCGTATGTTTCATATGTCACATTTATACTGAATAATAACAATAATTTACACTGTAATACGTCAATTAAATTCATAATAGACTAGAAAGCTAAGTAGGTGAGGTTCCTTTGACGCGATGAATAAAGTAAAACAAAGATGTATTACAACAATATTCTTTGTCGGTTTCGAAGGAACTGATGCCTAGCAACACATATTAAATCTATAATAATTAAACGGTAGTTCAGTTGTCAAATGTCACACAATCAAGATTTGGCTAAGATATTTAACGGTCTAGTACTAGGAGGAAAAATCAAACTAGTCCAGAATAGTTGGCCTGTAATTTCAGTCTTCGTAATTGATCTAGAACATATTCACCTGACTGGGGCCCGCATACGCGGGACTTTGGTAGGGGAAGAGTGTCTGGGTTGTTCATTTTAATTTAGGTCAACAAAGAAAGTCAGTGTAATACTAATTGTTGTTGTGGAAAGCACTTATCTTCACTGCAAAGAGGTTTGTGAATATGTCTAGTATAAATATATAGGAGAACTTTTATTTCAAAAAGTTCAGAGCTGTTTGGTCAGTAAAGATTTGTGAATAATACATGTAAAATGTTGAACTTTTCAATTTCAGTGGTTAGCCTACAACTGTTTTAAATCACGTTTTGTTTCCAATCTGGACTTGTAATTCACTTCATAGTTGATCTGTAATAGTGTTACCTGCACAGATCCTCCTTGTATCCTCCTTGTGCATATTTTGTGTGGCCAAAATCCGTAGGAATATATATATTTTTTAATTAACAACAACTTCCTGGGGCCCCAGATACGCGTCTTGTTTATTCGCTATGAAACTTGCGAAATAACCTGTGAATGGCAAAATCACAGCTACTTCGCCCAAGCATTTTGTCAAACGTTACAAAGAACAAAAATGAACTTTGAAAAACCGCGATTGCAATCCGTTTCAGTCTTGTTCAAGTTCTTCCATCCGTGACTCCTTTTTTATTTGTTGCGTGATTTGACCTCACTCTAACTTTTAAAGTTTCACTCAATTTGGCGGCCGTTCCCTCTGTTTGAATTTTGATAAATTTCATGACACAACTCTCTTAAAGTAATCTTAACAATTGTTCATTCTACTGTTTATTTATTTCTTCACAGATTTCTGATTTTACGCAAGAAGCCTACCTCTTTAAAGCTGCTAAGCGCTATAGTCGTGGCGGCTGGTCTTTTCATCAGTCTTATTCCAACAATTTTCCCAACATTTGGTGGGAAAAACAAAGACGAGCCTGCCAATGAAAATGGCACCATCTCCAGAATCATGTGGCCAATAATATTCATGCTTGGATCTGTAAGAAATATCGATATATTATATCAATGTATACGTATTCATTTACTTAGGTTCGCCTATTCTTGGCAGGGTCACTGCAATAGCGCGTGGCGCCAATTACTGCCGGCCCGTAACAGTCCCCCTCACCATGAGAGATACACCACACCACCGGGGTCTACGTCCCCTACTCTTAACGAACAGTAGCGGTTTTTATAGTTAGACCTGGACATGTTTGGGTTAGCTGACGGTGAAAATATTAACAAGACAAACTCGGTGTGAGTGATGTTAGTTTTGGTGTCACTGAACCTAAACGGCTACGATCAGTAAGAGGCTTCTGTCCAATCAGGAGCATATGGTCCAATGAAGAACTGAACAAGGCGCCGCTGGTTACCTAACACAAACAGGGCATTCAACGGCACACAAAAAACCAAAGGTCAGCTCTAACCTCCCAAACACGACCACCTGTGTAAATCGCATATCTGACAAGGCCAGAACAACCCTGGGTGCTAGAGTTTTTCATTTATTTTATTTTTTTTTTCGTAATTCGTGATAGTTCGCGCATGTGTTATTTCTATTTCATCCAAGGTATTTCGAGAATGGACCTCTAGAGCCAGGGAAGGCAAAGCCAAGAAAGAGCGGAATTAAACAAATTCGCGAGCTATTAGCTTAAACTCAAGCACAGGCTTAAGATCCAAAAAGGAAAACACTCACGTGCAAGAAATCCTGACCGACCTTGACCAACTTAATGAGACAAACACGAAAGTTATAAGATACCTAACAGCAGATCTTAAAAACGTATACCCCACTTTAAAATGCTTTTCAACAGTAAAAGCCACCTCTGCTCACTTCCCTGATCCCCTTTCTCGCCGCTCCTCGCACCCACTTTTTTCGCTCTCCCCATCCTCCCATGGCATGAAAAGGCCGCAGAAGACCGGAGGAGAGAATGAAGTCGTCGCGAAGAGTAGCATGGGATAGATTATGATTTCTGATTGGGCAAGTGATAATAGTTAACCGATCTTTTCTAGTTTTAATTTGTGTCTGAAAATTTTAGCTTCCAGAAGCTCTTATGCGCGTCCTGGAAGAGCGAGGAGTAAAGACAGAGAGTGGCACATCAGGAAAACAAATCAACTTGGTATACTTTTTATTTTGGACATCAACCTACGAGCTTCTCTGCATCGTTGCCTTGTTCTGGACAGATATTCTCCCGTGGTATGGAGATGTCGACAGCATCAAGAACTTTGGAAAAAGGTATATATTTTTTAATTGTAGGCCCACGGTTTTCTCTTTGTCTTTTGGGAAAATAACTTCAAAAATGCAGGTGACAGGATGTTATGTAAGGTAATCCAGGACAGTCTTGGATTCTGGCAGCCTCGTTCCCAGTCGTCCTCGGTGATTTGGGATATGACGTAACCTGTCAAGCTCGGTTCCAAGCCTCCTCTTGTAATAGCGCGAACTGGCCTAGGTGCGAGGCTGGGATTCTGGATTCCACACTCTGGATTTAATACGGATTCCAGGTGCTGGGTTTCGGATTCCTTTCAGTGGATTCCGGATTCCAATCGTAAGCGGGATTCCGGATTCCTTGAGCTCTTGTCCGTATTCCACAAGCTAAAATTTTTCGGATTCCAGATTCCACAAGCTTAAAGTTTCCGGATTCCCGAGTCCGGATCACCTTACTGGGACGAAACATCTTCAATCCTAAAATAAATTACCGGTTGTACACTAGGCTAATGTGCCTCAAACAAACTTTGACTGGCATATCTGCTCGCGTATTTATCATTTTCTCTGATATTTCAGAGTCTTAAGACTGGTTTTCCTAAAAAATTCAGACAGACGAATGGAAAATTGAAAACTTGAAAATTCAGCGCAACTACGTCCCTCTGATTCCTTTGCCAAGCAACAAAAACGAGCAACTTGTTTAGAACATTGCTGCAAAACAGGTACACGGGATTTGCGTCTCTTGCAGCAAAACAAATTTGCCTTGGGCCTGTTAAACTTTCAACATGAACTGATTTTGTTGCGAAAGGTAGAACTACTCTCTTCCTACTATAATAGCTTTTGCACAACCTACAACCTGATTTGTTGCAAGAAAGTTTGATTTGTGGGTGGTCAAACGCGCAACATCGCTATTCAACTCGTTTTACACTCAATGACCAAAACCAAGTTGCACGTTTTTGTTCCCCGTTATACCGTACCTGTTCCTGACTCGTGTCTCACGTTTGCAGTTGGTGGTCAGCATTTCAATGTTTCTTTGGTGGAGCAGGTTGTAGAGAAGCCCCAGGCCTTAGAGGAACCTTGTATATTGCCATGCATGTAATATCCCACCTCGCTGGCGCAAATCTGCTACGACATACGGAAGGAGCTACTTTGCTGGCTATTGTCACGGTGAGAGGCTTAGGTAAAAACAAAACAACAAGCTTTGCTTCCGTAAGGAGCTGGTTACACTGGTGCCCGCGCACTAGTGGCTAGGGACAGGCAAAAATGGTTGTGTTCACACCTTGGATACCCAATATGTGACTGTATGGATTATTTACTACTGCTAGATGCCATCATCAAACTTTACTTTTAATTATCAAGCGATACAAAGCAGTGGAACTAGCAAAAACGGTGTGCACACAAAGACTCGGTTGCCACTCTTGTGCCCTAAAATAAGGTGTCAACCTCGTACTCAGTGCCCGCCCGAATTCGGGCGTGGGTACTTAAGTGGGAACGCTGCCTTTTACATACAACGCTCCAAGGGGCTTGAGCAACCACGACGGCTTGCGATGTTTGAGCAAAATCGTCACTTAAGAAGGCGATTTTCTCTGTTTTGTCGCTATTATTTCACTTTTTCCAAACTAGTACTGAATCTCAAAGGTTGGCAGATTTTTCCGGGGTTGATGGGGTTGAATAATCATTTTTGTTATACAGCAGGAAATTTTTTCCTAACAGCGCGCGCTCTCATTGGTTACTTCGAGGTCACATGACATCTAACAATGAAACTATTTCCCGCCAAATATCTCTGAGCGGGCAACATTGTAAAATCTATGACGTTACGTCACGTCAGTGCACTGTTATGGGCGAAGGTTGACTGACGACTGCCATTACCGCGAGGTTTAATGTATTTCCAGCTTCAAAATTTCCAGCTATATAACAAATCACTTAAAGACTGGCCAATTGGGAAACAGCTAATTTTGTTTCCCTCGAATTTCAATGTTTCCGAAAGAAACTTAACTGTTTCCCTCGGGACCGGTCATTTATAAGTGTTAAGTGTCTGATCCAGTTTCAAAAAAAGAATGAGAATGGTTGCCTTGTGTTTACTTCCTCTATAAAACGTCAAGTGAGGAGGTTTCACATCGTATTCGTGCAGTAAAGGCAATAGAATGTTCCAAGAAGGGTGATAAGTTCGTCGCCGTGTTTTTTTCTCCTCCTGTCTAGTAGACGAGCAGCGATGGAAAAGCCCAAGGGTACTTGAAACAAATGTGTCAAAAAGTGCAATGTACATGGTCATTTTTTACGCCGGTGTCGATGCTTTGGCTGTGGTGGTTGTATAGTTCTTTAGCTGCGACCATTTCAATCAATTCTTGATCAACCCATGTTTTTGTTTGTTTTATAGTCACTGGTCACTCCTCTGGGATTCATTTTTTGGACTTTATTCCGTGAAACTCCATTCCAATGGCACCCTGCAGTTCACGTGAGCACCTGGTTCAGTATTGGCGCGCTTGTCATCATGGTACCGGCTATTTTCGCTTACAACAAGGGGTAAGGATTAAGTACTCTCTCATTATTGCTGAATGTAGCCGGGTTAGGAAAGACATTTTGTCAAATTGGCCACTGCCAGAAAAGAAGTGCCGTAGAAATAGGAAAAGTATAAAAGCATTTTTCACAGTAGCAGTAACAAAGGGAAATGCAGAATTTGCCAATTAAGGATGTGCTATATTTGTCTAGATAACCCATCTGACAGCCATGATTACACTAGACAGTAAGTAGTCCCTATATTTTGCTTGATAATCTGTGAGTGAGCGCGATATGCGAGTGCCCAAGCAGCAAAGCCGCCAGCAGCGAGTTGGGCGTGCGCCAGTGATGAGCACCCGCACAACTCGCTGCTCGAGGGTTCGCCGCTCGCGCACTCGCATATCGCGCTCGCTCAAAGAAGACACTGTTCACACTCTCACTCTACACAACTCCTAACTCCTAACAAGTACCTAACGCATTCATAGGTACATCACAGCCCAAACATGTGTCAAAGAAAAAATAGATGGCCCCATAACGATTATGATGAAACATATCGATCTCTTGAAAGCCAAATCAAGACATTGTTTGCTTATTTTTAGGGCGCCAGAGATTTCCTTGAACCCAGATGGAAGCAGTTGTGATGAGAAACTCTGCAGTACCCGATCTAGGTTGGAATTCCAGCTATCAAGAACCGGCCCAAGAGAACCTCTCTTATCTGAGTCTAAACGACAACCCAAATACAGCGTGTTTGAAGCTTAAAATTTTGCGGGGTACCAGTATTGATTCAAGTGGAAATACCCTATCCTCACATTAGGTATCATACGAAATTGAGAAACTTTTAATTTTGTGAAAGACCAAATTCTCCTGATTCTCTTTAACTGCATAAGGATAATAATGAATATTGGTAACACAAACGCTAGCGGGCTTGAGCAAATGACTGAGACAAATTAATCAATTGAATATAAAAAGGTTACGAATTCCAACTAGCCGGAGGAGAAAACAAGAAGAACTTTCCCCAACTTGACCGGAGCTGAACGCATAGATCAGCGAATTGTTGGGAACTTGGACTCTTGATAGCCTTTTCACAGATTTTTTTTTATTATTATTTTCGGAAATGTGCAGGCTGGTTGGATGTTTCGATGCGCCCGCGGTACTCCCCACCCAACGGCTAGGCGCACGGGTTTAGCTATTGTCAAAATTGACCAATCAGAAGCCATCCCGCAAAATTTTGGCTGCCCCACTGTTTTTTCACTTTAAAAGTAATGCATAAATTATGATTAATTATTAATTATCAAAATACGTTAAAAATGGGTAATTATACCACTTTGCATGTGTTCGAAAATCCTAGGAGAGGCAGGCAAGCAAGAAATTTTACAACAAATGCTCCGAAAATTCTAGATCTCAAATCGTCTTCCGAACAGATATTTTCCCGAAAATTGCCGTTGGGTGCCCCAATGGAGACTGAGGCTAAGACCAGGGCGTAATAGCCTAGACAATCTGGTGAGCGCGAAACAGCGAGCGCGGAGCCGCGGCGAGAACGAGCGCTCGACGATCTCTTAAGAGATAAAAGAGAGTTTGTGTAGCCTCTTCACAGACCCTCTATTTTCTCTTCAAAGTCCGTCGAGCGCGGGTGATAAGTAGAATATAAACCGCAGGGGATTTAATATTGACCGCCAGCGCAAGGGGGTAGTGGTGGGGGAAGAAGAAAATAGACGTTCTTTTTTTTTTTCTTTGTCGAGCGCTCTCTTCGCTCGCCGATGTTTTCGAAAAGAACTGAAGGAAAATTAAAACAACGTCTGTATACGGGCCAAGTTTGTGAACTGAGAAGAAGTCTGATCCATGATTTAAATAAGTGAAACTGTAAGTTGATCTTATTTTCCCGTAATCTTGTTTGCATTTTATTGTGATTTAACTGCGATTAAACACAACTCATGATTAAAACCGTACGCGCTCACCAACCCTGAAGTAATCTATATTTTTTTTCTAGGATAACCCAACGTTTCCCATTATTTTTTATCTTTCTCTTAACCACATCTCAGATGATAGTCTATGTTCTAAAAGCTCCTTTCCCTTTCCCTTCCCTCTCCCCGCGATTTTTTCACCCTTTCCCCAAACAGAGAGCCTGTTCACAGGCAATGTTTGATGGGCTTTATTACCTGGCCGGGTAGACTTGCCACAAGTCGACCTCTTGGCGAGCGGAGCGAGCCTTTTTTGGCCGCAAAGCGGCCGACCGCGAGCGGCGAAGTCGCGAGAGGTCGTCCCGCGCCATATGAAATCCGGCGAAGGACTGTTTTGAAAGTCTCACTGGCCGGGGGTGGGGGGGCGAAAAAAGAGCAAGGTGAGAAATCTTGCATCGTCTCTCATGTCAATTTTATTTTCATCGACAAGTTTATACCATTTTGCAAACAGTGCCTGTTTTTAATGCTTATGCGCAGATAAATCTTCCATCAGGCGAGGGTTAAACAGGCCGAAAGAGCCGAACAGCTCATTGTACAGCACAATGGGAATTTCACCGAAGCTACTGCCGCAGAAATAAACCACGATCTTGTCTGTGCGTTTATTAAAGTGAACGCATTGTCTGGATTTTGTTATAAACCCTGTAAACCTAACCTTACAGTTTTAAAATCCAATATGATGTTGTCTAGATCTCCGTTAATGGTTCGGTGTTTTGGTTGAGATTTATAACATTTAGGTGCAGGTGCAGGTGCCTCACGTAAGTTTACATGAAGATGTGCTTACACATAGCACAAACTGCATGCAAATTATTTAAAGACACGCTTTCAGTTTCCGCAGTGGGTTATGATAAATGTTTTGTTTCCAAAGGTTATTACAATCATTTACAATATTCAAACTTAATTATTTACCTTTTCTGGAACAAACTCATACTGGATTTGGCGTTACTCGCTTCACATCGGCTTCCGCCTCCGCATGTTTTCTCAGCCCGTTTCCCGATCTCACGAAAAAATAGGGGCCTGTGAACAGTCCACTACCCATGCTGCAGATACTACAAAAAGCCTGATTAAAAGTCTGCACCTAATTCTCATTTTTTCCCCCTTATATTTTACCTGGAATGATAGATTAATCCTTCATCTTTAGGAATCTACTCTATAATGACGATTTTAGTCACTCCTCAGGCCCGTAGGGAGGGGAGGCGCGACGGGTACGCTCGCACCCCCCGACAGGTTCCGTAGGTCCACTTTTTTGGCGATCAAAGATTAACACAAAGTGAATTTAGACCATTGTTCTATTCTAATTCACTGATTGTGTAGTAAAATTGAAAATACTGTGAAAGAGCTCTTTAACCCTTTAAATCCTAAGGTCAAAATTTGAATTCTCACTTGTTGCCCTTATCCATTTTCAACAAAAGTAGCGGGGAGAAGTTGATAAAATGTCAAGCAAATTCATCTTGTGTGATCATATTCGTAATTCTCTTGACCACTCTGTTTTACAAAGGATTAATATTACAAGGAGAAATTTAATGCTGATCACTCTTAGGGATTAAAGGGTTAAACTATAAAAAAGAGGATTTGTTGTACCTACAAGGCATTTACACCTGCTAATACGTCACTTGCTCCTTCATTTTGTCCTTAACTGGTAAAGTCTGTTTTGGAGGATTCGTAATGTGGATTTAACAAATGTTTCTTTCACTGAGAGGTTATGTGGTCTTGTGCTGTACAGTGATTTCCTGTGGATTCTTCTCTTTGCTCTATAAGAAAATTAACCGCAGGGGCGGATCTAGGGGGAGGGTGCAGGGGGTGCGCACCCCCCCCCCCTCCCCTGAGATGACCTGCGGTTTTCTAATACAACTAGTATTCTGCAAAAATAAACTATGTGGTTTATTGGTGTTGAAGTAGAGCAAGAGACGAGTGCACCCCCTCCTAAAAAAAATCCTGGATCCGCCCCTGTGACCTCTGATCGCAAGCTGTAGGTGTAACGATTTTCTTTTCTCGCTTTAAAAAGCGGCCCATTAACCTTTAGGGTTTGGTTCCAAAGTTTTCTGCAAAGTGTTGGATCTGAATTGTCAGTTTAACAGTATGACAGGGTATGAGATTCCCTGCTATAGTTTTGACATGCTCCGACCCAGCTTTTTTTCGTTTTCGTTTTCTGGCGAGAGCGGTACAACCGTTTCTGACTGGACGCATTTATCGGGCCGTTTCAGAGAATGCGAATTCTCGTTTTCGAATTACCCGTTAAACAGCCAATTACAAAGGGTGGATCTCGGATCCACGTGTGCTTGAAGGAGATGAAGATACATATTGTAATTTTTTTTTTGAGCATCCCTTTGTCTTTGAACATAGTTTAAATTATCTGCTGTTTTCTGTGGCAAAAAGGAATAATCGCGGCATAAGAGAGGCACCCGTCTTATGCACATCCACCGTCTAACAGATAATAATAAAGTTGTCTCTTTGCAAAAAATAATCAATTTTGAAGTTCCAAAATTTGAAAAAAATATCCATGTTTTTCTAAACATTTGTAATATAGTCTCAGACAACCGAGTTCTCCAACCCCCCCCCCCCCCCACCCCCCTTAACCCCTACCCAGCCGTGCTTCTCCGGTCTCATTTGGTCCGCCTCCTCTTTGAATCGCACCTCCCCGTAAAAAAACCTGGCTACAGCCTACTCCTCTGCGCCAAAAACGCTCGTTATCTCGATGAATACATGTAGTGCGCCGCTGCACAATGACTTAATATTCCGGTCAGTGTAAAACGCAGACTGCGGACCAGGGATAAAATGCAGACTGAGTGTAAAATGCAGACTGCAGACTGAGAGTATTTAACGCAAGCTGGGTGCAAAACGCAGAATGAAGACTGTAGACTTTTTAAACATTTGTGCTCCTTGTTCTCCAAATAGGTGAAATAGCGAGCTGGTATCAGTTAAATACGTCAGTTACACACCTCGCTTCCTAGTCGAAGTACATTGCACATTCGCCAGAAGTTTCGATGAGCATCCGAACAACTTAAGTCTGCGTACCTTGATTTGCAATACTTTCATAGAAGGTCATCCAAATTTCCTGCAGATCATCTTTCTTTGTTTTTGGAATGATTTACAGTGAAACCTGTATTAAGCGGACACCCTCGGGTAATGCCGTAGTGTCCGCTTAATACAGGGTGTTCTCCTAATACAGGTTTCAATAGACAACGTCAAATGAGCAGGGGCACCCAACGAGAATATAGTTCAAAACCACTTAAACATAGCATTAGAAAAAGTATTTTAGTATTTAAACGGTAGATATAGGCATATTTTTATCCCCTAAAAATTTTTCATCTGTTCGGATTTCCCAGCTGAAAGTCTAGTGATCCGAAAATTATAGGGATTAAAACTTACCTTTTCGAAAATTTTAGCCAGAAAATAGGCTCCCGAAAATTCTAGGTGAACTTTTTAGGGTAAAAATTAGTTAAAAATGGGCAAGTATACCATTTTTTGTTTGTTCGAAAATCCTAGGAGAGGCATGCAAGCAAGAAATTTTACAACAAACCT
>OZ037998.1:6288901-6643901 GCA_964035705.1 Porites rus
GGAGGGGGAAAGGGCTCTGAACCTTGACCTTTTCCTCGGCAAGATAGTATAGCTCGGTTCTTTGTAATAATATTTCGACCTCTATGTTGCAGGTTGCTCATTTTACGCAAGAAACCGACCCGTTTAAAGCTGTTATGTGCCCTTGTCGTGTTTGTCGGTCTTTTTATTTCCCTCATTCCAACAATTTTCCCACAAGTTGATCCCAAGGCAGAGAAAACAAAGAACGAAGCCCATGGCGCGTCAAGAGTGTTGTGGCCAATCATCTTCATGCTTGGATTTGTAAGTACCTCTTGTTTGTTCCGCACAAAAATCCCAAAAAGTGAAAGATGGGAGACTTGACAGAAAATAGGGAAACTTTTAAAGAACGAGATTGGTTCAAAATTAAGGTGTGAAAATTCCTTGTCTTCAGGCCTAGAATGCGGATAGAGGGGGTATAAATAAATAGTCCTTCCCCTGGCTTGCTGGTCTAAAATGTCCCAGTCTTCTCCCCTAAAGAGGTGACCTTCGAAGTTTTTATCTTTTCTTACTTGATGTAGTAAGAAGTCTAGCTGACATAGATCTTTATTATCAGTAAAAAAACATCTTGTATTGTCTTGCCTTGCCTCCGATCACCTGCGATCAGAGCTTTGTTTGACTTTTCTTTCACTTTCTTCCTAGGTTCCAGCAGCAGTTATGAATGTGTTAGAGGAACGGGGTGTAAAGATGGAGATTACGGAAAGCAAGGGATCAAAAAAGGGAATCAACTTGGTTTATTTTCTATTCTGGACCTCGTTGTACCAACTGCTTTGCGTGTCTTTGTTCTTTTGGGCGGATTTCCTTCCCTGGTATGGCCAAGTGGACAATATCAGAGAATTTGGAAAAAAGTACGTCCTTTTGTTTTGTTGTCAGGGCGAAAATTGGTTGGCTTGTCACACCACCTCATTTAAAAAGTGCGAGCTGGAAAGGGATTTTGCGCGTTTTTCCACCCAAATATGTTGCAGAAAGTAAAAGGTAGCCATACTTTTCGCAACAAAACTCCGCTGTACCCGCTGCGCGTTTTACCGGCCCTACTCCAGTGTATCGCGCGACTCGCGCGCAATTTTATCCAATCAGAAGTCAGTATTCACGCAACTTGCAGCAACCTGATTTGTGGCAAGGCAGATTTGAATGTGTGGTGGTTAATTAAACGCGCAACATCACTTTTCAGCTCGTTTCCAATGCTGTTGTTGATGATCCTGTTTGGAGAAATCGGATTTATTTTTTTTTTCATAAAGAGCGATCTTTTCTCTCGTCTTTTTTGTAGCTGGTGGTACGGAATTCAATGCTTCTTTCACGGAGCAGGTTGCAGTTCCACATCAGGTATCAGAGGAACCATGTTTATCCTCATGTACGTGGTATCTTATGTTGGTGGAGCAAATCTTTTGAGACACGCTGAGGGAGCAACCTGGCTGGCGATTGTCACGGTAAAACGACTCACACTAAGGGACGGACCATTAGAAAAATTATGGGGGTGCGGGCGAAGTACAAAAAAATATTCTCGCAAGGGAAAATTAAATGAAAAAAATTCTTGCACGCCAGTTAATCCTAAAAAATATTCATGCTGTGGCCTAAAAAAAATTCTTACAAGGAATTTGATAACGAAAAAAAATTCTTGCGGCCTGAAAATTCCCCTCGCCCCCCCATAACTTTTCTAATGGTCCGTCCCTAAATTGACCCTCTCTGCGTGGAATTAATATTTTAGAAAGGAGCTGGTATTGAGTATTATTTTCCCTAGTGCCCAGGCCTCAGTTGCGCGTGGCCGATGCGTTTCGGGTCACGTGGTCCTAGCGAGTTTTTGAGGGTACGTCACCGCTCGAGTTGGCCGACAAGTTTTTTCGTCGTATATTATGCACTAACAATCTTACAAATGTACCAAGTTCATTTTCCTAAAGAAAATGGGCCTGGGGCAATTTTCTTTAACTTCTGTTCTTCTGTGATATCATTATTCAACCTTCATTCAAAATCTGAAGTCTTGCAAAGCGGAAACCATCACGCAAGACATAATAAATGAAATTAATTTATAAAAATGTCCCAGAACTATGGATTCTGGGGCAGGTTTCGCCATTGCCAGTGAAGTTAATGATTTTTATTGCTTTTGTTTCACGTAGTCACTCGTTACACCTTTAGGATTCATTTTCTGGACTTTGTTCACTGAATCACCGTTCAAGTGGCACCCGGAAGGTCACGTGAGCACCTGGTTCAGTATCGGCGCGCTTGCGCTCATGGTTCCCGCCATTTTTGTTTACAACGTGGGGTAAGAATTAAATATCGTATTAACTAGAAAGACTAACTCCCTCGAATAAGGGCCGCATCATTCCACCTTCATTGCGGCATTAATTTTTTTTCTCGGCATTCGTTGTTGTTTTCTTGACATCGTTAATGCTGCAGACTTGCCGACCCCTAAAAGTAAAAAAAAAAATGTGAGATTCTGAACCTATCTAGAGCTGCGAAAAGAAGTAAGAAATGGGTAAAACGTCCTGAGATGTCCTAAATTTCCCAGTCAAAGGACTTCCAGGTTTCAGTGGAGATTATGGTTGCTGGAAATCACTATATTACTTTAAAGCTGGAGTAGTAAACATCACGATCAATTCTACAATTACTTGTAAGGTTTTGTAATATCTGTGTTTTGTTGGCACCATCTTGAAACAAGAGAAACAGTAAGTCTGCACATTTGGTGGCAGCAGCAAGCCGCGGTAGGCTAAAAGAATGTAATCAAACGCGACCTGCTAAGCGTTTTCTTTGGGTTGAGCTGGCTATCTATTGGAAACGAACCCTACAGGTCCAAAGTGTTTTGGAGTTTGACTTTTCGAGAAAGCGTAAAAAATCAGTTGTCAAATCGTGAGAGCGTGAAACAGGTCCTAAAATCGTGAGTGGCAAGTCTGATGCTGATCATAGTTTAGTGGGGTGGAGCTGCTTTTCGACTGAAGAAACGCGTATAACACTTCTAAGGAGGCCTGTCTCAGTATATTGGGCCTTTATTTTGGAAAGAACAATAATAGACTCAATTTCGACAATATGGAAACTTTTTAATTACATCTTTTGGACATTGGGTCTATATTAGTTTGAGGGTTTTTTTTAGCCGGTCGAATCCCGAGATAAATTTTCCTGGAGGTAGAACTGTTTTAAAAATACCCTCTTCTCATAATGTAGTTTGTTTCTTTTTCCTTTCTTTTCTTTAATGGTAAAGATTTCTGGCGCGCTCTATCGGCCATTTTCGAACTGCTTGTGAGCAAGCGCGAAGCTGCGAGGGTTCGCGTCTCCTGTCGCGTGCCTCTCGCGCGTCTACTTTTCACGATATCCCCCAAAAGGAGAGCTTGCTCGTAGGCTACCTGTGGGACTGGGACAGGTCAGTCAGTGTTGTATCGAATTGCATTATGGCACTCTTTTGGGGAAAATATTTTGACCGAGAGTACTCCAGTGCAATTTTTGTGTTATCATTAAAATATGTGATAGCGTCCCCAAAACATCCCCATTGCGCAATTCGTACCCATCGAGTCTCAATCACAAAGTCAAAATGGTCAAATTTCATCTAACTCTGTTTTCTTTGTATTCTTTTAGAGCGCCTGAGATTTCCTTAAATGCAGGTGAAGACCACAAGGGGTTTATCCATTCAGATTCTATTGGCGAATACAACTCTGTTGAAGGTGGTTTACATCAACCTCTTCTCTCAGACGCCACTCGGCCAACTAACTATAGCGTTTAATACATGATGCGAATTCCTCAATTAGTGGAATTACCCTTACCCTCTCAAAGAGGTTTTTAGAGATAATATATAACAAACAACATTGCAAATGAATATTTCTAGTGTGGCCGAAAATTTGAACTCGAGACTACAGTACCTAGAAACGAATCCCGGCCTGTTCACCACCTAACCACGCCCTAAGCAATTCTTCTTGTTTTTACTGAGTTTTATTTAAAATTTCATGTGATTATTGGCGAGTATAACGAGCTGCAAGTTTATAAATAAACAGATCCACTAACAGACACAAAAGGCTTTATTCTAGCCTCTTAAAATGCATGTCTTCCTGTCCAATGGTAATCATTAGAGACATTAAGAAACAAGAGAGAATGAACTCATTCTCGATCTCTCGAAAGAATCTTTTTTCAGTGCAATCTTTTTAGCTTGTTCCTGACATTTAGATACCGGATAGCCTGCGAACGCACACTGACGTATTTCTGGCCGTCGCTTCTTTTGGAAATCCCCCACATCTCTCTACGTTTGCAAGGCTTAGATTTTGTATCTGTCGCGCGCACAAGAAAGATACACACTATTTAAAGGCGACTTGCCAAATAATTTCCGAGTTCCAAGAACTCTCACTTTCAAAACGAGCCTCAGTGCTTGTGGAATTCGAAATGAGTTATACTGTCAGTACTGTATTTGCATGAGAATAAAAAAAAACATTTTCATATCAATAGCTTCACACTTCAAAACACCTTTAAAACAGAGGCTTGCGGTAACTCAGAAATGGCCCATTAGTTTCGTCCTAGACCTCCTCAGTTGATCGCCATATACAATAAAAATATCAAAAAAGAGTAAATAGATATTTCAAGTAACAATGCATACCTTGGGATGCGGACATAGTTGCGCGACCATTGACCCTTCACAGCTGGTTGGTTTAGGTTGACATGAAAGAGTTTGATCCGGAAGACAAAGTAGGTGGACAAGAGACAAATCTAAGACAAATCTAAGCCTTGCAAACGTAGAGAGATGTGGGGGATTTCCAAAGTAGAAGAAGTGGAATCTCACCCTTATCTGGGGGTAGTCCTCGATAACAAAATGAGGTGGTCACCACACATTGAAACAATCACATCTAGGGCAAATAAGGTCTTGGGACTTATCAAGCGAAACCTGTGGAATTGTCCAAAGTCAGTGAAAGAAACCGTGTATATGACACTTGTGAGGCCAAAACTCCAGTATGCCTGTAGCGCATGGGACCCACATTACCAGAAAGATAAAGCCGCTCTAGAAAGGGTACAGCGGAAAGCAGCCCGCTTTGTCACTGGAAATTACGATCGAACAACGAGCGTGACGGAAATGCTGCAAGACCTACAGTGGGACACACTTGAAACAATGAGAAGACACGCAAGGCTCTCCACTATATACAAGATGTGCCACGGCCTCCTAGATGGGGATTGGGGGGATTATTTGATAACAAGCAAAGAAAGGAGAACCCGGGGAAGCCATGATTTTAAATTTATTGTACCGAAAGGACATAAAGATATTTTTAGATTTTCTTTTTTTCCCAGGACAATAACTGAATGGAACAAACTTCCAGAAGAAACTGTTTCCAGCCAATCCCTCTGTATTTTTAAAAGCAAACTGATTTAGTTTTATTTTTTATCAGTAGTTTTTAATAGTTTTGTATATTTTAGTATAGTTTTATTTATTATTATCTTAGAGTTGGCGTGATGTCCCAAACGATTTTGCCGACATAACGATATTTAGATTTAGATTTAGATTAGGTAAGGTAAGGTAAAGGTGCACACAAGCCAAAGGCCCAAACGGCCCGGAGCTTATCCCGGTTTCCTTAGCATGAAGCACGCCTAGGACTGATAGGAGTGTTGCTACTCCCCCCTGGACAAGATGCTAGTAGTCCATCGCAGGGTTACCCCCCAGTAGTATGTCGCCGGTACCCATTTATACACCCGGGTGAAGAGAGACATGTCAAAGTGGAGTAAAGTTCCTTGTCCAAGGAAACAACGCGACGGGCGAGGCTTGAACCCCGGGGTTCGAGCAGAGGTGGTATTAAATTAAGCGCTCGGCCACACATGCCTCCACCGAATACAAAGTACTTTTGTTAAAATAACCTGAATTTCAGACGTTTTCTACGAGTCGTCATTACTCCCTCAGTAACGGTAAAAACGACTCGAAGTAATCGTCTAGGCTATTGTTAAAATAGTTGTTTCTCACTCTCACACCAGTGTTACTCGTCACGAGCTGTCGTGTTCGGATATTTTGCCATATTTCTGATAATTACCAATAAAACTCTTGACTGAAAATTAGAGGAAAATCCTCTCTTCCCGAAACTTTCTGTATCTCATCGACATCTACCCTCCCCTCTCCCGCCTTAATTTCTCTGTTTCCTTCCCCTGGAAAATCCCCTCAGCCCTCCCCATTGTTTTTCTTTACTATGGCACCCTGCAGACCCTGCAGAGTTTTGTAATTTGACATGACAGAAGTTATGTCATCCGATCCCAAAACTGCAGATGAATCGGTTTTATGCTAGCCTGCAAGCAGGCTCATTCGTATTTTTAAAAGATCTCCGCGGGACGAACAATTCCTTGCTGAAGGTTTTTGGTTTTGAACTCGACTGAAGCCAGGAACTGAAGACCGGCCGGCGGATCCCAGCGGATTTATAGCTCGACCTGGCCGAAGTAAGCTTATTTCTATACGCCATGAATACTTGTCCAGAAGATTACGAGCCACCTGTACTAGACAACTTTGCCTCTGCAGAGAGTGTTCCACTTTTTAGATCTCCAGAGAAACAGCCTCGAATAAGGCATTTGACATCATGTTGTTGTTCTTCACGCAATTTCGCCACATTTCTGTTTGCCATAATGAGCGTGACAGGGCAAATGGCACAATACGTTTCACTACCATTATGGATAGACAGTACATCACAGCCAACGATCTCTTCTACAAATCAATCGCTAGAATGGAAACCAATAGTGGACAGTTATTTCGTAGCTTCATTCGGTGCTCTTTCGTTCGTAATTGTATTTGGCTTTGCTCTGCTTTGCTGTAATATCATTTGCCCAAATAACTTCACGGAAATAGACTGGAGTTATCGTCGTTTGCTACTCCTGCTTGGTTCCATTCAAGGAGTGTCCGCTCTATTTATTGTGTTTTCTAGCAGTGGGAAAAGGACACCTCCATATTTGCAGGCAATTCTTGGAAATTTCAGCATTCCCATAACACTATTGTTCCGGTAAGAATCAAGTATTTTGGGCAATAGACCTATCAGCTTGTAAGTTTTGTTTTCCCAATACAGGTCATGTGATAATACTGTAGAGAGCTGTTTCTTTTCAAATTTCGTCTTATTTACTATTCTTATTCCTTGAGACCTCTATTGGGAAAACAAACATACAAGCTAAAGAGATCTATTTTGCAATTGCATGCATGTAGCAATTATGCAAAGCTGCCGTATATTAAGTTAAATATTTTACTTTGAACTCACCATCTGTCTTCTCATTGGCTAAGATCGCCTACAATTAATTTTGGAAATCAGCGCATATATGAAAACTCAGCCGTTGAGACCTCAGACTCCTAGATGTCTTGAAAACTCATGTCTTGAAAACTCAGACCCCTGAAAAACTCAGACCCCTTTTTAATATCAATATGATCAGGGATGATATCACAGGGTGATTCAGGTTGACCATGACACTACCCAATACTTCAGGGAATGACTGTGCATTTTAAAATTGCTGAGAGTTTTTCTGTTTGTTGGATATAACATATCAAAAATCCTAGTGACCTAGAAAACATCTGTGCCTTGGAAATAATTTGTTGTGCCTTGACCTGGAATGAATGAATACAAGCATTATATAACCCAGTCTATGGTAAGTTATAATCTTTGAAAACATTGAATCTAAGGCCTGTGTTTTCAAGACATCCAAGGGTCTTGGTTTATTGGGGGTCTGAGTTTTCGTGACACCTCAACCTACAGATTCTGTAGGTAATTGGCATGCAATGGCATGATTTCCAAGAGTATGTCATTGGTATGTTTGTCATTATTTTCTTTAAAGCAATGATTATTGAGTAAAAAGCAATGTTACATTGTGAGTTTGTTTGTTTGCTTTTTTGTGGAATCTTGAAAATAAGGTCTTGCTTAGATGGCTGAGGCCAATAACACTTAATTCAACCTTGATTATTCCAGATATCGCAAAAACTTATTAAGCGGACATGCATCCCGTATAATTATGGCCCCTACGTAGTTCCTGTAAAGCTGATTAAAATATCCTCCAATTAGTGCTGAATCCACAGCTAAATTACATGTAATTTCCCTGATGACAAATTGTGTGTTAAAAAGGGGTTCCTAAAAGCCAAAGTATCCCAGGATTGATTTATCTGAGATATGTGGTAAAATGAACCAACCTAACTAGTTTTTCGCATGCATGCTTATGTAAAATATATGGTGTGAAAAATGTTTACGTGCAGGTCTCAGTAATATTGTACAATAAGAATTTGTACAGTGCATGATTTTTGCAAGGGTACAGGTTCGAACCCAGGCCTCAATAGAGATGGTACAGCTGACTCAGTTATGACCAGTGCTTTAATTATTAGTGAACGGATGCTTGCACTCAGAAAACCATTTTGACAAGAGAAAACAAGATTGACTATTCCAGAAGTTGGGCTTGGGCGACCTCCAATGCTTGACACAGTAGATCTGTTCAGCTTGTAATGTTTTGTTTTCCCAGTAGAGGTCCCAGGGGAACTTGACCCTTTGTCTTTTCATAAATCATGCAGAGATCATGCATGTGAATAAGACAAAATTTGAAAGAAACAGTTCTCTAGAGTGTTGTCACATGACCTGTCAAGGGAAGACAAAACAAACAAGTTAAAGAGGTCTATTCATGGCAGAGCCCTCCTTTTCACTCAAGAAGACAAAACTCGGGCAGGCTCTTCTTGCAGGGTGATCTATGCCCTCCTGCATGCTGTAACTAATTGATCATTGTTGTTGTTTTTTATTTCAGGTTTCTTTTTTTAAAGAAGATTCCCACCACAAGAAAGCTCCTATCTGCAGCCATTGTTGTCCTGGGTCTTTTTATTTGTCTCATTCCGACAATATTTCCATGTATAGATCCCAAAGCCTCAACCAAGCATGATCTGGGAGGAGCAACTGGACTTGCTAGAATCTTTTGGCCCATAGCTTTTATGTTTGGATTTGTAAGTAGAAATTGGTTTCTTGCAAGTATTATATTGTATCTTAGTGTTTTTGTTTCCCTTTTTTTTATTTTTGTTTGTGGCAATACCTGTAAAATAGTGATTTTTGCAATACTGTAATCAGCTACACGTATTGGACCATATTAAAAAATGTTACTTTCTTACTTACTTTACTTACAAGCAGTACATATAATATAACCAATGACTCTTCTTGACTGAATGTCTGATTCATTCATTGCCTTTGTCATTTGAAGAAAAGAGAATTAAAGTGATATCCTAAGTATATCAATCCTCTTATTAGCATTTTTGTTATCACTTCAATGTAAGGCTATGCTCACACTACCAGATAGATTTTCGTGGTGCTATGACAACCCTCCAAGTTGTGACCATTTTGGTCGCCATGGCGCCTAAAATTTTGGAGCTGGCAACTTGATTTGTAAAAGAGTCTCCCTAAACCAAAAGGGTTGGTTGCCAAATGGCGACCAAGCAAAAACTTTAACTTGGAGGGTTGTATCAAAAGCTATCGGGTGGAGTATGAACACCTATCCAATATGCGATTCTGTGCTTTGGCGATTGATGTGGCAAAGCTTCTCTCTGTCACAGAAATCGCGCTGCCACAAACTTTCTTGTGGGTGGACAGAAGCTCCATCCAGTACGATTTCCATGGTGGTGCAAATGCTTTGTGGCATAGTGCAGAGATGCCAACCCCTGGAGACCTAAAATCGGGACTGTCTTTTTTTCACTCCCCCCCCCCCAAGAAAAATTGACCCAGCCCCCAATGGGAATGACTTAGGACATTATATGACGTCTTACATGATGTACATACTATCAAAATTCGAAATCATCGTTTTGATGCCAGAAATAATCTTTGTCAATGACTAAATACGTGCAAAAATGCCCCAGAAACCGTACTGCGAATAAGAAAAATTCAAATTTTTTTGAGCTAAAAATGGGCTAAATCTCAAACTAAGTCTGTTTTATTTTTTACTAAGTATTCAATATTTTATAGTGGACGTAAAAAGCGGGAGATTTATGTACCAAAGTGGGAAAGCGGGAGACGAGGCAAAAAAGCGTAAGTCTCCCGCCAAAAGCAGGAGAGTTGGCATCACTGATAATGTGAACCAAAAATTTCACACCTCTGTTAGTGACAAATACGAATATGATTAGGTTAAGATCATAAAATTAGTGTGGTTGACAATTTGATGGCAAATGATTAGTACCATGCAGCTCCCCAAAAAATCTGCTGGCCGTCTGTTTGCTGACTGTTGACCAACAGTTGGCCGACAAACGACTGACAGTCAGCCAGCAGAGCAAGGGAATTAACTTGTATATTCTGAGTCAATTTCTGCAATCTGTAGAGACATTCCAGAACCAATCTTTTGATCCTTTTTGCTTGAAATAATCCCTAGATGTGATGTGATGTTTTCAAAAATAATTTTTTTACATAAATGTTAATATGTAAAATGGTAAAAAAATAATATGCACTGCATAATTTTAAGGTAATTTTATATTTCATTTTCAGTAAATAATTTATTAGAGTTATATAACTGTTAACTATTTCGTTCTTGTTTTGTTTAGTTTGTTTGTTTGATTTATTTTAAGGGAATGTCAGGCACTGCTTCTATTGTTGAAGAGAAAGCTGTGAAAATGGGAGGAAATGTCGGCCATAATTCTCAAGCTAGCTTGTTATCTGTCTTGTTCTGGACCTCATTATCACAATTTCTAGCTTTGTTGCTACTATTCTGGACTGACATAATCCTTGGCTTTGGACATACAAACAACATTCATGAATTCATTGCCAAGTGAGTGCTACATGTATGAGAAAGTAAATACACATAAATTATGAATAGCAGCCATTATACACCTTATATAATATTCCAAAATCTCAGTGGCACTGTTTAATTTTTGTTTTAATTTTTAATGTGGCTAAATGTAATTTAGGCAAACTTTAACCTCGAAGCAATGCTGGTCAGCAGCTTCCCCAGCTATACTAGGGGTGGCCCGATGCCTCTAGCAGGGGCACCTCGTGACTTATATACGCCATTGCTTGCTTGCAGTTCTTCGCAAAGTGTTGTTGCAATAGCTTGCTGTTTGCATGCCGTTTTGTGCTTTGGGCTTTATGTTTGTTTGTTTCATTTCTGGCAGATTCGATTCAGCATTCGTCAATTCAAGTATGTTTATCTGCAGTTTGCTCCTTGCACAGTGAGCAAGGTTTTCCTGACCCTTTGCTTAATTGCCTGCGGCTTCAACGGGTGTTGAGAGGGGTCAAGTGTTCCCAAGGTTCCCCGGCTGCTTGGCACCTTCCGATTACCTGCATGCTGGGTTATTTTGGTTTTCTCCGTGCTGCAGAATTTACAGTCCACAATTTAGCTAGCTTTTCTCCAGCTAGTCATCTATCAGTGGCGGACATCGCAGTCGATTTGCTCCAGTTGCCAACCTGCCTCCGTGTTCAGATAAATGCGTCAAAAACAGATCCGTTTCGTCAGGGTTGCCACATCCATATTGGTCTGGGAAGGGCACCACTCTGCGCAGTTCAGGCTTTGCTGGCTTACCTCTCCTTGCGAGGAAATGTCCCTGGCCCCTTGTTCTTATTGGCGAATGATCAACCTCTGTCTCGCTCAATCCTGACTGATTGACTGCAGCAAATTTTCTCCACCACAGGGATTGAGGGAAATTTTTCCAGCCACAGCTTCTACATTGGGGCAGCCATGGAAGCAGCTCGCAATGGTATTCCGGAGCACCAAATTCAGGCTCTTGGACGTTGGCCTAGCAATGCTTACCTGCTTTATATCCGTGCCTTCTGAAGCTCTTGCGGGCATCTCTAGTTAGCTGGCTTGACATCACGTGTCCTTGCCATTTGTTTTCCACAGCTCCTTTGACATTGCAGTTTAGTTAAGTACTGAATTGCCCTGGGCTTGCACCATGGTTTTTTGGTGTTGCTCTCACTGTCAGCTGCATTCCGTTGGTAAGTGTGTTGTCTGTTTTTTTTTTTGATGCAACTGCTGCAGCTTGGTGCTTGGGATGGTTGGAGTCAGAGGTTCCATTTCACCCCTGTTCGCTGGCCCCTCCTTTTTCAAGCACCAAGGAGGTTTCGGTTAGGTGGGGGCAGTTTGCAGGGTTGCCATGGATACCTCCTCCTCATGCTAAAACATTGCCCGGCTCCACCAACTTTGTAGGCACCAATGCCCAAGCTCATCTATTGGTGATGAGCTTAAAGGTGGCTAAATGTAAGTTAGGCAAAGTTGACCTTGACGCAAGGCTGGTCAGCAGTTTCCCCAGCTATACTTATTTACGCAGTTGCTTGCTTGCAGTTCTTTGCAAAGTGTTGTTGCAATAGCTTGCTGTTTGCGTGCCATTTTGTGCTTTGGTTTTTTCCTATCCCTCCCTCCCTCTTGAGGTATGGGCCAGGTAAGTATTGGTCGGTAAGTATTCCACTGAATTGTTCAGTGTGACTGTGCCTGGTGGGGGCTGCTTGCAGGGTTGCCATGGATACCCCCTCCTCATGCTAGAGCATTGCCCGGCTCCACCAACTTTGTAGGCACCAATGCCCAAGCTCATCTAATTGTGATGAGTTTAATTTAATTTATGTTTATGTTAATTAGCCTTCTTTGCCTCAATTGCACTTGCTGTAGAATTCAAGAGATAAATTTTACCTTAAAATGAGGCATCAAGAGTTAGTCATCATAAAGGAAATAATAAAATAATTTGATGCCATCTTGGAATAAAAAAAAATTAAACAAAGTAACGGTATTCGTCGTTTCAAACGTCAATCATTATCAGTATTATAATTTTTTAGGTGTTTCTTGTCAAATGCTTTAACAAGCAACTGACCATCTGATTTTAGTATAATAAGTTGTATTATTGGGTTAGAGCCCTATAATGTCGTTTGTCAGAAAACATTAAAATAGTAAGTTAACGTAGCTTGCATGTGTAAACAACATTGGAGAGTTCAGATTTAAAATAAAATTTTTGCATGTCCTATATCGTTTGTTGTTGTTCTTTTTTTCACTCAAAGAACTTATTAATAATAAAATAACTTTGAATTAGGCTAGGGGTGGTCAGATATCAATTCTGTTGGTACAGTCACTCCTACCCCCGCAAAAAAAAGCCTGGAAAAGCCCGGAGAGCCAAGAAAAGGAAGGATTTCCTGGCTTTCTTGAAAAGCCTGGGGTGTCATTCCAGGAAAAGCCTGGAGAGCCAAGAGTTCACTCTTGGCTTTCAAGGAAAGCCTAGAATTTGATCACTCCATCAAAAGCAAGAAAAGCCACGAAAAGCCAGGATAACGGAAAATTTTCCTGTCTTTGAAGGAAAGGCTGGAGTGGCTAACTGCAGTGTTGCCATGAATAGCCAAGAAAGCAAGGAATGACATTTACTGAAATTTAAATTTCCTGCCTTTCAAGGATAGGCTCAAAACACACGCAACCACACAAGAAGTGTAGTAACGTCAGCATATATCTATGAGACCCTCCACGAATACATGTATGTCCACACAGTGAAATGTTTATTAACTGGACCTAAAATAATGATTTGTCAAGGTTTTCTGTCTGTCTTTGTCAAGTCAGTATTTGGTATCTGCTCAAGGAATTCTTAACAGTATATGGATTATTTTGTTATTCAAGGGTTATTTGAAAAGATCGGTTGAAACAAATTTGTTTTCGTTTTAAAGAGGGAAAATAATAAAGCAAAGTTTCTTCAGCTGAATGCTGAAGATGAACTCCTGACTATGATACCAAGCAATGATCAATATAAACAATGTAATTGCTAAACAATCTTCTTTTAGAATCAATAAAATTAAAGTAACGATGAAGAAGATGTTGTAAGCTCAAATTTTTTATTTTCCTGACCATTTGTTTTTTGCTAGCTGGACTTTTGGATTTCAGTGTGTATTTGGTGGAGCAGGTTGTTCCTCTGTGCCAGGTGTACTTGCATTCCTGTTTATCCTGGGTTACATCATGGCAGTCAGTGGATTTGCTCTGCTTCTGCGCTACGCTGAAGGAGCAACATTGTTAGCTATAGTGTTGGTGAGTGTACTTCATTGTCCTTTAATCCTTTCACTCAATTTTGTTTGTTATACTACTACATGAGAAATTTCTGCAATTTGATTGGCTTAGAGCAGTGGTATTTCAGCTTAATTTGAAATACCTACATGTGAAAATTACAGCTTTATGGGTTTAATATAAACAAATAATAACATGATTTGTACGTGATATTTGGCATAAATACCACTTGTGATATTTCAAAATTGTCTCAAATTTCACTCGCCTAACGGCTCGTGAAATTACAAATAACAATTTTGAAATATCACTTGTGGTATTTATAATGCCAAATATCACTACAAATCATGCTATTACCTATACTAATTCATAAAATAGTAGCGTGTGAAATATGGTCATTATTTATTTATTTATTATTTACCCATTTGCTATTATTGTAATAATCATAGTTCCTTTGCCCGAGCACGTCCACTAGTGCAGGAATTTCCTGATTCAGCCCACGTTCGATATATTAAAATTCTAATGTGACTCCGAGGCTTTTTGATCCTTTTTTCTATATTTGGTTTGGTTTTCTTTGTGCTCAAGTCCCTTCTGGGAATTGCGAGACCATGGAGGCTTGAAAAGTTTGCAATTTTGACCCTAAAGTCTTAGAGTCATGTTAGAATTTTAATATATCGAAAGTGGACTATTAAGTCAAAAGATTATTTGGGGGGGGGGGGGGGTGAGGAGATAGGGGAGGAAGGGAGGGGGTGATTACCTCATTCATAAACTCAACCTGGAGGGCCAGCAGATGTCCTTAGTCTGAAGTATCACTTGCCGCCCATGCAGCATGTTAGTACAACAAGCTGATGAACCTCCTGAACAATTACCTAGAGGACAAGCCCAGGGTTTGAACGATATTTTTAACTGAAGAGTATTTTGTTTTCATTTCAGTCATTATGCACTCCCCTAGGGTTTGTATTCTGGATGTTGTTTCAGGAGCACCCGTTCCACTGGAACCCAACTTTACACACAAGTTCATGGTTCAGCATTGCTGCCTTGCTAATTATGATTCCTGCTGCTTTTATATACAACACGGGGTGAGTGTAAGTTTATTAGTTTAAAACTAGACTGTAAGCAGTCCATTCCATGCATAACTGCGCTTTCCTACCCTCTTTTTTCGCTTTTCTTGCCTCATTTTTTTTTCTTTTGCTGGGCATTTAGTAGGCTTCATTTTGGTGGAAAAGTTTTCAGGGAAGGTTTTAGGATCTTAGGATAAGATGTAAGGAAAGGTAGGTGGGCAGTGGAACAAGATTTGAGTAACAGAAATTTTCAGGTTAATGTTACACGGTTTTTTGCCTTTTTCTCCGGTGCCCCTTCTGGTATAGTTTGAAAGATCTCTTCACTTTGCACTTCACTCCTTGACCATTGAAACAGATGACGTCACAAGCAGGAGAAGGGATGTGGATCCGCACCGGTGGTTACGGGCAAATTTTGTTGAAAGAAAAGATACACTGCAAGCAGTAAATCAGAAACACATTTGTTGAATTGATGATAGCATAATATTATTTTATTGTGTTTATTTGTTATATCATTATATCAGCTAATCTTGTTCAAATATTAATATTATTGTGTAGTGGGAAGAAATGTGTTGACTTCTGTATGAAGTTGGTGCCTTTCATTTTTCTAGACTCTATTTTGGTGACTTTTTTGTTCCTTTTTTGTCTTTGTGCGTGCTACAAGAGTTTACACTACGCTTAAGATATAGTAGCCATATAATTATTGTGAAGTTCCCCAATGATTGCATCACTGTATATCTCCCTTAGCTCTTTTTGTCATCTCTTTTTCCATTTAGGATTATTATTCTTGAAGTACATTATTATTATTATTATTTTTATTCCTTTACACAGGTCACCAGAGAGAGAAAGGGAAAGACAAGAAATGGCTCCTGCTAATCCTTGAAAAATTAGTTTAAAAAAGTTATATTGACAATAAATCCAATTTGAGCTTAATTACCACTCAGAATTTGTAATAAATATATATGTATTGGCACCTAGGACACTTTCCAAAAGTCAGAACTTGGAGGACAGGCCGATCATTTAATTAAATGAAATTTAACTTTCAGCTGCAGGCCCTTTTGTTAAAATTCCATCACTCAGGATTCGTGACAAGTCATGGAAAACCTGGCAAGTCATGTTGAACTGAGTTATGTAAAAAATATATATACTGTATATCATAAACGAGATTTAGTTTTGAAACTAAAAAGGTCATGAAAAACTGGAGAAGGTCATGGAGAAAGTCATGGAAAATCATGGAATGTGAAGAGCTCACTACAAACCCTGTCACTTCTATGCATTTTATTTAGATCATTGAGTAGACTGGTCTGTCTTGACAGAAGCATCCCTACACTTTTTTTGATTGCTTCATGATCATTAATTTTGTTCAGAATAATATACTACACTCTCTTGTCCAAAATTTATCAAGTTCAAAATTTGATGAATTCGTTTTGCTGTCCTTTTTGTTTATGTTTCCCCTGATCTATTTTGTGCAGCAAAATTGGAAATGAAATGATCCACAACTTACAGATGACCTTTTATTGGTATATACGTACATTTTGTGATATGAAATTATTTATTGACGTCAACTTATCTGTTAAGCTTAATTTTGTACGTAAAAATGTATTTTATAGGTATTTTTAGGACTTTTTAAATCGCAGTAATTATATCGTAACAACAATTCTTGTTATAAAGATTATCAAAGTTATTCACATATCATAGACTAATAAACGATATTAAATTATTGAATGTTAAGATTAGCTGGTTACTTTTTTATTGAACAAATACAAAGTGTTTATTGCTGTTCCATGCCGATATTCAGTATTCAGTAGTTTCGCTGGATTGCTGCAGTCATCTGCAGTGGCAAATCCGCGAGTTTGTTTACAGTGCGAAAGCTCAGGAAGAAGAAGCGGGGGAATTTCTTTTAACCTCTCCATTTTTCTCACGCCTTAACCACTCGTTTACCTTGTTCCAACTAAACTGGCAGAATTGATATATGTTCAGTAATCAAGGCAGCCAAGCAAATAAACGATTTTTTCTTAAAATAACTTTTTTCAAAGCTAGACGTATGTCTAAAGCCCCGTAACATTGTTGGCCAACTACTCCCAACACTGTTGGATGTCAGATGTTGCGTCCGTCTGCACAACCTGTTGCATGTGGTTGGGAGTTGTTGTGGAACGTTTAAAAACCGGTCAAACTTTTAGCTACGTGCAAACGGACGCAACAACTCCCAACAATGTTGTATGAGGTTTTTGGTTCTAACGCGATGGCCACAAAACTTTGGAAAGAACTACAGATATCATTAAGCATTAAGGTGCGCGGAGCTCACCCCGGGGCTGAGGGTGGAACCTGGGGAAGGAAATTCGTCTCCTTTGTTTTGTATCCCTCGCTCTAGCTCTTTTCGTGTTATCCACGTCAGTGTAGACGTTAAAAGTTAGTTAAATAAAGACTCGGCTTTGTTTTTGTTGTTGCTTTTTTTGTTTTTGTTTTTTGCTCTCTAAAAGTCCATACGCGTGGGTGCGTCAATGCGAAATTTCATTCCGGCTAACATCCACATCGAGAGGCGGACTTACGTACGGGCGTATGGGTGGACGGACGGTCACGTGACTACTGAATCTTCTTGCATGCCTATAGCTATGGAGGCTCTGCTGCGCGCACAGGGTCCAGAGGAGTTTCGTGTGATTAAATGAATTACTTATTTAAAGTCTCACCTTGAAAAATGTCTATACCAGTGTCGCTTTAATAGCACGATTAATTAGCCCAATGGGATCTTTATAAATCTACTGTAAACGATTCTGACCCAGATCGACTTTTGAAAATCGATGACCGCAAGCCATATCCTCGCTGGCGCACGGCACGTCGCCCGAAGGGTGACCGAAGGACGTTGCCGGAAGGGCGACCGAGGCACGAAGTGCCGAGTAAAATACTGTAAGCCGATCTTACGAGCCCTCAGTCTCTTGGTTTGCGGTCTATAGAATGTGTAACGAAACTGTAACGCGATCAAAATTACCCATTTTTCGGAGGTTTTCGACCGGTTTTGATGTTCTAACGACAAACACATCTCCTCTGGACCCGATAAGCCGTCAACCAGCGAGTCCCCAGGGTTCTTCAATGGTCGTGACTAGAATGGATACTCCAAAATCAGGTATCCGCTCGGAGACTGGAACTGAATAAAATTATTTTTCGGCAAATCGCTCCGACTCTTTACGACCTTGTTGTGTTGAAAGACTAAGTATACAAAGACTGAAGAAGAATGGTTACTCCAAAATATGGATCAAAGCCTACATAGAGGTTAGTTGTTTTTCACGTTCTTTTTGTAAGAATTTAGTGCAAGGAGCAAACAATGTCTGTTTAATTACAGTACCACTACCGCGACTGCCGTGTAAAGCTTATTCATAGCAAAGTATCTGTTTGGAAGAATAAGGTGGATACTTCAGAATAAGAATGGCCAAAATATGGAAGTTTTGGCTACCTGGATTATTATTACTGAACTTCCCAATACAAACATGATTGTTACGTTCACAAAGAGGGTACAAATACAGTTAAGGTCAGTTAACCATCTTGTAATGTTATGGGTTAGTTGATTCCAAGTGTTAACAATAGTAAAAAAAAACATAAGGGACCTGTCATTCATTAGAGGCGGGGGAGGGCTGGTGCAATTGGGGGGAGGGTCATTAAATTTTAAGTAGCCAGAAAGGGGAGGGTCACCAAAAATTTAAGCTGGGCTTTGGGGAGGGCCATACCATTTTTAGCAAACATTGCTGTTCACTTAAAATAAAAATAAATCCACAAATAAAATATATTTTTTAACAAACAAGTCCCTTGCACAGTAAGCATTTTGAACTTTCATAATGATCAACCTGAACTACCCAACAACCCTACATGTACGTCTTTTTATTGATTTGTTTTTCAACAGCAACGCACTGCGAAACATGTCTTTGCATTGATCAAGTTTCTCATTAAGATATTTCAATTCACTGT
The DNA here is from genome assembly GCA_964035705.1 of Porites rus. NCBI lineage: Eukaryota > Metazoa > Cnidaria > Anthozoa > Scleractinia > Poritidae > Porites > Porites rus. The sequence goes on from OZ037998.1 coordinate 6,307,813, forward strand.
TTACTCTTTTTTTAGCTTCATCAAGCTTTGTAATAACAGCTTCATCAAACGATTTAGAATACTCTTCTCCTTGTATAAAATTACCAGTCTTTGAGTGAAACAGGGTGTTAAGGTGAGCTTTAATATTAATGCATCTATCCATATCTAATATGTTCTCTAGTAACTCACTGAGCTTCATAACGTTCACCCTCAGTATTAACTAATCAGCTGGGACAAGAACATAATCGGTCGTGTGAAATTTTCCAGCGGCACCAGAATTGTTCGTGCTCAATATTGGCGCCTCCCTTCATTGCAAGGTAAAAGTTGATCTCTTTTAATAATCCCTGTCATATCTTTTAGTGTGGGGAGGGTCATAACTATTTTGGACCATACATGGGGGAGGGTTACATTTTTTTCTGCAGGAAATTGGGGAAGGGTATAAAAAAAACTCACCTGGGATAAAGAATTGCACCAGCCCTGCCCCCACCCTCTAATAAATGACAGGTCCCTAATTTACTTCACGTCATACTTCTTGTAGCTTGGTGATCACTATTACAAGCTCAAGTTTCTAAAAAAAAAAATGGTCCTGCAGATTGTATTAGTGTAGTGTCTCTGTATAGCTCTGATATAGGACCTGGAGCCTACAGTGGCAGATCGGAACCTTCAGATAAGAAGAGGGGTGGGGCAGGGGGGGGAGGATTCTCACCAGACCTTAAGGTGGCGGGAAGGAACCACTCATTCAGACCTTAAGGTACGGAGGAGCTCAATCTAGAAAAGAATTTTCTTGGCATTGTTGTCCTCAATTTGAACTAGAAATATGGAGGGCCGGGGACCTCCCTAGATCTACTGCTGGCCTCTGCCAGCCCGCCCATGTTCACTTGCTATCTTTTTACATTTACTAAAAACTCTAGTATCAATTCAAATTATTTATCCTAAATATTAGGATTTTTGCAAAATTATTTATAGTTGCTTTTTGCACTTGTATTTTGTTTTGTTTTTTTTTTCAAATCCTAGGAGCCTCATTGTCACCAAAACTCTCTGCCTTCCATACCCTATTCCACACTGAACTGTCTGATAACAGTCCTCAGCCAAGTGGTACCATCATGGTGTTGAAAAGTGTAGAAATAGATCCTGTTGATCCTGGGATGAATTATTTTTCTTTTTCTTCCCCCTTCCTCCACTCAAGGGGGGGAGGGGGGGAAGGTGGTTTTTTTCCCCTCCCTGTGACTTATTACCTATTTCCTTGATTGTCTTCTGAGCTCCTGATGAGACAAGATCTTCTGCATTAAGCTGGTTATGGGCTATTTTTTGTTTTTCACTCAGTATGGTGAGCTTATCATAAATTTAAAATGGAATAAAAATGATCATGCAGGTATATCCATGTTGCAGCTGTAACAGGAGAAGGAGTTGGAGGTCCGGAGGGTGTTACAGTCAAATGCTTGTGAGGAACAGAGAAATCAGTTGGAGAAAGAAATGAAGAAATGAAGAAAATTGGAGAAGGCTTTAAGAGAAATAGCAAATAAAATGAAAAAAAAAAGAAAAAAAAAAGAAAAAAGAAAACAGGAAAAAAAAAAAACAATTTTCATTGAGGCCAAGCAGTTGGCTGCTCAGTTGCATGTCTGGGTAGCTTGACCATTTGGTTAATAAAATTCTCAAAACCACAAACAAACCACTCTAAGAATTTGATAAAATGTGCAAAAAAAATTGTTTATTACTTTTATAAAAATAAAGTTGTTTGTTTACAATTCTACAACTATTTTTTCATTTCTTCCTTTTCCCATCATTCTTTCCTTTGTTTTACTTTCCTCTTACTCTTTCTCCACTTCCACAATGTGCTTTTATGTACCCTCTATACCTGGGGTAGAAAGTCACCTGAAAATTTGAAATTAGCCATGCATTAAAATAATAAAGCTTCCATTATAATCATTCTTTCAGGAAATAAAGCTGCTACTTTGGCGGTAATTCTAAAAAGCACTGTGTTCCATGATACAGTGCCTTGATTCAGCAAAGAAGCCTTGACCCTTTTGTTTTAAAAGTTAAAGATTTTCTTTTGGTAGCAGAGAAAGGCCCCCAGTTCAGTGCATTACAAATAATTATCACCTACAAAGTTATCTATCATCTAAATTAAAAAGGAACAACCAAATCATTACCTTGTGGTACCTGCCTAATAACAAAATGAATAACTAAAATACTGATAAATAAATAATAATTATTGAAGTAGGGTATATCCAGGCCGTTTTAGCTTAACAAAACAAAAACACAAGGTAAGTCATTCCCATTTCTATTTTTGTCAAAAAATGGAATTTAGGACGTATTTTGTTTATTGTCATACATTCTCTTATAAATTCAAAGTCCAACAAACTCCTTCAGAGTTTGGGCTACCTGTGGATGGGGCAACATTTCATGACAGGATGGACAATAAAGGGGCTGCATTTTCAACACCTTCAATGCGACTGGAAATTACAAAGGTTCACACAGCAGATTCAGGAATACAAAATGACTAACTTGGAATCACATAGTTTACATTTGCCAAAAGTAGCTAACATTGGGCATTTTGGTCATAGAAAAGACTGTAAAAGGATTTGGGTTCTGGTTGGCTAATTGTGCCGGATACCCAGCGCAGCAAAAGGTTGACCCGAGTATCCCACAGGTTGTGAGGGTCACTTTGGTTTTTATAATCTCATAAAGTAACCATTCTTCTCACACTAAACTAAACAGCAACTTACCACTTAAAAGTAAAAAAAAATCAACCATAATATATAAGAAAACAGAAATAGTTTATGTTGAGCCATAAATTCAACAACTGTCTGCTATCCCTGGGGGGTGGGGGGGGGGGTACTCCCTTATATGGCCTCCATGGGGATGTTCCGCTGGACAGGGTATGGTTTTCGTCCTCTCTGTCCTAAACAGGGTATACAATTTCCTGCAAGTCTGTCCTAAACAGTCTGCATGATGTGTGCGAGTCTGTTCTAATTATAAACAGGGTGTTTCATGCATGATCGATTTCGTCTTAGTGCAAATGTTTGCAGATATTTAGTACGTCATCACCCAAAGCATTTACTGGAATAAATATAAATGTTATTGTTCTTGGCACCCTGGTCTAAATAAGATAAGTAAAAGTTGACAGGTGTGCTTGATAACCTTGTCCCCATCTGAGGGAGTTGTCCCATCTGGGTATTAAAGTTGAGGGTGATATCCTAAACAGGGTATGGGTTTCAAACCCTCAGCGGCTCACCTACACCCAAATATTGGTCGAGTACCCCTCCCACCCCCCCCCCCCCCTCCTACACCGGGCTGCTATCTTATAAGCAAGCTTCGAATTAACTGAGCCATAATTACACAATGGTTGACTGTATTTGTACCCTCTTTGTAAACGTAACAATCATTTTTATATTGGGAAGTTCAGTAATAATAATCCAGATGGCCAAAACTTCCATATTTTGGCCATTCTTATTCTGAAGTATCCACCTTATTCTGAGCTATCCAAACAGATACTTTGCTATGAATAAGCTTTACACGGCAGTCGCGGTAGTGGTACTGTAATTAAACAGACATTGTTTGCTCCTTGCACTAAATTCTTACAAAAAGAACGTGAAAAACAACTTACCTCCATGTAGGCTTTGATCCATATTTTGGAGTAACCATTCTCATCTTAGCCTTTTCAGTCTTCGCACATTTAGTCTTTCAACAAAACAAGGTCGTAAAGAGTCGGAGCGATTTGCCGAAAAATAATTTTATTCAGTTCCAGTCTCCGAGCGGATACCTGATTTTGGAGTATCCATTCTAGTCACGACCGTTCTTCAATAGACCCTTTGGAATTAGGTGGCCTGCGGATACCCCCTGTAGCGGTAAACGTGTCATGTAATTTTATTCATCCTAAACAATATGGCGTCTGATCTTCAAGCGCTTTCTGGTTACAAAGTCGGCGAAATTTCGCAAGCACTCTTTACGAATCAGGAGAGCAAGGCCCACTTGAAAAAAAATGTTGAACTCAGTGCTCTGTTTAGTTCTACAAATCCATTTCAGCCAGCATTTGTGGCCGTACCATTGAAGGTAAGATTGGGAAAGGAAGGTTGCATGAATCCTAACTGTACCATGCATCTGTTGGTTAAGCTTTATGTTTGTGCGCGTACTTCTCAATACACGGTGTTGTGGTTATAGTACGTTATCGTAGTTTGTAGGAGTAAGTAATTGAATCGAAGACAGAAGTGAATTCACAAACGATCAAATTAAAACATGTAGTCTTTGTTAGCAAACCCTAAACTGGAAGAATAGTAGGATTGTTTTCGAATCACATTTATGCATCAGTCAATTCCACCTGCGCCCAGCCCCCCCCCCCAGGCTGACCCCTGGGTATTAGCATTTTTTTTGCCTTGGATGGCAAATTCCCAGGGGTGGGGACTCTTGAGCTGCCAAACCCCCCGGGGTGGGGACGAAAAAAGAGGGCAAATGCCCCGTCCTCCGTCAACACTGCAACATTTTTTATTGATCGCACAGTCAAATAGTGCCGTTTTAAGCATTTTAATGTGCGATTTTTTGGTTTAATTAACATATTTTTTTGTAATAGCACGAGGATTCTAATTAAGAATTATTGACATTAAAATTAATAGAGTGCTGTAAAGTTATATGTTATGAATAGTTTTATAAATATGAAAGGATGTTCTTCAAAATAAATAATATCAACCGAAATTTGATTCAATAACCAAAAAACGTTGATTCACATCGATAGCTCCAATTTCGCTATGCAATTCTGGCTTGATAAGTAATGAAAAAATGCATACATACATGTAAAATCAAGAGCATGCCATTACAACCCTCTACAATTTATTCCTGTCCTTGACAAATGAGCCAATCTGTTTTTCATCCAGTAAAACCTTCTTTGTAGTTATATTCTGATAGGAAACCGCATGTGTGTCAAAAGCTTGGGATTGGCCCGGGGGTTGGCAAATGCCCGGCCCCCGGGCAGTGCAACATTATTTTGCAAATGCCCCACCCCCCGGGGGGGGGCGCTGGGCGCAGGTGGAATTGACTGATGCATTACGGCAAACGGGAGACGTCAAATGTAAGCTAAAAATTTCTCGAAATAGTGAATGAACAGATGAAAACAGCTCAAAACAACTGTTACGGATAATAAAGCTGGCATGAAACAACCAATTTTTGTGTAAAAGTAAACCAACTACACGTATCAGTATAAACCCCGTGGGGGTGGTCTGGGAGGGGGTCGGGGTTTGGGTTTTCGTGCGGGCAAGGAGTGAGGACTTGAACAAGGAGTGAAAATTTTGGTCAATTTCCCGATGGTGGGGGACGATACATTTGTCACATGTAGCTAAAAATCCCAACCCAGGGGCTACAATACTGACTGACAGACAAGAAATTTATTTCACATGCCTTTAAAGACAGTGTGATTTAACCTATCTCCTTGCATGTTGTGTCCATAAAAAAAGTATGGCAATGTTTCATGGTGAAACACTTTCTTTAACCCTTTAAGCCCCAATATCCACATACAAATTCTCCAAACCGATCTCTATATATTTCCTTAAAGAATGAGTTGAGAGAATTTGACAAAAGATCAAAGCATTTTCTCTTAGGTGATCATTTTATTAATTCTCATAACCTAGTCTCTTGACAATGTATGGATATCATGGGGAGAAAATTGATGTTGGTCACTATCAGGACTTAAAGGGTTAATCTTCTTTTATCTTCAAAACTGAGTGAACTTTATTGACATATTTGTTTCATTCATTTATCTGTTCATTTTTCAAAGGTTTTGTGCTTCAATTAGAATATTTCTTAAGTAGGGGTACACATGTAAAAGAATTCGAAGCAAAATTATAATAAACACCTTTTCTCAACTAAAATGTCACCAAACTAGGAAACAGACTTTCTCAAGGCCCACTTCCGGTTTCTGCTGGTTAGATGGTCAGTCGTGAAACAAACATTTCTTGGGTGCAGCACACCATTTTTGACCGGCCAGTTTTCAGCCTGTGAAACAGCTGTCTCTCCTTGCTCCTTGCTGCTACGGATGTGGGAGAGACATCTGCAACTGCTGGCAGAACCTTTCTTTTACTTGCTCAATGTTTGCATACTTGAGAAATAGTCTGCATGAATCATTAAGATTTTTGCATCTGTTGCTGGAATAGTTTTCGAGCCAGGCCTAATAGCAGTGTGCTTGGTACGGTGGGGTCAGTTATTACCACTGGTTTATCAGTAAAATTAATGGATACTCCTTCTTGGGAAGCAAGAAAGAACAAGAAGTTTGGGCTTTGGCAAGTTCAAAGGCTTGAGAGGATTCAGACAGATCATCCTTTTCGCCCCCTCACTCAAGAAGACAAAACAGACCCTGCTTGCCTGATGAATAAAGTTTACATGGTTAATCTTGTAGTAATGGGGCTCCAGATGTAAATATGTTCTAGTTTTTTCTGTCTTGGCCAATTTATGGTAAAGTTTTGAGTTCTTTATCTGTGGACAAGTGGCAGCAAAGGAGAGACGGCTGTATCAAGCTAAGAATTTATTTTATCTGCAGTAATTATTTATTGTTACTCCTGTACTGGTAATTCCCTGTTGTATTACTTATAGGTATCAAGGAAGAAAGAAAAAGAGACTCTTAAGAGTCATGAGAATGCGAATTCACAGGCAGGCACAAAGCAAATAGAGGGTACATGGCTGTAACATTATTATAATAGTGCTGTGGTTATTTCTTTTGTACTGATACAGTCTTCTGTTGTCTGAATAGATTGTTTAATACCTAAGCAACCTTTAGTGATTTAAAAGAATGTGCTCATTTATATCCCTGTCAACTTTAATGTTATTGAGTTCAGTCCCCTGCAAATATAATGGTTGCTGGCATCAACTTTCAAACCTGGAGATTTTTTTATGATTGGAAAAAATCAATAATTATACTGTATCTGAGGGCCAAACTCACTGCAACCTCCTCTATTTTTACCATCTTTTATGTTTTGTCTCATAACCTAGTTTATGTGTACCTCAAAAACCATTTACAGTAAGAAAAATACTTATAGAATATTACAGTGCAACTACTACATGTATAACTGGGGCCACCAAGACAAAGTTGACCAATCGGATTACAGGAAAATAACAATACATGAATTCCGAGAACGTTAGTTATCAATCATAATAATTAATTACTACAAAACAAAATAAACAACATGGATCGAAATCAGCCAAATACAACCTACAGACATGACCTTTTGAACCCCCTGAAAAAATGTGTGTGTTTCCTGAGAGGTCCTTAGAGTACATAAATGACAGTGGCCAAAAAAACATAAACGTTAGTAATAATATTTACCTGAGGTCGTGATCTTATTGCCAAGCGCTTGAAATTGCACTTAAGAAATTGCTGGTAAATGACAAAATAACAGCGTGTGTCAAACAAATAATTTATGTCTCCTGGATGTTGTAAGAAAAGTTTCAGATATTAAAACATTGTCTGGTGAAACATTTTGCTTTCTTGAAAAATGTTTGCTATCAATATTTAAATTTAGTGCTGTGAGTAACTTATTGTTTTTTTTTTTCAACCTCCTGATTGGTCCTTAACCAACCTTCTTAGAATGTATTTTTATTTTCTTGTAATCCGATTGGTCAACTTGTCTAATAAAGTGACCCCAGTTACAGTAGTTGCACCGTAATATTAGGGAACTTAAGCAATGACTACGCCGATGGCAATGAGGATGGGAAAAAAGCAATTGGTTTAGATTTACAAAACGACAACTCTGCATGTGCATCACACTTTTCGTACATTTCTTTGCACGTGAAAGTGCCTAATTTTATGTTTTGTTGAGGACATGAACACAAGACAACAACTTTCCTTTTCTTTTCCTGAACTTTGATTTACAGTCTTTCAGAATTCAACCACAAACAAATTTGCCAACATTTGACGAATTGAATGAGTTGGAATAAGTGTGATGAAGTTTGAAGTAGCCAGAATTCACTTTTTAAGTGATGCTTTCGTAGCCATCGTCGTCCTTATTGCTTAAGCTCCCTAATGATTCTTCTTAAGGCCTTTAAGATTGAAGCGTTTTGATGTTTTGGGTTTTATTGTTTTGTGTTCTAGTCAACAGATCAACAAGGAAAAGGAAAATACCAACAAGGTAAGCAACAACAGACCTATACTTTGGTATGTAATAAAAATTGTGTTATCCTCAACCCACCTACACTAAAAAAAATGAGCCTCTGTATGGATACCTGCGGACAACGATTTGGTTGCGCATTTTCCAGTTGTGGGCAGAAATTAAACTTCATATGCCATTACCTGTTTTAAGTGATGATGAAGATGAAGAACTGATAAAGAAAGCTAGGAAAAGAAAGAAGAAATCTAATGAAGCAGAAGAAAATCCCGAAAGACTAGCCAGGACTGTGTTTGTTGGAAATCTACCCATAGAATTCACAAGAAAAGTAAGTGACCCCAGTAATAGTACTGTATGCATTATGCACTCCTTGTATCTTGATCCGTCTTCAGATCCAGCTTCTTAACCCATTTGCCTGTAATTGCCCTTGTGGATCCACGTCTGTGGCATGGTCAAGGACAACAATGTCAACTAAGTTGTGCAGGGGAAGAAAAAAATTTTCCCACCAAAATGAAGCCTAGTAAATTCTCAGCAAAAGAGAAAAACAGGTCAAGAATCTGATGAAGAGAACAGGGAGGAGGGAAGTTGAAACCGCTGTGTCACTTAAATCCCAAAAAACTATCTCGATTGTGCTTTCTGCACATGCCCGAACTTCGGAAGGTGACATTTTGCATCATCAGAAACAGAAGGCCACAAAGTGCATTCCCTGCAATCAGTGGTTTGGTAATTTTTGCTCGTAACTAGCTTCAAAATGCATTTTCTGGCAAAATTCCCAGGGATGAATGTATTGTTATTGTACTATTTTTATTTAATTTTTGACCATGGAGTTGTTAGTTTTTACGAAAATTGTATTTTCAACTGACAAAATTTTAAGGGCAATAATTTTTTGTGAAAAGTTTTTTCTTGTTAGTTGTAAATAAAACTTTAGAAGCCCCCAAATTTATTGCTGTTTGGTCATTTTTTCTTGCTTTTTTAGAAACTGAAAAAGTTGTTTGCTGTTTATGGCGAAGTGGAGAGTGTGCGATTTCGATCAGCAGTAGGTACCTTTAATTGGATAAACTGTCGTAGCTCCTATTCAAAATTTTTCTATGCAAATAAATGTAACTAGGTGGAACATGATCATCTGGTTTCAAGAGTTTAGTCCTGAATAAGTCTGTTAGGCCCAGTTGAGATGTCAATCGCTTCATGAGCCTAACCTAGTGCGAATTAAGGGTGTAAAGACTGACCCTTAATATTATTATTTTAGACTGACTGAATTGATTCAGATCCTGATCTTAATTCCAGTGGAACTAAATTTATAGGGAGAAAAATGCTCATTTCAGTCAAACTTCTTACAAAATGCATTATAATAATTTATGCATTAGGTTTGGTACATGGAAAGAAGTTCAGCTTCTGAATCAAAGTCATTCCAAAGTCCATTGAAATTCTCAGCAGGGCTAGGCGGGAAGAATGGCTGAGCCATTCCAAATTGATTCAGATGCCGACCGTTTCATGTACTCAATTCCATGTACTGTATTAGGTTCGGCTCATGAAAAGTTTGGCATCTAAACTGGGCCTTACATTACAGTGACTGACCTTTCCACAATCTTGTTTTGACAACCTGTGCTTTGACTCAATTCAGCAACAGTCCTATTTAGGACAACGCTGTGAACCCGGATGATCATAATTATTCCACCTACTTACAGTTGTACATGTATGAAATAACTCCAGGGATCAAACCATTCACTTCAAGAAAACATTATTAATATTTTTGTGGTTGTTTCAACCATTATAAAGATTGTTTAAGTTTAGCAGTCATGGAAATTACCCTTAGTCATGTTATGATTACAATAAAAATGAATTAATTTTATGGCAACTTGATCTAGTTCTTGGTAAAATTCATCTTCAGGTTACAACAGATTTTCCTTTTCTCAGGAAACAAATCCTACATAATGAATGCGGTTTAAGCTGAGACAAGTATTTGTGGAGGAAAACATCCACATTTATGAGAAAATCTTTCAGAAAGAATTATTATCAAAGCTTTTTAACTTAGATTGAATTAAGCAATAGAGTCTTGAGGAGGGTTTTATTAAATTCTTGAATGTCCTTGATCACTCTTACATGTAACTTCCCTAAGTTAAAGAATTATTTAAGAGGCGCGAGTTTTAGAGAAATGTAAACAATACGTTCAAATATTATTGAATTATAATGCATAGCAAATTAAACATTTAAAGAGAAGCACCTAAGAATTCAAGCTTGAATACATGAATAATTTATTATAAACCAAGCTGTCCTGTAAAACATTTTAAATGATGCTCATTAATTTTTGCAATATTTAACTACCAAGTTTGAGTTATTGAAGTTTCTTAATCAGCCAAAAACTTGAAGCTAAATTCTAAGTCATTTCTCTTTTTTTTTACATTACCTTTTAAGTTTATATTTAATTTTCTTATATCAGTAGATGTTTTTGTTATCGTTATTAAGTGACTTTTGAAACATAATCGTCATTATTTTGTCTGTCAGTGTTTCACATAATTATTCAGTTTACTGATGTAAAAATGATACCAGTAAAATGCAGGGACTAAAGCAAAAAGATGTGTGCCAAGTTATAAAATAGTTTTTTCTCCTGGAACTTGTGAGACAGCTTCTTTTACAGTGTAGATTAATATTTTTTTAGTTCTAAATTAGATGACAGAGCCAGTATTCTAAAACTAAAACTTTCAATTCAAATAATATTTTTTTTGTTAGCAATTATAAATTATTGATACAATTCGGTTTTATGTGACAGCTATTTACATTTATCATAAGTTTGTTTTTGTATACTTTGGTGGTAGTTTTCTCTCACCAAGAAATTTGAAAAGCCCTAACTTAAGGAGGATTTTTCATTCTTTTGCTTGCTATGGACAACACTGACTCTGAGAGGAATAAAACTGCTGTTAGAAAATCCTTTGAAATTGCATCAAGGAAAAAATTAGACACTTTGGATTTAATAAGAAAACAGATTCAGCAGATTCCCAGTGGATTGGACAAGTTTGATCTTAGCAATCTAAAGTTTCTTTACTTAGAAGGAAACATAATTTCCTTTTTACCAGAGGACTTTTTCCCTTGTCTTGCAAGTTTGGAATGGCTTGATCTAAGGAACAATATACTTTGCGAAATTCCACGAAATATTGGAGAGCACAAGAAATTGAAAACACTGTTGCTAGGGAGAAACCAGCTTAAGTTTTTACCAGCCGAATTAGGGTTTGTGAAAACACTGACTGGACTGAACTTATCTGATAATCCTCTCGAGGAACCACCACAAACAGTATTGATGAAAGGCATTTCTGCTGTGCAAGTGTATCTACTTGCAAAGCTTGGGATTTATCCAGAAGAGGATGAGGCTAATGACAGTGAATCAGACCAACAGAGCACTATTGAGAGTGGAAATCATTTACAAGCTGGTTGTGAAGACGTTGACAATGAGAGTATGAGCAGCATTGTGAAAGAAAAGGAAGAAATTCCCCACAGAAATTCAGCTGAAAATCATCCTATGATGCAGTCTGTTTCGCCACAAGCTGCCTTGGCTTATTATGGGGCGCTGCTTGGTGAAGTTCCGCATTCTTACATCTTTAAGCCATGGAAAACTGGAGTCTTTTTAAGGAGAGAGCAAATGACAGATAATCTCAATTCAGCACATGATGTGGATGAAGATAATAGCAAATACTAATATTGTTGCAAATGGCTTTGACCTATTTCATTTCTGTGCTACAATTTGCATGCGAGCATTTGTGAAAACTGGTGTCTTTTCCAGATGGAGTTGGCTTAAAAGGTCATACCATTTATCTGCGCTGTAACACACATGGAATCCGTTATACGAGAGATACATATGTTTGTGTATCATAGCCATCATCATCATCATCATCATTATTATTTAGGGTGATTGTAGAATTTGGTAGGAATTTATGTGGCAAAACAATAAAATATGATCTTAACTCTATACTTTGTACAGCATGTTGAAATACTGTTGTCAACAAGTCAATTACCACGGATTAATACAGAACGTTTTAAGAATTGCTACTTTAATAGAATAAGGTTTCAATACAACTTGGCAATTTAACAAAATAGATATCCAATGTTTTATCAGGTTTTATATAATAATAATAAAAAATTGTAAATGATCTCTGCGATTTTCATGATTTTTATACTTTAATTTACTCTCTGTAATGTTTATTATGCATTTTAATGGGCAAAATTTAAGACATTTATATGTTTATTTATTTATTTATTTATTTATTGTTTCAGAGGTTGGAAGGCAAAATAGACAAATGGGCCTATGGCCCCTGACTTTGAAAAGTTGTGGGCCATTTCGTTAAAGTATAGGCTATTGAAGTCATGGGTGGGCCACATGAAAAGGAAACAGAAATGATCTGTGATCTCAGTGAAAGCATACACATTTACATGCAGTATTTTTAATATGATTTAAGTACAGAGTATTTTTGCAGTTTTTAAGTACTGCATGTTTGTGATCCATCAGTTCCTTGTGTCTCGTCATGCTACTTGTTGTAAATGTTTTGCAACCGGAGATTGTTTTTTCAATGTATGAGGCAAAACTATTTTACTTACAGGCTGGGAAAGTTTGGTGGGCATGCTTCTTTCACCCGATGGATCTTTAAATTCGCATAAATAAGTCGCATTGGTGTTGTTGTTGTTTTGTTCTTGTCATTTTTGTGTTCGATCTTGGCGGACTTGATGTTCGAATTCATGCTAAAAAAAACATGAAAGTTTTCTTTGGCCTTGAGTTTCTAGGAAGTTTCTTTAGAGGCATTATCTCAATACTTAAAATGCAAATGAATGCATTTTGGCCAGAAAGATGAAAACAGAAGTGAAAGTCTGATCTCAAAGCGCTTTGTCTGGACCGAACCTTGTTTGCAAGCTATGTGCAAGTAGAGGTCTGGGGACAAAAATAAATGAACGCAAAAGATCGCCAAACAAAGGAGTAAAGACACGGGTCGATGTTTCATGTTTTTATTTATTGTAACACAATAATAATGGTCAGATTAAAGTGTTTATTAACTATTACTCGATTAGGGCACATGCTGGGCTCAGTTAGCATTTTTTATTGCAACATTTTCTAAATTTAGCGCCATACGTGCCTGGTGCACGACCTTCCCTAATAGTTGAAAAATTTACACTTGGATAAATTTATTCAATACACTGATGAGTTCTTTTGATAAATTAACATTTCCAGTATGTAATGTTTTTCAGTTGGTAACAAACTAAGATATATTTATCAATGGTATTTCCCCTTACTCAGGAATAATTATGTGTTACAGAAGTGACTGCACATATTTCTATTTAAACATTGTCTCCAAACTATACTAAAAATTTGTAATCAATTATAAAAAATGTAATATAAATTATTTATTTTCATGTCTAAATCCTGAAGGGTCACATTTTGATTTACCTGTGAAAATCTTATTTGTTTGAACTTGTTATAATTTTTCTTTGTTCACAGGCATTAGCAAAACCTGATCTGTCAAGAAAAGTAGCCATGAAAAAGTAATAATATAGCTTTTTTACCAACTTTCACACTAGCTAATAAAAACATGGAAAAACTGATGGGCTTGCAATAAGACTGACTGGGTGTGTGACTTTAGCTAGCTGATTGACTAACTGATCAAATGACAAACTACTTGACTTAGGTAGACTCTTACTGATTGACAGATTCCTTTACTGGCTGACTGATTAGCTGGCTGACTAAACTGGCTGGCTGGTTGATCTGAATGGTTGACTGGGTGGTCATTGCTGACCAACTGGCTGGCTAGCTGACTGGTTGACTAGTGATTTGAATAGCTGACTGGCTGGCTGGCTGACTAGCTGACCAATTGGCTGGCTAACTGACTGACTGATTAACTGACTGACTGGCTGGCTGGCTGGCTGGTTGACTGGTTGGCTGGCTGGCTGACTGACTGACTGACTTACTGGTTGACTTATTGATATATGACTGGGTGAATGACTGGCTGAGTAGCAACTGTCTGCATGCTGCTATGACTTCCTAACTTACCAACTCTGTGACTGACTGATGGCTGGTTGGTAAATTGATGTATTGACAGGTCTTTATACTAACATCTGTTTGGCTCACATTGTTTTTTCAGGAGAGAGTTTCATTCAGACAGGCACAATATCAATGGCTATGTTGTGTTCAAAGAAAGGGAATGTGCTGTCAAATCATTGAAGAGGTACTTCAATTTGTAGAAATACTTGAAATGGACCTTAAGGTTCTTTTGAACATCAAGATATACGTAATGCCTTTTCTTCTCTGGAGGAAATGTCTTGTTTGAGTTTATAATAACTTTGGTGTGCTATGCACAAAGCCAAGAAAGTTCTGAAACTGTTCACGTAAAATGCACAAACAAAAATTAATGCGTACGTGCAATTTATGTTGTTTTACTTGCCATTTTTTCCCATTTTCAGCAATGGAATGGAAGTAGATGGTTTGCACATCAGAGTAGATTTAACAGGTCAAAATAATAAGGTAATACTGTCCTTAACATTTCTCTATTCTCACTTGCTTACCATGTCCATTTTTCTGAGAATATTAATTTTTTAATTTAGTGTGTATTTTTTGTGATACAGTTAGGAATAAAATCAACATAAAGCACCTTTTTGGGATATTTTTTGGGAAATTGAATTGAATTTTTGTTATTGTTCATGCTTTGAAGAACGGTTTGTCCGGATTTGTGTGTTAGGCATGGTTAGCCCAGTTGGGAGAGTGCCCGTCTGCTGAGCGAAAGGTCATGGGTTGAAACCCCAGCCAGACCAACACTCTGGGTCCTTAAATAACTGAGAAGAAAGTGCTGCCTTTGTATGTAATGACATCTGTAAACGGATAGACTTTCTTGTGTTCTCAGATAAGGACAAAAAACCATAGGTCCCATCTCACAGCACTTTCACTTACGTGGTTCTTGTGGGCTGTAAAAGAACCCACCCAACTGTTCAAAAATAGTAGGGGACGTACATATACCCTGATGGTGTGGCCAACCTTTCTTGGGCTGGGTGGGTTTTTGCATGCTTTGCTGTGCTACAGTATGGCAGAAGCAAGACTTTCCCAGGCACAACTACAATTAATAGTAATGTTCTTTTGGTTATTTTACTTACCTAAACTTAATTTGAAATCTGAAACCAATTCATGCTACAGTCCAGTAAGCTTCTGAGCACAGCAGTAATGTCCCTTAATACTGTTTATGAAATCTCCAGTATAATGGCCACCAGTCCAGCTACACTTCTAGTACGGCATTGGCCAGAATTTTCATTGTCCTAAACCAGGATCAACTGCAGTTTTCATACCGGTCACAGGCGGTTGAATCTTGATAAACTAACTACTAAATGAATGATTGATAACTATACTAATTAATGATGAACCATAATAATATATATTTTTCTGCTTTCAGCATGATCATAGAAGGTCAATATTTGTTGGAAATTTACCATTTGGTGAGTCAATGATTCTTCATGTAGATTGTAACTTTTGATTTTAGAGTTAAATGTTTGTACAAATTCTGTTCTAGCTGGCCGATTTTTTGAAAAATATGTATTTAGCAAATTACTGCTCTGTTTGACTGTGTTCTCTGGTATATCAGATTGTGGGTTTTTTTTTTACGTGATAACATTAAAAGTTTGATATATCATGAATAGGAACTCTTACTGACTTCTGCCTTTCCTTCCAGGAGACTTGTTTAAAGTTCAGTATAATGATGTGTGTACTTTCTAACTGTTTATTAATGATGTGAATCAATTAAGATACAGAAGAAGAACCACTAAGACAAGTGTTTAATGACTGTGGGGAGATAGAAGCTGTCCGTATTGTAAGAGACAGTAAAACTGGTCTTGGCAAAGGCTTTGGATTCATTCTTTTTGAGGTATCTGTTTTAAATGCTTGAGTACTAATAAGTTTTTTAATAATTTACATTGGTACTAGAAAGAATGTGCACAATGTACAAATTTTGGAATACATTTTCTGATAAGAATTACAATGTATTCATGAATACAGAGTTGTGACAGCGACATCCTAAATGCAGTCAGACATCATGAGTAGACACATCAAGCACCTTAAAAGACCATTATTTTAGATTGGATGATCTACATATTATGGTAGATAATACCGGTAGTAAGGTCACAGATGAGACGACAACGGTATGTCTCCTGTTTAAAAAAATTTTTTAAATTGTGATTTGTTTACCTGCGAAGCACTTAGAGTTCTTATGGACTTGTTTAAATGTGTCTGTGCGTTCCAGATCAAACTGGAATTTGGAAGTGTTAGTTTTGAGGAGAGGGGATAACTGGAGTGCCTGGAAAAAAACCTCTTGGAGCAAGGGAGAAAACCAACAACAAACTCAACCCACTTATGGCTTCGATGCCAGGATTTGAACTTGGGCCGCATTGGTGGGAGGCTCCCTTATTTACATTATGTTGATTGGTAAGCTCAGGCATCAGCATGCAATGGTGCCACTGGCTGCTGCCATCAATACAGGGGGGAGGTTATTTATTTGTTATTGGATTTGGCTTTCGTATGACCTGAATAATTATGCAGATCTTGGAGGCTGTTATGGGCCTTTGTCCCATGGCAGCCATTTTGTCCCAAGAGACTAAATTAGCTTTGTTTTACCTGTCTAGCCTCACTCCCAAGTTTTTCACTGCGAGGTTGAGGGTGGTAAAACAAAGCTTTTTTCAGTCTCTCAGGACAATATGGCTGCTGTGTGAATAAGGCCCACTGGCTGAGGTGAATATCACCCTCCGAGTTCTGCATGATTCTTGTGATCATGCAAAAGCTCGAACTAATTATTGTTTTATTATTCATTCAAAATAATTCATTCTCCTTCATGACAACTATTTTTACAGGAGAAAGATGCAATAATGTTTGCCTTAAAAAAGAACCAGACAGAGTTCCGTGGCCGAGCATTGCGAATCTATCCATCGACAGAAAATCCACAGCAAGGTAGGTTGATTTAACACAAGAGGTGTATTATTTAGATACACTAGAAGTTCATGAAGTTGAACCTTAGGTACACGTAACTGGTATTAGTACTACAAAGATACATGTAAGCTATTAAGTCAGTCCAGTGTTGCACACTGGATTGACTTACGCAGTAGTTAGACAAGGAGTGTCTTGTTCTTTCCCACTCCTTGTGGCTTTATCAGGAAAACCGGTTTCTCAAAGGCCAGTGCAAGCTCTCTGAACAGCCGTGGACATCATATTTATTCACAGTTGTTATGAAAACCCCACTCTGAACTCCCTGGTTGGAACTACTCCTCTATGAGAAATTAATCAACTCTTACTAGCTAGTCGCAGACACTTTCTCCTTCCTATAGATGTGTTTTCTTACAGAAGCTTGGACTGCTATATAATGATGCTCATATTTTTCTGTTTTTTTTTTTTCTCATTTTAGGTCATTCCAAAGATGTCAAAGGTCGTCCCAAGACATATTCATTCAGTGGGATCACTGCCAAACGTGGAATTAAAAGAGAACATAAAGGAAAGAAGAAACAGAAATTTGTAAGAGGCTACAAAGGAAGCCAAAGTGCACAAAATACCTATGGTGGTGGCAAAAAACCAAAGCATAGAAATGAGAAACTGAACAATCCTAAGAATAGAAACAGAACAAGTAAATTTTCAAAGAACAGTTCCAAACAGGATAGAACCAACATGAAAGGGAAGCCTTCTCGATAACTAGCCCGCACCACAGACAAAACTAAACTCTGTTAAGTCCACCTGGGAAACAGTGCCAAAATCCTTCTTCTGGTCCCCAGCTCTGTACCAGGATTTGATTATGTGCCGTGATTGGCCTGTTAAAAAAGCCATTGTCGATTTGCCAATCGTTGAAGTGCACTTCCACTAATTCATTGAGTTTGTTGGAGGCTCTCGGCACAGCTTCACAGACGTTACTAACCAAAGCTAAGTTACGTCTGTGATGCGGTGTACCTAATAACAGTGGTGTTCTCACAGCATTAGTTCATTACTTGTCAGTACAGTGGAACCTTAATTTAACAAAGTGCCAAGAAACTGGGGAAATTTGTTCGTTATATTGAGGGTTTGTTATATCGAAAACCTTGATTTAACGAATTTTTGGGAAAACTAGTAAAATGTTCATTATATCAAGGTATAGTAATCATTAAGAGTTAATGATTAACTGTTAATGATTAATTTCCAACACCCAGCATTTGGTCTGTTTCGCATTCATCTTTAGCTATATTTGGGACACGTGTTGACATTTTTTTGTTATATTGAGGTATATTATTTTTCATTTGCGTTTCTGGATTGTGTTTGTTATAACGAGGATTTCATTAAATTGAGGTTTGTTATATATCAAGGTTTTGTTCCATATTGTTTGATTGTAATTTTGGCTGGGCTGAAGAAAATCGTTTTTCATACCAAGGACTTTGTTATATGGAGGTTTGTTAAATCAAGGTTTTACTGTAGTATAGTCAGACCTTTAAAAGAGTCACCTTCAGGAGAGATACAAGGCACTTACTCCCTTCCAGCCTCAATATCAGGATGTTCATTAGGCATTGGAGCTCGGAGAATTCTCCGTTTAGTATGCAGAATTCTCCGACTAACACGAGGTAGCTTATGACTATTTTTTATTCAGACGTGGAGACTTATTTCAAAGTTGCTAGTTAATGTCTGTTAGTTTTTTTATGAATTGGGACTCAGACGAGCTGCCTGTGTCACTGAGTGAAAAATTATCTTTCTCATAATATATTCACCACATCTCTCTCTACCTTTGAACTAGCATTCTGCCTCCTCCTCCTTCTTCTTCCATTTGCATTTTTATTCAAATTCAGGGCTGACCTCTAGCAGCACCCAGTGGCCCTGAAACCTTGCTTTTGCTGTTGGGCAACTAGGAAATCTTAGTTTTAGTAGAAAAGTCATATTCTGAGTTCCCCAGATTTCATGGGCTCAGATCATTGGTCTTCCTACAGTTTTTCTTAGAGCTCAGCCTTGAAATGTATGTCAATGAGTTTGCCATGAATTCTGTCAACCACTAATTCTTCCTAAATTTTTTAATAAACATATGTTTAAATGTTAAAAGATTAATTGTTTTGTTTTGTGTCTTAACATATTTTACACTCCTGGCAGTCAGCTCATTCACTGCCTTTTAACATCTAAAATAAGAAGAAAAACCCTATATTTCATTTTAAGATGCCCCATAAAATATCACCAAAAAGAAGGGATGTTGTAAAACTTAATAAGCGCTGTCTATAAAAAAAAAATTAATAAACATAGTAAATCTTACAGACTACATAGTATCATCCATCCACTTGGAGCTACGTAAACTACTGACCAACTGTGAGTTGACTGTTGGCAACAGTTGGCCAACTTTTGGTTGTGGAGAGTTGTTCTTCAAAATTAACCTGAAATATCAGGAAGAAGAATTCTTAGGAGAGCATTATTTTTATTGATAGACTTCAAAATGAATAGTTGGATCTTTTGAGAATCTCATTCCATTTTTAGGTTCTTGAACTGTTGTTACTAATGTCCAACAATAACAAAGAGCTTGGTGTCCACTGCAAAGAACATTATTCAGTATTTACCTCATGTGCCAATATGATAATTATTGGCAATTGGCATAAGGTAAATATTGAATTTGTTCTTTGCAGTGGACATCAAGCCCTTCGTTATCGTTGGACATACAACAGTTAGAGAACCTAAAAATGGAATGAGATTTTTTAAAGATCCAACTGTCATTGGTATAAGTATTGACTTGACTTTCTTGTCCTCGTTAGTTGGGGATATAACAAGTCAATGTTAATTCTGGGTATAATGTAAGGTGTTTCTCGGGAGAAAAGTAAGATGGAAGTAAATAGAGGGATAGTTATGTTGACTTTGCAGAGAAGCTCTTTTCATACTTCCAATAAATGCAATTAGCATGTATTGAAACCTGGTATGCCATAACCCCTAAACATACAGCAAATTAATAAAACTGAAAAGAAAGACCGTCTAATCATAGTTGCACAGAGATAGTCCAACAGCTATGGTTTCTGTTGGTCTTGCCGGGTTTTTCTGTAGTGGTCCAGAGTGTTCTAGGGTGTTCTATTTTCTGTTGTTTTTGTTTTTTGTACAATGTGAAAGGCTTATTTGTATGGTTTTAGGTGCATTTAATCAGGTTGAGAGTAGGAGTTCACTTGCCTCAAAGTCTCTTTAGTCATAAAAAATACTGAGGGCTGGCAATTATATTTTTAAGAGAGGCTGTAAAGCTATTTTTGCTCAATCCAAACAATGATAAATCATAACAGTAATGGAGATTGATGGCTCCTCAACTCATAATTTTTGGGATAATGAAGATGATAAACATGCCGGCTCAAAACAATCAGTGATACATGAAGGCTAAACCACGTGGTAAGTAGATAAAAGTAGAAAAAAAAAGAAAAAAAAAAAGAAAGAAAGGAAAAAAAAAAAGAAAAAAAGAGAGATTGAATGCCACAATTTTCTTCTTTAAAAATGTACTTCATTTCCTGCGAGGTTAGAAGAAAGAGCAAATTGTTTCTCCAAGGCCCTTGTAGAGGGTTATTATTTTATTTTTCTGAATTAATGAAACATAAAAACAATTTGTAAAAAAGAAGAATCTAGATAAGAAAACTACAAATTGTACTTGTTTCGATTATTCTACTGGAAAATTATAAGTAAACCACGAGAAAAACGTAAAAATCAACTTGTTTTATAGATTTTCTGTTTCAAAGAATTAATTTTCCCGCGAATCTTTCGCAAGCGGATGTTATTGTGATACAGGAAGTGAAATCGCACAAAGAAACATGTCAATTTTCACCCCCAATTTTCCTTATATGGTGTTGGCTAAACATTTACTTAGGGCCTAGTGGAGGGGGCTCAAGAGCTGAGAACCAATCAGCAATAAAGACCCCCCATGGCCCTGGTGAGGAGGGTAAGTCGAGCGTCCTTGTTGTCGGCCATCGAGAGTTTCTCTTCAGTTTGAAGTTTTCTTTGGGATTTTTCTGGAGATCGTGGGTTCTGATTGTTAAACAAAGCTGACTGGGGTCTGAGGGCCGTGGATCGAGATTTCTGATGGTAAGTTCAAAAGAAATGTGATACATTTAAGTAATGTTTACGTTCTCGTTGTGGGTTTTTTCTTCGCGATGTATGTTCCTCGCTTCCAGTATTTCATCATTTACCGTAATTTTGGAGTAAATGAATGTGTTCCAAGAATTACTGCAACAAAAAGCTATCTAAAACTGTTCCTTAGAGGAGGATGAAGCTTCCTTTGACTAAAAAACTGAGCAGAACAGCACGTTAGAGAATTTTCGGGAGATTCCAACTGATACACTTGTTTGAGGCATGGAATAACTTGTACATGCTGTAGTGAATGTTCTTATCGAGAAAACACTATAATCTTTATGTTCATTCACTTCACCATATCTTACAAATGTTCCTGAAGCTTTTTGTTCTTTGGAGATCACTTTATCCTATCTGTAAAAGGCTATAAAGCTGGATAAACGTCCAACTGTAACTTACTGACTGGACTAGATATGCCCTTCATTCTGTTCAAATCCGTAATTGTAATGTTTGTCAATGTAATTTTTGATGAGAATGAAGCTTACTTTAAATACAACTAGGTTATTTTTGAAGATAAGATTATCCAGTTGCTTTTTAGCGAGAGTTTAGACCAAAAGATTGAACGATTGCTCTGAAATAGACGTGCTCTGTCAACTCGATAGAGTGTCCGCTCGTTTTGTTTACGAATGTCCATTCGAAGTTTTCGTGCATGCCTCCCTGTATAAAGCAGTTTTTTCATCGATGAGGATGCAAAGACCTCTATCCTGTTAAGTTGTAAAGGAGAATTTAAGTGTTATGTAGAGTTTACATTCCTTGAAATGGTGTTTCTTTTTTGAACGAGGAAACTTCTCTCAATAATACGTTGCACGACGTTTTCATCAAATCAAACAGTCGTGGCAGAAGAGCCATGCTTGCACTGAAATGTGAAAACGGTTCTCTCTTCGTGGTAAATCTTTGCAAAGCTGCTTTATTCTTCTGTCCTGGCCGTTGATTTAAGCAGCACATTTGGTAACCGCTGGTTCTATGACAAGTCGACATTCGAACTAAGGAAACTTGGGATAAGATCATCTATAATTCAAAGCAACTCCCTGCTCACGTCATTTTAGATTGCTCCAACTCGTTCCTTTTCGTTCTTTCGTCTTTCACCAGGCACAGTCTTCGGAGGAACCTCCATTCTTAACCGTGGGGACTGATGTTAGTGCCAAATATCGCGGAGCTTTCTGCGAAGCCAACGTGAAAGTCGTGAAGAAGCTTGTCAAATGCAAGGTAAGCTCACAGTGAAGTGAACATTGTGTTGGCTTACCGGGCACGAGTTTGATACTCGTGTATCCGTGTGGGTTGTGTTTCCTGTGCTTTTTAACTCTCTGAATATATTTATTTTTCCTTTTGCAGATAACACTTGCTAAAACAAATGCGTCCCTCACAGTCAATGATGATTGTGTAAAGGGCTCTTTGAAGGTGAATTTTCTTTTTATTGTATGGGTTTCAATGACTGTTCCTCTCGACAATTTCTTACTTCGCTTGCCCTCGTGTTGTTATGATACACTTGTCTTTGAGCACTTCAAAATTAGTTTCTGAGGTTATTTCTCGTTTTTTCAAAGGTTGGAGCGGTTGTTGAGGCCAAAACTCCTGAAGGAGTGATGGAAGGAGTCATCACTAAACTCACCGATGCTAGTGTTTACACCGTTGGTAAACATCAATGATTTTTCTTCTTATCTGTGGTTTAGCTTAGGAAAAGAAACTTCCACCACACAGCTTAACCATAATAAGTTTCCAATTTCATTTCTGTTTACTTTTCTTTTTCAAGTTTTTGACGATGGTGATGAAAGAACATTGAGGAGAACTTCTTTGTGTCTGAAGGGGGAAAGGCATTTCAATGAAAGCGAGGTATGTAATTGAAAAAAATCGTTATTCCGATCTGTTTCTTTCATTGTTAGGTCACTGATCAGACAGTGTAAGGAAGAGTTACAAGCCTTTGTTTTTGTTTCCTCACCCTTTAGACTCTAGATCATCTACCTCTGACAGATCCCGAAAATTTTGGTACTCCAGTTGTACAGGTATATATGAACTGCTAATAAAATTATTGTTGCTTGTAAAAACTCCAGTTCTTAAGTATGTTTTTATTCATGATCATATCATTTGAACACTTGTTGTTCACTGTTTTGCATTGTAGATTGGACATTTTTATATTCTTTTACATTGTCATCATCCTATATAAGAAAGTCAATTTTCTTGAAATATCCACCTTTTTTCTCCCCTTGGCAATTTGTAACAAAGATTTATTCAGAGAAGAGTTTGGAAGCCTAAAGTATTGAATCTATACTCATAAAAGCAGTGGTAATATCCAAAGGAAAAGACCGTTTTCCTATTAGTATACTTTTTGGACTTGATTGGAAGGTTGTAAGACTGACAAATAACAATAATTCACCTTGCGATCCAGTCGACAGTAACTAACGCAAAATAATACCAGGTAACTGTTTGGCATCAACATTTGTAAAAAGGTTGAGACATGCAAGGGCTAGAAGTGACAGGTGATAAAGCAGGGAGAATTCCCTTTGTTTGTTTCAATATAAATTGTCAATTTCGGGCTTGTTATTGGAACTCAATAACCACCTTGAGCATTCCAAAATCATGACGGTATTACTTTCCTTTTCTGTTTATCTTAATTAGCCCCATTTGCCTCAGTTACATCTGCAGAATTCAAAAGATCTTTTTCCTTGAAATGAGACACTTGTGGCCAATTATTATGAGAAAAAACAAAAACTTAATTTGCCTGCATGTTGAAATAATGTGTATAAAGTAATTCCTTATTTTGAACATACCTTTGAGTATTGTTTTTGTGTCCAAATCATTTTTAGCAAAAGAGTACCGAAAATCATTGTTAAAGGACAAAGGTCAAAGGGTTTCTTACTTGAGAGTTTTTTGAGGGCAACAATGTGTTGACTTGTTGAGTGAAATGTTTGTATGATATTATTTCGCACTTAAACTTGTTTTACATGATTGTCCCATGATTGGATTAACAAATCTCTCAGTGATTTTGCTACAAATAGTTATGGTAAGTCGTGGGATTCATCTTGTGAAAAATCATGAGTCCCTGTACAGAACCAATGAGTCCCACTAATAAAAAGAGTCTGAAATTGAAAATACTTGGTCTTTTATGTAACCAGACAGACTCCAAAACTCTGTATTACAGTGTACTGAAATTAAAATATAGTCGTTCTATTTTAAAGCACAAGAAAGGGAAAATGAAATATGCATCATTAAACAACAGCCATAATAACTGCCACAGAAATTACATGAATGAGATATTTCTACAAAGAGGCCCTGCCGGGGCATCTCATGTCGCCCGTGTGAATTTTAAAACGTCTCGTGTCGGTGTTTATAAATGCTTGTCGCGTCGGCTTTGCCGTCACTGTCGCAATTTGGCCGAGGGAGGTTGTCTCTTGTCGCGATTTCATTTTAGGCGCTGTCGCTACTTTTTGGGCCATGTCGCTTGTTGGAATTTACCCTGGCAGGGCCTCTACAAATACACAGGTTCAGATCAATCGATCGTTCTCTGCATCCTGCGGGACTCATGCCATGAATTATTTTCCATTGTGGGGGATTTTTATGTGTCAGGGACACAGGATGCAGAGGTAACAAAATCACTGATCTCTCTTTTCAGTGTACATGTAAACTATTTTGTACCTGCATCCATTGTGTCATGAGGTACAAAATTGCCCTACATGGTATGGCAGACTGTTGTCCAAAAGATTTTTGGCAAGAAGGCCATTTGGATTACTTGGGCATTTTTGGCCTAAATACAGGATGGCCTGAGAAAACAGCCAAAAGTTTGCATGTGAATTGACGTTTGAGGAATGAGTGCAGAAATTCGAAACTGATGACTTGTCACTCCTCAGTTCCAGGTGGTGCTTCTGACTGGTCTTGCTGCAAGATAAATTTGCATCAACCAATCAAAAGCACAACACAGATCTAGGTATAGTGTCATGGCATTAGTATGAAATTTTCTGCTCTCGTTCCTCTGATATCACTTTGTGGGAAAACCAGTGTTGGCATTGCAACATGTCAGCTGTTTTCTCAGGATAAGTGCAGGGCAAAATTGTTGCCCAATTGCATAGATGGAGCTGTTGAGTTAAAATGTGCTCACCAAAAGTTAAAAACTAATTGCCATCTTAGCTACCAATATCAAAAGACAGCTTAACTGCATCAGCATCAATTCAAATGTGATGTCTGCTTATTTTTCAGGATGGAAAGAAAAGGAAAAAGCGAAGATTAAGTCAGGCAACAAGGTAATATTTGTAGTTAGCTGTCACTTGCTTCTTTAAAGCTCATTGATTCCAGGGTCAGTGTAGACTTGAGCATCCTTGATTGCCCTTGTCCTACAGTCTAGATATGCTCCAGGTAAACATGAAACCTTGTTGTAGAGAAACTGTATTTTTCACCTTTAGTCTTACACTTCCTGGGGCGATTTCTGACAAAGTAGAGGGCTGGGTGGAGCAATGGTGAGGGTACTCACCTCCCACTAATGTGGTATGGGTTTGAATCCCCAAGGTGATGCCTCACGTTAGTTTGTTGTTGGTCCTTGTCCTTGCACCAGGAAGTTTTTCACCAAGCACTCCAGTGTCAAGCCTGCAATTGGCAGAAGTTTCTCCTCGCTCATGGCCACTGAGAGACGTTTCGTGAGGAGGAACGTCTGCGACTCAGTGACAGAAATTCCATACTGATGATGCAAAATCTGTCCGAAATCCGGTCAGAAGCTCTAATGGGTTGACAGAGTAGTTTCATTGTTTTAGCTGTTGTTTACGAATGACAGATAAAAGACAAAAGTCCGCAAAGGTCAAATGTAAACTGGATAATCTCCAACAAAACAGCCAATATTTGTGGAATGTAGTCTTCTCTAGAAGAAGCGTTTGAGTTTTGCAGGAGCTCATTCACAAATGAACACAACACTTTACCAAAATCAACCAGGAGAAACGTAAAATTGAACAAATTTGCATTTGGAACCCCATGACTACCGGATTTATTATGTAAACATTGATTTATGTCATCAGCATGGAATTTCTGTCGCTGAGTCGCAGACGTCTCTCCTCACGAAACGTCCCTCAGCGGCGATGAGCGAGGAGAAACGTCCGTTGTTTGCAGGCTATCCAGTGTCCCCTGTCCACAAAAAAGCAACATTCCCCAATTCCAATTTCATAGATTAATATCAGACAAAAAGTACAGTATGGATGTGCCACCTCTGAATCATTGTTTATCATTTTTTTAACTTTATTCTTATGGAATTCACTTTAGAAAAAGTAAGGTGTATTGTCCCCCCCACCCACTCCCCCCCTTCCTTGCTCTTCTTGTGCAGAGTTACAGTGCTAGCAACAAACCTGCCTGTTGCCAACGAGAAGAGAGAGTGGAGCAGAAGTAGCAGCTGGTTTGTTACATCCCTTGAGGTTGCACCCAATAACAGAATTGTCTTGAGGTTTTTGCTGTCTTTTGGAGACATAATAAAATTATGTATTTTATGTTGGTTTTCAGTCTGGATGACTCTGAGACAGAACG
Source organism: Porites rus (assembly GCA_964035705.1). Lineage (NCBI taxonomy): Eukaryota > Metazoa > Cnidaria > Anthozoa > Scleractinia > Poritidae > Porites > Porites rus. The sequence goes on from OZ037998.1 coordinate 6,334,453, forward strand.
AGATGAACAAAGTGGCACTGCAGCAGCTCCTTCGAAGAAGAAGTGTTTGTTTGATGACAGCATTGTTGGCAAGGTACGGTCGATGTTTCTTATTAAGTGAATTTTAGTGCAATTCATTCAAAAATTACAAAGGCATTGTTATTAATTTAATAATATTATTCCTTCGTTATGTTCACGTAGGTTGTTGTCGTTGAAAGTGGATCAAAAAGAAGAAACATGTGGTTTCCTGCATTGGTAATGTTTTTTTATTCATTGGCTTGTTTTGAAAATTCTTGATCTTTTTACCTTTTAATTACAAGTCTCAGTTTCTCTTGTCAGTAATGATCAGCCTTTGATCCAAAATGTTAGAGTTATTGCACCGATATATAAGTGAAATTGAATGATTGCACTGGAACTTCATCAAGAATGTTTGTGATGGAGCATGTGCTTTTTGGTCATTTGGTCAACATTGTTTTTGTTTCCTTAGGGGGTCAATCCTAGTAAGAATGAAGTTGATTTGATCAAGTCAAAAGATAAATGTCTTGTACGCTCATTCAAAGATGGGAAATAGTAAGTAATTAACTAGCAATGATACAATTACAGTGAATATCTTGAATAGCTTTAGTTTTGCTCATGCTTTATGGCTATTCATTTTATGCCTAGTGCATTTTGTTAATATCAGCTGTAAGCTAGGTTGCTATAGGCTTTCCAGGGCTCAAAATTGCAACTCAGTGGTGGCCATTGTGACTAAAAATTGAGGACTGGTAACTATATTTTCCGTGAATACCAGAAATATTTATGGAATGTTGTTGTGTTGTGAGAAATAAGCCAATAAGGCGCGAGATAACTAAACCGCAAACAGCAACGGTAATTATTTTGTGGTTTTGAGGTTTGCTTGTATATCCTGAACTTTATTGTAATTGGCCAGTACACAGTCAACATTTCTGAAAATTTTCAGATGTTCACAGTTTTCTGAGTTTGACAGTAATACCCGGTCATCAACTGGCGAGTCATGTTATGTTTCAATAAGATAACAACGGTTACCCTCATCTCTAATATTATTATATGGCATTGCATTTCAACCTGGCAGTTAAACTAAGTAGCTTTCTGTGTTGTTCAGCAGCTCAAACACTGCACGAACAAAATTACAGTACATGCAGTCTACAAGCACTGCCTGTAGGATTTAACATAATCACAATTTTAAAATTCACAATCCTCTCGTGGTACACATACTAGGAAAAAAGTGTGGCAATGTGAACTGCAGTATTCTAAGAATAGATTCTATTAATACTAGTGTCAGTGACTTGTATTCTGTAATAAGTCCAGCAATTTACAATACAAATGAATGTTCAAATGATTCCTTGTGCTTTGCAGTCATGTTATAAATGTTAAGGATACAAAGGATTTTGCAAAGGATCAGGATCCAGTACATGCGGTACTGAAAGGAGAAAACAGGAAGTTAAAAGCAGGTATGGTTTGGGATACTCCACATAACTCTACTCCATGAACGTAGAAAACATTGAGGAGTTGAAGAACTTCAGCTACAGCCAAATTAGTTCAGTCAGTAGGCCAATTGACTGCAGAGTGGGAGGCCCAGGTTTGATTCCCGGGGCCGGACCAATACTCAGGGTCTTAACATAACTGAAAAATGAAGGTACTGCCTTGGCGTTGCAAACAGCAGGCTCAGATGACCATGAAAAATGGTGATCCCATCTCCAGTAGGAGATGTAAAAGTAGTGTCCCCAACTAGTACTTTTCTGCTAAATACATTGACTTTTTTCTTCTTAATAGCAGGTAGTGGATAGGGTATAAACCAAAGCACAGAGAGAAAAAAAGGAGTGAATCTTTTCTGTTCTGTGCAGTCAACAAAATTTTAGTTTCACCAGAATGTAAAGATACTTGTCAAAAATTGTTGAAAAGTACAGAGAAATATATTTACGGCAAGAAGATAGTCTCTTAATGTGTTCTTTGTGAATCCCACAATCATTGATTTTGATGTAAGTAAAAACTAAAAGATTTTGACTTAACCTTTTTAGCTGTTGAAAGAGCAATAACGTATCAAGGAACAGGGAGGATACCTGGAATCTGGGAAGAGAATGCTTCAGATGTGATTGTAAATGAAGACAGTGAAGAAGATTCTAAAAGACTCCAGTCTTCAGAAGATGAGAGCAGTGTGGATGAGGATGATGAGAAGAAAGCTTTTAAGGAAAAGCTCTACACGTTCATGAAGGAAAAGGGTAGGCATGCTTTCTAATGCAGGGCTGGTATTAAGTTTATGATCATAGAGGGCTTTAGATTCCCAGACAAGGATGACTTCTAGATAAAGATTTTCTCAATACAAACTATCATTTTGGTGGGAAAATGCTATAGCCTTTTCACTCTACTAAGGGATTTTAGCAAATATTTGGTAGTGACAGAAACAAGTTATCTACAGTTTTATCATTTTGAGATCGGCAAAGGGCTCAACTTCTTTCAATAAAAATAACTGTGTAAACTTTTCTGGCGAAAAAAAGTATTAAAATGAAGCTTTCAGCAGTGTCTACTTTGTGAAAAGTCCCCAAAAATAAGAATACAATCTTGCCCTCATAGTTATCCTTGTCCTCAAATCTAAAGGTCTCTTATGGGATCTATCAGGGGAGTAGAATGACTGAGAACTTTTTCTTTTAACCATGTGGTCTGGGTTCAAGTCATGGGGTGAACACCTCATGTAGGTTGAGTTTCTTGTTGGTTCTCTTTTTATCCCCGAGAAGTTTTTTCCTGGTATTTTGGTTTTGTTCCCTCCTCAACAATTAACTGTTCCAAATTCCTTTATGTGTTTACATATTGCCCTCCAAATTCTGCTTAAGTGAGAGTTAATGATTGTAATTTTTTTTGACATTGTCATTATTATTTGTTTTTATTTTAGGAACACCTATTTCAAGACCTCCAGTGCTTGGAAATCAAGATTTAGATCTTCACCGGCTTTATAAAATAGTCCAGGAACACGGTGGCATGGAAAAGGTGGGTATCAAATAACAGTTAACTAAAAAATAATAATGTCTTGATTGATTGAAGGGGTGCAAAATAAGGACATGAATCTGACGTAATATCAAATTCAACTCGGGCAATTTGAAGACTATCTAATGGGGGAGTTTGTTAAGTCTGGCAGAAAAGTTCTGTTGTGGGGGGAAACTAGATGATTTCATTTTGTCTTAAAGATTCCACATAAATCTTTTTATAGTAGCATTACCTTCACGAAAGCATTATTGATTTCAGAGGCCCTGAATTTTCCCAATACTAGATAGCCTTAAATTAGCTTTCAGGTTTTTTTTCTTCACATCAGTGCATTTTTAAATGGTTTTAATGCATGAGATTTCTTAAGGATTTTTATATGGTCACATGCGATTTGAGATCAGTCATGCAAAATTGCTACATGGCACAAATATCAGAAACCCTGAGGATAGAAGCTTAGAAAACCTAGTATTTTACGACGAGGTTCTTGGGGCTTTTTTTTTCTCATGGGTGAAAAAGATCATCTGAAACAATGAGCTTGGCAAGAGGATCTGTGTTGGCTCGCAAAAGTTAGTTTTATTTAGCAAGTGTATTTATTTTGTTTTGTTTGTTTTCATCAACATTCTAGGTCTCAACTGAGCAGTCCCTCTGGAGAAAAATTTATCGGCAGATGGACATTCCTGTTGTTCCACCAAGTGCATCACATCATATTAAAATGGCTTATAAAAAGTATGATGCATAGTACACTTGTCATACATGCCCAATGTTCTTCCATCTGTATCAATTTTTTCTTCTTTTTCTTTTTTTTTTTGGCTTGATGCATAGTAAAAGATTTCGCATGTTGCCTTTTTGTTACTGAGTATTATTTGGCACGTGGATGTGTGTTGTTGAAAGCTCTGTTTCCTGCCAATGTTCTTTGTTAAAGCCATAGTTGCTGTCCAACAATCACTAGAGGATACTAATTTCATAGGAATTTCTTTAAACCTGTGAATCAAGTATGTTATTTATTTATTTGTTTTTTTAATTTTTGCACACTTAAATAATGAGTACAAAAACCACAAATTACTTTAAACCACTACAGATCAACGAAACACAAAACATCCAAACAAATTTAAACATATCCTTAATAAGATTATTATCACTTCTCAGAATGTCCTCATACATGTATATTGCCAGTGGGAATGTGCTCAATATTGCATATCTCTTTTTTTTTTTGTTCTGTAGATATCTTTACCCCTTTGAACTTCATGAGAAAGAAACCCTGAAGCCCTCAGTTAAAGAGGAAGTCATTGAAAGGAATTCCCGCGACAAAAATATCAAAGCTGAAAGTCCAGAGAGTCCTCCAGATAGCAGTGATGAGAAACACCTGGAATGTTTAGAGCCCTCGCTAGATATTGACGAAGATCATGAAGAGGTCATAGTCAAAAAACAGAGTACACGGATCAAGGAGATGAAACGACAGCAAAGCCGGGACCTTGAAAACAGCATGCTTAGTGAGTCCCAGACCAAGAGCCCAGAGGAAGACGTGTCAGTTGATGTCGTCAATAGCCCCGAGTCCTCATCTGATGTTAGCGAACCACAGTCAGATAGCAAATCTGATATTCCTGTTGATGAGAATACTTTTGAGATAGGTGATAAGATTCAAGTCAAGTATGGACGGGGAAGAAATCACAGGCTTTATGATGCCAAGGTAAGATATTCATCAGTAAAGTCAGGGTAAAGTTTTACCATTGATTCTTGAAATTGCTCAAGAATTTTGGCCATGATACAAATGTAGGTACAATTTTTAGGCCATCACGCAGCCTTGTAGTGTGTGGCGAGAATCTCGCAAGAGTGTGTTAACTTACTTTTCAGTGGTACTGTTTTTAGTACTTCCTAGAACTGCTGATAATACAATTTAGTCCCTTGAGCTCTAATTATAACTTCAATCTGTAAATTACCACTAGTTTCTTAAAGCCATCTGTTGCCATTCAATTCTACTGAATAATTATTATTGCATTATGTGCAGTGAAAGTAAACAGTAAACTTCTTTGAGCTGGCTTGATTTTGTGCGCAGATTGCAGCAGTCTTTTTGTACCCAAGTATTTCAGGTCAAGTTCAGACTGTCCTCAAGCATTGACTTGCAAAATATTAACTTTAAACACTGAAAGTTTAAAACCGGTACAGTCTATTAATCTACACTCTTTTAGGAAGTTTTCTGAGTGCATTCTTACCATGCACATGTTTTATTTTAGATTATCCACATTGATTCAGAGGCCAATGAAGGGACACTGTACTGTATTCATTACGCAGGATGGAATAACAGGTATGAAACATTAAACATTGAAAATCCTTCAGGTTTGAATTTCATTGGATTAAGAAGAAACGACTGGGGATTCTTGGTTGCTGATGGAGGGGGTTCTTAGTTTATGTAGAGGATGGGCAATAGCAATTTTTTTTGTGGGTTGGGGAGGGGGTCTTTTTCTGATGGATTTTAGGGGTAGATTTATTAAAAATTTTCCCAATGTGGCTGAAGGATAGGGGCTCCCAAAAATTGCAAGGGAAAAAACCTTATATCACCATGACCCGTGTCGATACAATTATGAAACCTTCCCGAAATCTCATGTTGTGACGTGTGTTTCCTTGAAGGTATGATGAATGGATAAAACCTGAGAAGATTGCAGGCTGGGGAACCAGGCAAACCAGAAATAGAACTGGTAATGTTGGCAAAGTTCAAGATTCCAAGGCAACTCCAAAGCCAATGACACGGCCCACTGCTAAACCTGCAGGCAGACGGTCATCTAAGGCGGCAGCAGTAGCGCCAGCACCTGTCAAGGAAGTTAACACTAAGCAGTCACCAGCATCAAACATCACCAAGAATTCATCAAAAAGACCCTGTTCACCTTCAACAAGGTCCGGCTCATTGTCTCCATCTCTTGGAAAGTCATCTAAGACAAGCTCTGGGAGAGGAACTGCCCGCACAAGGTCGGAAAGGAACTCTTTGACAGAGACGTCAAATGGACTGGATGAAGGTATGGAGAGAAATAATTATGATTCTCGTACAAAAAATTGTGTGTGTGGTTAAAATCATAATATGATAATTTGAAGGAGCATTTACTGGACACCCTGTGTGTACAGTTGACTCCCAATAATTCGAACCTTCAAGGGAAATAGAAAGAAGTTTGAGTTATTGGGAGTTTGAGTTAAGGGGGGTAAAGTTATGTAGAAATCGATGTGAAAGGAAATTAAAATTGCTTTGAGTTAGCGGGAAGTTCGAGTTATAGAAGGTTTGAGTTACTGGGAGTTGACTGTACCATGTAGAAAATTTCCCCCTCTTTGAACTTCTGTTGAATCCATATAAAAGTTAACTCTGATAGTGCTGTATTGTATCTTTTTCATCGTGTAACGGCTGCCAAAATATAATGTACACATGTTATAAATGCATATGAGCGCTAGTAAACATTTTCTGTTGTTCAACAATACCTTTTTTCTGTTTTCAGTGAAAAGTCCATTATCAAGAAGGCGGCAAAAATCAGCCACCCCAGAACCTTCTTCTCTTGGTAAGATAAAAATTAATGCCATGGACACTATGCTTTTCACAGAGCATAAATTAAAAGAGCTTTGTCGTGGCTGTCAATTTCATTTTGTTAGTAATGCCAATAAAGCATCCTTATTCCCTATGAAACTTGAGGAATTACTTCTGAATGACAAGATCACAGCTTTGTGTCAGACTTATGTCTCCCAGGTATGACTTCAAATGTGACTATTTACAGTCAAGTGAAGTCAAGCGTAACCCCCAAGATTACATTAATGATCAACCCTGCTGTTTACCTAACAACAGTTAGCAGACCATGTAATCTACTTACCCACCCTCTTCATGTCTTTTAGCTGCAACTCTTGTTGTGTTGGCAACTTTTTCACTCCCTTACTTAATGTATTAACTAAATTCCACTATTTCAAAATGGCCATCCCTATAGTTCACATGCAGATGTCAGTAATTATTATAAGAATCATTTTTCCAGACATTGTTGGCTTAAAAGTAGTCTTTTTTTCTTTCAGAGCAACCACTCAAACCTGTAGACTTAGTAAACCATATTCAGCCAATTCCTGAAGCTGTCCCTGAGGAAACTGATAAGAAAACAGCAGAAGAAAAGAATAATTCAGTGCCAAGCAGCAACATAGAGGAAAATCATAACAGCCCCGCTCCTTGTGAAAATGGAGTACTGTGTGAAGTTCCTGATGTAGAGCTAAAATCTGAGCAGAGCTCTAATAACTCCAGTGGAAAAAGAAAAGACAAGCATAAAAGAGTTGTTAATGGTTTAGTAAGGAGTCTTAGATCTCCTGAGACAGTAGTTAAAGATTCTGAAGACACCAAAGGATTGTGCCCTGAACCCAAGAAGATAAAACTAGAACATGAAAGTACCATGCAAGATACAGAAGTAGCACAAATTATGAGCGATGGTACTTCAATTTCAACTCCTAGTCAACCGCCACAAACGAAGGGTACCCCAACTGCTGTGGAAACTGTTTCAAATTCTTCAGAGGAAATGAAACCAAATGTTGTTAATGATGCATTAGAATCAAGTTCAGGACAATGTAACTATCATGAAGAAAAGGCTAATATGCCAGTTGAGAATAGCTCAATGGATTCGAATGTTAAGAGCTCTGAACTTGATAAAAAGGAAAAAGATTCCAAAATGGAAAAGAAAAATGCAGAACACCATCATAGGAAACATAAGAAGAGAAAAGAGAAAAAGAAGCACCGTCACGCATCTGGTAATGATAGTACTGGTAGCGATGCTCCAGGTAGTCCTATGTATAATCAGCCCTCAGGGGTGTTTCCGTCCCCTCGGCGTCCAAGAATTTCATTTGACATGGATTTAGGTGAGGCTACAGAAAAAAAATCTCTTTCAAATTAATTTAAATACTTAATTACTATCCTCTTCTCTTATGGGGCCTTTCAGGGATAATGAAACAAATCATTCTAAAGGAACACAACATGGTTAAGAATTCCAACTAGCAGAGGGTGAACCGGTTGCAAACAATTTAAACATGTGTGGCTAAGCATCCTAGTTTATTCTGAGAGTATTGTTCAGAGTTTTTTGCAGTGTTGTTGCAGAATTGTGTGTGATTGTCATCATCATCATCATCATCATCATCATTGCTGAGCTCAGTTTCTTCAAAGAGCATTGTTCAAAGCTTTTATTACCAATTATCTCCTTATATTATTTTCATGTGTCAATGTTTTCATTATTGTTCCTCCCATTTCAGAGGAAATTAAAGCAAAAGAGGATGGTTGTGAACGAATCAAATTACTTCAAGATAAAATCAATGAAATGAGGAAAGTTTATAGTAACTTAAAAGCTGAAGTGGCTAGCATTGACAGGAAGAGAAAGAGACTCAAAAAGAAAAGAGGTGGGAGTTTTGTTGTTGTTGTCGTTTTTGATTAAAATATTGTCTGGTTTTGCGGCAGGCTTCGCACAGTCTTTTTTATGGGGAGTCCTTGAAAAGTCCTTGAATTCCATTTTTCTTTGAAAAGTCCTTAAAAAGTCCTTGAATTTTCTTCAACCTTATTACATGTATATAGCTGAGAGAAGTTAAAGATGATTTACATAAAGGGTTGTTTGCTTTAAGCAAGAATTAACTATCAATTTAAGACAAGGGAACTGAAAATTGTAGAGAAGTTGGTGGAGCAAACAGTTCAAGCCTTAAAGTCCTGTTAGATTAGACTGGAAATGTGCATTTTTGTACAATCTGTGAAATTACATTCCTAGCTGGTTGTCCTTGAAAATCGTGTGAAAATCAAAGTTTTGTTTCAGCGTACAAAGAAAGTAGTGTCCGACATCCGGGGGCTAGTGGATTTTGTTATTGGGCTAGTTAATTCTGTTTTTAACTTGCCCGACGGGCAAGTGATGTTTTTTTGAGGAATTCGAATAACAGAAGAACTGTGAAATCAATTCTGCTCGTCAAAAAGCTTTTGGGGCTAGCGGAAATGACGTTTGGGCTAGTAACTGCTAGCTTCAGCTTGCCCGAAGGGCAAGCTGTAAAAATGATTTTCTTTGCACGCTGTGTTTACTCACCTCCACTTCTCCACTGCTTTAAAACCTTAAAGGGGGCCGAAATTCTAAGGATTTACTGAGCAGCCTATGCCTGGTCAGAATGTTGGCCACTGTGATGGGAAACACACAGCAAATCAATAAAAATATTAAACATTGAAGTAAGTAATCAAAGAAAAGCATACTATGTTCAGCAAAAAATATACCAGCACTTGGAACATCAAGGGCATGGCAAATTTGGAGGATAATTTCTTATATATGTTATTGTTTTTATTGTTGTTTTTTTTTAATTTGAAATGAACAGAAGCAACAGAATCTATTGAAGGTCAGGATGTACACAAGTCTCTACAGTCATCATCATCATCATCATCGTCACATGCTGTTCCTTCTCCCAGCGTCCCACCTGTTGAGTGTAGATAACAAGCGTATTTTCTTGCTGCTGTATAAAGCTTGATTGTGAGTACAGTCATGGTACATCTTACACGTTGCTAGTAATGCAGATGGAGTTGAAACACTACTTTTAAATGAGCCTTAACAGGGTGAAAAATTATTGCTTGTGAATGAGTAATCTTTTTATTGTATTCTTGAAGATTTTATCAAATAATATATCTTTTCTAATAAAACTATTAATACACCTTCCATCATGCTTAAACTTTACAAGTTTGACTCTGAAGGTTGCCTGCATCCTGGAAGGTATTTTTACCCTGTTTTATGGCCGGTTAAGAAAGTACATTTTCCATCCAAATTGCTAAGAGATATGTGGGTCCTAACTCAAGCAAAATAATTATTATTATTTAATGTGGATTCCTTTAATATTAATTATTGTAAAGTATTTGATGCAAAGAAATATTGGCTGTTGTACCAATAACGTTTTTATCTGTACTTGTAATTATATACTAAGAGAACAATATGTGCAATGTTAAAGAATCAAGTCTTGCATTTACTGGAAAGTCATGTGTGACTTGTTACAGTGTTGCCTTGGTTACCACCAGTGAGCCAAAGATGAAGTGAACTCATCACTACCTGTTTCGAGTAGTATGTAGAAGCCTGAGCATCAAAAGTAGATTAGTCTGGTTGAAATATAGATTCTAGTCTCAAAAGGTCTCAGATATATCAGTATTGTATCCTTCAACTCTATCGCATAGTCTTCGTCAGCAGTGAACTCTCAGTGTTGTCATGTGAATTAAAAATCACCGGAAGGTGATAACCCTTATCTCCATTCAGTACTAAAAAATCTGAGGCCTTTTAATACTAGAAATTATTTTTCAAATTTTAATTTCAAGGTCAAGAATGAGCATTCATGGAATTACCGCAGATTATTGCGGGGTCCTAAGCAAAGGCATTTTTGAGTGATGCATGCAACCGAAGTAGGCTTTTGCATTCTTGGATAGTGGTTTTTTGCTCAAACCGTCTCATTAAGAGTAAAAAAAACTTAGGACTGCAAATTTTGTAGCTTCAAGGCGTATTAAGAGGGAAATGGCCTCACTTCTGGTTGATGTGTGTTGCTCAAAACATCTTTCCTTAAGTTCTCTATTTACTAAGGAAACTGTCACGTTGGTCTGGGATTGTTACTTGGGAAGGGGGAAACAACTGAAAGATTGGCCAACAGTTGACCAGCACGTCCCCAGTAACCATCCCAGAAATAATTGCGGGATGCATTTCAGCTCCAGTCCCCTTCTTATTAGGCTGATTTAGCAACAGGACGGGAACGTCAGTTGACGACGGGAAAACGCGCGGAAAGGATTAAACACACGTCCGGTGCTCAATTGCCACTCTGCCATTGGTCAAGCCAGTTGTTTGATTTGCGCGCGCCGTCGTCAACTGACATTCCCGTTTTGTTGCTAAATCAGCCTAGTATTTATGTGGTGAGTGGATGCTTCAGGGTGCCTGATGGCTTCTGGTGAATTTCTACGAGTAGACAAGTATGATGCTATTATTAGAGGAATACCTGCCTGACCACATCTAAAGCTTTTGGAGGTGAAAAAAGTTTCTCTCTTTCTGTGTCTTCCTAACTGTTAAACTGGACTGCAAGTGCTGTAATATGTTGTTGATGTGGTTGTGGCCCTCATTCAAGCCATGTTACTATCTTCCGCTGTTTCAGTTTAAAACTCTTTTGTTTGCTGAAGCGAGTTATTTTTATATCGCTATAATTCTTGTTACTGTTTCTAAACACTCCCAACCCAGGCAGGTTGAACATTGAAGCAAAAATTCGTCGTGTGATGTCGTAGTTTACGCGGGTGTGTGACGTGATTCCCACACGACTTTTATGTTGTAGAGTGCAATAATTAGTGACAATGCTCTGTCACTTAAACTGTAAATGATTGAATAATTTTGTTTGTATACATTTAGTCAGATTGTATTTCAGTCCAGAATCAGTTTATCAAAATAGATGTCTATTTATGAAGGCCTTTGGCGCTGCTTATTTTATATTTACTTGATCCAAAAGAAACTGAAATACTCCACGGTATAAAAAGGTAAATTAAACAGTATTTTAAGCTTTTTTAAGGTGATCAAAATGTTTCAGATAAGTCGACTCTTAAAATATGTTCAAGAGTATTTTTATCTTTATTATTTTTTTTGATCAAAAGGTCTTTTCTGTTATCTTTCTTTCTGTTTTTTTTTTCATTCTTCTCTTAACTGTGCGAGAGGTCTTCAATCTATTTAACGTCCCCGAAGTTGTTTAGGCCAGTGTATGAGCTGAATATTTTTTATTAAACATTGGTCTTAGATCGTCGTAAGTTAGATAAAGAGTTAGTTTGTGAATAGGAAGCCGTATTTGAGAAAAATTTACAAAATGGATGCTGACCTTTGCTATTTTGTCTTAATATACCTGGGTAGAAAAAGGTCTTTAGTTCGCTTATATTTAGTTCTATCACGCGACTTACAGTCTCTCGTTATCACTTGCGCAATATCCAGGACAAACATGCTACACAGATATCAACGAAAACGGGCTCATTCAGCTGGTGAAAGCAACGATAATTATTCTGGTAAATAACTATCTGAGCGGTGTAAAAGAAAGTTTTAATGTATTTCTTACATATTCATACATGTACCGGTTAACAGTAAAGCAAATTAATTGGTAGAATTGTTGTAAAGGTATTCCGCAGTGCGTGGGTGGCTACGTCAATGTGTTTGCAACATTTTTAAGCCTTTTTATTTTATGATGTATTTTAACAGTACCCTCATCTAATTTATTCCCCGTGGATTGTGAATAAAGAATTCTATGCTCAACAAGTATTTCGACTATGTGTAAGGCTTTCCCGGCCCTTGATTTCCAGAAAAGTCATCAGCTTAAGCAAGAGAGAATAATTGGACAGAGGGGGGAAATCAAGTTATTTTTGAAGGTTATAATAAAACGGAATTTTAATTCCTGGGGCGTCGGCGCATTTAATCGATCTTTTCAAACGTCATCAAGTCCACTTGTGATTGCCTCAAAGCAAACAGCGCAGAATATTTTAATGGCGACACACCAAGATAGCATAATGTGCCATTATTCTCCCTTACGGACATTGAGTAAAGGTTTACGGACCTCTCCGGAAACCAAGTTCCCATTAATTTCAAGCGTTTATTGATCTAAAAACTAGTAATAACCGAAGGTTACGGAGTGCGGGCGACAACGATCGAAGGTCAAAAGGCTTTTACTCCATCTCGCGCTGTGCTTTGCGTAAAGTTCACATGAAAGATGGTCAAAACACGCGTGATCAGATTACGAGTGTTAGAAGGTCCAAGCGCGCGTGATTAAAGTGCGTTATGTGCATTCCATTCATTTTTAGTGGAAGTCCAAACGACTGCTGGCTACATACATTCGACGCATGCGTAACAACAACCTGGAGATCAGGAATGCGGACTCCTCTTGTCGCCCGCAAAAACTTCAGTGAAATCCCAAGGGCGTTTCCTTCTGTATCCCGTTATTCTCTCTTGCGTTAAGATACTTTACTTTCTTAAAGTGCATGAAACGCATTCAATGTCAATCTAGGCTGTCTTGCTACTCTGAGTACTAGACACTTCCTTGCACGTTTTCTGGTTTCTGTCAAGGTTGGTCTACAACGGAGATTCCCGCCACAAGCAAGAAAACCCCACTGGACCTAGTGTACTGTCTCGCAAGAAACGAAATAAGACCCTGGGAAAAACTTAGAGTGCGAGACAAGCGACATTCAACGGCGGATCCACAAGATATCAGGCCGGGACAATGTACTATTTATTTTACCGATAATTCTTTTTAAAAAATAATGCCAAATTTCGCAGGAAAAGGGGTGCGGGTGTGGCAGCCCCTCGAACACACCTTAATCCGCCCATGACATTAATTCTTCCTTAAACCCGTTCCCGAGAAAACGGCTCGCCAGGAAACAAAAGTAACCCACCTAGACCCTCGAGTTATGTACATGTACACAGTGTTTCTAAGGGTGATCACGTGATCAACGTGGCTCGTTTGGGTGTCGGCTTTTCAACGATCTCACGTACCCACCATTTGAACACGGATTAGGTCTACTCACAAAATTCTACTTTCCAGAGTATTATTACTGTGAAACCTTTTGGTTAACAAGGCGTTTACCCTCTTCGAATAGATAAAACGACATTTCGTTTTTGTTTTCGTTTTGTTTTTCTTGCTTTCCAGAATGAATCTGTTATGTTGTGGTTTCTTCTACGTGCACTATAATAAGAACCATGCAGAAAACCTCCAGTGAAACCAGAAATTGAACGTGACGCACTGTTGTGATTTCGAGACAAACTTGGGCGACAAGATTTATTTGATGTGAGCAAAAACCCTAACTGTCAGTCATTCTCAGTCTTGTCTGCTGTCAGTCTGTGCTTGATTAGTCTGTTTTCGTTCATGTCTCGTAAAAATAATTATGAGGTCACACGAGAAAAAGTTGGAAGAGGGAACCAGAGAAAGAAGGGAGAGAAATTCTATATCTGTTTGGCTTCTTCTCTAACAGTCCTCCATCTGCGTTTTCTTGATAACCTCGGTTCAGTTTTGGTGTGGCTGTAAACCTTTACTACTCTACGAAACACTTTGGAGGTCGCTTATTAGGTTTGATAGATTGTGCTAACATAATTTTTGGCATAATTCGTCATTACGAGGATACCTTTCCACTATTTTCCAAAAAAAGAACTGCTAGCATTACAATTTGCACTTTTGGCTAGTTTTGCAACGCAAAATTGTCAATTTTTGATCGTAAAACCAATTCTTTGGCCAGAGATTAAAGTTACGGGCAAATTTAAGTAACGACACATCTTGCCTGCTTATTGTCACATTCATGAGTCCTGGGTCCCGAAGTGAAGTGACCCAGGACTCTTTCCAGATGGTGTCCGCGTGTTTTGCTGTTCCAGCGGTTTACCTTTCTACGTTCATCTATCGCTGCAAATACTCTAGAAGACAGTAATAGCCGAGGAAATCATAATGAATTATGCACTAGTGAAAAGGCTGTGGTTGTAAAGAGGGTAAAGGCGTTTGCCATTTACTTGCTTGTTACATAGTTAGTTCTGAGGTGTTTCTTGCGAAATTTAAAGTAAAAAGTAGAAGCATAATTTCTACATTTTTTGTTAAAACTGGGGACACAATTTTCAAAAACCAGCATCATCAGTATTGGCATAATTTTAGAAATATACGAGCACTGCTAGTAGCATATTCAGCGGCTACTTTTGTGAGTACAAGCTATCAAAACCTAGTCGCTTAGGGGAGTTTCGACTGTTGTACCTTCTGCCAGAGGTTCCATTTGAATGGTAACACTGTCTTATGATTTTGTTCACATAGACTCAAAAGCTAGAGGTACTGCGCATGGTCTAGGAAAGGGTAAAGAAGTGGAGGGGGACAGGGGGGCGGGAGCCCGGGAGAACAGGGGGCGGGAGGGGTACGGGAGACGGGAGAAGAAAGGGCGGGAAGCGGGATCTCTATGATGGCGGGAAGCGGGAGAGAAATTCTAAAAGGCAAGCTTTCGTTAATTGTTACTGCTCATCACCCAGTCAAAGAAACGAACCCAACAACGTTTCTTGACTTTCATTTAACGTCCTCCGAGGCCCTAAATCAAAATTTTAATGCGAGAAAAGTCAAAAAACGTAAATTCGCACTCGGGATAGAAAAAAGAGCATTACTTCCGGTGAAATTGGAAACCTTTCCAAGTCGGTTACATCATAGGTCACGAGTCCTTATGAATGAGGTAGCGACACACATGTACACGTGCAATCAGAAGCAAATCCAACTTTTTTTCAGTTTTTATTTCAAGCAATATAGACGCAAATGATATCGTTGGTACTAATTATGTTATCATCTATGAAAGTTTTTTTATCTTTCAAACGTCTGGCGAAGAAGCACTATGCAAGAAGAGTAACATTTGCGAAATAAGCAAAGATGCAATGCCATTATTTGATAGCCGTTTGGAAGTAACTGAAGAAACATTCTGTAAGATTCTGTCTGACTGTCGAGGTGAATGTGATCTGGAAGCCAATGAAAATGAAGGAAATCAAGAAAGTTCCCTCGACTCGGAGGAAGAGGAGGCAGACTTTACTGCTCTAACTAACATTTGGAGTAGGAGGAGATCAGTGCGACCTCCTCGGCGTATGGAAGACTTTTTCTAGTTTGTTTACTGTAGCAAAATACGGGCACTTTTTACACATATTGCAACCTGTTCCCTGTCCTGTTATTTAACTTGTAATAAGCCAATAAGAGCAGAGCATTCGTTTCTTCAAATGCTTCTTGTTAAAATCGGACATAGATGCATCATTCCGATGTAAAAATGTATGTATAAACGTTGAACCTCCCCGCCGATGTTTGATGAAAGATACAACTTCTCGAGCAAATATGAATAGGTTTGAGATTTGATAACCAGCAAACAATAATACTCCACCAGCACTAAACTGAACGCTTTAAAATGCAAACGGTTAACGAACATGCAATTATTGTCTCGTTGAAGTCAGTTTTTATAGCTTACGACTACTTACGAAAAATAACGAAAACTAACCGCGGTGGATATGCAATTAGTATAATTAGACGCTGGGAACTAGACAGGAGTACTGAACTCTACCGTAACGTTTGGCCCTTCGACTTCATTTTGGCATGATCCCCGTAATTTCGGGATCCCTAAATGCATGTTAATGCATCTTTGATAACTGCAATAGCTATTACACTGCACAGTGCACTGAGACTATTGTCGCTGTAGTGGGATGTCAGAAGCGGTGGTCAAACCTAGATAACCAGGTTAGTGAAAACTCAGTTTAACTAAGAAAACTGACTTGTAACAATTTTCATCTTTGGCAAATTACCCTACAGCTTTAACACTAAACCCGGGCTTCTGATCTTTTTAATTTACATGATGACGGGAAAAATACAATAAAGAGCGGGAGTTGGGAGACAAAGGAACAAAAAGGTACGGGAGGCGGGAGAACGGGGTACGGGAAGCGGGAGGTTTTCACCCCCCTGTCCCCCCCCCCCACAAAGAAAACAGCAGATATTTTTGTTATAACGTGGACTCTGACCCGGACGTTTTGCTCGATTACAGTAAAAACGAATTTGCCTTTTCCAAAGTTCTCTTTTAGCCTATAAACAGGTTCTTCAACACTTGCGGGTTATTTTTACTGTACGGACGTTTTCACTGAACCACTGGCGTATCTCTGGCGTACCTGCGTACGCCGATTTCGTCGCGCGTTTTCAATCAAATCGTCGGTTTTTCAGGCGAAATCGTCATATTGCATGGGAACGCTACTAGTGAGCTCAGTGCAACCATAACGAAGACGGAAACGAGAAAAGAAGCAAAAAAAAAACTGCGTAAGGTGCGCACACTTTTTGGCAGGTTTCGTTGCCGTCATTGTACACTGAGATCGTCGCTTTAAAAATCTAACAGGGGAACCCAACGACGGTTTTCCTCAAAATACGTTGAAAACACTTTTTAGGTTATCTGTAGTATTTTTACATGTAGATCTCCAGAAATGCATTCTAAGCGGCGCTACAAAATTTTTACCTTTGTTCGTTCATCCTAGGGGAACTTAAGTCTTTTCGAAATTACAAGGGTTCAGTATGATTAGCTATTATTTTCCCGAAAATGTTAGGTGTGATTTAACATTTTACAAATGCGAGAATTTTTCTGATTCCTCTCTCCATCACATTTTGGAATCAGAAAATTTTACTTTTCCTTTTTCTAAGAAAAATATTGTAACCTGGGTAGTAAAAAATGAAAAATTAAACTTCACAAAATCGTAGGGAATTTATTAGATAAGCTTCGAAAATCACGGCATTCACATAGAAATTTTTAGCCGTCCTCAAGCAAAAGAAAGTTCTAGGCAGTGTTTGCTTCTCCGAACAGATATTTTAAAGAGACCCTCATCTAAGATCTCGACTCACCACTATGATTTCGTCGGAAATAGCCATACAGAGTGTACAGAGGCTCACTGGCTTTCTTCTCCGGCTTGAGCACTACCCACACGACCCATTTTCCCGCCAAAATAATCCGATGCTGCGGGCGGCCAAAGTGGCGAGATTTCCCGCCATTTTCACCAGCTCTAAGGTGTAACTATGTAACTAACTGCAGGTTAGAAGTTTTGTTGATCTGAAAGAAGACAAAATGTGCGATGGTCTATCTTTTCAACGACAAAAACAAGTACAGAAGACCGAAAGGCAAAATAAGAGGGCCAGTAAGAACGTAAGTATCGAATAATAAGTGAGAGAGAAAAAGTTTGGCTTCATGATCATATAGCTTCAAGTTTATATTAAGGTTTAAGGTCCTGTGCATTTTTAGCTTGTAATCTACACGTTTTGTTTGCAATAACAGAAACAACAGCTGGTCGAAAAGGCAATCCCAAATATTGCAGACGCCATTAAAACAGTCGTGAGTCAAAGCGAAAACAAGGATTTTAGAACAAAATGCCTTAACCTTCTCAAGGTTCGTGTTTACACTGTAAGGGTCTTTAAGCTAATTTCTTTCTTTAAAAGCTTCTAAGCTTAACTCTTCTCAAAGCGTCAACAAAGATTTCCACATTTTTGCAGATCAACGACGAGAAAGCTTTTGACAACGTACTGAAGAAAAAGTTGTGGAAGATCGCGAGTTGTAGATTTAATATCAAACCGGCCGCAGAAAGCGAAAGTCAGGTTGGAACGCTTTTTAAATGCTTGTTTAACAGATAACTTTTAGACAGTCCATTGTTTTTACATGAAAACACTTGATTTCACTCCTTTTTCAATGTTATATTTTGTGTTTCTTAGGTCGTACCGAAAGATGGAGCAAAAAATAGGGAGTACTCCGAGGTAAAAGAATTATTTTCCGACTTCTTCACGACACACATTATTTAACCATTAGTTTCCAAGTTGTTTTTAACATTAACCTAGTATTGTAACAATTGCCTGTTTCATAATGTTTCAGATATTAGGTTGTGTCGCCAAATCACCAATTTTTTAAATGGCTACTTTTTGGTTCCAAGAAGCCGACAAAATTTAGACCCTTCAGACAAAAATTTTAAAGGTGCCAACGAAAAATGAATCTTAGTTCTCAAAGGGTGCCGAAAAAAAATTTGTTCATCATCTTTGTTCTTTTTTTGGGGGGGGGGGGGGGGGATAACAAATGGAACGTCTCTACCATTCTATGTATACTAACTAAGTAGTTTTTCGGTTTGTTTTCATATCTTTAAAGCTTCCAATAAAAAAAAATGCAGTAGACGAAGAAAGTGGCGAGGACTACTTTGATGATCTAGCTGGAGATATAACATTTTACAACAGTGATAACTGTATAACGATTGGTCGTCAGGCAAATGAAACTACGGATGCATCATCAGAGCCGGACTCATCTTTTGAACTACTTGCTGAATTGTACTGGGATTCAGATCATTTGTCCGACGAAATGCTCCCAGAAATTGCCCAAAATTCTCCAAAGAACTATTTACAAGGCCATACAGGAGCTTGTGACAAGGCACTGTGTGTATCTGCATCGCAAGAAAAATCATATGAATGCACTGTAGATCCTCCAAAGGAAACTCAGTGCCCTCAGCAGCAAAGTACAGAAAAATGTTCTCTTATAAAGGAAGTGACAGATCTTACCAGTCCTAAAGCTAAGCTACGATGTTGTAAAGATGCATCAGAACCAACTGAGGCAACTACAAGATCAAATGACTGGCTACAAGAGTTTAGCCAGGACTGTTACTGGGTTGTACACAAAAATATTCCTGAGCAACAGGAAGCAAAACAATCCTCAACAACAGAAAATGCAACATTGAGAGCCTCCTCAGAAGCATCTCTTTCATGTGTCAGTGTTTCGCAAACTGTGCGAAGTGAAGATGACTTTGATGCCCTTGCGGAATTCTTAGTTGACTAGATCTCCATAAAGTCTGACTACAAAATTATCACAATAATAATAATATTATTATAATAATTTCTCCTAGTGACAAAACTGAGATTTGAATATACCTAGTTTCATTCCATTATAACAATTTATTATCAAAAAGTATGCACAGCAGTATTTAATAAATCACAAATATATTACATGTAATAGTGATAGCTCCATTTCATGAAAATAGAAAGGAATTGTTGTCATGTTGAGCAAAGGTACTTAATATCTTTTTGTATTATTATTTCTGCATTTCTGTACAAAATTTTAAATTTGCAAAATAATAATTGAAGGGTGTCCTGAAAAAAGGGCATAATTCGTTTAATATCAATAACAAACAAATTACGCCCTTTTCCCAGGAAACCCTTCAATTACAATGCTTTAAATACATTTCTAATAATACTGACTCTCTCCTAATGGACACCTAGAGAGATAAACTCTCTAAAAGGTGGGACACTTCACTTAGACAGACACTTAATTCCAGTCCCAAAACTGTCCACCTTCCTCTATCTTATAGAGAGATGACTGTATTTAAGTGATAGTAGAACAGCATCTCTAGTAACAAGCCACACTAATAAGTGTTTATAAAGTTATTGGCATATTTTTTTCTCTGATTCAGAACCTGGGAGATCATAAAAATGGAAACACTGACCAAAATATAAAATGTTCAAAATCGTACGGTAATTTTAAATTTCACAGGTAGGCTTTCATACGAGTAGAATATAATGGGCAACAGATTGTGTTGAAATAAGCTAAAAGTGGTAAAAAAAATCATACTTCAGCCTGTCTTCAGCTTCCTCCCAATTTTATTCCACATTTTCTTGTGTTTTAAAATTTGCACTGTGATTTTTATATCAATTTTCCAAACATATTTATTTCCAAGGCCACCAGTAGCAGTTGACGAAACCATTGAAATGTTTCTGATAACTCTCATCAAACTAAACTCCCATTTTCTAAAAAAAAACTTTAAAAGTACTTTTAGTTAAACAAAAGTATTAATTTTAAATTTTTAATTGAAATTTGATACTATGTATTATTTTTAATAATAAAGTAGACTGGTACCAGCATTGATACTTCCGAACAATATTAATTTCTCTCACTTCTATTAAAAATATTATTTTATAGAGTCCTGAAAAAAAAAAAGTCTTCTGTTTTCAACTTGAAATTCGTATTAAATAATTTGACCTACTCCAGTGATTTGTGATAATACACCAAGGAAGATTCCAACAACACAACCAAGTATTACTAAGAGCTGTAAATGACTGAACAGAAGATCTTTCATTAACAATTCCACTCTACTTGAAGGCACTTCTTCTTTTCTCCTTGTTGTGTAGCTTTTAAGTTCTTGTTTCAGGTTTTTAATGCCTTGGTCCTGTTAAGAAAACATACTATGTTCAACAAATCACTTATCAAAGCTGTTTCCACAAAAAAAAAAGAAAAAGAAAGGTTTAAGCAGGTTAAGGTGTAGCCTGCATCA
Organism: Porites rus; assembly: GCA_964035705.1. Classification (NCBI taxonomy): domain Eukaryota; kingdom Metazoa; phylum Cnidaria; class Anthozoa; order Scleractinia; family Poritidae; genus Porites; species Porites rus. Next base: position 6,355,242 of record OZ037998.1, read on the forward strand.
CAGACGTAATTTAACTTTGGTAAGTAACGTCTGCGAAGCAGCACTGAGATCCTAGTTCTGGACCTCCAATGGATTCAAGTGCCTTTCAAATTTCTTTTCATCCTGATTGGCAAATCAACAATGGATTTTTTAAGGGGCCAATCATGGTGTGTAGTACACTCCAATCCTGGTACACAGGTGGGGCCCAGACCAAGGATTTCGGCAATTGACCAGAGTTTAGCTTCAGCTGTGGCTAAGGCTAGTTAAGATGTAGTATGTTTGCAATTGACCACCAAGAGGTTACACAGACTTTCAAAACTGTTTTCCACAAAGTTCAATCTCTCACTATCCCTTTCCCATCCCACCTGTCTCAATGCCTTGGAGAATAATGATTGAGGGATTTTTTTACTATCCATGGCCATGACATTATTCTTACCCACTGACAGCTAAATGATTTGAAAACTTAAAAGGAACGCTATGATTTGCTCTTAGCCAACCTAAAGTTAGCTTAAGGATGCTCATACAGAACAACCCTCGCAACATAAAAAAAAAAATGTCGGAGGTATGATGCATGACTCGTTGACTCCAATGACAATAACATGTCTGGGATAAGACTCAGATATAACATAGCCTGTTTTCAAACGTAGGTTGAGTTTGATTGTCTGGGTGAACGTAGTCCTGAATAGGACTTTTGTTGTTGACAGTGTTGTTGGCGTTTCGACAACCTGTGCGGTAGTCATCTTCAGAGTCAAACTCAACCTACTTTTGAAATGACTCCTGGGTTCAAACCTTTCACACCTAGCCTGTTTTAGTGAATAGATTTTACCAGGACCTTTGCTAAATTGGGCTTCGACCAGCTTTTTTTGGGGCAGACCAACCCAAAGGGGATAGGTATGAATCAGATGCAGAGGTGCCATGAGGTGCGATCCAGCGCACATTACAAACAATGGTTTCCTTAACATCTAGTAGTGATTTGTCCAGTCAATAGCAACATCCAAAGTTTGAACAGGTTTAATCATGCAAGTTCATACTTTATACTTTCTTACCTGACTATAGGATGTAAATCTCTCCATAAGTACAGGCACTACATCAGTCAAAAGATCTACTACATAAGGCTTCACCAGTGATCTAAGCGATGAGAGTTTAATACCGACAGAAGACAGCAGCTGCCCTTCAGGCGATGATGCTAATGAGTGCAATTCAGTGGTTATAAGTTGATCTACTGTTTCAGACTGTAAAATTCTCTGCAAATGTCCTTCAATGTTCAACCTAACTATCTGATGATTTAACTTTTGTCTGCTGTACAATTTTAAAAATTCCTCGTCAAAGAAGATATCAATGACTGAAGTCCTCACACTTTCACAGATGTCCTGATAATGATTGACGATGATTCTACAAAAAAAGCAATAAATATTGTAAGGAAGTAGAGAAAAATAATATATTATAACGAATAATGAGGCAAATCTCTAGGGCAAAAAGATAAAGGGGCAAATGAAAAGCTTTGTGTGGTCTTGAAGGTTGAATTCAGTGATTCAGTTATTGTTAGTATTCTCAGGCTAGACTGCCAGAAGGGAGTGGGTTGTTGAAAAATAATAATTCTGCATTATGTACATTAGTTTAATCTACAGGATCAGATAACTTTTTTATGAGTTAGCTGATTTTGTGACAAAATCACTTTAATTACATGGGTTATATAAAGTTCTATGGAAAAAAGAAAAAAATGGTCTAAAATGGCATAAAGGCTATAAATTCATTATTATCATTGCTTGTCCAAGGAGCTTAACTTGGTTTTGAAATATCTGGTGTCTGCTTAAGAAAATCTAGGCTTTGAAAAAATTTGTGTGCTATGATTATTCTACATAGTTTGACCAAACCACATATCCCCAAAAAACAGGGCTTTGCATTCAAATACGGATTGGAAGACTGAAAGAAAACAAAACGGTTTAATGGTTCCAGAAACACAAATAAATGTCCTAGCTTTTAAAACAAACTTTTCATCCATCTTACCCAGTTCCATAAAGACCAGGAATCTTTTTATAAAACAAAGTCACTGCTAAATAATTAACACAGCCTCCTGTAAATCCAAATGTGCCACAGGAAAATAAATAGTGAGCAATATTATGCCACAGAGATGGACGTTCATAAGACAAAAGAGACAATGCAAACAATCCAATGATGCTGAAGTGTAGACAGATCAAAATAGAAGCTACACCACTGTTGGATATCCAGCGGAGAAATTCATGCCAGAGGAGTGGAAGTCTGTTTTGTACTACCGATTCTTGACAGTTCACCCATGGATAATAGGATTGGTTAACACTGTGCTCCATCTGTTGAGAGATGTGAGGATTATACAAAGCACACATGTCTGTGAGAAACTAATAGTGGCCCAAGTAAACACTAGGATGAAAGTGACTCATGTGAAACTTTTAGAAAACCAAAGCCATGATATCAATCTCTGGCCAGTCACATTCAAAAGAAACGCAGGTCTTCTGTGACCACAGGTTTAAGGATGATAAGGTTTGTTAAGAGTCACCGTATTTAGCACTTCTGCTAATTGTTTAGCTGTCTTGTTTTACACTTGCTCCTCTATTAAGCAGCCTCTTGTTAATCAGCCACCCTCTTTATCTTTTAAGAGACCAGTCACTAGAGTCCCACTGCACATACAGTGGAAGCTTTCCTGTCAGAGACACCCTCTGGACACGAAAAAGGTTTCCGTAATTGGAGCTGGCCACTTATGAGAATGTAAATTAAAATACAGAGTTTGTATGGGAGGGTTTTGTGAAGGTGGCTGTAAGTAGAGCTGTCGGATCATGTGTCTTGTGGGTTTGCAACCAATGTATTGTCCAACGTCTCAGTCACTATAATGGTCAAGTGTCAGTTGAGTATCAGATAAGTCTTAGTCAAGTCTTGAACGAGTCTCGACCAACAGTCAGCCACTATAGTCCATAGGTCAGCAGTCGGTCAATAGTCAGTTGTTACTCCGCCGACGAATCACCATCAGATCACCGACACTTGATTGACATAACGACCAATACCTTGGTCGACTGTTGTTCAAAGCAACCGATATGTCAACCAACAGATGACTCAGATGTTGGCCAATACATGAAAATAGCCCACAATTTGGTAACTGATCAGTCTGGTATCAGCCACAGCCAATAGGCGTGATGAGCAATAATTATCAGCGTTCTTTGCGTGTCATCTGACAGGTACCTTGTAACAAAGGGAAAAGCATTGGGGGTGCATGAGGTTGTATAGGTGATGCTGACTGTCAACTGATACATCACCGATCACTGGAACTCGACCAACGGCTTACCAATACATTGCCAACACACTACCACTGCTATTGTGACTGACTGATGGTCAATCTGTCAACTAATACTTGACCCACAGTAAAACTCCACTCAGCATTTACTGACTCTCGACCGATACTTGATCAACACTTAACAGATATAGCAACTGATATGTCAACCACAAAGTTACACTTGCCCCTTCCGTCAGGGGTGCTGTATTCACAAAGTCTTATCCTAGGAAGAAGTAGGTGATTTAATTACAATTATAAAATAATAGCATACATTATTTTGAAAATATTTTTAAGTATCCTGAATGCGCTCTATAATAAGACGAAAATGATAAAAGTAAGGGTACTAAATGGTTAGGTATTAATTTCTTTAAACAATTCTTTCAAACCATTTTTTTTCCTACCTTATTCACACGGGTATTAAAACGTAAAAAACACTGCTGGATATGTATTTGCCATGTGATGCTATGGAACAATGGGATCAATTGAAAAGAAGCTATCTTAAAAACGGTAAAAGCAAAAGTCACTGGTCCATGGAAAATTGTATCTTGTGCTTAGAACCCCAAAGGTTCTACGATAATATTTATGTACCATGCAGACAATTCATCGGTCTGATGTAAAAGATCACTCAGTGAACAAAAAGCCACGAAACTTTGCTCAAGCATACAGTGTGAAACATGACCCTAAAAATAAACTAAACGCGTGATCTGTCAAACTTTAACAAAACTTAAAAATTTATTTACCAAGTGCGCCTTCGTACTGCTTCTGGATCTTTTCGGTAAACTGTGAAAATGCTCTATAATTTTATCCTAATCCAAAATTTAAAACAGAATTAACACTAAAAACCTAAATTATCTAAGCTTTACCTCCTCAAAATGAGATCTCTGGGCTATCAGAGATCTCAGTTCCGTCTTCTCAGAATCTACACTCTCCAAAAACGTTCCATATCTGCTCCTCGACATCACATACTATTTCTCACAACGCATGCTTATTTTTTACGTTTTTACGGAAATCAACAAAACAGAAAGTGGACGAACCGTAGGAACCGCCATGTTCTTTTAATATTCACAACTTATTCACTGGTTTCACTGGTTTCTTACCCAAGTCCCAGTCCCTAATCCTTCAAGCTCGCGCGTTCCAGTTTAACAGTTCCGAGAAAAGGGAGAAATTTCGAGGAGGGGTATGCTCGCGCTCTCTGCAAACCTAACAACCAGGGCGGATAAAGGTTGGGCGGTGAAACGAGCGCATCCGAGCAAAAAGGTGTGATGCAGTGGACTGGGACTCTGCTTAGAAATGTCGCTTGTTTTCGACTTTTCGACGAAACGGCGAAAGACGATTCGAGTGATATTTAGTGGAAGGAGGAGGTATTCAACACTTTCAAATTAAACTCAAATTTTGGCATTATACGACCAACAAGTTTGACTTATAGGCATGCAGACACAAACATATGAAACTGTTTATTGATATTGTTATGAAACGAATTTATCTATTTTGCATTGTAGCCTGAAATTACAGAAAGAAAGTAGGATTTCCGGTTTGCAAAAAGGGAAATTTCGCCGGCCTTCCACACCGGGAAGCGCGGACAGAGCGCTCGTGCCAGTCCTACTCCGCATCAGACATTAAATGAAGAGCGGAGCGCTCGTTTTATCCGCCCTGCTAAGAACCAACCAAAAAACTACATGTTACCAGTGCTTGCCACGCAGGCCATTCACAGCCCGTAACATGCACTTTTTAGAGGGTTAATTTTGTCGAAATCGACTCCGCGAAATGACGACCTCTTAGGCGCGTGACGTCGTTCGAGATACCAGACGATGTTTGTTTGTTTCTTGGTTTGTTTTAACGACGAATGAAAGGTAAACAAGCTACTGCTAGTAGAGATGAATAAAGACTTTTTATCCTTCGTCACAAAAGCAGAGAGAGAATAGGCAGTCGTCTGTCTTGGTTTCGTCAGGCAAAAATTTGCAGATTAGTTTACCCACCCCAAAGGAAAGACCTTGCTATGCCTCTAGGAATGCAAATTTGGCACTCTATTACGCCTGCAGTTAATGCATGGATAAAGGTTAATGTATGCAAATTTTAAAATCTAGTCTCGGTTAAGTGAATGCAAACTGAAATTCCATTCCGTGGAGTAATGTGGGCAGTTGACGTGCATTGCTCTTGAGTTTTCCGTTGAATAGGTCAGGTTTGGGCTCGCTGAAACAGCTGAGTAGAATTGGAGGCTATAAAGAGTTCGCTTTCAACCTCGCATCTACTGCGGTCTCTGAAAACTTCGTTACGATATGGTGGAATTATTCTAATTCTTCTGTGGCGTGGTAACATCAACTTGTATGTCGAGGACAATCTCTTCATAAACGGCTGAGAATGGAATGTAAGTAGTTTAACGAACTTTTTGGACTCCAATACTGAATTTCAAAGATAACTTTACGGTCTTCGTTTACAGAAAAAGAGTTCTTTCACTTCAGTGGAATTTAGCGCGCCATTTCTGGGGATTATTAAATTAAACTAGTTGTGGCTAATTGGTTTACAGCAAAGACTTGAAAACTTGGGCAAATTTTTAAGACGCTCCTTCGATTGTAAAAAGTTAAGAAAGTGACGAAGCAATTGCGTCACTACAAGAAGAAGTTTTCACTTCATGACTGATTTTTTTCCGTAATCGCTTCTATTAGATTCTTAAGCAACAAAAGATTATTCAACAAAGGATGGTGTCTGAAAATTACAAAATGAATAAACCGAAATCATGATATAAAACTTGGGTTAGTTGTTATCAAGAGTCAACTCGACTCGGAAGTTCTTTGGGAAGGCGGTAAACCCTAGTAAACACTCACAACTTCTCGTGGATTGATACCAGGGCTCAAGTTTGAAAGCTCTGACAAGGTCTGCTTCGAAGCATCAAAATTTGATTGAATTATGGAGAAAATCCATCGTACGTTTGTTCTACTTTTAACAATAGAGACCAGTTGCCCGTTCACTTCACGCAATGTTCCAGATGTTTTCGGTTAAGTTTGAGTGCACTGGCTAGTAAATAACCGCAAAAGATCTTAGAAAGCTCTTCACTCTTCAGCGTTGTCTCCCGGAAGGAAGACGTTAAGGGAATTGTAGGATTGATGTTCTTCAAACTTAACCGCACTTGCTCGTTGCAGTTCAATGCTTTTAGCCCAGCATGAATACTTCGGTAAGTCTACATAGCCGGTCAAACGAGATCAGAGGGTGATCTTCAGTTTAACAGGTCCCTGTGTTAATCAACATATGACTCGCCATCAAGATTTGTTTGGCGGGATCAAAACACTCTTGTCCCTATCTTAAAGCGACTTTCAACCCTAAGTTAAGGCGACTACACTGATGAATGTTCAAAAATTTGTCAAAACATCTTCAACAATTGGATCTTATTAAATATTCCGTTTCTTTTACTGATTCTACGTAATTGTCTGATCAATCCTGACACCCCGAATTGCTCTTTCGAGGCTAGAGGTATTTTGTCCGTTAGCCACAATGGCTCAACTCTTTTCAACTATATTGATAGGGTTCGGTCCCCTCCGCTCTGTGAAAGTAATTTGTGTTTCAGATAAGAAAATAATGATAATGATAAAACACAGTTAGCCAATGAAATAAGCGCGCACTAATATATTTCTCAATCATATGTGTAACGCTCTAATGGTTTCAACTGCATGACAGTTAAGTTTTAAGCGGAAAAAAAGTTGCCTTAATAAGTAGGGTATTTAAATTTTTTCTATATGTATCATCAACTAAGTCATTAGGATGTTTTTGCAGCATCGGTTATATAACGTACAGAAAATTTCAAATTCATTTTTAGCCTGTCCGCGGACTTTTTTTTTTAGTTGTCGTTGTTAATTTTGGCGCCATATTTTTCACGATATCATAATATAAATCCCGCTCATTCAGTTAAATTGAAGTAAGTATGAGTACACTGCCGTGATAAGACACTCTCCTTGGACTGAACCTAATCGATCAGACTAATCTCGATCAGACGACTGTATACCGTCCACACGTCCTGGCCACACGAATCCGTTTGCGTTCGAACTCGGTTTAGGTGCCAACTTTAGGGGCGTCCACACAAAGAGGAAGCATCTTCTCAGGAGATTGTAACTGCCTGGTAGCTCAATAAGGTTACGAAAACGATGAGAGAAAGAGCCTAAATAATGTTCCAAAAATTAGGATCTGTGCCGCCCCCCCCCGGGAAACGGGGCGTTAAAAGGGGAAGGGGAAGGGGCAATTTGGGCTCGCGAGGTCCCGCGCCCTATTTCCCTTCCCCCTTCCTTTCGAACGCCTGCCCGCAGGCTAAATAATTGGTCATTTTTGCGAGATAAGATGACCTGGTTAAGGATAGCCGTCATGGAACAAAGGACTTTGTCTCCTGACAAAGAATTGTAGGCCTGCGAATACTCCTCGACGGCATTTTTGACGTTTGGTGACGGTTTAGAAAATTTTGGTAGTTAAAAAAAATCGTTCGCACTAGAAAATGGCTTCCTGTTGACAGTTTTTTTTTGCAAAACAAACAAAAATTTGCGTAGTGCGAGCAGGGCCTAATGCGGTAATATCTAATTGTTGCTGTAAGAAACAAAAAATACCTCCTCATGAACATTTTCTGTTTTGCTAGAGCTCCTTGATAGCTTAGCTTGTGTCAGGCTCTCAGATAGTAGGGATAAAAGTAGCGACGTTACGTTGCGAAAATAAAACAAGCCAAGTGGAAATAGGACGAGCATCACCTATTACTGCACGGCTGTGCTACTACCTCGGAGCCTGGAACAAGCTACGGTTAAGAAATCGCAGAAATAAAAACTACATATACTTTCCTCGACTAAAAATACTTTCCTCAGCAACTTATATTAAGACTGCGATTTTGATCAGAAGCGAATTAAATTGCTAAAAAAAGCTCTTCCAAGTTTTAACTCTTTTACAGAGAGTCAACACCGTTGCTTGACTGATTCTAGCATAAATTCTTGTGTGAATACTGCGTTTATTTATATTAGTCTGCAAATCGGAGGTCTTGCTTCAGTTTGGTAAATAAACTCAGCTGAAAACATATAGCGTTAACTGGTTACCGCGGAAACAAAATAAGTGTTTAAAGCATCCATATAATTTATTATAAATTCTGAACCCATTTGGCCCAAGTGATGATGAACTGATATACAGAGAATACGGGCAGATAAGATCACAAACGAAGAAGCCGAAAAATCAACTTTCTTTTTCTAAACATTGCTTGAATGGATTTTAAAGTGTTTTGAATTGGCTTCAATTTAGCCATTTTGGGGGAAAAAGGAATAAATCCCGGTCGACAAACAACAGGACGGAGGTAATGGCGTTTTGGTTCATACCGTCCGGTAAGCGAATTTTCCTCGTAAATTTATTCATTATCTTTACTGTATAAAAAGAAAATCTCAAATGAGACCAAAATGGGACTTTAATGTTGCAACTATCATCCAAAACCGTTTTACAGCTAGCCGGGTTCAACCGAATCAATATTGCCGCAAAGAAAGCCGAAATTCGTTAATGTTCTTTCTATTCTATCGCCTCACGTGATGTAAAATTTTATTGTTCCGTTGGAATTTCATTTGTCATAAGATGTTTTAAGTTTGAATATTAGAAAAAAATATTATATTAAGAAAACTGGCCGTGGCGTTAATCAAAAAGAAAACAGTACTGCTTCTTGTTGCGAAACACTCTACCTAGCATTGTTGTCTGATCTTAAAACGATGGTTTCTGTAAACTGCCGATTATAGATCCCATGCATGTAACACCGGCTACAAAATAATGATGCTGCTAAGGGGCAGGGATAGGATGCTATTAACAAAAAAATAGGTGATGTCACAAAAAAGGGTCGAATTCTGGCAGTCCGACACTGAGATATGTCAATATCAAAAGAGCGAGAACTTTCCAGTTAATAATTTTAAAGCTTTCTAGCCATGTAATATAGAAGCCATCAGAGCACTTGAATATAGTTTTATTATAGTATAGGTTTTCAAATACAGGAAGACAATTCTTTTTTTTAAAGAAGAAGACAACGAATAATCATTTCTTTCCTTGTCCGTATTTTGTAATAATTCTGGAAAGTAAACTGTTGCTACGTACACTGTGTCTGTTATTTATTTATTTCAATCAGCAAATTACTGAGAAATAATTAATTCGATCCTCATTGTCAATTAAAATTCACTCCTTTTTCAACTCTGGGCATATATGCAATGATGACTTCAGTTCTCCTAAATGCTCCAAAAACTTGTTAAAGGCCATCAAGAATGCCCCTATAGAGCTCCAAAATTCATTTTTTAAAAAACGACTTTACAATAGTCCTATCTTTTTGTTTTGTCATACTAGAGCAAGTTGACTCTGTTCGAATTTATTACAATTTTTTTTATCCTTTTCCAAAAATTCTGAACTACTTGAATTTTTAGCGAAAATGAGAGATAACCCTTTCCGTCACTATTTTCGAAACCGAAAGTTTACAGTGCGACTACAACGTTTCTTGAAAACAAAAGATTCGCAAGTTTCTTTGGCAAAGAGACCAAAACAATTTAAGGTTTAACTATGTAACCTAACTGACCTCTCAGGAAACAGCCCTCAAAATTATACACGTACGTTATTGGTCCGTTTGCGAAAAAGCTTGAGAATCCTTTCCTTTTTCAAAAAAACGTTGTGATTGGATTATCTTCATCTAAGTGCCCCGATGGCTGCTCTGCAATGACGTCCAGCGTTAAACTGTGAAGTGTTAAAAATTCTGTCAACCATCTAAATGACTGGCTCTAATCTGTTGGAAATACTCTCGTTAGGAGAGTTTATGTACATGCTTTGGGTTGTTAACTAAAACTCAGATGCAATGCATTAAGTTTTTCTTATTTTATTATTAAAAATACTTTGCCCTTGATTTCTTATGACTGATAGAGGCTTGTTTTTCATCGTCCTTCCATCATCTAGTGACTATCAATAATATACTTAAAGAACGACTAACAATTATGTCTCACTTGTTAAGTATATTATTCTGTGGGAGATTTTCTAGGAAGTTTTGGCTCGCTACCTTTTCGGATTCCTAATTTCACTTATAAAAATTATCTGATTTATCCCGATAAAAAGTTCATTCAACATTTGCTTCCGTATTATTAGAAAAAAGGTAAAGCTTGGCGAGAAATTTCCTCAGTTTAAAAATGGAGCTATCAACTAGAGAATTCAGAGAACAAACAAAACCGAACGGGTGGTCGGCGTGAATCAAAGTAACTTCTCGTGCGTATTGTATTGTCTCCCACTGAGTAGGCAGTTCCCTCTCACAGTTTGTTGCTGATTAATAAAATATCTTTTATATTTTATCTGTTGTCTCTTTTAGGGTACGTCCCCGCGACAGTATTCTTGGTTTTCATCATAATAATTTTAATTGGTCTCCTTGCTACATATTACTGCCTGAACAAGGAGCTATGCCCATGTTCCAAGATGGAGCCCGTCCAAAACAAGGGCGCGGGCTACGAGGAACTAGGGAAGGAACCAGCTGCAGATAGTGATAATTCAGAGGAAGAGGAGGAAGTAGCTGCTTCGGAGGAGGAAGAAAAAGATGGTGGCCCACATGGGGATCAGGAACTTCCCCCGGAAACGCTGAAACTGTTCGAAACCGATGAGGAAGTTCAAAAGAGCGTGTCAGCATACGGTGATGTTCAAGTAGATACGGGACTGAAGGAAGTCGATCGGGTCCCAGTTTACGGCACTGTTCATTTACAGTTAGACTATTCACCCAATGTTGGTCGCTTGACTGTCACTATTTTAGATGCACGCGATGTTCCCGGCAAAAGTCGAGGAGGCAGCTCACATTGTCGCTTTCATCTTCTACTACTTCCTTCGCGCAAACAGCGCTTTAAAAGCAAGACGCGTTCCACATCAAATCCTAAATTCGACGAGAAGTTTGTCTTTGATCGGATCTTACAGCAGGATTTATTTAGAATGGCCATCAGAATCAGACTTTATGGACATGATAAACTCGGAAAGGAGAAACTGATTGGCGAACATCTTTTTCAGCTAGCGGATGTGGCACAATCAAAGGATAAGAAGTTGGATGTGTGGAGAGATTTAAGGGCTAATCTGTCCGGAAGCACCACGCCTTAATGTTAAAGACTCATACAATACCACATTTTTCTGTAATAACGGCCATTAGGGAATTTTTCTGCGAAAACAGCCGTCTCACTCCTCGCTCCTTGCCGCTTGAAACGTCCCTAGTGGTAAGAAGCGAGAATTTGAGAGACGGCTGTTCTCGCAGGCTAGGGAATTTCTAACTTATTGTCGTGCCATAGTAGAAAGAACCTTAAGGAAAAAAGTTATGACATCGATGCCATATTTTAGTGCCTTAGAGGGGCACTGTCATGTTATTTACTATCTTTGTAAAAAGCTTAAACTTGTCTTCGCATCAATTTGAGCTGCAAATCGGAATAATGGTCCAGTCAGTTGTTATTCTTAAAATGATGACATTTCACATTGAAACTGTTTCCCGTTGTCTGATCTTTTGCAATGGATGTCAGGGATGGCTTCAAACTTGAAACAGCTGGGCCAACCTTTTCAAGTTGAACAATATACCTGCAAACCCTTAATATTATTCCTGATAAAATAGGCCAATCCAATCGAGTTCCAAATACTCTTACTTTTAAAACTTGACTAAGAGCAAAACCTTTCTTGTGAAAATGAGTTTTATCTTTCCATGTTACTAAAAAATCATTTCCAAATCAATAGCTTGGTTCTTAGCCTCAATTTGAAACAGAGGCTTGCGGTAACCCGGAAATGGCTTATTTGTTTGATGTCTTTTTTCATTTTACAGGAGCATTTTATGTATGGGTAAAGGGCACCAGAATTGACCTAAAACAGCAATATCCTCGTGACATAGCTCCTTTATTTCCCTGCGAGATAATTTAAAGTTGTAGCGCGATGATGGGCTCGTTGTTAAAGAAAAGATATGAAAAGAAAACCAGGCCAGGCCACTGTGATGCGTCGACTGTCATGCAGATTCCCTCCAAAAGTAAAAGCGTTCACTTAAGTCCTATTTGTAAGAGAGAACGTGCAGCCTGACCTCGGGCTTCTTTGATTCTTGACCTACTGTCTTCGCACCCAGAGATCACAGGCTTCTAGTTCTTAGAGGGGGCTTCTAGTTCTTAGAATTTGGAGAAAATTAAGTCTTGAAGGAAATAAATTCTAACTAAAATACTACGACAATGAAAGGTTGAAACTCGTCTTCTGATTGAGATTCGTCAGGGAAGTGTTCTTAATAAACAACCAGAACAACAACAAAAAAATTATTTCTCCCCGTCTTTGGGTAAACCTCTACACCCGTCTGTAGATAATGTTCATCCGCTGACCTAGAAGCTTGAGAGCTCTGATGGTTCCGTTGGAAAAGATAATGGCGGCTGGTGTTGGTAATAAATAGGCAGTCATTTACACGATTTCACCAGCTCAAGAAATTAATCGTTGTATTGGCAAGCTGTGCTGTATTATTGATCGTGATGTAACATTAATAATCATGTGTTCATTTTATAAGTGGTAAGAATAATTTAATTTCAACAAAGAAATATATTTTTGGCAAATGTTCTTCATTTTCCCCTTTTTCTATCATAATCATCATGGTTCAAGTGGATCAAGAGAATTATATACCACAACGGGAGTGTCTGGGACTTAAATACAACAAAAAGTGAATTTATTGATTTATTGTTTGCATTGAAAACAATGGCATTTCAATGAGGCCACCCTTGACGGATCTTGAAAGTGTTTCGTCATTTCTAAATGTGTCATTATTCTAAGAAGTTCAAAACATTTCCGAGAATTTCTCGACCACAACAACATTTGTGTTTTCGTGTAATCTGATTGGTTAAAAGTGATTTTAAAATGCGTCGTCGCTCGCCCGTGTCTTCCGGTGTCTGCCATTTTCACAGTCAGTAAGGAAAAAGAACCGATGGCGACGAGTTTGGGAGAGTGTTATGAGCTTCTCGGTCTCGCTCCTGATGCAAGTGAAGAAGACGTAAGACGAGCTTACCGACAGAAGGCGCGAGAATGCCACCCCGATAAAAATCCCGACGATCCAAAAGCGAAGGAAAAGTTTCAAGTCCTCACGCAAGGCTATGAGAGAATTGTCGCCGGTTCCAGCGCGACTGAACGAGATGACGAGCCAGCTTTTTATGAGTTTGAAAGTTTCTTTCATTTTGTAATGTTTCATGAGATGATGAGAAGGCGTATGGAAGAGGAAATCATGGCGAGGATGTTTGGAGGCCTTTTCTTTAATGACAGCGATGATGAAGACGATATCCCGTTTGGATTTTTTAATATTCCGTTTTCTCGACGTCCAAGGCGTCATGATTCATTTGGACGATCAAGTAGAAGGCGTTATCAAGAGAATTCGCGTTTCCAAAGGTCATCATATGATCGGGCCGAGCGTCCTTCCGCTAAGCCGCCAAAGAAAGAGAAACGTAATCCTCGAAGTTCCGCTCAGGCTACAACCAGCGGAGAGAACAAAAGACCCAGCGACAGGTCAAGAACTTCAAAACCAAGAAACGAAGATGCCAATATAAACTGCAATAACACGTTTAATGAGGAAACTTGCAGAAGTAAATGTGGACAGAATGACTCAAAGACAGAAAGAGAAGCACATGACGAAGAGAGAGCCAAGCAAAGCAAGGCTCCAAAGCCAAAACAGAGGACCAAAAGCAAAGGCCAAATGACTTCATCTGAGTGGCAGAAAGGGCGAAGACGCAAGCAAAATAACAGAAGGAGACAAAATGCAAAAACGGCCTTCAAAGATAAAGCGGAAGAGCCAAGACTAGATTCTGAAAGTGAAACTAGTGATGAAGGACACAAACAACGTCCTCGACAGGCACCAGATACCAAACAGGAAGAGAATTACTGCGATTCAGATCACGATAATTACCAAGGTGAGCCTCAAATTACTACAGAGGAGAAATTCAGATCGAGTTCAGAGCCTGAGCTAGATGACTTAGATTGACTTAGGGACAGGACTTTTGCGAACTCTTGTCAAGAGAAAATGAGACTCAAAGGCAAAATATGTACAAATAAATTCACCGCATATAATTACAAGTCTTTGGCCTAGTTACGAGTCGTTTCGCAAACGTCCTGGATCGTTTTGCCAACTAGCTTCTTCAATTCGTGATATGGCATTTCTCATTTTTAAAGCGCATGGTAGACATGAGGAAAACGCGAACAGACTTATTTCCCTTTCATAAAAGCGTTTTGCCTTAATTAGCAGTCTCCAAAAGTCTGTTAAAGAACGTTGGCGAAATGTCCTAAGATATTTGTGAACTGGAACTTTGTAGGACGACCGTACTGTGACTAGCTGGTGATGAGCCAGTCGTTTCTCCAAAATAGATATTTGTATATTGTACGAGTGTAAATTGGATTTATGAGTGATATGTAAAATACTTCATAGCGAAGAGCAAGGAAAGCTTCGTTTCGTCGTTAAATTCCACTTGCCAATTTTTTGTAACATGCTCAGACATGTATTTGGATTAGAATAGGCCAAGACAGAATTTGAAAAAAAATATCTTGTAGGAAGTTAACGATGCACGTTGACAACGCAAAGAAAAGTTTGCGGTACACAAAATTAACGCGAATTTCGTGATATATCATTTCTCATTATGGTGGAGATGAGGAGAACGCAAACAGACTTATTTCCCCTTCATTAAGCGTTTTGCCTAAATAGCAGTTTCTAACAGTCTGTTAAAGAGCGTTGGCGAATATAAATGTCCTAAGATATTTGTGAACTGGAACTTCGTAGTACGACCGTACTGTGACTCGCTGGTGATGAGCTAGAATGGACGCGCTGTTTCTACTCCTTCTACTGCATTCGATTTGTCTAAAAAAGATATTTGTATATTGTGCGAGTGTAAATTGGATTTATGTATGATATGTAAAATACTTCACAGCGAAAAGCAAGGAAAGCTTCGTTTCGTCGTTAAATTCCACTTGCCAATTTTTTGTAACATGCTCAGACATCTATTTGGATAAGGATGGGCTAAGTCATAATTAAAAAAAAAAAACCTTATAGGAAGTTAACGATGCACGTTAGCTCACGTTGACAACACAAAAAGAAGTTTACGTTACACAAAATTAACGCGAATTTTCCAAAAGTTAGGTTTACATACATCAAATTAACGCGAAATTTTCGAAAGCAACGCGCGCCTAACTTAATTTTACGCGACAACATGCCGTACTTATCTGAAGAACAAACAGAAACGTCAATGGAAGTTTCAAGAAGAAAGACTGAAGAAGTGAGTTATCCCCTCGGGGAAACGGATGAATACGAAGACCAGTCGAAAAACATTTTGAACTCAGTTGTTAAAGAACTGTCAGATAGTGACTCCGAGGCGTTGATAGGGAAAAGCAGTGAGTAGACGAGGTTTTGTTATTGAAATAAAGGTGCGTGCTGTAAAGCAACAATGATGTGAAATAGTGTAATTTAAATTAACATCCGCGTAAATTAAGATCAGATGCATTAAATTAAGGCGATTTTTTTAAGTGCATCGTTGATTTCCTATAATAGAGTTTTTCACTCACGTGGCCAGCATCTAAGCAAATTTATTGGAACAAAAAAGCGTTTGCAAAAAAACTGAAAGAGTTCAACTCCCACAGGATTGGTTTGGGACACCAACATGGCCGCCGTTTCATTGTTTTGGGACACCCATATGGCCGCCATGACGTCACGTAAAAACACTCTATAAGGCAAACAAGGCAAACGAAAAACGAAATTAAAAAACACCACGTTCTTGGTTAATTAATGAGAAATAAAAATAATAAAGAAATTAATTCAAATATGCAAAAAGCCGATTAATTTAACCTTCATAATGCTCGACCTCCATGAAAATTTTTTCAATTTTTTTTAATTTTGAAACGTGGCGGGTAGGAAACATCATCATGCCTATATTTTCAAGGTAAAATGTTATATGCTTTCTCACAAATAACCTACAGTTTCATGTTCCGGGCTGGCCGGTGGTTAACCTGGCCTCCAGTCAAAAACATTCCCTGGGAGGGTTCTCTTTACATTTCTTCAGCACACCCTTCTGGAGCCTGTGCACGAGCTCATATCCACTTTTTTTTTTTTACATACTACTCGCGAAAGAAAGAATCTCTCACTGACTGACCGGCAGTCATCAATATTATTGGCGCTATACCGCACTAATCAGTCTTCTTTTGTCCAACATGTCCAAAACGGCCTGTTTCTTCACGAAGAGTCAAGTTAGGCAGAGTGGGAGCAAGCTCTCTAAAGTAGCAGCGGAAGGCCAGGTGATCGAAGACGTTGGGTACTTGCATTTACATGGGAAAACCGGAAATTCCGGTTGGAAAATCAAATGGTTAGCTCCTTTCCGTTTGGGAACCTTCAGCAAATAAGGGCTGTGATTTGCAGGGATGCAATTTTTCTACTCTTGTTAGTTTGTTCAGCTGATTTTGATATACTTCGTACTGGGTCGTTCACCCACCACGTCAAATTTTTGCCCCGGAAGGGATCCCGAGGAAGCATCCTAGTAGCAGCTCGCGCGTATATGTTGTTGTTAATTTTTTATCTCAGGTAATTTCTATTTTTCCTTTGTTTCAAATTCGGTAGCATACATTGCCATACCCAGAAACAAAGGAAAAATAAAAACCAGTACCTCAGATAAAAAATTCACTCGACATATGTATGGAAGAGTACTTACAGTTGAAATATGCAGTCAGTCATGTACCAGAAAAAAGTCTCGACTTGCTTGAACAGGGGCCGCGTGGAATCGTTGGGTAATGATGACGTTTCTATTGTTCATACGCGCAAGTAAAAGATGGTTAGGATGACGTAAAACAGAAAATGCCTGAAGGGATCGCTTAGGTTGACTTTGTGACACTCATTGTAGAGTCATACTTGTCATACTTCGATTCTCTTTTGCGTCACTTGTTGTTAGTGACATTCTGTGGAGCAGCTGTTTTGAAAGTTATAAACCAAAAGACACTCGTTAAGTGCGGATGAAGTTATAAGGTGCGCATAACTGTGTATATATTAAGACTTGGAGAGTTTGCCAGACACTCTTTCTCCCTCTTTGGGGGATTAAGACTCAGTCCACAAACAAGCAAGACAAGTGAATCAACGGCTAGTTTATCACTAGCAGAACGATGGACGATTACAGAAATACGCCCACAATTAAATTCTTAGCTGTTAAATTCTGTGCTGACGTATTCCCTGCTCACAGATGTCCTTCTATAAAGTTTCAGTGTTGCAAGTATTGTCTTAATAGTTAGAAAAATGACTAGAACGTGCGAGCGTGAATTCATCAAACCGTTTAATTTCTAAGGCGTACTTTCCGGCTAATAAAATGAACTGTATATAAAAAGTGAAAGAGAAATAGCGAAAAATTCCAGCTTCTAATCAAATCTTTTCTTACGGTTGAGAATAAAATAATCTCGAAACTGAGAATGTTTTGATCAAAGCTGTGTAAATCGAATTGAGTTCTGTGCATAGAACCTTAAGTTTCCTGTTTCTATCTAACCTATCGTATGAAATATGTGTGAAAGTCTTCATTGTGAATCGGTATATTTCAAGGAGCTACACAACGACCAAGTATACTATTGACCGATAACATACAGAGCGGGGGTAGCCTGCGAGAAAGCACTCCTGGGCTCTTTGGCAGAGGGGCGAGAAAAAGGAGAACTTGCAACTACGTCTCTGGAATTTGAATTCCTGAGCTATCAGTCCGCCAATCAGCGCGAATTAAACAAACATTAAAAGACACGTGCCAAGGGTAATGACGTCATTACTAATGCCATCTCCGCCAATCAGCATTTCGCATCGACTTTTTCAATGCAGATATTCAAATTCCAGAGACGTAGTTGCAAGCTCTCCTTCCTTTTCCGGCCCCGCCGCCAGACAGCTTGCTCTCAGGCTAGAGCAGGGGCAGCTGTAGTGTTAACTATTAGTAGTATAGTTTTGTGTTTATGCACAAGACTTCCACTTGTGGTTTGTGTAAATGGCAAACACCCTTCCCCTCTACCACTCCCTCAACTCGTTCTTCCAGCTTTTCACCCACCCTCTTGGTCGCAATTTCTACTGTTCCCAATCCCGCGCGCTCCGTTTGCAAAAATCAAAATGGATTTCAACGACACACAGCAAGTACTACACCCTCGTTCCAAAAATACACCTACACCGTAGACTAATATGAGCTTATTTATTTCAAACTGTTTCTTGTTACAGTTCTAATCAACAATTTCAAATCGCTTCAATCATTTTTCGTATATTTTCCACCTCAAAATTTATCATAATATTTACTCATCTGAATAGGAACACGTGAGATTCACAAGAGTCCGTTTCAATTACCACCCTCAAAGAAATACAAAAATAGAGGTCTAATAAAACAGTGCAATTAGGAAAGTACCCTCGATAAAAAATAACGGCCATAAAAATTCCGTTACGTGGTTTGTACAACTAACGAAAGAAAAACACTTGTAGTTCCCACGCCTCAATGGGCTTGGAAAGTTGGTTTGTTTGTTCGTACAACGTTTTGCGGCCCTAAAATTCCAGGACTTTTACAATATTAAAAACAGACTGAATTGATAGTCAACACGAAAATAGCATTCGCAGCAACTGAACCAACACATTTACATTTTTAAAGTTCACTCGACGTTATTATAACCACCGTTTGGCCATGAATTTACGGTCGCAACTACGAGATGTTTAAAAAAGAAACGACTGTTTTTCGTTTAAGGCAAAATAAAGTAGTCGTAATAATCTTGCGTAGCCGCAAAAAAGGGGAAGTCGAAAGAAGGTGATGTTTATCACGACTTTTCATAATTTCTGCCTAATTTTAAAAAAATTCCATGACTTTCGAGGCATTGACGCCAAGAACGACTCATGATCCTGACTCATACTAGGAGAATTTGCTACGTGACATACGATTTGCACATCAGCGTTTCTGAACAAACTGTCGCCCGATGTAAGGGAATCCAGGACAGTCTTGGATTCTGGATTCCACGCTGTGCATTCCAGATTCTTTGTCAGTGGTACTTGGATTCCGGATCCAGTCGTTAGTGGGATTCCAGATTCCACTAGCAAAAATTTCCCGGATTCCACTACATGGGGCGAAAACCGAAACACAAGGTTAAGCGTACCATAAAATATCTTCGGACCCAGCCCCGAATTCAACATCAAAAAACATAATTTATCTCAACAATTGTATAAACCACGTAGGAAATTTTCTTGGCCAGATGCGATAGAAAACTGCTGTACATTAATGAAAAATAGCAGCATTAAATTAACTATGAAATACACCGCGAACGCGAAAGGTAATTTAACACTCTTGAGGATACTGAAACACATTCAAGGAAAAAACATAAACCGGTATCATAGCTTATCATTGAACTTATTCCTTACAATCCTTTTTTTTCAGCGACTATAATACTCTCGGCGTACCAATGAATTTTTAAGTAATAATAGATTTTTCTGTAATAAATTATTAAATCTTTAAATTCGCTATGCATATCCTGAGGTAACTACTTAAAAAATAAACTCGCGCCTGAGTTTTTTGTTGTTTCAATAACTTTGGAATAATTTTGTCTTAATTGCTCTTGAATAATATCCGAATATTTATATACTCAAGTAAATAAAACTCTTTGCTCAGGCACTCTGCTCCTTCCTTGGTTTTTGCAGAGAGAAATTTTGCAGATACTAGCTACTTTCATCTCAAAGAACTGGGTAACTGTCACTGTTATAAGGCTGCAATGTCATCGAAAATTTAATGATTTGGGTCTTTCTAAAAGAATCATTAATAGAGATCACTAATCGCGACGGCCGAACAAGAAAACCGCTACTTGCATAAAGAATATTCAAGCTCTTGAAGAAATTCATCAGGCTAGTGAAGTTATTAAGTCGATTTAAATGTTCTTAAAACATAGCCTATCAGGGAGGGAGCCTATCAGCTTTCTCCCATATGGACACAAGTGATCTCCACCCCCAAACTAGGGGGGAAAGGGGCATCTACAGAGTGACTTTGCGCGTTTATCGCAAATAATTAACACCTTCAGAAGCCTATTTAAGGCTTCTGACACTTTTAATGTTTTTCAAGTTTTGATAAAGATGGCTGACAGTCATCGAAACAATCAGCATCATTAAGACGTCAAGACTGGCTATATTTTAAGAACATTTGAATCGACTTAATATTCAAGCTCGTTTACACTTTTTCATCAATTTCTCAGATATGACCAGGACCGAACACTAAAGAATCATACGATCCTTATGATATGCGTTGCAAAGTGTCCTCATCGATAGACAATTTAAATCGCTCCTCTCGAGGGGCTGTTTTCTCCAATAAAACTTCTTTTCGCGCCTATTTGACTCACTATTTGTTAAAACTTTCAAGCAACGTTGTCTAATATTGTAATCATTAAGTTTGATAGAGAACTTGTTTGAACTGATTTTAAGTCCAAACCAGAATAAATATTCTATCTAATCACAATACAGATTAATAAAGTACTGAACCAATCAGAGAGGCAAATACATATCGCCGGCGTCAGGCAGGCGCGGAAAAACTGGTGTGACCAAGTAAGACCAAGTGACGTTTGTTTACTGTTTTACGTCTGATTGGTGTAAAAAGGGCGCGAGATTTTTCAATCAATCACGAGGCAAACAATGCCCAGCTAAAGAACACGAAGGATCTAACATCAAAAAACGGTCTTCAAAGTATGAACAGATGATGTAGCTCCCTTGATCTCATATCGAAAGGAGTAGCTGAAAACTGAAAATTAGCAAGGACTTGATTCTATGCTGTTTGTTAACTGATGTCTGATGTCGCCAGTAAATCTGTATTTGCATCTGACAGAGATTGTTATACACACTTTTTGACGTTTACCCAACTCAATTCTTTGAACATAGCGAAAGTACAGGCGCGCGCTAGGTTGCATCCACAGTACTTGGAACTGACAACCAACTAGTCTGTCCGCCAAGTTAACAGCTTCAAATGTTTGGATGACTAACGTCACATAAAACACCCGAAATAGAACTCGGCGAATAAAAGGCTTATTGACCTTATCTCAACATTTTCTCTCGCCTTTCGAAATCTATATCAACAAATTTAGCGAGTTCAAACTGTTCAACGCTTTTCATGGACAATTAAATCACTACACTACGGGGGATTTTCCACTTGAACTATGGCACGTCAAACTCGCCTCAGCACCTCACAATCCACGTTTTCTGACCTGGATAGGAGTGTTCAACACGTGGTCTCGGCTCTTCCGAACAGACCGATGGGAAAGTTCTTGATATGCGTGGGCCACTGGGAGGAGAGCGAAAAGAACTTGACACCGCTCCACGTCACACCATCAATAACAACTGAAAGACAATAAATACAACAATGCAGTCTGGACTCTACCTACTGCTCCCTATTTAACAAATTTCCAGAGAGTGCTGAAGGCGCGAGAATCTAGGGGGTCCAGAGGGATGCCCCCTGGCAAAATTTTGAAATTTGGGGCTCTTAGAATGCATTTCCAGCATTTTGGAGCAAAAATTAGAGTGTTTGAAAAGAAAACAGACATAATTAAATTTTGGCTTTTTCATTTCTCTGGTGAAAGCACATGAATACTGTATTTAAACTGGGGTAGTTTCAAAGAAAAGTAGGCCGCGAGTTCACGTGAAATAGCCGGCGAATTTAGCCAGCCGCCGCTTTTTATTGAAAACCCTGTAAGCAAACTCATCATGTAGCTGAAGATATATATGCTGTCACCAAATGAATCACAAACCGAAAGTAAACATTCCTCAAGAAGTTCACAAGCCCGCCTCGTTGGCAATCTGGCTGGGTCCACACGAGTTGATTTAAAGTTGTAAATCACTATACAAATTTGTCCGTTCACGGATTCCGTCCACACGTAATCGATTTCGATTCGCAAAACACTGCTGAATTGCGATAACAATCTTTTTTAACGTGCTAAATATCGTTCTCGAGGGCCGTTAATGCAGAATTTTGCGCGAGTTTACAATTTAAGCAGAATTGTGGGGAGATAGCCTTAAGCTACAGCAAGAACTAGTTCATTACCCTGGGTACCAGCGTGCGGCAGGATGTTTTGGGGTCGGCAGCCGGTAGACACGAAGGCCGAAGAAACAAAGCACAATGGATGGAAGGCCCGAGCCACAAGCGAGGAAGCCGCGACAAAAGACTGGTCACCATAAAATCCCTGGCTCCCAGGGTACTATGTAGGTTTATTGACTCACCGTTTAACGTACTGCTCTGTCCTCTTGTGGTACAAATTAGTTTGGACACACTCGCCACCACAGGTTGATTCTTGGATTCGGTGTCTCGCTCTTTTGATTTCTTCATGGACCGCATAACAGCTTCAAGTCCTGCAGAAAGGATATAAAACAGCCGTAAGATGCTGGATCACCGAGACTAAAGTGCACACAAGCGAAAGCGTTTAAGATGTATCAAAGGCACATATACGTTACATTGAGCAGAAAACAAAACAAATCATTACTAAAAAAGAGCTACACATACTCGGCTTTTTATAAAACATAATGGCTAATAGAGGCTTTTGGATTCGAAGGCGAGGACATCTACGAGGAAAAGATTTGACTAGTTTTTCTTTTCTCGCATATTCTAAAAAAGAACATCCCGGGAAGCTTCATTTTACTCAAAGAAAAGTTAACACGGTTATTCTTATCGAGGGAGGTTACTCTCCCAATCCCAAACTGGTAAAACTTCTAACATTTGATACCTTGTTTCCGTCACTACGACATTCTTGCTAAACCCGTGGTAGAATAACGGCGGCTATCGCGTTTTCCCGCCAAAATGACACTGGTTCACGCGCGCGCACTACTTAGTAAAGAGAAAATCTGATTCTCGTAGTCGTCCTCCTCTCAGAATCTAGTGGACTCTAAAACCACGTGACTGGTTAGTCGGCGCATGCGCATACAAGTTGACGTCGGACGTAAGTTTTACGCAACTAGCCCTAGAATGAACCCAGGAATAATTGTTTTTAAAATACTATTCAATAAGTACAGTTTCGCACTCAGTTAACTGGGTTGTTTGTCGTTTCCTTGGAGAACTTTAACTGATGCGGACAGTGATCGCCATAAAACAAAGGAGACGAATTGCGTTGGAAGAAAAACGTGAAAATTTTATAGCGGCCACTCAGAAAAAGAACTAATTCTTTTTAAAAACAATTTGCACATGCTATTGTTTGTTCTCTAGCCTGCGTGTCAGGCGTTAAAAGGGGAAGGGGAAGGTTAATTTTGTCAGCAGTTAAATTGGTTCCAAGAAACAAAACAAAACAAAAAAATTCGCAAAGAAAATACACTGCATATACAGTAAGGTACTAGGGTCTTTGCACGGGTCAACTAGAATATCCTCTAAAGAACTACTGAATAAAAACGAGAAAGGAAAAAATACAAGGCATAACATTAATCCAGACCTCTCTTATTGCGTTCTTTGGTCACGGCCATGACTGTCAGCGCAGATGGTTCATCTGGAGATTCGAGGGATGGGAGTCTGGAGACGACTAGCGTTCGAAACGTTGTTTTGAGAGACGACTAAAAAGAGAGAAAAAAGACTTCAGGGAAGCACAAACACACACACTCAAATCACATAGCTCATAAAGGACCTATGTCAAAGCAGCAAATAAAACAAACTCAAAGTATAAACAGTACCTTATTAACATCCTTTTTTAATCCCGGTACCAGCCAATAGTCAACTTGAAGATCCATTAGCTCACTCGACCACAGGCCTACTCCGCTTCCTCCGCTGTCATGGAGGCTGGGAACGAAACAAAGAACGCGTTCGTAAGAAAGAGGGAGATCTTCACCGTAGCCAAATGAGAGAACTCGCAAAGGTAAATCAAGTCGTAGTCAAGAGGTAAAAGTGAAGGGAATAACTCTTAGCGACTTCAAAACATGGTTGTTGTTTGCAATAACGAGGTGGTAACATCTTCGAGGTTGTAGAATGAGGAAATGAGTGAGCCTTTATTCGGGCCAAAAATCTCAGGGTCATGATAACGAAGAGGCAGTAAGGCGAACAGTCAAACAAATTCTCTCCAGCCTAGTACACTGATGCATGACGCTATATTACACTGGTTCATACCCAGAGGTCATTTACGCCCCTGAATTCATAGGAAAAGATTTAGGGCACAATTCGCGCCACAGAAAACGAAACGATCTCTTGTTTTCTCTAGCACTGATTTTACTCCTTACACCGCACGTACCTTGTCGAAGGAGTGTTTGAAGTTGGGGGCGTCTGGGGACTTCCTAGGGCGGGTCCCTGATTTTCAGCCCTCAAATTTGTCCCTATACTCTTAGCTCCGGTACTCGTCGGCATGCTAGTGGTTGCTACAGGTTCGTCGTCTGCTACAATGCAAAAACGAAATAAAAGACGATGAGAACAACTATTGATAGCTAGCAGATCACGGGGCGCGGATTTGGCTGATTTATACTGAAATAACTAAGTAAACAAACAAACAAATGAATAAAAAATAAATAAATAAATAACAATTCAGAGGTGGTTCATCCACGAGGTGATCCTTTGTTCACCCATCAGAATCGAATTGGAATTTGGAAATGTTCATTTCTGACAAGAAGGGAAAACCGAGGCACCCAGAGAAAATCTTCTCGGTGCAAGGGCGAAAATCAACAACAAACTGTTGCCTCACATATTCGAACTCAGGCCACACTGATAGGAGGCGAGTGCTGTCCCACTGCGCTCCTTTGCTCCACAGTTCCTGAGCTATGAGATTATCCCTACACAACTACGCGACTCCGCCCAACCCAACATTATCCAGCAACTAACAAGTAGAAGAAACCTTTGTAGCTTTTTATAGCAAAAGTTGTACAAGCCAAAACTCGAACGGATACGCTTCCTACGCATGCAGGTTACGTTTCAGTTAAGGTCAAGCCTTGTCCCATGTCGCTTACCTTGATCTGTTGAACCAATCCTGACGTCCTGTAAGGAAAATACGCAAGATACCAATTTTAGAAACCTGGATCTCAAAGCGAACCCCTTAACTTTGCACAGCAGCGAACATCGTCAATCCCACAAATTTTCGTTCATCTTTAATGAAACAAAATCTGGAAGAAGATTCTGTAACTTTTATACTTACACAAACAAACGGTAGAAATATTTGCGATGAGCCCTCTTCAGACCTAACCACAAAAAAAGAAAAATCAGCTTTGAGGAGAAATACAGAGATAAACGATTTACATAGATGCGAATAATCGAAATCCATGATAACCAAGGAAGGCAAACACTACATTCTATGCTCTGACATAAAGGAAGAATCATCTGAAAAGTCGTGCTATAAAGGAACAAAAATATTAGCCTTCCCTCTTCACCCTAGTCTGTCGCTCGGTTACTGCCGAACAATCAATACTTTCTCTTACAGATCATCTAACGAAACTTTGGCGACAAAGTGGAAAGCATGGGAGCACGCTCTCTTTCTGGGAGTTCTTTGGTTGGGTTTGGAAGTGGGGGAGGGAAAGGAACAAAGGACAGCTCCCTCGTCCCATTCCCACCATCCCGTTCGCCCGCGGGTCGAACACAGAGACTGTCCTGAGAGCTTGTTCGCAGGAGGAAACAACCCAATAGCAGACAACAGGCTCGGGTTGCTCAAAAGGAACCTTAAATCTTGGGAATGAGGTTAAGATCTATTGAATTTTTACTAACCCTTTTGGTTTTGTATTTACAAGTGCCTCAGCAATCGGCAGGTTATGTGCGATAGTGGCCGTTGACATGAAGGTTTTGACTCGTCTGCTGACTTCCTCAAAGTCTATAATTAAAAAAAAACACCATGCTGTTGGCGTGGGACTAAGACTACAGAGTGGTCAAGCAGCTTAAAAATAGCTGAAAGTGTTAACAAATCTGCCTACCAGACGTTTGTAGGAAGAGATTAGAAAACAACTCAATAGAGGCGTATTTTTCGGGCGGGCGAAAACGATTTGGTAATGTTAGTTACGTCGTGACCGCCTTTTTTGATTTTATCATTGAGAAAGATTAAGGAAAGTAGAAATAGCCGCCCAGAAATAAGTGTTAGGCTGAAGGAAGGAGGTGGGGGAGGGGGAGGAGGAGGAAGGAAGGGAGAGTGGGAGGGGGAGCGGCTGACTTGCCTCAAGTCCCTAACTTTTTAGAATTCAATATGGTGGTTACGCGAGCAGAAACATTCACGAACCCGAAGAAAACGTCTACAATGCCATCTACCAGGACAGCCGAGTAACAAGTCCAGCTAGTTAGGGGTCTGTGAGGAAACGCCGGATTGCGGGTCTAACGGGCTGATCACTCGCACCAGTTGCCGAATAGTATACAATCATTACGAAATAACCAGATTTCATTATCAACGGACAGAAAAAGGATGCTATAAACTCACCGACAGTCGTGTCAGAGTGTTCAAACGCTTCTTTCCAAACATTGTCCATGAAAAGAGAGCTGTACCTCGGATCCAACGAAGCGATATACTTGGCTAACGGTTGACTGTCTGTAAACCATAAACAAATTGGGTTAACTCTTCAGGCCCCAACAGTGATTCAGTTATGGAGGTTAAGAAAATTTAGCACATGATCACCCAGGATACATTCTCTAAAATATTGAAACAAATTCTCTCTAATACGACTAACAGAAATGTACGGAACAAGAAAGGAAAATTTGCAACGTAAAATTGACACGCGATATGCCTATGTGTATCAAGCCTTAAAACTAAATCTTAAAATTGAGAAAAATGGTTGCTCAAGTAAGAAAGGGCATAGGGAGAAGAGATTTATCCGAGTTTTTGACCTGTCATGAGGTACAAAACAAATATAAACTACAGCCGTGAGCGAGGTTTAGTCTATCGCATACAAATGTACCGAAGGCCTTTCTACCTTTTAAAAAAGGTAGTTGTCTTAACTTACCGAGGGGAATAACGAGAAAGCGAAGAAAATTTTGCCAATCTGATGGCTTGGAAGCGAAGTGTTCCACGTAAGGCTGCAGTACAGCGCTGATGTAGGACTCTGTGCCGGCGATCGCTACACTCAGCTGTCGGGTTGACTTTGGATGTGTATTACAGCTAACGAGATAGAAGGGATATAACATGAGACAATGTGACACAGAATGTTAAAAGAGAATTGGTGTCTTCTTACAATTTCTGATATTTATTAACGATGGCCAAGAAAACTGCATGTACGTCTGAACTTGATCTCGTGCAAATCATCTTCACAGCTTTATCACAGAGCTTTAGTGCCAACAGCTGCAGAAACAGAAGAGGAAAACGTCAAACATAACGTCAAACAGCGTTGTGAGAGTGCTATTACATATTACATAAACCCAAACGCGTGCGCATTAAAGACACATCGCTTTTTCTCCTCTATGCCACCTACTGTAGACGCCAAAACAGAGTCTTTGGTCACCCAGAAAGGGTCACCAGGGCGAAAAATGAATTGAAAACTGGGGCTAAGTGGTGTAAAGCGGTGGGTCGAACATGAGGATTTTCGAAAAACACAGACACGAAATGGTCATGAGATGGTCATGTTAGGGAGAGCTGCTCCGTCGACAGCCAAGAGCTGAGGACTTTTCGTTTTCAAATAGTATCCAGATTATTCTGGATGGTGAAAGTGAGATGAAGATCGATCAGAAAACGCTATACGAAAATCATATATTAGTACTGCGAAATGCAGAATTAAACGTAAAGGAGATCATCGCAAGTTCAGGAAACGACATAGGACGGACGGAAAACGTTTCATCTGTTTTTGCGTTGAAAACACACATACATTTATCATTCTGGGAATTGCACCTAAAAGTAAATTGCCAGAAGACGTCCCTCCTTACCTGTCCTTGCCACTCGGCAGTATTGATCAACAGAATGGACTCAGGAATATCCCCTGATAACACACTGCTCAATTGTTCGTTTAACGTGACTTTCGGTAGCTGAAATCAGGAATAACACATAAAGCATCTTCGGCTTCAATAATTGATTATTCAATTGATTGATTATAACAGCAACTTCTACATAAATGGAGAACAAGCAAAATATGAATGGCTTTAAACCCACCTGTAGATCGATATCGCTGTTTCTTCTTTTGGTTAAAGTGTCCGAGTCATCCAAATTTCTTTTCTCCTTGAATGACACACTGCGTCGTACAGACGGCGTCTCGTCTAAGCCTCCTCCCGACAAAGCGTCAGACGTGTTCGTCGAGTCCGAAAGATTTTCTCCGTCAGACGGTGGACTTACAACGTCCTACGCACAAACAAACAAACAAACAAGCGAAGTTACATGTACAACAATGCCACTGCTACAAACTCATTGACTGATAAATTACTTCAACAAAACTCACCATTTCATGATCTACTCGAACATCGTCAGCTTCCTGCACCTGAATTGACGCCGGCGGACTTCTGAGCTCTTCTTCGTCAATCTAGTGCACCAGAAAATTATTCAACAAAACAATCCACTCATTGAAATTTAACCAATTATTGTTGAGCTTGGGTCACAAAAAAAATGTGGCTTATCAGTGCCTGGCAAATCAGCCTTCAGCATCAGCAAATAACAATTAGCCTGCTTGACATTGACATATCACAGTTTTATGTTGCTCACTCTCTTTAAGGTGATGTTACACGGGACAATTCGCAACGACGATTTTTAGCGCAATACAGCGTTGCAACATTGTTGCGATATTGTTTCGAATGGTTGCATCATTGTTTCAACATTGCAACACTTTGCTGCGCTAGAAATTGTCGTTGCGAATTGTCCCGTGTAACCTCACCCTAAGCCTGCAAGCAAGCTCTACATTTGGGGGAGTCGCGCGAAGGGTTACTGGTCGTTTCGATACAAAGTTGTCTCGATACAAGTCGTTTGGATACAAGTTTACCCATTCGAAGTGTAAATAGTTCCACATACTTGGCTTAAAGAACGAAGATATTCACCCAAAATGTTTTTCTTGTTCACTCGCAAACTATACTTAAAGCGAACAAAATCTTTGTGCAATTTCACTGCTTGAGTTTGTATCAAAACGACTTGTATCGAAACGACCGGTTTTTGCGCGAAGTTATGCGAGAGTCGCACGCCAAAGGAGACGCTTCGCTCGCCATAATTGCAGACAAATTTTGCTGAAAAATTGCCCCTTAATCACGTTATGCATCAAAATAACTTACCAAAGTGTCGACATGATTTGGAACATTTTCAACTGAGCTTCTAGGGTCAAAGAAAGGTCTAAAAACAAATAAAACGAAGTCATGTGTTTTATCAACGGCATCAATAAGTTGACTTGACCATTCTGAAAGAATCTGAAGCTGGCATTTGAAGTATTTGAAGTGCTAAAACCAGTTGCAAAAACTACTTGGGACACGTTTTGTGAGGTTCATATGGCCTGTCCACGATCTTGTGCTTGTGATTCCCCCTTCTCCCCCATACAAAGTTGGTAGTAGTAAAAGACCACGCTCAAAACTTAGATGAGCAACTTTGAATGGAAAGCAGGGAGGGGAGGGAGGGGAGAGACGGGAAGGAGAGGAGGGAGGGAGGGAGGGAGGGAGGGAGGGAGTGTTATATCTCAGAGAAGTGTGACTAGCAGCAATTTGAGGTAAAAAAGGCCAGTTTTTCTTCAAAGTACCTCAACATTTTGCAACTGGTGGTAAAGAAAGAATCTGGTCAAATGATTCCTATAGCCTGTGTGGCAGGCGTTCCAAACGGAAGGGAGAGGAAATTTGGCCCAAAATCCCCTATCCTTTCCCTTTCAAATGCTTGCCACACAGGCTAATTCCTGTGAATAATAATGAATTCCAAAACTCAAACAGCTGTTATTTACTGTAACTTTAACAAAATGTAAAACAATACGAATGACAGATCCACTGTATGTCTTATTTTTAGTGAAAATGCAATTGCAGCTCTTGCTAGTTTACAAGCATTCCATTCAAGTAATCAAAATAAACATACATTGTTTTGTGACATGATTAAAAATCTCCAGGTTGGGTAGGGCTGGGGTAAACCAGTTGACAAGTATGACCAAAAAGCTGACCCTACGATGACTGAGAAACAAATCCCGCTAGTAGTAGAGTGGCACATTTTGTAGTCTCGAAGCGGATTACAGGAAATAAGATACCATATATCTAATACCTGAGAGAAGGTTTAGGTGTTGACACAATACTTATGGAGTCTTCAAGAAGGTTATTTTCCATGTCACTGTCCAAGTCTTCTAAATCATCAGGAAAGAGAAAATCATCCCCTGCCTCATCGTTTTCTGGAGGGCTGATATCCATATCCTGAAGAGTCCCCATCTCATTAACTAATGCCTTCAAGAAATAATTAAACAAGTGAGTCAAATACAGTAGTCTGCTTGAGTGGTGACACCATTGATTGTCTAGAAGTCACAGAGGTAGCCTGTGAGCAAGTGCTCCGGGGCGCTCTGGCAGCAGCAGGGCAGAAAAAAGGAAGGAGATCTATGTCTCTGAAATTTGAATTTTGCCTCCAATTCCCCAGAGGCTCCGCAGCGACTGAGCTGTCAGATTTCCACCAATCAGCACAAAGCGGAAACCAGCATGAATGTAAACACACATTGAAAAACACGTGAAAGCACGCGCCAAGGGTAATGACATCTTTGCTAATGTCATCTCTGCCAATCAGCATTTCACATTGACATTTTCGAAGCAGATATGCAAATTCCAGAGACATAGTTGCAAGCTCTCCTTCCTTTTCCCGCCCTGCCACAAGAGCGCCCCGAAGAACTTGCTCGCAGGCTATCCGAGAGGATTTTAGCCAGCTACAAACATATTCTCAAGGGTAAATTGAAGGGGTGCATGACCCTTGACGATTTTTTATACAATGACCCTTTTTTGTTTCATTAGCAAATATGGGGTCATTTGGGAGGGAATATCAAGCAATTTAGTAGATACCCATGGGGCTATTTCCACAAGCTTCATCCTCTATTCTAACTCTTCTTTTCTCATGCAATCACACAATAGACTCACCTCCTCTGGGACTTTAAACTTCTTAAGGAGTGCAATAAACTTTTGTTTAAAATTCTTCTGGTGCTAAATAATAAAAAAAGAATATAATATTAAACTCCTTGGGCACATCAGTCAAAAAAATAAAATTCTAGTGCTTACATGGTAAAAATATTATTAAAAGGCATACGTCTGTCTAAGAAACCATTATTGTCAAAAAAAAAAAAAAAACAAAACAAAACAAAAATGCTGTCCAATGCCCTAAAAGGACACATTACATGACTGTATGTATCTTAAATTGCAGGTAGGCAGCTGCACCACATATTCACTGCAACACTACTATCTAATTAGTAAGACAAAAAAAAGTTAAATCTATCTTGAGCATTTGTAAATTATTCACAAGCATTCAATGTAGATTTTGCTCATCTGAAAATTAAAAATAATAGTCTTAACTATTAACTTTGTCGAGACATCACATCTGACCTTGTGAGAAATGGGCCAACTTTTAGTAAGAAATTGTCTGATGATCCACTTCACCTGCAGCTTTGATGTGTAACTATGTTGCTATGAAAAGTGTTTAGCTATGCAATACACACAATCTCTTATTTGTGAAAGTACTGACTGATAAGATGAATTTTACTCTATTATTGAGATTTTTCATACTGCATAAAAATTTCTATATTACAGGTATTACAGATACATTTGTATTAATAACCTAAATTTTCTTCAAAACATGCGTATTGCTTCGTTACATAGTGAAAATCTCAACTCACTTTTTATGTCAATTTTTGGTACAAATATAATCACATCAAAAGATTTAAAACAAAATTCTGAACATGAGGTTTTGGTTTTATTTACCTTTGCTGGTATTGTTATTTTTCCACGCCTTATTTTACCTCCTTGTCTCTGTTCCACATCAAGAATATCCTTGAAAGAAAAATCGAGTTCCTTCATCAAAACAAGGCTTTGTGCACAACCACTTATGGATATGAAAATAAGGTTGATTTTTTTTTGGCAGGGGGGTGGGGGGAGGGGGGGGGTGGGTGGGCGGGATAGATGCAAAGGGGCCGAGTTTGTATCAGAACTGGAGGCGGCTAAAATGTACTTATTACATTGTAAGTGATGAAAAGAGAATTTTTGTGTTGTGGTCCAAGCACACAGAGATAAAGCAAACTAAATTAGCTGTGCTTACAGCGTCTCCACCACTGTCACTTGCTTCCTGGTCTGATAATGAGTAGTCGTCATCATCATCACTAGAGTTCTCATCACCATCACCTGAACAAAAAGCACAACACATTTTTAAAGTCCCATGGTTATCAAACTTTGTAAAATTATCACGTCTCTCACTATGTATTTTACTACTGTACGCACCTCTAACTGCTGATCCAGTCATTCTATCTGTTTCAACCGGCTGGCTGTGAATACACAGGAAATAAGCTAATTACTTTGCATTCAATGATTAAAACTGCGTCTTCACAAAATGTACATGTACATGTACTAACTTTAAAGCGCAATAATTTTCACTGCCAATTAAGACATAAGCAGAAATCTTTTACAGAGGAGATCCATAGTAGCTGCATTACAGACAACTTCAACTGGCCATATAAGAAACCACCTTCAAAAGCTAAGATTTGGGCGTTACTTAGTGGAGGTAGATACTGACTACATTTGTACAATTTTCATTAAGATAACAGTTTTCAGCCAACAAAAAGAAAAGCCCCAAAAGTAACAACCCACATGAACAAGTCAACATTGCTTGGGGAGAGAGGGGGAACTATACCTCACATGACAAATGCAGTGTTGCGACCAACAATTTTGTAACTGATTGTATATTGCAAGAAGAAAAGCTACCACGAAAAGTTATGTAGTTTTACCCAAGCACAACCAACCTGGTAAGAGAGTTGACAGTAATCTGTGCCACAGGGACAGGTGTTCCCTTTGTGTACAACTTTAACTGATTTTCTACTGCATGCTGAAGGACCTGGAAACAACATTAAGTATGTAATAATAATCACAATATAAAGATGTTACCTAATATTCTAAGGACGCATTTGATTGATCTCATTCTGGAGTAAGAATACATTGAAATTGGTGTTACATCTCTTCAACTGCAAACTTTTTGACCATCAGAATGCTAAAAATTATTAATTAATTGTTATTATTGCCCACCAGATTTCTGGATTTTACAGTCCAATATTGCCAAAAACTAGTGATTTTCAGAGTTTTATTCCATTTATTATTAAATACTGTCTATTGAATGCACCCTAATAATAGAGTAGGATACTGATCTTTTAGTTTACTGTAGTTAAGGTTAAAATGATTTCAACCTGGTTTGAAACTCAGTTTCCTTTGTCTGTTACATTTAAGGCTTACGATACATGTGTAAGTCTGGAACAAAAAGTGACCATTCAAACTTTAGGATTAGGATTGCAGAGCCAGGTACAAATGTTAAAAAGTGTCAGTTATTTTGACGGTGTCCAACTAAAATTTGGCTACGCCCGATTAACAGCGCTTAGAAATGATTATCAGACAGATCAAATAATAAAGACTGTCATTTAAAAGACGACTGAGATTGAAAGGGTTAAGAAAACAACAACAAAAACAACAACAGAGCAAGAAGTCTGCAGTCAGTCTCTCACCTGACCCATGTTTACCAATCCAACAGCCAAAGTTTTGAACCCAAGGATGGTGCGATTCTTGTATTTCTTTCGTCTTTGAAGCATTACCTGAAGGTTGTTCCCAGCTCTCTTCAAAAAGTGCGGGTACTATACAGGTACATGTAGGTAAAGTAAAATGAAAGAAATCAACCTAACCTGAAGTGTTCCCAGGGTGTGTGATACTACCTCTAAAAGTTATTTGACAAAAACAAAATTAATTACAGTGGAACCCCGCCTAACGGCCACCTCTGCAACACAGTCACCTTATTATGTAGTATATTACAGCCAGTTTTTTTGGCCCAGCAAAATGGCCATACATTTCCTTATAAAAAAAACCCTGTTAATGCAGTCACCCGTTAATACGGCCAATGGGCACATTTTAAAATCTCAAATGATAGAATCTCTTACAATTTCACCCCGTTAATACGGCTAATCATTTGAAATTAAGAAAATTAAAATGCCTGTGACTTGTCAATATTATTGGCCTTAAGTAATCTGAGCTTAATCTTGTACTGTGTTTAGACTACAGTACACTTAAAATGCACTGGTGGCGATTTATAGCTGAATTTTAAGAGTTTCATGTACTGAAGGAAAGTCTTAAGTAGCTTTTTCAATTATTGTACGCGATATTTACATTCCAGATGTTTATTAATGAGAACAGTTGCTCAAAAAATGCGAATGGGGTGTACAGTGTGTATTTGCCATTACAGATCTCATGTCATGAAATTTGAGCCTGCCAAAGTAATACAGCCAAATTTTTTTGACTCATTGCCAATTAGTGGCTTTATTAACAGCGTTTGACTGTATGTATTGAAAAGAGGATATATACATATCATTGAACTGACCTGAAGTGAGAAGGACAAATCCAGTTCAGTGTCAATCAGACCCGAGGATGGAAGAACAATTTCATTGGATCTCAGAATCCTGCGAGAACTCTGTAATAAGGCAATAATATTATTATATGAAGAAGATTGCTTCTGAAATGATCAATTTTAATTTTTGTTTTTCAATGTCCATGTTTTATACCACGTGCATCCTTGCCATCCATTGGAACAAAGAACATAAATACTGGTAAACAAAGTCTTAAGAAAACAAAACACGACCATTATTTTTGGAATTCACTTGACGCAAAGACATGTTTTAACTTTTAACAAACAACGTAAGGTGTAAGTGACAAAATTATACTGAAGTGCTCAGAGTTCCATCGCTCCCACACTGACCCAGATGGAATTCAATACTGTAAACTGCTGCTTATAAGCCGCCGGAAGTGCTTGACGCCAACTTGATAGGTGTGTCGAGTGGAAGGGGCAAGGGAAGCATGAAGGTATCGCTGTACGGAACCTCTTAGTTCATCAGCTGAGAGCCGAAAATTTGGGTTTATGGCTCACTCGAGGGGAACAGCCGAAACATCTGACATATTAATCTTTGACTAGTAAGCGTCACAAAAATGCATGATAGCAAGGATAAAACGGTAGCTTTCACTTTGAAAATCGAAATTTAAATTTGCCCCTTATAATCTCCTTTTGGCCGCCATCTTGAATTTCGGGGAAGGCTGAAAAGTTGCTCATATTCTTTTAACGTAAACAAATCTTGCTTTAGCGTAGATTTAAAACAAATTTGAACTAAAAACATGATTTCCGTTTATTTCAGTGCTTAAATTATAACTACCTGACGTCCTATGCGAATCAACATCGCCCGTTATTGCAGTCTCTCAATAAGACCAGCAGTTCGCAATTTGTCAACTAGAAAAAATGTAAGGTTTAGAAAATTGTTTCCGAAAAGAGAAAGTAAATGAATCAAATTTTTGCATTGCAAGTGTATTGTAACGAATAGAGTCAGGCTCTTCTTGAAAACAATTTCTTAGTGGAGAACCTTATCCAGTCACGTCTCAACTACGGGAATCAGTTCCAGAGGTTTCAGCAGAATGTGAATTCCCCGCAAAAATCAAAATCAATGTAATGGCTCAAGTAAGTTCACCAACGAGAGAGAATTGCAACTTGGTAAGCTTGTCCACACAGAAGTGAGTGATGACTGACTGCCCTCCACGGCAAGAGAAAGCAGCCAGCGAATGACTTTGTAATGAGCCGCTTTCTTTGATCCAGTGAAGAAAGCCAAGGAAGGTGAAGGCTGTGCATAAGGTTCGCAACAAGGATCTAGTACGTACTTCCTCTTGTGCTTGGATAGCACTTCTGGGACAGTTTCGGGAAGCCGAGAACATAACCGGCAGTTTCGATGAAACGGCAGGCTACAGAAGTTGTAGATATCCTCTGGAGCTATGTTCCATGTGGTTGCTTATAGCAACTAACTTCACGAAGCACGCACATAGACGTAGTGGTTGACGTGTAGCGCGAGGTGTTGATCAAAAAAGTCAAAAGACTGAGAATAACGTCTACCGCTGACAGTGTATAATATAGGGATTTACTGCGATGCACTATGCTGTGAAGTCATGGAACGAGCTACTAAGTGCCAACACAAATAAGCTGAAATCGTCAAATTCCTTGTGCCACAGGGCAAAAACGAAGCATTTAGAAGCAGACTCGGCAACTGGATCATGGACTCCCCGTGTGACAACCGAAGACCAGTTGGGCGACTAGAAGCAGACACATAGTGATCAGAGACCCTGTTCCTGAGGTACAGTTCTGTGACCAGGAGGCCGAAACGCGTATTTTTCTCCATGCTTGGCATGCGCGTAGGAATGTCAGTGTGATGCACTCTAATACATTGACACCGAGACTGATGCCTTTGTCCTAATGCTTGCATATAGCAAAAACTTGACTTTGAAAAGGTGCTACATGAAAAAGGGAAGAGGTGCGAACATTATATGCAACTCGACCCAGGCGATGTTAACCACTGCTTCATGAGGTGCCCTTATAGGTGTAAACTCGATAACAGGCTGTGATAACATCTCTGGCTTCTTTGGTAAAGGTAAGTGGAAAGCAGTCCAGCTTCTTCAACCAATGGAGGGTAGGTCCGAGTTATGGCGAGTATCGCGGGAAAGAGTGCCGATCAGTATCCAATGAGAACTTTAAATTCAAGATACGGAAGCACCCGTGTGTGAACTGTACGGAAAGAAGTGGCATAATGCACCGCTACGAGATTCATCCCCAGCCTACGGCTGGAAGGTCAAGCTGGAGAATCTGCCGCCATGCGAGTCATCTTTTTGACTTACAGGAGCAATTATCAAGCCTCAATGTGAACCATCGTCCTGCTCCCCTCGTTGGCACGTTACCATAGAGTAGCTGCAACTCATGTGTATTAACCTTTCTTCAGCTTATGATGTTAGGACAGAAAATGCAGCACATGTGAATCTATGTTTATGTTTAAGTTTCCAAACACGAATTTCAGTAGTGAGGAATGGTGTTATGCGAATGATTTCAGTTATGGGAACATATAGTGCTTTTGTTCTAAAACAAGCTCGAGACTAAAGAGTGGAGCACGTTTCGAGGTGCGAGGGGGGCCGGGGGCGGGGGCGGGGGCAGGGGCGGAGGGAGGCACTCCCTTATTTGGCTTATATGGGTAAGGTATGTGTTGCTGAACAAAAGGTCTTGAGTATTAACCAGGGTGTAGAATTATATTATTTCAATAGTAAAAATCTGAGTATTTATTTCATTATTTTAATAGTAAAATTCTATTTTCATAGTAAATTCACTTAAAAGCGTCGTGAACAGTGTCTTTTTGGGCTGGAAGCCTTGAAAAAACTGTGAAGGGTAGCGATGAGCAGTTAACATTTGCAAATACCATAATTTTTTTCTAAAGTTTCTATTTCCGTGATGTTAGTTTGAAAAACTATTTGATTCTTTATGTCAAACAAAATAAAAAAAAACAAATCAATGTCAGAATCTTAAACAGTGTTGAGGTTTGAAGGTCTCGGTGGCACAGCTCTTTCAAGACTTACCTTGAGTGCACCCTCTCCCCCCCCCCCCCCCCCGGAGCACGTTATCTGCTCTTATTTGAGCCTTATTGGCTCTAGGTAGAGGTATGATTTACTTGCCGTAGAAAACGAAGCTACAGTAGCTCTAAACATGTTCTTCTAGCATTGTGATTTCGATGGCCTTAAACATTCTACGACTGCTTTGGTCGTTATCACTCCATATGGAACGATGCATGATCACGGTGTAATTTTCAGGGAGTTATAATAACTCCTCTAGTGGGGCTAATCTAACTCCTCACAGTGGAGTTATTTTTCGTGGAGTTATTTTAACTCCAAAAAGGAGTTTAAAGAACTCTTTTTCAGGAGTAAAGCGACCCCAGATATTGAGGAGTTAAAATAACCCCAAAAAAGGAGTTATCCTGTACCTAAAATTTTTACTCCACTTTCAGAGTTAAATTAACTCCAAAAAGAGTAAAAACAACCCATGTAAGGAGTACAAGTAACCCCATTTCGGAGTGATTTTAACTCCAGACTGGGAGTAAAAAGAACTCTTTTTCAGGAGTAAAAATGACCCCAAATTCGGAGTTAAATTAGGAGTTAAAATAACCCCAAAAAAGGAGTTATCCTGTACCTAAAATATTTACTCCATTTTTGGAGTTATAATAACTCCCTAAAAATTACGGTGCATGCATGTTTTCCTTCCTAGACCCAGTTAGCTTTCAATTTATATAAGTTAATAAATTTGTTAGCAACAACACCACAAAAAGTTTCCAGCCATATCTCGTTTTGGATATTCTGACTAATCCTAACAACTTTACACTCACAGAAAAGGTAACATTTTAAGGAAAAATCCACTGCCAATGTGCCTGTTTATCTGCTACTCTTTGAAGATTAAATTTTTTCCTTTCCTTAAAAGTTGGCTAGCCACAATTCTATAAAAAAAGACGATAAAGTGGGCAAAAAACTGCTAATAGAGAAGAAAGGCAAAGAAAAAAAGAGAGCGATAGATAAAGATCGAAATAGATTCGCAAATAAAAAGTCAAAAATTTTGGCTTGTGTGCATGCGTGAAAAACAAAAAAGCTGTTTAATTACGTGATTAGTCGGAAAATATGCCTTTGCTTGATGCAAAATTCATTTTTAGCTATTCTTTTAGCCATGCTAATTAGTTGAAAACCAGTCCCAAAGAAAAGGTATTGGTGAAAAATGCGGTTTTTTCGCTACTCGCCATTCGTCACCAAAGGATTAAAGAAAGTTACCAATTTGTTTCAAATGGGCCTTTTTCCTCATAAAAAAGTCAAATTTGCCCATTTCAGCACAAAACAGGTTTGTAATGTGAAAAAGAAGAACATTCCAACGCTTAATTAATGTTAATGGCAATTTTCTTATTTAGATGATTGTGATATCAGTTGAATAGGCTAATTTCAAAAGCAAAATGGCGGTCACTGTGACGTCATATATGACATCATCATATCTTGACTAACCTTACCAATGCGAAAATAATATCTCAGATACCTGGTAGCTCAAATCTTCTTTTAAAAAATTGTGTGTTTAAATTAAGAGGGAATCAAAGGTTTGTTTATAAATCCAAGATGGCGACCAAAATGAGGGTTTAAGTGGCAAATTTAAAATTCTATTTACAAAGTGAAAGCTACCGTTCTATCCTTGCTATCATGCATTTTTGTGATGCTTTTTACTCAAAGATTTAGATTATACATGTTTTGTTTGTTCCCCTTAAGTGAGCCATACAACCCCCCTAGCTGATGGACTATCTCAGATGTTCATTGCTGACTTCTAGGACTCCTGTCCAGGGTGGCTACCCCCGGTTTCTCTCCTGGTCCCCTTACCCCTAGATTTAAGCGCTTCCCTGCCACCAGAATTTTGCCCATTACCTTTTGTGTGCTTTCTGTGTGGTACCCAACATAGAGCCTTTATGCGATAACACTGCCAGTTGGAAGAGTTTATTAACTGCTGCTTATAAGCCGTCAGCTTATAAACCTTCAAAATTAAGGAGAGCTTATAAACAGAGGGGCTTGTATCCAAGGGAGCTTATAACTGGAATAAGAAATAGTGCCTGAAAGCAAGGCAAAGCTATAGTGCTGATCAAAATTCATTTGAATCATATTATATTTGGAACCTAGTTTTCAATTAAGTTTCAAAATGTCATAATTAATAGGGAGCTTTAGCAACTACAATGACGACAACGACAACTTCAAAAAACAATAGATTTAACGATCAAAACAACAGCTCTGCACATGCATCATGCTTTTGGTACATCCACTGCACGGCCACAGTGTGAAACCTCCTAATTTGACATTTTATGGAGGACGTGGACATACAACAATGAATTTTCCTTCCTCTTTTTGAACTTGAATAAAAGCCTTAAGAATTCAACTCCAGGAAAAGCAACCTCATTCCCAGGGTTCTCTCCTACCCGCCCTTTGCATTTGGAGCCCCATGACTACCAGATTTATCGTGTAAACATTGATTTACGTCATCACTATGGAATTTCTGTCACTGAGTCGCAGATGATTTTCCTAGCAAAACGTCCCTTAGCGGCAATGAGAAGGGAGAAACATCTGCTGTTCGCAGGCTAGGGTTCTAATAGACGCGATTAAGTTCGAAAGAACGCAAATTCATTTTTTAGTGACGTTTTCACCACCAACATCGTCATCGCCATTGCTTAAGGTACCTAATAAATCAAATCTATATCAATACCCAGTAGAAGCTAAAGGGAAGCTTACCTCCCAGGGGCTAACTTGGGGTGTGTGTGGGGGGGAGGGTTATAGGTGGAAGTTAATGGTTTTGCTTTGGAAGATACCAATCAAGGCAGAATATTTACTCATTTACCTGCATGGAAACAGAAATTATCACTTCAGTCAGGCTTGGCTCTAGGGGCTTCAGTAATTCCAGTCTCGTCAGTGTCATGGTGCAAAGTCTGAAAAACATGAAAAGCAAAATCCGTATGACATCCTCAGACATATCAAAACAAAATGAATAGTCATTCCAAAGATACATTTGAATTGTGTGATGGAAACAGTAGTTTTTTCCCTGGGGGAAAATTATTACCAAAGAAATTCTACAATAAACCCAGCTCTGATAAAAAATGCATGGCTCAAAATACTTGTTGCGGATCAGATCAATATTATTCATAATCAACTTTTCTTTTCTTTTGTTTTTGTATTGAGTTTAAAAAAGAAACATAAAATTCATTGTACTAAGGATAAAATTGAACCACAATACATACAATGTATAAAATAGTAATTTTAATCCTATTAGTCAAATACAAAATACCCTTTATGATAAAACAGCAAGCAAATGTAGTGCATGTTATTCCAAATAAAAGGGAAGGATATAAAGTGTTTTTTGAACACCTGCTGGCTATATTGGTAAGTGCATGCAATATACATTAATGACAGTATCAAATTAATTTTTGGTTATTTTTAGCATCCAAAAATATAGCATTAAATTTATTAAAGAAAAAGTAACTTCAAGCTGATGAAGAAAACCAGATAGTTCTCAAGAAATGGGTTTGGAAAATCCACAGATGTAAACTTTATTGTCCCACAAAAGCTTCCAAAGATAATTTTATCGCCATATCTAGCAGTGCAAATAAAAAGCAAAGATAAAAATTTCTGGAGACTTTCTTAAAAATTAAACGCTCAAGTAAATAAAAAATTTGATCTTTTGTTTTGCAAGAATAGAAAGAAACCCCCCTGAGATTAGTTGAAAAAAGAAGATTTAAGCAATCAATAATTTCCTTTAATAAAATTGTGTCAGATGGTTTATCTTTTCTGGGTAAAAATAGAGGCTATTTTGCATACTATATTACAGATTTCACAGATTCATTTAATAGTTAGAATATCAAAAACACTGGGTTCAACAGCTACAAAAAGAAAATACTTTCATTTTGCTTCAATAATTTTAAGAAACAAAAAGAAAGTGCACGCAGCAAGAAAATGAAAAATTTGTAACAATGACAATGAAAGATATTAGGTTGAGTTATTTTAAAAATTTGAATAAACAATTAATATCAAAGTTTAGATCCTTTCCCCCAAGGCACGCATAAAAAAAACACTGATTCAAAAAGGGTTCATTAAGAAATAAGCACGTCGTTTCTCAGGAAATTCAAGTCTTGTAGAACGCGGTGATCGTTCTGAATTCAATTCAAAGGGTGTCAGTTGCATTCGACCAACAACAATAAAAAAATTTGCATTTCAGTCTACACTTGAACCAAGTTCTATATTTGGCTCAGTTTTAAAACCAAACACAGAGATTCACTGTGTTTGTGTATCAAAGCAAACTTAAGTCAAAAAGCCATAAAAATGATCGATATGAACTGAAGCTGACAAAAAGACGTTTTCTCGCTAAATTCGATTGCATGCAGTCTGTCTTTTGTTGTAGTACATTATGCGGATGTTTTAGGCACGATCAAAATCAAATTTTGCTTGATCTGTGGGGTCGCTTGTGAATTTTAAGGTATCATTATTCCACAATCATCGTTTTTCCACAGCAAAGAAAGTGCCCAATAAATTCAAAAATAAATAAATTCAACTAGAAAAGGTTTAAAGTTCCGATATATGCAACTGTCAATTGCTTGCATTTTTCGCTGACAAAGCCCTTTACTTCCGTTGCCATCTGCCTTGATTAAGAAATTAAATTAAAACTGAAAATTCGCTAAGCAAAATTCCTAATCACATGGGAAAATTATAAGACAAAGATTCTCCTGTGTGTAACACGAAAACACGTGTTCCAGGCTAGGATAGAGGAGTTCAGTGTGAATAGTTTCGCCTGACAATTCAAATAAAGTGAGTTTGAATTTGCTTTCGATGGCCACAGTTAAATAATAACAGCATTAAACAATACAACGATCTTACAGCGAGTTACAGCTGAACAGCAAACAACTGTAGAACGTTTAACCTAAGAAAGACAAAACTTGGAAGGGAATGTTCGAGGCATCACTGTCAATGAAACAACTAGCTCAGTATCGATCTGTCCGCGATATTTGTGAAAGTCTCGTACGACGCAAAACAAACGAAAATGCGTTTAAGACAAACTCACCGCGGCACACAATTTGGCGATGTCCTCTCTACTTCCCAAGTAGCAAATAATTTCATTGGAACAGGCCTTTGGGGTGTACAAGAAGCCGAAACATCTCGGCGTATTCCTGAATCCGCCATGTTGAGTTGATCTCATTTTGTTTTGGTGAAGTACGCTTGCGCATTGGCTGCTAGCTAACTTCCGGTGATCAGCAGCAACTGAATGCCAATCATCGGCAATTTTTAGAAGGTGACTTGTCCCGACAGGGTGGTCTAGGAATAAGCGTAAAAAGCCTAAGAGTCACGTCCAGAGGGTCTCTGAATATTACCAGTGATTAGTCCAGTGCGCTTGCAATCTTGGTTACCTTTTATTTACCGTGTGCAGGATTATTGGCGAATTCGTTCCCATAAAATCCTTTTAATTCCTGGCCGGTAGATTTCCTTTGTGCAAGTCCCATTATTTTATTTTACTTTATTTCTTCATTTCACTTTATTGCGACATTCGTCACAGCAAAGCGAAAATAAGACGTGCGCGACTTGGCAAAGGGGGCGGTGGCGGCGGGAAAAATGCCGCCGCCCCGTCTCTCCCCAGAGTCTGCGCGTTTTCTTATTTTTGAACGACTTTTCGCTTTCACCACTATCTTAACCTGAGATAAGGCTCTATTTTCGTTTCGCTTTGAAAATTACATTCCGGCGGACATGGCGAAACGAAAAGAGAGCCCAATTTTAGCGCTGGCCGTTAGTACGGAGCCCTGTTAGTGCCATACACGCGCACGTACAGCATTATATTGGGAATGTATTCTTGTTTCTTTATGGCGAACACTTTCTTACCCTTGGCGCGACTTTTTTTCTCTGGCGCGACTTTTTTTTCTCTGGCGCGACTTTTTTTTACTGGCGCGACTTTTTTTCGAGGGCGCGACTTTTTTTTCACTGGTGCGACTTTTTCTCACCGGCACGACTTTTTTTTCGCCGGCGCGACTTTTTTTCGCCGGCGCGACTTTTTTTCGCCGGCGCGACTTCTCTGGCGCTCATTTGTAGACCGCTGCTAAATTTTATTGCGGGCTCAAGTTACGAACACGTGTACTTGTGAGCAAGATGGCTGACTCGGTTGACTCGGCTGACTCCGACCTGAAGAAGGTAAGTAGCATGTAATTTAGTTCTGAATACGGCCGTATTCCTAAAGGAATTACGAGAATGAGTAGCGGGAAGGTAGCTAGTCTTATTATTTCGCTATTTTCTCTGTTGACAGAGTAAATTGTGGACCGAAACACAAAATAACAAGCATGATTCTTACTTTATTTTTATACGTGACAAGAAATTTCAAGTATAGCAATACTCGTAATTAATAGATGTCTAGTCCTGTATTAAGGTCCAAGGCAACTTCAGA
The DNA here is from genome assembly GCA_964035705.1 of Porites rus. NCBI lineage: Eukaryota > Metazoa > Cnidaria > Anthozoa > Scleractinia > Poritidae > Porites > Porites rus. Next base: position 6,399,343 of record OZ037998.1, read on the forward strand.
ATACCCAGCCACTTTATTTACATGTGCCGGTGTGCTTTGAAAACGAGGTATATAACAATAGTTGCTTTTCTTATTCAATTAGATGCTATAAATAAGTGACCGGGTATTCTGGAGTTTAGATCTTACTTTGTCGGTGTAAAATCATGTAGTGAGGTGTTGAACCTTGGGCCAGTTGATTTATCAGTTGGCACATAAATAATGATTATATGAAAAAAATATTATTATGAAGTGCAGTCTGTGTTAAACAATGCGAAGTTGTACTTTCAGCTTTTGTCATAGTGTTGTTGATTCACTTACAGGTTTGTAACTATCTACGACAACGAGGAGTGGAAGAAAGGGTAGTAGACAAATTTGAGGAAGAAAAGGTTAGCATAATTTTGGTTGTTTTATCCTGTTTTATAACTAGCACCCATCCAGGCCGCCTAAGCAGGTGCCTGTGTGTTGTCATAGGCAGCTAAAATCACTTGCTAGTCAATTGACTTTAGCTGGCTACTTTTGTGTCACTTTGTGTCACTTTGTGACAGGTTGTGTGACTTATTATTAATATCTAATTAAGGACTGCATGATTAGCCAGTCAATTTAATTACACGTGATTGCACGACCCAGTTTCTACAATGACACGGGTCAGACCTCATGGACGGTAGATGTATGATTCGAGCGGCTCACAATAAACGTTAAAAGTTGAACGTCTGTTTCTTACAATTTTGCCATCAACAACAATATATTTTTGTAAGGAAAGAGAACCATTGCTCAAACCATCATGGCTCCTTACTATGTCTTATCAGCCCTCCCTAACAAAGTTTTGTACTGATCAATAACATAACTCAATCTCCCCTCCCCTTCACAAACACACACCCAGACAAGGTCTAGATTTGACATCATCGCAAATGTTAATAGACTCCCACAATGTACCACTGGGGCATTTTAAAGTACTGACTTCTTTTGCATGTAATACAAATTATGACTTTATTTCACATTACAACAAGAGCCAAACAGTGAAGGCCGAAGAAGAAATACCCCTATGGTGTTGCTCTCCTTGAGTTAATTAAAAAGCTGTCACAACAAAATAAACTACATTCCCCTTTTCCTGCTATTTCAATTCTAAAAAACAAGAATAAATTACATCTCCATTGGAAAAGAGCATTAATATACTAATTAACTTAAATCTTCTTATCCCAGATGGATATTTCAGCAGTCCTAAATGCGAGTGATGATGTCCTTAAAGATATGGGGCTGTCGACAGCAGGGGACAGATTAAGCCTTCGTGGCTTTTGTAGCACCGCTCAAGAGAAGCAACACAAGGAAGAAAAGGAATCCAAAAGACGAAGACTCCTTGAGGCATTCTTGTCTTCAAAGAAAGATGGGTCGACTAAGCTTACAACTGCTTCAGGCAACCAACAGCAAAAGAAAAAGCTTGAAAAGGAAAAAAAAAAGTCTAAACGAGTACAAGTTGGATGGAAACACTTCCGAGAGGAGGTTGAAGACTATGTTCTTGTACCTCTGTCTAAGGGAGGTGGCAGTAGGTATGCAACCATGCTGTTATCAAGTAACAGAACAGACATTATGAAAGTTTGTAAATCCATCTTTTTCCCTAATGGAGTGTCATATTATGGGAAAACAGAAGACATGCTATTTGCTATTGGAAATTTTCATAATGACCAAATGGGTGTTACCCTGGAAGTGAATGGGAAAGAGCTACCTTTCAATATTGGAAATTACATAGAGGCTTTTAAATTGAAAGATGTCAGGCTATACTTGTTGTCCAAAAAGATGACAACTCTCAGTGATGAAAGTGATGATGGCTTACCACCCATGATAATGAGTCATGACACCAATTCTTCTGAAAGGGCTTGTACAGCTGGTACTTCAATTGAGGACAGACAAGATGACAGAAAAGGCCTGATTGGTACAACAGAACAAAGGGAATCACTTAAAAGAGAGCAGGACACCGAGTATGAACTTTCACTAAAAGCAGACAAGCAAAAAAGAATCTCCCTTGAAATTGCAAAGGCTGAGGCTGAACACAAGAAAAGAGTTCAAGAGGCACGAGCTGCAAGAGTTTTAGCAGAACCCAGCACAGAATTTCTCACTGTAAGGGTCCGACACCCTACAATGGGAGTATGCTCTCGGCGGTTTCCAGCAAATAGTCGAGTGGCAGTAGTATATGATTGGGCTGGTTCTTTGACTCCAGACATAGTGGATTTCACACTCTGTGACCCTGTGGGAACACCGCTGCCACCAAGTAGTGAACTAGAGGATAGATGTACCTTGGTTATGGCTACTACTAGACATACGCCATCATTGTGTGAGTCTGATGATGACATTCAATTCATGGGATTTGGAGATGCAAGTAATGGTATTAACACAACACTGCCAGACTGTGAGTGCAACATGGAAGGAAGGGAAATAAATACTGACGTGTAAGTAACTTAAACTTCCACTGCCAATTTCCATATAAATAACAGTCAGTCATCAGAAATTGTCAGACTGAAAATTTCCCACTAATATTTCATTTTTTTAACACATGATGCTTGGGCACTAAAAGGGCTCAGTTTTTATCAGGAAGTAATAAATTTATGTCTAAAAGTAAGGAACATTAAATTGGTCTTTTTAAGTAAGGAAAACGTAACTGCAGCATTGAACTTCCTTATACATGTTGTGGAGGAGCAGGGATTATAGTATCTACATGTATTTCGTGTGGTGTTATCCTAACAGGCATAAATGTAAGAAATTAATATCAAGGACAGACTTTCAGCGTTGCATTTACAGACAAGGAGATATATCTCAGAAATCTGTTTCATAAAGACAATATTGTATAAAAATTTGATTGCTCTACATTCTTTTCATTTTAAACTTGAACTTGATTGTTTTGTCACAGGCACCCCTTTCTTGTATGATGCTATGATATTTAAATTCAAGTTTTAATTGATATGTTATCCACAGTCATTAGAAAATATTGCCTATATACTCTAATGAGGGGCAAGAGGACCGTAAATAAACTACCAGACTTATGTGGGGAAGTTCCCTTATTTGCAGGTAGAATTATAAATATTATAATATATATCTATTGTGTACTCTTGACTTCATACCAATCACTGTGATGGTATTTGTTTACTTTTATTTTACTAGGCCCATGACTCCAATGCAGTTGGACAATTACTACGCCTCCATTCTGGTAGAGCAACCTGGAACTACATGTCACAGGGAAAGTTATTCGTCTGACAGTGAAGGTGACGTTTCTGCAAGTGAAACCCACAGTGATAATGTCCCAGCTGTTACTTGTTCTCAAGTGAAACCAGCACCTGAAATACTGAATGAACTAGCAGCCCAGATAAATGCTGATTGCCTCACCAAATTCAACATTGCTCGCAATTTCATATGGGAAGGAGCCAAGAGAGCAGTTTCCCGCAAAGTATTTTCGCCAGCTAACAAGGTATCTGTTAAGTTCACTGATGACACTGGGATCAGTGAAGGTGCCATCGACTGGGGTGGCCCCATGAGAGAGTTCTTTACGCTGATACTACAATGCATCCATGATTCTCAACTTATGTGTGGTCCGGAGAGCTGCAGATTCCTGTCATACAATGTAAAGTGTTTAGAAGATAATGACTACTTTGTTGCAGGACTGATGATTGCAATGTCACTCGTGCATGGGGGACTTGCACCGCACTTCCTATCCCCTGTCATGTTTCAAGCTCTTCTCAGTGACCAACCTTTGACAGTGCCATTGCAAGATGTCTATGATCATGAGCTGAAATCTTCTCTGAAATCTCTGATAGACTGTGACACTGTAGAGAAAGCAAAGAGCTGCACAGTTGATGGCAACTTGTCAACTGTTCTTGAGCTGGCTGGAACATTGGCAATGCCAATACAAACCCTGGATGATGTCAAGAAAATGGTTGCAGCAACTTCGCAGTGGTTTGTTCTCGGGCGATGTAAACCAGCCCTTGAGAGCTTCCGAGAAGGCCTCTCAGCCCTTGGCGTACTAGAAGCAGTCAAGAGATATCCTGATAGTTTCAGGCCATTGTTTTGTGATGTACCCGAGAAGCTGACAGCAGAAAGAATGGAACAATTGTTCAGGCCTACGTCAAGCCCTGTTGGTTCTTCAAAGGCATTAACCGAGAGTCTTGTTTTGTCCAGATGGGGTGATTATCTTCAGGACATAGAAGATGCGGAAGATTCTGACATCACCTTGAGTGACATTTTGTTCTTTACCACTGGCTGCAAAGTATTACCACAACGTGCGTTACCTGTCACCGTTGAGTTTTTGCATGAAGGGTTGTCAAGATTTCCCACAGCAAATACATGTTCAAACATCCTCCGTCTTCCAGTTGTGCATAGTGATTATGAAAGCTTCAAAGCTGATGTTACCTTTGGATTTCTCAATGCACGGGGTTTCGGTACTGCGTGACAAGCAAGGTGCAGTGCAGTTCAAGCCATTTTTGGACAACTGGAATTGGAAGTTGCTGGGCCAAACAATGCATGTTTGTCAGGTCGCTTTTTCTGAAAGTTAAAGAAATGAAAAATAACAAATGGATGTTCAGTTTTTATGTCTTTTGTCAGCCTGGAAATCGAGTATGTACACTCAGTTTTCAGTTGTCAATTTTCAGGCTTAAAAAATAACAATTTCACATATTTAGAAAAAGTAAAAATTGAACACAGATTTTTTTGCAGTTTTCTACATTCAATTCAGTCTAAGAGTAAAGAAACGTCTTCAACAAACACTTCTTCTGTACCTTCTTTAGTTCCGAATTTTAGATGGCTCACGCACAACTTAAGGCCATGTTACACGAAGCGATTTTTACTGCAAGTTGCACCGCAACGTTTGTTGCGTTGCAAGTTGCATGAAAAAATTCACGTGTAACACCCCATTTTGCAACTGCAATTGTTGCGTTGCGAGTTGCAAGAAAAGTAGAACGACCCTCTACTTTTCGCAACGTTGCGAGACAAGTTGCTCGCGTGTAACATCCCCTCAGCAGCTTACAACGCAATTAAGTCAGAATGGCCCAATCAGAGCTCATCTTTCGCTCGCCATCTTGGTTGTTATTGTACGCGTTGCAAGTTGCAAGTTGCGAAAAAAGTTGCAAACGTGTGACACCCCCTCTGCAACTTGAAAGGTTTTTTAATCGTCATCATTGCGTTGCAAGTTGCAAGAAAAATTGCTTCGTGTAACATGGCCTTTAACCGTTGTACCTGCGTAAGATAATCATGTCAGCTGCTAATTAACTGGCTCAAACATCGCCAGTTTTGTTTTTGAGTGAACGCCTACAAAGGCTTATCGGGAGGGCGTTACTGTAAAAAATTGCCGTCTGTGTCAAATGTAAATGCACTCGGTGACATTTCTCTTGATGACAGCAAGTCTTGTGTTCATTTTAATCTCAGTCATATACTTTTTGATGTTTGGTTAAACGGCACCTTCCCAGTGGCATATTTTATAAAGACTCTTTGTTACTGTTACTGTTTGTTTAACTTAGAATGCCCAATGTCAGACTATCTAGCTGATAAGAGGGAGACACCTCGGGTATTAAAGGGTTACGGTTGCTGTTTATTACGAATGTGAATGCATTCAGTGCGTACACGTGCACATTAACATCAATTTTTATGATAGTCAACATTTCGTGTTCATCAGAATTAGTCCGTTTTGCTATTTGATATCTGTTTACTCAGTTGAATTGAGCTGATTTCACCTAAGATAATTATCTTATGTTAATATTCTGCTGTATACAATGAATATTGGCGGAGAAATTTTGTCCATTTTCTCCTTATTGCGTGTGCATCCTCCTTTTGACAAAAAGACGACAACAATGGATCGTTTAAGAAAGAAAATTGCTAATAAAGTTGATGTTTGGCTGTTGATGCTTTTGCTATTGTTCTAACAGTATTCTCTTCGCATCAGTCAGCATTGAGACTTGTTAATGAATGAAGAGTCCTGGCCAAGGTTTCTTTGGCGAGAAAGAACAGGCGCAAGGGGCAGGAATATTCGACATGTTTCTGGTCGACCATTCTCATAAATGTGAAGCTACAATAACTTCTCTATCTCGTTCACGAGAATCAAATAAAGATTCTGTGCCTCGTTAGCATTTTCTGGCATTCTAAGACCTTCTTCTGTCATGATGACCTGGGCAAGTGCATTGAATTCAGGTGTTGATTCCAGAGGCAGGTCATCACAACACATATCTCTAGCAACATCTAAGTCGTCATTGTCAACATCATGCTTGCAATCTGTGGCCCCTGTCATTTCAGGGTGATGGTATAAGAGACAAGGTCGACCATGGGGAGAACTGTTGTTCCTTGTTGAGGGTCGAATCCGATGTAGGTTCCACAGTCTAGCCACTCTTTGGAGTTCCTGACGGATAATTGTGATGTAACGAAACAGTAGACATTCTTCATGCACAGCATTGGCATCACAGTATAGTCCTCTGTCCCTCAAATCTTTAAAATGAGTAATCCACCAATCAGAAGCTCCTCTTCGCAGTTGTCCCCACCATGCTTCTATTCTCTGATTAGCAACTGATCTTCCATAAAGAAAACTTTTCTCTCCTGACCAACTATCTCCTCCTTCATGTCGTAGATAGCGTTGAATAGCAGCGATTCTCACGTTTTCTGTCCCCATGTCTCCACGAATTACACTGGCGGTACCTCCAACATTTTGTACACAGTTAATAAAATAGCTTGCAACAACGCCGGGATGATTATTCGTACGCCCAACTTCAAGCCACATGATTTGTCTCGAATATCCGTCAATACAACCGTGTATACAAAACCCATAAGGTTTCAATTTATCGTATCCGTCCAGGTGCCAAATAAAATTTGGGCCCTTTGCGTGATATTGTCGCCTTTGGAGTCTATGCCTTGAGCGCCTTTGTACCCCTTCAGGATCCATTATTCTTAACGCATTCCTAACAAATTCTTTGCTAACAGACAATTTATGGTCAACCACTAATCTCTGCCACATAGATCTGTAACCGACAATGCTTCCACTTCCTTTTAACTCCTCTTCCATGGCGTCTGCTATCTCAACAAAGTTGCTAAAGCGTCGTCGTCCAAGATTTTTTTGCGATAAGATTCTTTTAAGCTGTCGTAGACTTAAAGGTATTCCATTATTTAAAAAGAGACAATCAATGATTTCCTTATAATTGAAGCCCAAATGGAAATATTCCTCAATCATATGATTTCGAAGGTCGTTATCCGCCATGTCGTTATCCGCGATGTCTCAGTGATTTAGGACAGCGGCTCCTCCCAGAAGGTTAAAAAGACCTAACGCCAATAAATGAGGACACGGTTGATACGTGGTCTTGAACACAATTTTTTACATAATTTTTTGTCCCTATTACAGGACTAGATACTTGTTAAGGGTGCTGTAAAGCAAGAATCAAGCTTGTTCTGCCTGTTGTGCTTTTCCAGCCTGGCAAGGCTTTGTGTTTTTCGAGCAATAATTTACTCTGTCAACAGAGAAAATAGCGAAATAATAAGACTAGCTACCTTCCCGCTATTCATTCTCGTAATTCCTTTAGGAATACGACCGTATTCAGAGCTAAATTACATGCTACTTACCTTCTCTAGATCGGAGTCAGCCGAGTCAACCGAGTCAGCCATCTTGCTCACAACTGCACGTGTTCGTAACTTGAGCCCGCAATAAAATCTAGCAGCGGTCTACAAATGAGCGCTAGAGAAAAAGCAAAAAACAGGGGGGGGTGATGAACTCGCCAATCGCTCCTATAGGGATCGCGCGGCGGATGATCTTGGCCATCGTGACGTCACGAGAAATTTATCCCGGGAACTTAAAATGGATTCAGCGAGCGAAATTGTTTCGTGGTTTCAAGAGGTAAAAGTCGAGACGTTGCGATGAAACGACCGAAGGTATGTGTTTATCTATTAATGCTATATAGTAAAATTGCAATATATTCTAGGAAAGAGCATTTCCATCGTAAAAAATCAAGAACTTCCCGAGATCGACCAGATGGTACAACTCATACCGGCGCGTCTTTAGAGAAGCATAACTAAAGAGCCCAGCAGAATTTAGTCTCGAGAAAAACAAATGACGTTAATATGGAATGGGTCTTTCAATTAGTGATAGAAGTGAGTCATCTAATAAGTTAGCAAAAATGATCAGTGGGATAAAAGTCCCAAACCTCAGGGATGTTTACAAAAATTGCGAAAGTGGTGTGGACAGGTCACGAAACATAGCGTCATGATGTTCATACTAGACTATCAAATTGTGTAAACAATTCATTAAAACTAAACAGATGTAAGAAGCATGTGTTTTTTTTTATAGAATATGGGCTATAATCTTCAAGGGTTTTGAAAGGATTTCCTGTTTGAGTCAAACGTATCAAAATGTTAATAAAGCGTATTGAATCAAATCGTCGGGCGATAACCAAGGATATTATTATAGCTTATTGTATTGCAACTTTTCACTATAAATTACGATCATTTTGTCGAAACATTCATTGCTCATGATGGAGATATGTTCACATTGCCTTTCTCTTTGCTTCTTCGCCCCACAAACAAAGGAAAACATGGTTTTTATCCTGTAAATAGTCAAACAAAATCTATCACTGGGGTAAAGTGCCGTGAGCTAAACTTTTTGATCAACATCAACATTTTTAGGGCTTTATGCAGAGAGTCCAGGAGGAGAATCCGCAGAAAGGATGGGTATGTAGCTTTGCCTTAATCTCTTTACAGAGTTAATAGAAAAAAAACTAGAAAAAGCCAAGAAAACGGACACTAGTAAGCGTTTGAATGGTGTAATATTGGAAATGTGTTTCCTCGGGCGTCCGCATCTTAAAAATGAGGTGGGGAAAAAACTTCTAAGGATATAAAAAATTGCAGGATTTTCATGCGATGAATATCATCATCCTTCTCACACTTTTACAATATAAAAAGAGACTTCTTTAAAGATACATTTTTTCGGTTTTCCTTTTTGTGTAGTTCAATAAAGACACCAAAGTTCAAGAATGACAATATAGTTCAATAACTACACAAGTTCAGAAAATGACACAAGTATCAATGTATGTTTATTAGGTAATGTCAAGGCAGGGGATCTACTGGGAGTGGGAGTGCAGGGGCATCAGTTTAATTTTCAATCATTGATGCTTTTTAACTTACTTGGACTTCATGCTATTGTCAGTTACATCAAGTGACACTGTCCAGTTCCAACAATCTTCGGGGCCTGCTCGTACAGTTTTATCACCCAGCTTGTACAGTTTTATCACCCAGCTGATGTAGCTTTGTGGTAATTTCTCAGTAGGCGTAACTTAGTAAAGACCCAATCGTTCCATGACTATAGGTGGTCCATTATAATAATAGCTCTAAAGCCCCTCTTTAAAATTTGCTGTTGTACTGCCTCTGCTGATATATTTCACATAGCCTTGCCTTTTAGCTATTGGTTTAAGATTAGAAATCAGTCTTTGGATTATCCTGATAGGTTGCTTGAAGTTATAAAAATTTATAATTCAAGGGAGACATATTTTTTTACCATTGCTTGGGGGGACGGGGGTGGTGTTTGTGGTTTAACTCACCTATATTAATGTGAAGTTTTGGGAGTAGGTGAGAAAAACCATTATAAAATCTGATTTAAGAGATGCTTAACAAATAATTAGGGATTTTAAGTGATAATATTGCCTTTATTTATTTTGTTTTGACTTTTGTATATATAAATAATCTCTTTTTATCTAACTGATTTTATAATTAGGTGCTTCCTTAGTTGGGAATACTCTGTAGATGATGAGAAAAAACAAGCAGTGTATGATGGAGGAGGTGCTGCTTACTGGATGTCTGTAAAGATCTAGTATAATAGATTCCACGAAGAGAGTCGTGCGGTGTGGGAAGTGAAGGATGTTAGATGGAGTGGATTCCATGGAGCAAGAAGAGACCATACAGGATACAAGAAATTAGAAGAACCAGTTTCCTTTTATTTTTTATAATCATACTGAACAAATGTGTTTTCTTTCTTGCATAACAGGTCTGACTTAGACTTGTTTACATTTAAAAACTTTGCACATTGACTTTGATTAAAAGAAACGGTTTGTTATCAATAAAATTTTCTTACACTGGTGTTTTTCTTTTACTACTTCTTTAATTTTTGGTCTCTTCTAGAATTTGGTTAGCCAAGCAGTCTAGCTGCCCTGCCATTCGTTGCAGTTGGGCAGCTACCCTCTTGGCCTCTATTACTGTGTTTTTAATTTCTTTTGCTTTTCGTTTTAACCTTTCTTCTTTTCTTTTCAACTCTTTCTCTTCTCTTTCAATTTCCTTTCTCCTCAGCTCAATCTCAGTGGCTGCCAGTCAGCTCCTTACTTCCATTTCTTCTTCCAGGGATAGCTGTAAAAATGAGTAACCCACCTATAATAATCTGTCTATTATTATTAACTTATCTTACCCCCATCTCTACAATAATAAAATATGATAAGCTCATCCTTTAAAACAAAAAGCATCCTATCTCAACAAACTGTTGAAAGCCTTGTTTCATCAGGTATGGGGAGGGGAGGTGAGGTAAGGTAAACGCAAATAAAAATAGCCATAGGGGAATGGGGCAGGTTTCGGAGAAAAGGCCTGTTTCCATACGTGTTGACGTCATTATGGTACCATTCGGCTGAGCCCTATATGCCTTTTGTTATTTTAAGATGCCTTTTGCTTTCCCAGAAAACCATGAGATTGGGAGTCTTGCCCTATCAGCACTTGGCTGGTGTCACCAGGGGACTTCTGTAAATTATATAAATGAGTTACAGTACTTTCTCATTTCATTTTTGTCTGTATAAAGCTTGTTTCACTCATTTGATGTCTTAAAATTTGAGGTACAATCTAGGTTTAATTAATTGCTCCACACAAATAAAGATATTAATGCAAATGTATATCATCATATCTCTGGAAGTATTCCAAATGTTTCCACCTTTTATTTGAATGGTACCTAGCTCCTCATACAGACCTGCCAACCCCTAATAAGGAAAATCTGTAGACTCATGAAAAAAAATCGGGAGATTCTACAAAAAGTAGTGAGATTCTATTTTTTCCCGATCAAAATTAAACTACCCCTTTTCCATTAGTGGAATCAACTGTTTATTTTAATATAACCTTGCTTTAGTGTGGTCCCTTATGTAACAAATTAGATGCCGCTTTTTCTTTGATGACTTGAAGAGGCCAGAATATAGGTTATCACTGTGACGAAACATACAGCAGAGTCATTTCTTTGGGCTAAGACAACTTCATGGCTAAAATAGTCAAAGCTTATCCAGGCACAAGAATTTCCCCACAAAGTTTATGTTTTTATTCAACAAGGTAATATTTCAATTTAGAATATTTCCCAGAAAACCATGAGATTGGGAGTCTTGTCGTGAGACCGTGAGAAAAGTTAAAAAATCGTGAGACTAACGGCAGAATTGTGAGAGTTGGCAGGTCTGCCTCATATGACATTTTCTATCGAAACCTGTATGTAGTAGGAAGAAACTTTGTATTAAGTGGGCACTACAGCATTCTCTGCGGTGTCCGCTTACATTATACAAGTTTCACTGTACATGTTTGACTCCATTTGCACTAGCTATTGATATGGAACGATATGAAATTGCTTCATGCATAACAGACGTACATGTTTGGAGTTGTATGTAAATCTTATTAATTTTTTTTGCTATTTATGAAAACTTAATGTAAGCTTATAGGTATTACAGAGAAATATCCTTTGCTTCAACAATATGGTACAACCTTCAAGTGTTAAAAATATATATATTCCTGGTGTAATTATTATGTCAACCACTATTATAGATACATAGTGTTGAGGGAAGTCTTTGGTTTACTTCTTCTTATAACCGAAAAATAATTGACTTACATTGTGCCGGGGTAACCGAGTCGAGGTCATCTGTTTATATCAATATTAAGCGCACTCGAATGGACTGATCATTTTTACTGCTAATTTCTCCCATTAAACATCAAGGACAATGTTTTCCACTATTGCTGATCTACCCTTCTGCCAAGTTTCGAATTTCCACACCAAACCGATTTTCTAAGACATGCGATGTTAATATGCGATCATGCAAATTTCTGCGACAAATATTCCACCTAAAAAAATTGGCTTAAACTGTTTAGACTGTTTACCAGGTAATTATCATCAGAATATAATACAATTAACTTTCCTTCTCGGAAAGTGCTGTTGCAACTATACTTTCCCTCTATCAGAAACTACTTTAAAATTTACTTATCGCGAAAAGACAGCTTGAATAGGTGATACTATTGGCATTATTGGAGATAACAGCAAAGTAATGAATACCATTGCATCAGCTTAGAGGCTACGCTGGCACACTCGAATGGACTGATCATTTTTTCTGCAAGTTTATCTCAATTAACTTCAGAGACAATGTTTTCCAATAGAAGTAACCCACCCTTATGCCAAGTTTCGATGTTCAACACCTCACCGATTTCGAGAAAATGCGATATTACTGTGCGAACATGCAAACTTTTGCGGCACATTATTCCACTCGAGGAAATTGACCGAAACTGTTTACAGCTCTCATACGCGTTATTTTTCGGATTAATACACATTTCACTCACCTTTTCGGAAAGAGATGTTGGAACTGCACTATCCTACCGTGACAAAAACCATTTTGGAGCGTCAATATCCAGGGAAACCAACTTTAAAAGTAGCATTTGGAAATGACAACGGGGCCATTTTCGAAAACTCCTCGAAGTTGCGCGCTTCACTCTTCGTGACGTCACGATGGCCAAGATCGTCCGGACAAACAAACTACCAAGTTCACCACCCCCCCCTGGCAAAAAAAGTCGCGCCGGCGAAAAAAAGTCGCGCCGCTGAGAAAAAGTCGCGCCGGCGAAAAAAAGTCGCGCCGCTGAGAAAAAGTCGCGCTAATGAAAAAAGAGTCGCGCCAGGAAAAAAAAGTCGCGCCAGCAAAAAAAAGTCGCGCCAGAGAAAAAAAGTCGCGCCGCTGAGAAAAAGTCGCGCGAGGAAAAAAAAGTCGCGCCGGTAAAAAAAAGTCGCGCCAGAGAGAAAAAGTCGCGCCAAAGGTAAGAAAGTGTTCGCCATAAACACAAAAGAATACATTCCCAATATGATGCTGTACGCGCGCGTGTATGGCACTAACAGGGCTCCGTACGTTAGAGAGAATGTATGACGTTAAAATTTAGCCTCCCACGCGTGGGAGGCTACTAAAATTACGCCTGATCTCAGGTTACCACTCTCTCGGAGCCTGGAACAGGCTATATGTATTGTTAGGAGTTGACCCACCGACGCCTGCAGATGAACAGCTATAAAAAAGTTTCATTGTGTTTCTTAAAATAGCCGTAAACTTGAAAAATGATTGTCTAATTTCCGAGCATCCTTTGAGTGGATTATAGCCTTACAGCTACGGAAACTTTAAGCAGACAAATGTGTCCGGTCGAACTTGAAATTCGAGGACATGGAGTGAGTAGCTGTATTCTAGTGGACGTTTTGTTCTATCGAAATTTTCAAGGGACCTTTCCATCGCAATATCTTTGCAAAGCATTTGTCTCAATCGATCACAGTCTACTCCTGGGTAAACGTACACTTCTTGTTTGCGGATAGCTACATCAGCGCATATGGTCTTACAGCTGATGTCCTGCCGGCGTCGCAAACACGAGAGTTACAGTTCATGGGATCACGGTACTAGTTACAGAGACGTTAAAGTTGGTGTACCTCAGGGTTCCCATTTCTACAATTCCTTCGTTTTGCCTCATTTAGAATATTGCAGAATTATAGAGGAATTACTCCCTTATCAGCCATGGGAAGATTTTTACCTCAATAATGAATTGCAGGCTTTGTGGCTATAATTACTCCAGAACAATGTGGCTTCCGAAAAAAACATGGTACACAGGACAGTATCTTCATTTTAAAAGCACTAGACAATAGACAATATGTTAAATCTAAACCTAAGAAATCAAAGAACCTTTTATTCACGTGCTTTGTTGACTTTAGTAAAGCATTCGATAGTATCCCCAGAGGGAAACTGTTTCAAAAATTGAAGCTAGCGGGAGTAACGGGGCGCTTCCTTGAGATTTTACGTTCAATGTACTCCAATGATAAATCATCTGTGAAAATAGAAAATATGCTAACACCTGCCTTTCGATTCCATACCGGTGTAAAACAAGGTTGCATGCTCTCGCCAACCCTTTTTAACCTTTATCTCAGTGACCTTTCAGAGGAACTTAAGGCCAAGAACCTAAATGACGTAGAACTAAACGAGTTACCGTTAAGTTGTATGTTCTACGCAGATGACTTGGTCATATTCTCCAAATCAAAAAACGGACTGCAGGATTATTTGGATTCCCTCAGTGAATACTGCAAAGAAAACGACTCGTCGGTTAACCTTAATAAAACTAAGGTGTTAATTTTAATAACCGCGGGAGAACCATGAATAAGCACGTATTATACTATAGAGGCAGTAAACTTGACTATGTTAGCAATTACAAATATCTTGGCCTACAATTTAGTACTTATGGGACCTTCACGTACGCTTAACAGGAAATAAAGAAGGTTGCCCTTAAAGCTTTGTACAAACTCAGGAAGGAAATGGGCGACCATTTCAGAGCCGATGTACAGCTCACAATGAAAAATTTTGACACGGTTATTTCCCCAATACTCACCTACGGAAGCGAGGTCTGGGGGTTCGATCACGACGGAAAGCTAGAAAATGATCTAATTGAGTTTGTTAAAACAAAGTTCATTAGGTGGCTATTGGGAGTTAACATATTCTGTAGCTCAAATGCGTGCAGATCGGAGGTAGGCCGTTTCCCAATGCGAACGAAGACAAAGTGCAGAGCCATTAAATATTGGCTGAAATTTTGTGAGCCGGAGAACCAAAATAAACTCTCTGGAATGGCATTTACAGACCAGTAGTCAAGATAAAAAAAACTTTGGTCAAGGAAATTAAAACGACTACTAAATCTCGCAGGTCTTGGCGACATATGGTCAGCGAAAACTAACACTCCCGCAATCATGAACTATATACGACAGAGACTCTTAGACATAGAACAGCAAACATGGATTAGCGAAATACACAATGATAAACGATAGGACCCGCATCAAAAAAACAATCAAAGAACTTTTAGGAAATTTAAACTTGCCCATGACTACCAAAAGTACCTCACTTAGTCCCCAGGGCTCTCCCCCCTTGGGCGGAGCACTTAGTCCCCAGGGCTCTCCCCCCTTGGGCGGAGCACTTAGTCCCCAGGGCTCTCCCCCCTTGGGCGGAGCACTTAGTCCCCAGGGCTCTCCCCCCTTGGGCGGAGCACTTAGTCCCCAGGGCTCTCCCCCCTTGGGCGGAGCACTTAGTCCCCAGGGCTCTCCCCCCTTGGGCGGAGCACTTAGTCCCCAGGGCTCTCCCCCCTTGGGCGGAGCACTTAGTCCCCAGGGCTCTCCCCCCTTGGGCGGAGCACTTAGTCCCCAGGGCTCTCCCCCCTTGGGCGGAGCACTTAGTCCCCAGGGCTCTCCCCCCTTGGGCGGAGCACTTAGTCCCCAGGGCTCTCCCCCCTTGGGCGGAGCACTTAGTCCCCAGGGCTCTCCCCCCTTGGGCGGAGCACTTAGTCCCCAGGGCTCTCCCCCCTTGGGCGGAGCACTTAGTCCCCAGGGCTCTCCCCCCTTGGGCGGAGCACTTAGTCCCCAGGGCTCTCCCCCCTTGGGCGGAGCACTTAGTCCCCAGGGCTCTCCCCCCTTGGGCGGAGCACTTAGTCCCCAGGGCTCTCCCCCCTTGGGCGGAGCACTTAGTCCCCAGGGCTCTCCCCCCTTGGGCGGAGCACTTAGTCCCCAGGGCTCTCCCCCCTTGGGCGGAGCACTTAGTCCCCAGGGCTCTCCCCCCTTGGGCGGAGCACTTAGTCCCCAGGGCTCTCCCCCCTTGGGCGGAGCACTTAGTCCCCAGGGCTCTCCCCCCTTGGGCGGAGCACTTAGTCCCCAGGGCTCTCCCCCCTTGGGCGGAGCACTTAGTCCCCAGGGCTCTCCCCCCTTGGGCGGAGCACTTAGTCCCCAGGGCTCTCCCCCCTTGGGCGGAGCACTTAGTCCCCAGGGCTCTCCCCCCTTGGGCGGAGCACTTAGTCCCCAGGGCTCTCCCCCCTTGGGCGGAGCACTTAGTCCCCAGGGCTCTCCCCCCTTGGGCGGAGCACTTAGTCCCCAGGGCTCTCCCCGCATGAAAACTTAATATAGCTTATTTGCTGAGCCTCGAGACCTTTTTAAAATAATGACCGAGCGCGTACTTTTCCAATGTTTTAGAACCAGCAGGTTATTATTTTGGTCACTGAATTGAAACAGTAGGTTATTATTTTTAATAATGATCTTCTATTCCACCTCAACGACCTTTTCTTCAAATCTATGTAAAATAATAACCTTTTCAAAACAATGGAAAATTGCATGAAGACCTGACTAACCGACTGTGTTGTGCAAAAAATGAACTTACCATAGGTTTGGTATATACTGAATAAATGACAGACACACAAATGAGTTGGCTGCATATCCTTGTTAAGGACCGTGGCAGTACTTTTATTGTTATTTTGAAAACTTTCCTGGAAGGCAAATTGTTCTGCTTTTCTTCATGGTCAGGCAGTACCTGTTAAAAAATGGAAAGCGTTATTTGTTGTTGTAAATACCACCGTACTAACACGTTAAGAATTGTACTCCGAATTAACCTTATTTTCTTGTTTAACTGGTTTCTCGTTACCTTGAGTTTTATTCACACCTGTCTTGCCCCTCTGTCGACTATTATCTTATGTCAGCCTGAATCGTCCCGGGAAGAATTACAATTCTCTCCCGGTGCAAACTAAAATTGCTAACAGTTGGTTTGTTGCACCCCGGTTGTGCGGCATAAAAGCATAATTTACCTTCAAATCGAACATTAAGTAATAAAGTCGCGGTTAATCAAATATAAAAGCATATAGTCTGAGTCAGAGTAATAAAAAACTGTCCAAAGTTTGAAGTTTATTTTGTAAGTGAAATCTACAGAAGTGAACACTTCGAAGTTAATCACAGCGGAAAATTCTAACCACATAGAATCAACAAAATAGGCCCATTTGACCCTAACAATCGCAGCTCGACTTCATCTTGTTGACTACACGTAAGCCTTTATTACATTTTTGTCCCTCCAGTTCAACATTCATCGAGCCAACATAACAAACGGACCATGCATGTTTACAGGTAACTTCGGGCAACACATTAAATAACACTCAGGACAGAATTATGACAGAAAATCCGTTATGAAAAGTCTAACAGAATAATTTCTTTCTGCAGTAAGAAAATAACCAGTAAGAACCGTTAAAGCAATTTGGACGCTTATCACCGTTTCTTTAAATTAACTTCTAATTTTTTTCAGAAAAAAAGGAAGCGATAGCGTAACCACAAGTTCAAGTTGAACTAAGAACAAACCTGTTGTTTTCGAGGAGGCAATAGAGAATCTTATTCCAGACCAAAGATCACCTAGCTGAGTTTGCTCTTCACGTCACCGCAGGCAAAGCAAGTACGGAGGTTTCTGTCTTTAAACGCAGTTAAATCAACTTGAAATTTGTGTCTCAATTTATACGGTCGCTCGATTAAAATTCAAACCAGTGTGAGAAATGTTTTTGATAAATCTTTTCTTAAAACTGTATATGAGAAAAGCACGCACTCTGTGTTCAACAATGGGCAATCAATGCATAGATTGGTCACTTTAAAAAAAAACGTTTGAGAAGTTTGCCGACTCGCTCAATTACATAACGTAGCTCTTGGTTGAAAACAGTATACTAGTGGATAAGCATGGGACTTGGCAATACAGTGAGAAAAACAGCACTCAGTTCATCAATGAACAATTAGACTAACGCTTTAATTAGACGCATTCAGAACAAAAAAATGCCGACTTGATTAAAACTTGACAAATCGATGACAAATTCTAGTGAATGAGTAGACAATAGGCCTTTCGCCCCAAAAAAAATTTAAAACAATGCTAATGCAAAACTTTGGAGGGACAACAAAGCGTATTATGGTAATTTTGAAAAAGGACTATTGCCGTGTGAATTACCACAAGCTTGCCCCTGAATAAATTTGAAAGTACCGGGAAAGAAACGTACAAACTTTCCAAACTTCTCGGTAGACTATAACAGCGAAGAAAGTTGAGGAAAATTAGTGTTAAAGCCGAATTGCTAGCACTAGAACCATTTTGACTCCTAACATTTGATTGCTCATTGATGTTGATCGCCACTATCAGTTTGACAAAACCAATGAAGATGCGAAGACTACAATAGCCTGTTTTGCACCCGCTCGTCACGACTAAAGCTAAAAGTGCGAAAAAGCGAGAATACAAACTTTAAAAACTTTTTGGTAGACAAAATTCATCATTCATTCGAAAAGCGCAGCAAGTTGAGGAAAACTTTTGGGTTGAGTTGAAAAGTTTGTGGAGTAATGAATGATGCCAACATTTCATGGTGTTAAACCAAACCAACAGAATTGCATACTTAAAAAAATATCCTGGAAGGGCTGGTTAACTACCCATAGTGAAGTTTTTGGTAAAAGTGACCATTAAGTACCATTCAAAACAGAAGAATTTCACTTTTTGAACATGTTTTTTCCAGCGCAACAGCTGATTATAACATAGGTGAGAGGGCTAAAAAAGGAAATCCGACATCTACATCCCATGATAGACACTGTTGCGGGATATTGAGCTGGACAGCATTAGAGATCGAGCCTTATGAGGTCAGTTGTCTTTCCGTCATCTTGACGAGGAATCAACCAGAAGTAATAAGAAAGAGAGTTCATGTAAGCATTGAAAGAAATACAATCCTGTGTGTACGGTATATTTTTTTATATCACAATCTCCCAAATAAGAAGAGGAAATGAGAAAGTCTCTTTTTCCTCCCATCATCCAACCATTACATTACTCTACCAGTCTTGCACTAATTGGCAGTGAAAACCTGTTAATGAGATCAAATTTTCTCTTCCATGTAAAATGAATGCTCTCTACACGTTGACACAACTCGAGTGAAATGGTCGTACCAATCTTTGTAGACTACGAGTAGTCCCTCATTTTCCCTCAGGGATAGTAGAACGGGCGAAACGCGAGTGCACTTGAAAATCACCTAAAGCGCGACAGGCGAGACGTGGCGGGGAGAGAGAAATATGAGAGACTACAGACAAAGCCTTTCTCTCTCCCGCCGCGTCTCGCCTTTCTCGCGTGGGGTGATTTTCACCCGCGCTCGCGCTTCGCTCGCTCTACTATCCTTGAGGGAAAATGAGGGACTACTCGTAGTCTTCAATTTTTGTAGCAGTACCATGACGGGCACTTGCTGTGGTGATAATACGTGGGGGATACTCCGGTAATTCGGGTGGAAGTGTGCAGCATGCTACCTGGAACACATAACCCATTTCAGACCAAAATATTTGAATAGGAACATGGGCAATTTGCCTGGGTAGGAGGGAGGGCGCACTCTACTGTTTGACCTAGAAGCCATGCATCTGCACAAGGTGTGGTTTTCTGGGTTATTCCAGACCCTGGATATAAGAGAGTATCCCCTACCCCCCGGGTGTGAACGTAGGACTAACTGGCACGATTTGCTAAGCACTGTGAATAAAGATCACTTTAACAAGCCCCTTTTGCAACATATTTACAATGTACTTACAGTAACATCAGCAGAGGATCAAATATGTGACAAAAACATATTTTATTTAGTTATTTACACACGTCCTGGCTTTCTGTAATTACTACTTCTTTTTCTTCTTCTTCTTCTCTGAAGGCGTGATGGATTTGTCTTCACCCTTGCGTTTTTCTGCATTCTTGTTAGCTTTGGGCAAAGGGTATTAGTAACAGTCAGTACAAGTAGACCCGTATGCTGACCCATTTTTAAGGCTCGATTCCAGGTTTCTTTCTCGAACAGCATCTGCCCGGCGAGCCATAATTGTAACACGCACATGCCTTACCCGCCCCGCTTTCAGAGTTACTAGTTACCCCAGAGCCTCCTATAGACGGAGGTGGAGGAGGTGGTGGAGGACGTGGAGGTGGAGGTGGAGGAGGTGGAGGTGGAGATGGAGGAGGAGGTGGAAGAGGAGGTGGATGTGGAGATGGAGGAGGAGGAGGAGGAGGAGGAGGAGGAGGAGGAGGAGAAGGAGAAAGATAATCAAGGCGCTGACGAAGAGAAGATGACAATGATAGTCCATAAAAACACACACTTAGCACACACCCAACACAAGATGAGCATCCAAGCGATGGGGATCTCACGCTTGATGAATAATGCGCATTGATTTACATTTTGTGCCCTCTTTAATATACAAGGTTCACCAGGCACCCTCATTGATTTAAATGATACTGACAAATGTTTGATTCACCTTCTTTGCTTGAAGTTTCCCCTCCATCTTGTGAAGAATCCTTTTTATCTGTAAGCCAAACAAAATACTTTCTGAACTAGTAATAACCAAAGGTTAGGGAGTGCAGGCGACAACGATCAGAGGTCCAAACGCTTTTCCTCCAAGGCGATGCTTTGCGTTAGTTTCACGTGACAGTTGATCAAAACACACGTTATCAGATGATGAGGGGTAGGAAGTCGAAACGCGCGCGATCAAATTGCGTTTTGTGCATTCCATTCATACTTAGTGGAAACTAAATGAATGCTGGCTACATATATGCGCCGCATAAGTTATCACAACCTGGAGATTAGGATTGTGGGCTCCTCTTGTTGTCCACAATAAAACACAACAACTTACGTGAACAAGTTAATCAAATGCAATTAAATGACAGAAGATCATCTTAGTTGTAGACACAACAGTTGTGGAATTCAGTTGCTAATTTGCATATTTTTTAGGGACCTGGCTTGGTCAAACTGAAGCCAGTAGACTTTGAATGAAAAGTCAAACTTAGCGCTGTCCACACGTATTTCCAAACTGCAGTAGTTAAGTAAAAACTGTTTGTAAAGTCGAACTGCAGACATATGACATCTGGTTACTGTCTCTGCTATACTGGATAGTTTAATATTTGTCTACATACATGAACACCTGTTCATACTGCCGCGAAGGGTAGCAGTTAGTAATGATCCACTTTCAAGATAGGAGCCGCAAATTCTGCTTCAGTACAGAAACCACTGTGCTTAAAAGCCCTATCTGATATGGTTTCCATGCAGGAACAAGAGCTATCTGTCACTGTAGACATTGTTCTACTTTAAGTACAACACACGCACAAAACATATGTGTCACTATAACAGGTTACTTTCTAAGTTACCTGATGGATTCCACAGTGCACTCTTCACAAATCTCTTAGCAGCACCCTTATCGATCCTTAGAGATGCTATGGCAAAACAGATTGAAAAAATAATAATAACAATTCTTCCCTCTCTTTAATCAACCCTCAAACTGCCCCTTATAAGCTCCCCCTACCTGTAAACAAAACAATATATCTAAACTTTGTAAATCGAAAGCAACAGGTCTTGACAATATTTCTGGCAAGCTTCTGTGAGAGTGTCGTGATTTGATTTCTGAATCATTGTTGTGTCTATTCAATTTGTCAATTAAAAAGAAAATATTTGAAGATGAGTGGAAAGACCAAGAGTTACTCCACTCTACAAGAATGATAATATGACCAATTATAGCCTGATATCAATCATCCCAGTGGCTGGGAAAAAAATTGACCAGAACCTGAATTGGGATGACGATATTCAGATGATTTCTAAAAACTTAAGGTTGCTTCAGGCTTCAGTGCAATCAAGCACGTCAGAAACTTTGTCCCTCGTGACTATTTTATCATGCTCTTGTACATGTACAGCCTCACTTCAATTACAGTTTGGGGAAATTGTTAGTAATAAGGGCCTCTCCCAGAAGCTGCAGAGAAACTACAGAACTGCGCTGCTCGTATAATCACAACATCAAATTACAATGCTTGCCTGGATGAGCTCTTTCAGTCACTAAATTGGTAAAACTTGAGCTGCCACGTAAGTTTGATTTATCTATTCTTATGTATGACACTTTTTAAAAGAATGAAATATTTTTAAAAGAATGAAATATTTATTAATTGTATGGACTTAAGCCTTATAACATAAGAACTATGGTAAACACACTAGCAGTACCACTTTCCTGCAATGAAACCTTCAAAAAGAGTTTAAGTTATAGTGGAGCGGTGTTGTTGAACAGTTTACCAGATCATTTAAGACAGGCATCATCACTGACAAATTTCAAATCAAATATTTGTTGCCACAATCCCCAGAGTTAGGTGGGTTTTAATGACACAATGTTGTCCTTGTAAAGGAGGAAGTTCTGGTTTTACACTTATTGTTTGTTATTTTAAGTGGATTCCAGATAATATTGCTAGTTTTTCTAAGGGATCAGAGGAGATACTGACCTTCTTTCTTTTCTGTTGCTTCTTTCACTTTTCCCATGTACTTCTTTATCCTGTCCTACAATGACAACAAATGGCAGCACACAAGTTAAAGAACTTCTATGACCTTCAAAACCTACCGATATGCACAACCTATGGGATACAGCTTAAACAATACTACAATACAAAGGGAAGAAAAGAGCATGAGAAAAAATAGTGTTAAAAAAATATAGTCTTGTTGTGAGGATTAATAAGGAATCATGAGCTGTGTGCTCCAGCACCTTTTTCCAGTGATACTGTGCCATAATTCGCCATTATTTAAAATTTTTTTAAAAACTAAAACTTTGCTGACCCACACCTATTTTGTATGGTCTGAACTCATAATCATCTTTCTCAGCCATTCAAAAACAATCATATCATGACATTTGGTCCATTCTAAAAAGGAATGTGATACACTTCTTTCTTTCTGCCTGCTTTAGAACAGAACAGAGCACAGTCGAGGCTTCTTTATTTGCTATAATAAATAATGATATAATGGTACTACATGCAGCTCAATGTATTCCAGGCAAATGATTTTACCAGTTCAGATTTCACAGGATGCTCACGTGGGTTTACACCTTGAGTGGTAAGATACACTACAAAAAGAGAGTCACACATATATTATTTTCACAATAAAAAATTCTACACAACAATCCACAGAATTCAATTTGATGCGATACCCAGGGGCGGATCCAGGATTTTTTTTAGGAGAGGGTGCACTCGTCTCTTGCTCTACTTCAACACCAATAAACCACAATTTTTTTTTTCAGAATACCAGTTGTATTAGAAAACCGCAGGTCATCTCGGGGGTGTGCACCCCCTGCACCCTCCCCCTAGATCCGCCCCTGATACCGTAAACTACCGCTTATAATTCCTGGGCTTATACATCTTCGTAAGGGGTTTTAGGATCAGGGCTTGCATACGGAGAGGCTGGAATCCATGGGGGCTTATAACCAAAATAATAATAAATCAAATTCATTTATATACATTTGGAGGGGTGCTTTTATCTAGGAAGGGGATGCGGGGGGTTATGATTGCATGCATTTTTTTTGTTTACAGGTAGATGTGCCTATAACTGGGGGAGTTTATAAATAGCAGTTTACAGTATATAAAAAACTCATGATTCCAGCTTATCAGCTTTCCCTTGTGCACGTGTAGTTATGGCTTTTGAAACTTTGGATGTTTTGGTAATACTGCTCAACTAAACCTTTTTGGTAAAATTGTCCCATTATACTATTTTCTTTTGGCTAAAGGCAGTTTTTTCTTTAACTTTGTTAGTAAAGGAAGGCTTTTGTTAAGAAGCTGGAAAAGTAGTTTCAAAAAAAACTTACTCCAGAACATTGAGTTGATAGCATAAGCAACTACTAGGTCAAGTTTTGCACTTTCCAGTGGATTCATCTAAAAAAGAAAATAAAAAGTTAAAATAGGGCTTGTTATCCAAGTGTTATCAAAAATAAAAAAGAACCAATAAATAAGACCCTGTATTCAGTAGTTTTGGCAGCCCAATAAAGGTTCACTAAATTTAACACTGACTTGACTGTTATAAGATTGAAGATATCAGTTAGGTTATCCTCGTCTGAGCCTGCGAAAACAGCCACCTTTCCTTGCTCCCCGCTAGGGACCTTTAGCCAGGAGAGATGTTTACACCTCAGTGACAGAAACTCCATACTGATGTTTACATAATAAATCTGGTAGTCATGGGGTTCCAAATGTCAGTTTATTCTCCTGGCCTCGGTTGTTCAAACGTTGGATAGCGCTATCAACCAGACAAAAATCTATCCACCTGATAGCGCAGTTGGTTTCCCTAGGACTTATCCGCTGGATAGTGATTTTTCCGGTGGATAGCGCTATCCAGCGTTTGGACAACCGGGACCTGGTTGATAATCTAATGGTAAAGTTTTTTCTTCTTTTTTGGTTCTTTTTTCCTTCAATGAATGAGCTCCAGAAAAGCTCAAATGTTTCTGCGAAAGAAAAATATATTCCATGAAAATTGACTGTTTTGTAGTAGATTCATTGCATTTACATTTTAACATTATGACTGTTTGTCTTTTGTCTGTCAATCACAAACAATAGCTAAAACAATACAACTACTATGTCAACCAATCACAGCTCCCAACCAGATTTCGGACAGATTATACACCAGCAGTTTGGAAGTTTTGTTGCTGAGGCACAGACGCCTCTCCTGGCGAAACATCCTTAGCGGTGAGGAGTAAGGAGAGATGGCTATTTTTGCAGGCTATTCTTGCTTTAATCAATTCAACTTTCGGATTTGACGTGTTTCATGTGCCACAAACATAAAAGAGTCATAAAACTTGTAAGAACTTTTAAGAATACTTTTGTACATGTGAATACAAATTGCAGGGTATCGATCTCCCTGTTTTTCTGAGAATAACCCTCACCAGCTTTGTATTTTGTTATACCTTTAACGCTCTTTCGAGTTGATTTCTTCACTTTAATAATACAACGCAACTAAAGACAACATTTTTAATAAGAGTGTTGAACGAATATGCGATCCTGTCTTGTGATCAAAAGAAACCGTTTACTCGATTTCATAGAAGTTTCAGTTTCAGTTAAGAGCGTAGGTGACCAGCAATTTAATTTAACGTTTAAAAAATCTCAAGATGTGATATTAAAATGAAAGCTATACAACGTAAAGTTTCAGCTTGTCAAAATCTACTTGAGGGTTACATGTACGCTATATGTTTTTTTATAAAGGGAACTTCAAACCTTTTCCTTTAGGTCATCCACTGAGGTCTCTAGAAGAGGCTTGAAAACATCTTCAACTTTACCTAAAGCTTCGTGAAAAGTCTCAAGGGATTCAGTAACTTCTTCAGGTAAATCGGGCTCTTCTTCCACATGAACCGCCATCTTGAAAATGCAATGCGCCAGAGGACTGGGTCACAGTGTGTAACATCGACGTTTTTGTAACGAGGCTATTTTAAGCATAAAATGACGTCAGTTGTAGACTTGTGAAACGGATCCACGTTGCAAAAGTATGGTACACAAAAATTATAACCCAAATTACAGCGAGTTATGAAATTTAAAAGGTATAAAATGAGCTACTTGTTAGTTGTAAAGATCAATACATCAAGATATCAGAAACAATCAATAGAAGACAAGACAAGACCAACTGAAAGAGATATTTTAAACGACCATGGGAATCACACTCTCTCAGTTTTTCAAAAGTATGAGTGATCTTTATCGTTCTTTCTCCAATCGTGACGCTCGTATCCTCATGGTAGGACTTGATGCAGCTGGTAAAACCACCATTCTGTACAAACTCAAGCTAAACGAGACAGTAAGCACCATTCCTACAATTGGATTCAATGTGGAGACTGTGAGCCCATGCAAGGGTGTCACGTTCACCGTCTGGGATATGGGAGGCCAAGAGAAGCTCAGACCATTGTGGCGCCACTATTTCCAGAACACACAGGGCTTGATATTCGTGTTAGACAGCTCTGATTTCGAGCGAATGTCAGAAGCCCGGCAAGAACTTTTCAGCGTCCTTGAAAGTGTTGAAATGGAACGTGTGCCTGTGGTTGTCATCGCCAACAAGCAAGATCTTCCGAGAGCCCTCAAGGCGCACGAGATTGCTCAACAACTGTCCCTCTTGCAGCATAAAGCGAACCCATGGCATGTTCAAGAAACCTGTGCTAAGAATGGCGAGGGTATATGCGAAGCTGTGCACAAGCTGAGCGACATGGTCAAGGAATTTGAAAAAAGTTCAAGAAAATACTGACCAATAATAAACTGGAACTAAATGACCAATGGATTGGTAAACTAACAAGTTTGTTGCCTTTATTTAATTTGGACATTGTACAGCTCTGATTGAAATCAGAGATAATTTATAACGCTTACCAGCAGTTTAGGACAATTGTTGCACTGAAGACATTTGAGTCTTCTGATTATTATAAGAAAAGCATTATTAATTCATTTTTTATGTACAAGTTCTTTTTTGTCCGTGACTTTGAGATTTCTTTACTTTTATAATCTTCAAAATTTGCTTTAGTGCCAAACATGCAGGTCATGTTCATGCAGCTAAAGGAGGAGTTGAAACCTTTGCTTTGTAATTTAATTTTGTAAAGTCATTGCTCAGCTGGGCACTAAACGTGAATTTTACTTTTAAAAAGACTGAGACAATTTATAAATACTTGTGTTGCTTTTTCAGAATTTTTTTATAGCATGCAAATATCGCTGAACTTAGTTATATTGCCCGTGCTGCTTTACAGATCCGATTCAGACGAACATGCATGAACGATCGTTATAAAAACGACATATAGATAACTAACTAACTGAAATAGAGAGATGTATTATCCAAGTTAACTGTAAGATCATTCATTGCATGAAAAAGGACAAAAAAAATGCTGCGAATCAATTTCTTAGTCCCCAGGGCTCTCCCCCCTTGAGCGGACCACTTAGTCCCCAGGGCTAAAACACAAAAAAAAGGTGCTCCGGAAAAAGATCAGACGAAATCACGTTAAGCGAATTTAAGAAATTAGTCTGGGATGATAATGCGAAATACGAATTAAGCCGACTCTTAGAAAGTACAGAAACAAAAAACAGGCCGAACACAGCACTGAATAACAATAACGTGACTGATCTATTCACACAAAACTTAATTGACGTATGCAAACAAGCAGGCTTGAGATTCAATAACACCACGAGGAAGCATAGTGAAAAACCATGGTTCGACGATCAATGCAACATACAAAAAGAGAATCTTAAATCATTAGGTAGGCATATCTCTCGAAACCCGAACGTGGAGGAATTGAGATCAAGTCTACACAAGAAAAAAAGGCTTTCAAACACCTATGCAGAAAAAAGAAACGCCAACATTATAATCGGATAATTAAATGCATTGATCTCAGTAATGCTAAAACTGCGTGGAGACAACTTAGGAAATTATTCAACCTGGGCAAATCCAAAAATATGCAAAAAAACACATCTGAGGACTTAGAGAAGTTTTACAGTTACTTTAAAAAGTTAAACGCACCAAACAGCAAAACGGAGAGTACATACTAACATGATCAGAGGCCTTGGGGCCCCTAGATTATGAAATATCTGAACAGGAAACGGTAACTGCTATCGACCTCTTAAAAACTGGAAAGGCCCCGGGAGTAGATAACATTTTATGCGAGCTGCTCAAACATGGCAAAGAGGCCTTAAAAGGGCCTCTCACAATCCTTTTCAATAAAATCCTAACCAGTGGTAGGTACCCTACCCTGTGGAGTCATGGCCTAATCGATACCAATCTTCAAAAAAGATGATCCGTCCAAAAGAGTCTCATATGAAGAATCTCTCGGCCGGGATTGTGAACATGAAAACTCTAGAAAATAGGAAAATATGCAGTTTGCTTTTGTTATTTTATAGATCTTTAGTCTGTAACGAACGTAAGTACATGCCTGATTTTTAAAATTTTTAGTTTTAAAGACTCAACAACTTAAGAGGTAGTAGTGTTAATCATAGCATGCCAAGCTTTAACCTTAACTGCCGGATGAAGAATTCTTTCACTTACCAAGCCGCTGAAATCTGGAATTCACTTGAACCCGATCTAAGGAAAGGAAACCTATTCAAGTTTGGGATGTCGATTAAGAATAAATCATGTTAATTTCATTTTCAATCTTGAACGAAATTTTTAGCGAGCTAGACGTTACGTGAATAAATTAACGATTGATTGATTGTTTGAAACAAAATGCGAAAAAAAAAAAAAAAACACAACCTCCGAAAATTGTAGGTGGCGAGAAAACTCTGAATCAGATATCATCGGAAGAATGGAACTGTGGCCGTTATCTAGAATGTTTTATAGCTTTTATTAAGCTTTAAAATTTTCTTGGCAATGTTTGCTCTTCCGAACAGTTATTTCACAGAAAAGGTCGTTAGGTCTACCCTTACAGCCTTACATCATGCCAGTTGCCCTGCCTCGTTCCCAGGCTTCTCAAGTGTTTGGGAGAACACGAGACTGCGAGCGATCAAGGAGTATTGCACAACGGGCCATGAGAACGTTAAGTGCTGGGGCAAAGTTCGCCGGGAAGACTGGGCGTTTTTCTCTTTGCCTTTCCCATCTTTCTTTGCGCGGAACCAAAATCGCTCCATTTGCTCCCGATTACGAATCAGCGAGAAGGCGCCTGGGTACGAGGCAGCCAGTTGCCTTGGAAAGACTTGACAAAACGGTCAGCACTTTAAAATGTTAAAACATCTGTCGAAAGGCCCTTGAACGCCTCATGAAGTTTACACAACGTAGTATTCCTTATCATTACTGCCTTTGCTAATTAGGGTTAAGCACTGCCTTTACTGATTAGGGTTAAGCACTTCCTTTACTGATTAGGGTTAAACACTTCCTTTACTGATTAGGGTTAAACACTTCCTTTACTGATTAGGGTTAAGCACTGCCTTTACTGATTAGGGTTAAGCACTGTTTCGAAACTGGTTAGGTTCTTTTGTTGGGTTGTTGTTGATGTTATGTGTACTTTAATTATTACCCTACCACCCAACAAATCCTCAGTGGTCTAGTGGTTAGGGTGGTGTAGTGGCGATTTAGGTGATGGGTTCAAGTCCTCTTGCCCTTCTTCACGGCAATTTTTTTTCTTTTAAATTGAAGAGACTTGCACTTTCATAAATGATTTCCAGCTTGAAATATCATCTATAGCTAAGTGTGATATAAAAGCAGAAAACAGTTCTACCTTGTGTAAAAATCATAAGGGGAGAAAGGGCCTTTCGGCGGATGTTAACGAGTGCTGACCTGACAAAACACTGCCAGGTGATCAACAATTTCATCAATAGTTTCCCAAGTCAATTAAACTGTTATTTTTTTTAATTAAGGTGGTTTTGGTCTTAATTGTGTCAGGCGACAGGAAGGTGCAAAATGTAGTCAAATATTAAGACAGCGTTTGTAGTAAACAAAACCTATTAATTTGGACAATTTAAATTCTTTTTGTCGTTGTGATTGTATTGTATTCAATTCAGTCCTATTCGGCATTTCAAAGGTAAATCGGTAGTCTTTTTCTTGGTTGTATCGGAGTCGATTCACTCCCAAGGGAAAAGAAATGACTATTCTTGCAGTATATGTTCTGTTCATTACTTCGTCATTTTGTTCAGGTGAGTTTTTAAACCTCTGAGAAATATTAAGCCGTTTCATCTTTACTTCTAAAAGAGAAAAAGAAGAGACGAAAAAAATCTTTATCTGCGCCATGAATGCTTCAGTCTCCCGAATCAAAACAAGCTACCAAAAATAAAGGCGGTGAAGCTTTGTCTTTCTTAGCTCTTGGTTAAATTTGGAAGGAAGCTTTAGTTTATAGAAAGGATTCGGTAGAGAAAATATAGCAAATTATGTGTTGCTTATCATGAAATAAGCTGCATTTTATGATTGAAACCGAATAGATTATTTTGCTTTCTCATTATCAATTGAACTTTCAGCAGAACTTACTAAACAGCTTCAAGCACAACTAGCATGCAACGGGGAATTATCATTTCATGATCAAGAAAAAATCTTGCTCTTCATCGAAAATCCAACAAATATTTCATCAAATTACACCCTCTATCCACGAGACGAAGTTTTAGCCGTTAGGTGCCGTAATTCCAAAAGCAAGCCGTGGATCATAGGAAGCGTAAGCAACGGTATTGTTACCGATACACGATGGAAATGCACAGGTCTTGCCAAAAGGGAGCCCCTAAATTTTAAGTGGTGGCAAGATAGGGCAGATGATAGCAACTGGGCCCAGGCTGTGGCCAGTTTTTCCAACCGAGGAGATAGTCCATGGCGAAAGGTGCGGGATATTTCTGAAGATGCGTTCTGGATTTCAACTGCTAACGAGGATGGTGTGAGAATATTTTGCAGGCGCAGATTGTCTGACGTTTTCCTGAAACGGACAAGCTTCTTAAAGGGTATGAAATGTCTTAAAACTAAAGTGCCAAATTTTGCTAAACATGGAAATCAGTTTCCTAGTACAAATTGGCAGCAGACGTAATAACTGTCTTGCAAGGCATTTTTCAGTCACCAATCATTTGGAAGTGACTTCATCGATGGAAAGATTCATCGTGTGAAGAATATTTTCCATTTGACAGAAGTTCTTCGTTCCCCTTTCTCCTCAAAATTCAGTATGGTGCCCCAGATATCGCCATACCTGGATCTGGTGAATCCTTGTGAAGACTTCTAAATTTAAACGTTTTTCCAGCAGCAAAAATGGACTACCTTTCCAAAGTTCCACTCCCGCAGTGAAACGCCTGAAAACGTGTTCCATTTATATCCCAACCTAAATTTCTGGAATATCTACAATCGGCAACAAAATTGTTGAGACATTCTACTCCAATAGGGTAACTTCAGAGAACAAAAGGATCCACACCCATCCCCCCTCCCCTCCATTCAAAGTTGGTGGCCTGGTGACGAGGTTGCGTGTAAAAGCGATTAGCCGTGTCATTCTATGTATGTTTGAAAAATCCTCGGATCAGTTCTATTTCAGTTAATTAATTGAAATCAACAGAAATTCACTTCAATGATGGCACTTGGAAGGGCAACTTAATTACCAAAAAAACTATATACAACGGATTGGTAATGTTGACGTATAGCTCACTAAAATCCCTGAAAGCGGGATATTTCATTAAACAGTTTGCTCATCGTATTGTTTAGGTTCAATTGTTTGATATATGACATGGAACTGTTTTCTAATTCTTACGGCCATTACTTTCATAGGCATAACAATAAGTATTTCGCATTTAATACAGGTATCTTCCAAACAACACTAGAAGACGTTGACTATGCTCTTTCCAGCCATCCTCGCTCTGAACACGAGGTCAATGACATCATGGAGTGTTACAAGAAGTGCCAAGATGACCCCAAGTGCCTCTCGTTCAACTTTAAATACGCTTTAAGTTTGCCTTCAAAAAACTGTGAGTTAAATGGCGTCACCAAACGTCAAGATCCTGACAATTACGTCAAGAGGCCTGGGTACATATATTATGAGAATGTAGAATACTGAACTATTTAAGTAAACCGTGAACCTTTGTGACTATCTCAGAGACTGGGTCAGTTCCGGTCAATTTCGAATAACTGTGTGACAACAGTCCGGTTTGGAATTCGTCGCAGCCGCCGAATAGAAGCACTGAAGACTCATTTTTACAACCTGACTGCTTAAATGAACTTTTCGCTGAATGTGATGTGATGGTGACTGTGTGCGTGTGTTGTCAGATGAACATTTACTGAGTGCATGTCCTTGTTTCTTGCTTGTACATTTCCTTGTTTGGTAATGAAGGAAAAATATCAGAGTAAACACAGTGGACCACACACATCACTGCAACATTGCTACTGTTATCGACAACAATAGGTTATCAGCTGATACAACAAATCTTTTTGAGTTAAAAATCCTTTAAATTAGACTTGTTCAGCTTTCGAAATGGCTTCATCGATGGGTAAAATGTCCCTAAAATAAAAAAACAGTAGCTATTTCAACATCGCCATTTTTGTTCATCATTATTGCATATTTCTCAGGTTAAGGGTATGCGCCTTCCAGATGTAGAACCTACTCTGATATAGACTGAGTTGCCACAACTTTTTCAAATTAATTCACCAGAGTGGTCTGTGTATATTGGAAGGATTTGTCCGTGGTAGCTGCATTAGGAGAAGCGACCGAGTACATAGTGACATTGAATGTTCGTTTTGTACTAGTCGAATTGAGCTAACGTTCCGTAAGTCCATTGAGCACGGCTATCATATCGTGCCAGTATATAGGTTTTTCAGTTCCATAGAAGGGTTAACAAAAGGTCTGGATGCAAGGTGGGCTCTGAAAAATTTAGCTTGAAAGAATTTTAATATCACTGAGTTACAGTACTGATATTGATTCTGCTTACTCTCGGTTTAGGTAAACTGTCTGTAAAGCAAAATGGGTATAAACCTATAAATGATATGCATAGGTTTTACTCAATATTTTCTGGTATCTAATTATTGTATATAAAGAGCTTTAATTATGGCTAGCGTGTAGGAAGCACGGCAAATGAATTTTTTCGACAGAGGACTTGATAAACGGTTGTCTTTTTATCGAAGTATATATATGGCTAGTGTTCATGTCACTCCTGGCTTTAGCTGAATGAAAAAGAATTAAGAAGATAGGCTAGATGTTTCCTTTTATTGCCATTAGCTCTTTAAAAAGACGCTCTTGGTCATTTACGTCGTTTGAGAGGCGAATCTGCCGTCACCGTAGAATAACGTGTCTCTTTAGCTATGCTGGGGTCAATGTGGACGTCGTCGGGCGTTTTCCATTCCCGATCAGAGTAGGATTTTCAACGAAGTCGTCGCACACCAAAATTTCATGAAAATTTATTTGCTAGCACTACTAGCAAGCTGGAGCAAACAAGACTTTCACGACGGAAATGAGAAAAAATGACAGCTGCTGCTTAACAAAAAATGCAAAAGTAAAAAAGACTAAAAACGAAGCGTCAGACGCTTTGCCTTTTGCATCGTCAATAAACACATGAGCCACATAATCATTTCCCTTATATAGAGGCGGCTACTCAATCTACAGGTTGTAAATAATCGTAAAATAGAAAGGCACAAGAAATTTCTTTTTCAGAGGCTATAGAAAGAAAGTGACAAAATTTTACTTGCCCTGAAAACTGCGGTGCACCATGCACTGAGCTTTAAACCGAAGCGAAGCGAAGCGAGCTTCCTTCAGATTTTCGTAGTTAAATTTAAAAGAGCTTTTAATTTACCGTAGCAGGAAAACTCTAAAAAATGAAGACGAAAGGTGTCAAATCCGTTTTTTTTTTAATTTCGAATGTACAAAAAAAGTGAGGATGATCAGTGTGATTGACTTTTTCACTGGAAGAAATTAAAGCTTGGGTCATTAATTGACATGTCCTTTGGTTCATTGTATGGGCTAGTTGCAATTCGCCTAATGACTCATTACTATTAATAAT
This sequence comes from Porites rus, assembly GCA_964035705.1. Lineage (NCBI taxonomy): Eukaryota > Metazoa > Cnidaria > Anthozoa > Scleractinia > Poritidae > Porites > Porites rus. The sequence continues at coordinate 6,432,552 of OZ037998.1, forward strand.
ATATAACCCGAACACGCCAGGGGCAGACAGCTTTAAAAATCAATCATCTTTTCGTAGCCTTCAAAAAAATGATTCAAGAAAGAAACATTGACTCAGTTTAGAAAATGTGTGAGAATTTTACGTCATGAAGAATAATTTTTTCTTTCTTTATATCTGAGCAAAGTAATGCTGTTGCTTTTTTTAGCTGTGGAGTTTAATTATTCGCATAAAAATAGATCGTAATTAAGGTTTAGAGTATGTAACAACGATGACAGTACCCAAAACAGTATGCCAATACACCGTATTCACAAATGGCGGACACGCGGGAAAAAACTGGTGCCTAGTCATGAAAGCGAGGCGTTGGAGGATAAACAAAAATTGCAAATGAAGACTTTCAGTGAACTTGCAGAGTGTTTAGCACGGATTCCACCTAAAATAACTTTGTACGGACTTCTTTTTAAATACAATTAAGTGGGATGTCTTCTGCTTTTAATGTTTAGTAGCGATTTGGTGTTTGCAATCAAAAGGGACGCGTATATCTTCAAGGAAACAGGATGATTTTGTAGGTTTCCGAAGCATCTGAAGCTCGAAGAGTAGGCGTTTTTTCCCGCGTGTCCGCCATTTGTGAATACGGTGTATAAAGAGTTGCAAGTGTTAACTTACAGAAAATGATGTTTTTTACACATCTTCCTCATATTTATGCGTTTTGTGTTTTTAAATCGATTAGTTTGAATTAAAGATCTCCAACTAAACCTAAAACTACATAAAAAAACCCTTTTTGTCCTTATAAATGAACGAACTCCCCGTTTTCAATTGCTAACACCTTCCCTCATAGCTATAATTAATAATCAGTCTCTAGTCTATACTTATTACGGACCTACATTCACCGTACACATACCGCAAAAACAACGCTTTCAATGGCAAGGCAATATCGCTTCTGTAAACTCTCTAATCACACATTTATTATATAATAAAAATAACAATACTGTCTGGTAATAAATACTTTGAAAATACAAAACATATTGGATCTTATTTTCCTCGGTTTGTTTGCTTTTCACGTTTCAGCTACAGTAACAACACAACTGCAGGTAAATATTACGTGTGACGGACAAATGACCATTTACGGTGGCAAGAAGCATTCAACAAACAACGTTTCCGTAAATTACATTATCACTCCAGGAAAGGAGATTTTGGCCGTGAAGTGTAAAAACTTTAAAAGCAAGCCATGGATTCTAGCAAGTGTTAGTAATGGAATGATCACAGATCCGCTATGGAAATGTTTAAGTTTAAGAAATGAGATCTTCAATGGAAACCCTTGGATAAAACCAGACTTCAACGATAGTCATTGGGCCCAGGCCGTCGCAGGGTTCTCAAACGGAGGAGAAAACCCATTGGGAAAAGTCCTGGACATTAAAGATGAAGCCCTCTGGATATCAACTGCTGAAGATGACCCGAAGTTGTTTTGCAGGCGTAATCTGTCTGATAAAGCGACATTACCCTTAACCGCCATCCGACAAGATATCTCGAGGGGTATGCCTGAATATATTTGATAGTCTTTAAAAGATTTATTTTTATATAAAACACTTTTTTCAAATCTATTTCGATCTTTCTTTATTGCTCTTTCCGGCTATTTCTTTCTAGTTTTATTACCCACATTATCTTGTTTGTTTGGTATGGAATTGTGGCTAACTAATTTTCTAGGAGAGGGAGAAATTCAATCTCTAAAGAATAGTAGGTGAATAACGAAAACGGTAGTGGAATGTTTCCCCAAAATGTTGGTAGGGTTCATGTATAATCCTGACAGGATTGGTCTGTGCATCTATCCTTCCTAAATTCGCGGCTTACAGAGAAATGGGTTCAGAAACCCATGGGTTCACGATACAACCTGTCTCCATAGGCATAAGAGTGATTCCTTCTCTGTAGGTTTAGTCTCTCCAATCTCACTGTTACCAGGAAGCAGATCTGTAATTGTTGTTGTTACAGCGTGAACTTTTATGCCCATCTAACTAACCAGTAACTTACACTGAAAGACATTTTCATGAATGCTAATATTCATCGAACCAAAAACGTTGCCAATAGCAGTCAGGCCGACTCAGTTGTACAAAAGGTGAAAAGCGTTATCCACCGGATAAAAGTCTATCCAGTGGATAAAGCAATTGGTTTCCCTAATACTTATCCGGTAGATAGTGATTTATCCAGTGAACAACGCTTCCAAGGTTTGAACAACCAGGCCCAGTAAGTTAGCGTTTTAGACGACTGTGCCTGTATGGTTTCAGTTAGTAAAATGTTACTCAGGACCAGTTCTGAAATTATGTGATTGAAGCAGAGCACAACCACATGTAGATGAAGCAACAGCAGCAAGTGGCCAACTCACACAATTTGTTGTTACTTTAATTTAGCTCAACATTGCATTCTAGGATTTAATATGTGCCACTCTTCAACAGATACTTTTCAGACCAAACTTGATGGAGTAGACTACGCCCTCCTCGGCCAGCCTCTTTCTGAACACGATGTCATTGACGTCATAGAGTGTTTTAGGAAGTGCCGCGATGACTCTCAGTGCCTCTCCTTCAACTTTGAGTACAAGTCAGTGTTACCCACAAGGAAGTGCGAGCTTCATGCCATTACCAAAAACTGGGATCCTAAGGATTACGTCATGAGGCCTGGCTACACATATTATGAGTCAGAAGGATGAAAGCATATTTCCCTTGCTTTTTATCACCTTGTTGTTGCAGCTGCCGCTGTTTTTGTTCTTCCAGAAATCGTCATTTTTTTTACAGTGCAGACCATACAGTGTGTATATTAGAATCCAAGCGAGAGACTTCTGTTGAATAAACTCGTGTCCTATTTGAATTTCTCTTTCATATTCACTAAGCAGCCAGCTATGCGTTTACTTCCGTGATCGGACTCACTCTTTAAAGGTGGTTTTCCACTGCCATGTAATTTTTACGTGCGTGCGCGCTTAAATAAAATAGAGGCGATTTATCAAAGGTCGCGCGTAAACGGAAAAGTTGAGCGAGAGTTCAATTGTTACGTTTACCCGCGTCCTTTGATACAGTGACACTTCTGTATTTACACCATAAATTGTACGCTTGTACGCACTGGCGTTAGAATTACGCGACAGTGGAAGTCCATCGTAACCTTTATTCAACGATCAAAGGGAAGTCCTTAAATTTAGAAAGGAGCGCTATCAATGGAGGGGGAATACGCGAGCCTGAGTACGATCGGTATGCGGCTCGTACGTTTCTCGCCTCCCCTCTAGTTTACCTTCGCTTTAAATTGGAGGAGAAAATTAAAGATTCGAGACGAAGAGATTTGTGACAGAAAGCGTGATTTTTTAATGGCCATTAGTTAATCAGTCATATAATTGTCAAATCCTACCCTCATTAAATGAAGTCCTAGTTACTTACTCAGTCGGTGGTGGTTTGGAATGATTAATCAATTCTTTGGCATGCAGTACGGTAACACGATACAAAACCGCTTTCCTCCACTACAATCATAATAGACTTTTAAGAAAGTCCTTCGTCCGATCGTTCGGCCGCTTTGAGGACTAAAAGGCTCGCTCAGCTCGCTTTAACTCACGAGGTCGACTCAAGCAAGTCTACTTAAAACCGAGTCCCCATTAAAAACTTACAAGATTTTTTGTTAAGGTTATGACGGTGTAATCTCTATATAACGAAAATACAGTACAACTGATGAACGGAAGATATTCTTCGCCTCCGTAGTAGTAAAACATGTGGAAAAAAAACCTCGATATAATCAAGTTCGTCTCATTGTGGCTGACTACTGGTCTTAGCTGCAAAGTGAAAACTTTAGTATTCAGGTTTTTTAAATTAACAAAAAAATGAAGCTTTTCTAACTTCCTCTAACTTGAAAGTCTAACCTTACAGGATCTTTAACTTAATTAATTAACACAAAAGATGTCGTTGTCAGTGGAAAAACTGTCCCATTATTTTTCAAAAGGACTTTTTCGATTACCTTTTTAATGACCCACACACAATTACGGTTGAAAGAACTTACTACTACGTAAAACAAAAAATCTGTTTGAGTTGTATGTATATGTAATGTAGAGAATTATTGTTAGAGAAAAGGGAGAAATGGAATGAAATGAAATGAGTCAAAGCCTCTTCAATAATGAGGAAACGCGCATACAAAATTTGGCCGCACCACCTGGCAGAAACAAAAGTGTTCGATAACAACTCATCCTTGTCCCGAATACTGTTCCGAGGCCCTTTTGATAATATCACTTCAATGTTGTGTGCACAAATTAAGAGAGAAAACTCTAAAATTGATTTAAGGTGATAATGACTCTACATTTGTTAAGTGTTGAAATAAACAAGTTAAAAAAAGAAAGGAATATTGCGATCGGTGGGTTTTGCAATTTTTCAAACGTCAAAAGACGCCTCAGATGAGATGTGTCTCAATGGCTTAGCAGTAATTCGTTAGAACTCTAATTACTTCAGTTTTATCTTTTATTATTTCTTTTTAATAAAATTACCTCCATTCGTAAAATAAATGGTACTGAAAACAACATATGTCGTCTTTCAGTAACATTTTGTCAGTTGGAAAGTGTCAAGACTTGGGGGCCCGGGTGTCAAGATTGCCTGTTTGAAACGTTGTTTGTCTCGTATTGTGATAAATCAAAACTTTCACTAATTAAAACTTTTGATTTATCACCCGAAATGGGCTTAAAACAGAAAGTGTTTGTAAACAATTGGAATTTGATTCAGAAATTTTAAAAACAATAATATTTTTATGGGTTAATTTCTGTAAACAATTATGGAAAAAATTAACCAGTAGCCGCTTAAAACTCAAAACATAATAGACATTATAATAACCAGGATAACCGTAAACCTAGAGGCATGGCGGCCATTCCGCGTAAGTTGTGACATACCGGCACCCCATCAAAGCGGACATCGATTACCATACAAGTCAGGAATAAGGACAAGAATGAGTATTTTCAATTCGTATTTTTTGTTCATTGGTGTTCCATATTTTCTGGGTAAGAATATCAAGGAGCCATTTTCTTACTAGTTTGTCATAAAATATTCGACGCCAAGCATTTAATTATTATGAATTTTTGACTCTGGCGAAAACATGGCCAGAGTAGCGTAAACGAGTATAAAGAGTTACTCAAAATTTGTGATAGAAGGGGAAGGAAAAATACTTGTTTTACGAAACACTTGGGCCTCAAAACTGATCCGTTTCTCAGAACGCAATATAGAATGCAGTCGAAACTACATGTTCTGAAGTCTGACAAGGTTCTTCAGTACCTGCGGTACTTTTGGCGCTTTTTTAGCAATTTAGGCCAAGTACATTCAGAATTAGGCTCTAAATTTCATTGAAGAAGAGATAGCCGTCATCTCTGGGTGCCAGAATTTTTTATGCTCTTTTTGCAGTTTCGGTCAAGTTCGATCTTCGGCCGAAGTCGTGTCGGCCGGCGGCTGAGCGGTTGACACCCCGAAACGTCTCCGCCTCACTCGCGATGGCCGCACGCAGCTGTTGATTAAAAAAATAAATAAATTCGGATTGATCATCCTCATATTTAACATTACCTTATAAAAGGTTTAGTTTTATCGTTTGTCTCACGATTCTCACTTTGATATTGATCGCGACTTTTCGACCGAACACTACAGGTCTTTATCAGGCGATAGTGTCACTGCTCAAGTCGAACTATTTGTACCACCGTGGTTGTTAGTGATTGGTGTATCACAAACCTCACTCATGGTTGGTGGGTTTCGATCCAAACTATTGTTGGCATTGTGAGAGGAAGAAACTGATCGCTCAGCGGTCCGCTGTGGAAGAGATCGGCTGTCATGTTGTCTGAGCCTTAAAAGAGAAGGGGACTTAGCCTCGAAAATAAAGTTTTTGTAGCCCTGTGGGCCTTAAATTGGCCTAAAATTAAAAAGGGGCCTCGGGCCCCCTCTGTCCCCTGGCCTCTAGCTCCAATAGATCTGCCAAGTGAACGCCCGGTGCCGTCTAAGAAGACTATTGAACCAAAACATGCGTTTGAAGCTTTTGAAACTATTGTAGCTTCAGACAAATAAAAGGTGCTTAAAGAGGGTACGGCACGCTATTTCCTATATCTTTTTAGACCTCTTTTTAAAAAGCTAAAACTTGTCTTCGCGTCAGTTGAATTCCAAAAATAATGACCTAGTTTTGTTAATTAAGACTTAACCAGCGATCAGGCAGTCCTTCTTACTCTTTCCTTTGGAAGGCGAGGTGAGGGGAAGTTAAATATGCCACATCGTCTTCCCTTACTACAAGCCTGAGCCTCGTGAATTTCCGCTAGCTCGACGCAAGATATAGCATCGCTGTTAACACGGTAAGCATCCGAGAGGCGGCAGACAAATCGTAAAGTAAACGGATCAGGCATTCCTTTTATTTCTCTTTGCCTGTCTGCGCCCCCCCACTCACGGCCTCCCACCCAAAAAGAACGCCTGATCCCAGGTTATTTAAGACCATATTTATGCATTAAACTGTTTTCTGTTGTCTGTTGAAAATGTGGACATGCTTGGGTTGAAACTTCAAACTTTTTCTAGTTTTAATGATATTCCGGAAAAAATCACCAAAAAATATGGTTAGCACTCGCTGGTGAAACTTGTTTGATGTTTTCTTCATAAACTGATGAATCCTACATGTACTATTCTCCCTCGCAGCCGTTTTTTGGATGTCACGCAACGCTCCCCCGCGTCGCGTGACATCCAAAAAACGGCTGCGAGGGAGACTATACATGTACAGGAGCATGACTTTCTTAAGGCAAAAGCACTAAGCAATGACCATTCGGCACATGCCGAATTGACCTGAAATCACTGTACTGTCGTCACATAGCGGCGCCTAACAACACCGCTGTCTTTTGTCTTGTTTAATCAGCTAAAATCACTGCACAACTGCAACTAAATATGACTTGCAAAGGAACTATGGCAGTTTACAGTGGCAAGGTTCAGCGGGAGAAGCAAGCAGACATTACTGTAAACTACCATTATGATATCACCCCTAGAACGGAGATTTTGACGGTTAGGTGTAAAAACTTTAATAGCAAGCCATGGATTCTAGCAAGTTTGAGCAATGGAATGAATACAGACGCTCGATGGAAATGTTTCAGTTTTCCAAAGGAGAAAAATATCTCGTCAAGGACTATAGGTCGTCCCGACTTCAACGATAGTCATTGGGCCCAGGCCGTCGCAGGGTTCTCAAACCGAGAAGAAAGTCCATGGGGAAAGGTCCTGGACATTAAAGATGAGGCTCGTTGGATATCAACCGGTGAAGATAACCCGAGGTTGCTTTGCAGGCGTAATTTGTCTGATGAAGCTTATTTGCCTACAGACATGATGGAACATACGTCAAAGGGTACGTCTGAAGGCTGATAGCCTGCATAACAGGCGTTATTTTTTCTCGTTTTTAGGCGAGCGAAGGCAAGCGCGAAGCGGGTGAGTAGCGACCGACACGCGCGACAACGCGCGACGGGGGAAGAGCTTCCTTCTGGTTGCCCTCATAACCAGCGCATGCTCTTCGAACTTTTCTTGCAGTTCTCCTTCCCCCCACCCTATAAAATTTTAAGAATCGGGAAAAAATTGTGGATACACGCATTCAATGTTGTTTTTGAGGGTAGGGGGAGGGGTTAGGCGAGTGTGCATTGAAAAAAAGTCCCAATACTTTTGTCCATGATTGTAGTTCCAGTTAAAACAACAGGCAAAAGCTTGCCAAATGTCCTTTATTTTTCTTAGCTATATGCCCAGCGTCAGTAGCTGAGTTTACATTGTGGATAGCTCTTCCTAAATTGTTCTACGATCGGTACGGCAGCATTCAATGACCAAAAACAGTTGTTAAATAGAACTTGTACACATTTTAGGTCCGGGGATACTTAAAAAGGTTTTATAGACCGCCCCTGGGTCTCCGAGAATAAGGTAAAGAAAAAAATTAAATGAATATTTATGATACTAGGAATGCTTTCAGCTTAACAGCAAAAGGAGCTGAGGCGGTACTTGACGCATTTCGAATTACAAAACTAAGAGAGATAAAGAATTAAGGACCTTGGAAACCCAGGATAGAGAACTTTCTTAGTCCTGCATTGTGGTAGATAAAAAAGCTCCGATCTTCCAGTAGCTTTTAGTGCCACTGATAAGAACGCACTTGGCGTGCTAGACTGCTTAGTGCGCGCTAAACACTAGCCAAAAAATGTGTCCTTTTTCGACAGACACTTTTCAAACCAAACTCGATGGAGTAGACTACGCCCTCCTCGGCCAGCCTCTTTCTCAACACCATGTCAGTGACGTCATAGAGTGTTTTAGGAAGTACCGCGATGACTCTCAGTGCCTCTCCTTCAACTTTGAGTACACGTCGGCATTACCCACAAGGAAGTGCGAGCTTCATGCCATTACCAAAAGCCAGGATCCCAAGAATTTCGTCAAAAAGCTTGGATACACATATTATGAGTCAGAAGGATGAAAGCACAAACTCTTTTTTTTTCTTTTATCTGAAAGCACATTACTTCTATTGATAAAGAAAATGTGAAATCGTTTCTTTTATCCAGATAAATTCAGAATCCCTATTTTATTTTTATTTATTTATTTATCTCAGTGTTAAATATTTTTATCCATTGTACATATTTTCACCTCAAACTGAATTTTAATTTAATTATAGGATATAACAGACGAAGAGCCACTTTGTGGAAACACTGTTATTAAACCGCCATTTGTTTATTTATTCATAGTTTGTAAAAGCGAGATAATTATTTTGGCTAAAATCACCCGGAACCTCAAAAGTCAAATGGTTGCCTCTTTAATGTTTGTTTTGCTTGGGCGCGTCAGTAATAACTCATTGTCAAGCCAGCCAAATTTAACAAGATGAAAAAACATTTTCAATGAGTTTTCATTTTCTTCACACGTGACATCCGCTAACAGGCCAAAATATTAACAGCAAAAGCCATATTTAGCCAAGGCGCCAAGCCTATTGTAAAAGTTCCTTCATAAGTCGTACAGCTGTTTCATTCTTTCAAGCCGCGTTTAAATGGTTTGTTTCGTTGATTACAAGACAGACAAAAAGAGCAATGAATATTTTCAGCTTGTATTTTATGTTACTCCTCACTCCATATTCTCTGGGTAAGCATATAAGATATATTAATCAAAGCATGTACATAGCTTAGCACGGCCGGCATCACATAAAAAAGCAGAGACATGCGATCGACGACGATGTCCTCCTATAAGTGCATCGAAAACACTTTAGGCTATCCAGGGTACTTTTAGATCTCCAGAAATGCATTATAAGCGGCACTCAATGCGCATCAGTGTTTGATCATCCTAGGGTTATGACTGTTGCTGTTTTTCCGAAAATTTTAGGTGCGATTTAAGGCTTTACGAAGGTGAGAATTTTTTTCATTTATTCCTTTCTTCATGGCGCACATTTTCGAATCCTTAAATTATAGGTTTCCGACCTTATTATGTGAAAACATAAACTTCAGAAAATCGTTGGGAACTTATTAAGCCGATATAAAGCTTCGAGATTCGTACATGGAACCACGGTCATCTAGAAATTTTTAACTCCCCTCTTTGAACAGTTATTTTATAGAAAACATTTGGTGTCCCTGAAAAAAGGGGCAATTTAATATGGGACGATTCTGATCAGGTAGTTATCTTGCCGACCCTACAAAGACCCAGTAATGTAAACATGCATTCTGACCCAGTTTTGTTCAGTGTTTGTTTTTGTAATCTTTTAGTTACAATAACCACACAGCTGCAACTACACATAACTTGTAACGGATTCATGACTGTTTACCACGGGAAGTTACAACCGGAGCAATTAATAACAGCAAACATTTCTGCAAATTATACCATCATTCCTGGAACAGAGATTTTAGCCGTGAGGTGTAAAAACTTTGAAAGCAAGCCATTGATTTTAGCAAGTTTGAGCAATGGAATGATTACAGATTCCCGTTGGAAATGCTTCAGTTTTCCAAACAATGAGTATTTCATTGGAGTTCCTTGGACGAGAACCGAATTCAACGATAGTCATTGGGCCCAGGCCGTCGCAGAGTTCTCAAACCGAGGGGAAAGTCCAGCGGGAAAAGTCCCGGGCATCAAAGATGAAGCTCTTTGGATATCAACCGCTGAAGATAACCCAAAGTTGTTCTGCAGGCGAAATCTGTCTGATGATGACACTAATTTGCCTTTACAATCTGAAGACGATCGGTCAAGGCTCGGTATGACAATGGCAATTCTATTATTAGTGTTGCTGATTTTTCCAATAACATTTCCCACTATAAGAAATCAATCTAGAAGAAGGGGTGAGAGTCTCTAAAGAAACTGTCGGTTGTCGTGTAGTGTCAGTTGGGGGCTTGGGAGGGGTAAAATGCTCTTTAGTTTACCCTCACGAAGCATGAATACTGTATTTAGTTGCACTTTATATGAGTTGTTGGTTCCCTTGCTACCCGAAGGATATACGGCATTCGACACATATGTACGAGTCTTCCGTCCGGACTCCCCCTCCCCTGGCATCTCCCGTTTTCAAGTATGAAATTGAGTCCGAACGGCAAGTTTGTAAATCGTGTACCTCGTGTGAGTGCATATCATTCTTAGCTGAAATGTTTGGTTATGTGCTGGTCAGCTACGGTCGGGAAAGAGCTAAATTTTGGGGATACAAAGGCTTACTCGATTTCCTGCTCGTATTAAAATCTTAACGTAGCTGGTATAGTATTTTAATTAGCGTTGACTTGAATCTAATATAATTCTTGATGTGCCCTCCTTCAGCAGACAATTTTCACGTCACCCTCGATGGTGTAGATTATGCTCTTCGCCTCCAGCCTCTCTCTCAACACGAGGTCGGTGACGTCATGCAATGTTTCAGGAAATGCCGCGATCACCCCCAGTGCCTCTCCTTCAACTTTGAGTACGGTTCAGCGTTACCCATAAAGAAGTGCGAGCTAAATGCCATTACCTCAAGCCAGGCTCCTGAAAGTTACGTCATGAGGCCAGGTTACATGTATTATGAGCATAAGGAATAAAACTCCATTGACGTGAAAACCAAAATTTGTCACGTCGTTACACTATCATGAATTATTTTACTTTCTATAAAATTTTTGTATAGATGATTACCGACCCATGGCTTTATTCCGTTTTCGGACCCATTCAGTTTGGTTCATCGAGTAAATTTGTCATTTAAATACTTGACTCTTTAACTGCAAAAATGAACTAAGTATTCGTGTCTTTCACTAGTTCGCATCGCAAACTCGAGAACCGACAGTTTCTTTACGCTAGAGGCACCACTGGTTAATTAGTGCCCGTGAAAGAGAGTTGTCCGCCCAATGAAAAGAATATATATACAAAACTGAATTGCATGAATAATTGGTAAGACTTCTCACTTTTTCCATTGCGTGTGTCTATGTTTGACGGAGTTGGGGGGGGGGGGGGGGGGAGAGCTAAGGCGATTTGTTACTTGCAGACAAAAGGACGTTGACATAGCTTAGAGGGTAGGGTTGGGAGGGAATGGATGTAGCCCTCTTCCTGCTTAAAACCGGTGCTGTCCCTGACAACATTTTGGTAGTGAGTTTCTGCTTCGATTCTGCTTAAGAGAGTTGGCTATTAGCCTCACAGATCAGTAGTACCGTCCTGGCCAATCCGTGGTTTGGTTCCTCAGTATCATCAATCGAGTTTTTAGGGTTTCTCTTACTACCATATCAGTCAATACGGTTCAACAACATCATTATAAAAACTTTCCCTTATCATATTCCCTTAAGCACAGGCGCCAACTTGAGCCGGGCTTAGTTGGACAAAATACAGTAATTTGCATCTGGTGAAGTTGTCCGTACAAATTGAATGTCATGACCTCGATCGTTATATTTAGTGCGCGTTAACTTGGATGGAATAACTGAAAAAGGGCTTATTACTCTCATGATCATCACTGGTTAACCATTTACTGAACAAGAATTAAATTTTGACTCTATCTAGCATTTTACAGTCAAACCACCGCTTAATACAAGTTCACCGTTTAATACAGGTTTGACAAACATAGAGTTATTCAAGAAATGAAGGTTGTGAACTGAGCGAAATATCTATCCTGCCACAAATTGGCCTCAAACTGTTTCTACCCTTCATTGTACCAAAACAAAAAATGTGAAAGACCACTAAACGCTTCGCCTACCTAGCATGGCGGTTTTGGTTGGGCACGCAAGGTTATTAAGGCGGGCGAAGGCAGAGAAACCGCGTGTCCGCGAGGAGATTGGGGTTTCGCCGCTCGTTCGCAGCGCGCGCGTTCTTGTGGCTTTGCCGCTCAGTAGTGCTCCCGACAAAGCCGCCATGCTACGCAGGCTGCTAAACGCTATACATAGTGTATCTGCTGCACATGGCAGGTACTCTTGCCACGTGTCAAAGTGGCTCTTTAACAGAGGTTACCACTTAAGAAAGGTCAATTTTACAATGATTATATTAAAGGAAACCATTTCCGGGATAGTAAGGTGACCGCTTTAATACATGTCCGCTTAAAACAGGTTGGACTGTACAGTATTTGTTAATAATCAATCAATTTACCTTATGAAGTAAATCTGCGCAATTTATATCATCGGTCATTTCAGCTCCTACCTGAACTCGGAAATTTCGAATCTTTTGTACGCAGGCTAAAAACTCTACTTCATAAGTCCGATTTATATTTGCTTTAGACGCACTCAAACTGCATAGGATGGTACGGTGGCACTAAGATTAATTTTATCAGTTGAAAATTGAACGTAAAAACTCTCAAACTTGCCAAACCTCAAGGAACAATTGTGTTTCCATAAAGAAGGGAGAATTACCTTCTTGCAGCAGCCAAAAAAACTCCCATGCATGCCACTGCGTTGCGATTGTAATGCACTGATTTGATATAGTCCGTTATACTGGTGTTCCGATCCAGGAACGATAATGAAAGAAATATACGAAAGAAATATACTTATTTGGCTTATCTCGTTTTGCGTTAGAAGTATACAAGTCTTTTCAGTACAAATAGAATTGATAACATATGTAATGAACGGGTTAGTAAGTAATTTGAAAATCGCTCACTCAGTTGAGTCTAAAACAACCGAGTGAATGCAGGAACAAATAAATGAATGCGTGTGTCAAGCGTAATTCTGTCTGCTGGAATATATATGAATTTGTAATTAACTTAATGGTTTTAATGAATTAAGTTAAATCAGAATGAAATGAATTTAATGAAGTAAAAACCTTGAATCAGTGTTGAATGAACTGAAAGAAAAGTGAGTTGAATGAATTGTGAGATGAACGGAATTGATTGCATTGAAAGAACTGACTGAATTAGTCCGGCTGATTGTGACAAGTATTTTTAGTGAATTTGAGCGGGAGCGATGTGTATGGCATGATGGTGTTACGATTCCGCCCAACCATCCGGATAGTGCCGAAAATTTATAGGCATAAAGACAATACAGGAGTTATTAGCCAATGAGAAAGGTGCTGACGTCTTTGTTTAACCAATCAAGAAGAGCCTGCTACTTATTGAATATTCAAAGTCAACAATGCAATTTAACACCCTTATTTGCAAAAAACACCAAAGTGACTCCGTCAACCTAATTAAGTTTCACCGAATAAACAAATAATAACCGTGGCGAGAAATAAATATCTTAATTAATGTCTTTAATTGATAACGTCAAATCTGCGTTATTACAAATGAAAGCCACAGCTTAAATACTCTTTTCCCTCGTTTAACAGATAAGCAAAGCGTTAATCACTATAAAAATCAGTTGTGTTGGGAGCAAGCTATCGATTTGTAAAAGAAACGGATCTTGTTTACTGTAGATAGTGTCGACCGATCTATATCAATATCGGTCGACACTACCTACAGTAAACATGATCCAAAGAAACTTCCAGCGCTCTTTTAGATAAAAACAAACAGATCTTTACAATGTGATTGTCGTCTACGTGCACAAAAGGCCGATCACCCACTATCTAAACGAACTGCCCAAGCCCTATATGGAGGAGTTGGACTACTTACCTGGCAAACGGACGCAACATTGTTGGCCAACAGCTCCCAACATTGTTGGATGTTACGTGTTGAGTCCGTTTGCACACCCTGTTGCATGTTGTTGGACGGTTGTGCATGTTTTTGCGCAAAGTTTGAAACCGGTCAAACGTTTAGCCCGTGCAAACAGACGCAACATTGTTGGGAGTTGTTACGTCCTTTTGCATGTAGCTTACTTGATATTAGCGCATTAACACAGTAAATGATTGGAGCCACGGATCAGAAGTCATTTCAAGCAGGTGGATATTATTGTCCAGGTAAGTGTTGTCTGGAATAGGAAGTTGCTGACAGTGACTCGCGTTTGTAGCCTGCGTGGCCCCTATCCCCAACCCCTTTCGACGCCTGGTACGCAGGCTACGCGTTTGTATAACCTGACAGTGTCAACTTAGTGACAGACTCTTCGACTCTGAAAATCGATGACCAAAATGTCAGTCACAGTTAACCCACTCCCGCACACTTGCCACAAGTCGACCTCACGAGTTTTTAAGCGATTGGAGCGAGCTTTTTAGTAAGCAAAGCGGCCAAGCGAGCGACAAAGTCGCCAGGAGAGGTCGTTCTTCAAAAAAAAAAAAATAAACCAATAGCATTGTAAGAAATAGTTTAAATAGATAGTTTACCCTTACATATAGCATGAACACTGAAAAAAAGTTCTTCTGACATTAAACACTCAGCAAAAATCTTTACCTGGCTGCTCAGAGTTGGTCAGAGTGATATTTCTTAATTTCTCAGTATCTTTATGCCAGAAAAATTTTAAATTCGAACGCTTTTGACGCGAAGAACAATATATGTACTACTGAGTAGTTTTTGTTTTAAGCTAACCATAAAAGCGCATAAATTAAAAACTATTCTTGGTTTCGAAATATGACGCAACAAACACTTGTCATGAGGCAAGATCTACCATGAAAAATCACAAGAGCGATCAGTGTCGACTAAACGTACCAGGAGTGCTAACGGACTCAACAACTCCCAACGGACTGCGTGATGAACGCAAGGCAATGCATAAATGCTTTCTTGCCTATAACGTATATTGCAGTAAAGCAAAGTTACAAAAAAGCTTATGGAGGCACTGTTTTAGACCTGACAGGTAAACAACACTGAAAAAAAATTGAGGGCGTTACCTGCGCTAGAACCGTTTTTAATTTTTTTTTCCTACTGACTATTAAAATTTCCCGGGAAAAATTGCGTACCTGAAATATATGGAAAACCTAAAGCAAGCGACTGGAGAGATTTAAACATAGGTAAGGCCCCAAAAACTTGATAGAACAGAATCCGTTGCTGGGTAGCTTTAGTTTACAGTTCCTACTTTCTTCAGAACAGCCGTTTTACGAAAATATTTTGGCGTCCAGGATTTTCATACAAACATTGTCATTTCTCAGGCGGTTGCCTACCCGACAAGATGGCTTTCAAAACCGTGACAAGGTCCAACATAAAGAGGCATTCCTAGTAAGTCGACAAGAATCTTTCTTGACCGGAAACTCTCTGTTCAGATTCCGTTGGAGGGCTTTTGATATGGTTCACTCCAAAGAGTTTGCTAACAAACTGGACTTCGCGTATAAGATGCACCAGAGGGTGATTTCTGCCAGGAAAGAAAAAGTTTCCACGGAAACGCCCAGCAGCAGATCCAACTGTACTGCCCACCCCCACCTGTGGAATTTATTGTCACGACCTGGTTACGCAGCTGTACATGCTCACGTGCCAGATACAATCGAATTGGCGCGGAACCGGTGATTTGCAACTCGAAAAAGTTAAAGAACTCAAGGTTAACTTGAATATTTTCCTATTCCTTTTGACTCCTTTGTCATGTCTGCGATAGTAAATGGACAAGGAGCATCGCAGCGTAAAGCAGGAGCGAAAGTCACGGTAGTATTGGGTGCACAGTGGGGCGACGAGGGAAAAGGAAAACTAGTGGATATTTTGTCGACTAATGCCGATCTGGTTTGCCGGTGTCAGGTTTGTATTGTAGCTCAATCTAGTCACATAGATCCTTGAAACAAAGTTTTTTAACATTGTATATTGCTCTTCTGAAACAAACTTTGAACGACCAGACCAGGATCGCTGATCTCGGTTCAGTTTTTGTAAACAGTGACAACAAAGACTGCATCAAATGAAAACACAGAAATTACCATTGGATGGCGTAACTGATCTTTTAGTTTGCCTTGTCGCTGTTGTCAGTATTGAGGGTCAATTGACCTTAGCTTATCATCACTGCAATGATGAAATACTGAACATTTGAAGTCAACATGTAATTTGATTTTGGTACAACAATGGAACCTCTATTCACGGGAGAACAAAACACAGGCATGCCTACACCAATGAACACCGACCCTCGGGACCGAGGAAGTGTCCCCTGAATAGACGTTAGGCTGGGGTTTGTTAACAATTAACGAACAAAGACTGCGACATTATAATATGCTGAATTTACACAAATGCAGTCCCAGTACAGGGTTTTTTGAACAAACTTGAAAACTATTTCAAATTTTCAGACAAGCATCTCACCATCATTTTAATAAGGAAGTACCCCCTGCTGTGATGTTTACACTAATTTTTCTAGACCCGTTATTTACTGAGCAGTGTGCAAAGAAAGTAGTGTCCGTCCGATAGCCAGGGGCTAGTGGATTTTTCTATCGGGCTGGTGAATTCTGTCATTAACTTGCCTGACGGGCAAGTGAAGTCTTTTGCGGAATTCAAATTACGGAAGAACCGTAAAATCAGTCTGCTCATCAAAACGTTTTTCGGGCTAGTTGAAATGATGTTTGGGCTAGTAAACGTTAGCTTCAGCTTGCCCGAATGGCAAGCTGTAAAAATGACTTTCTTTGCACTCTGCTGAGAAAAAATGAATGAATTGCTTTAATGAATTACATGGGTGTGTGAAAATGAAATTTCTTCCTGATTAGGGTGGTAACAATGCGGGACACACAGTTGTTGTTGACTCCAAAGAATATTTCTTTCATATGGTCCCAAGGTAAGATTTACCATAATGACAACTTGAAAATGTTTCTTCTTGGGTGTGTTCCTTTGATATGATCCAGATCAGGATCAGTGATCCGAGATCATTTGGATCATAGTAGATCGACTGAAGCGATGAATCGTTGTCCAGAGTGGATTCATCGGTCCATTTGATCTACCATGATCTGAGTGATCTCGGATCACTGATCCTGATCAGGATCATCCCAAAGGAACGCAGCCCTTGTTTATAAGAACTGAATGATAGTGCATCGTCATTAATTTTGCAAGAAGTCTTTATCCATAGTATCATGTGGTAGAATAGAAATTATTAATATAGGCATCGAAGACAAGAAATGTAGCTGTTACATATGTACGTATATAAATAATTCCAGCGAATGAAAATCAGTTTTCTTGGTGTTTCCCTTCTATAGTGTGTCAGTAAGAAAACTGTCAGCTCTCAAAAGACTTAAGAGGAGCATAGATTGAATAACACTTATTCCTCAAACAACAAGCACTTAAGAAAACACAAGCGCCTAATTAGGTGAAGTGTGTAAAGAAAATTTGTCTCACACTGAATAATTTTCTCATTACTTTATTATGCTTTTATGACTGATTTACTATGACTGGTTAATGCTTGATAGGTGATATTATTTTTATTATAATTTCAGTGGGCTAATACAACCTAATGCTGTTAGTGTTATTGGTAAGTAAAAAGTTTCCCCTTTTTTATTTAAAACATTGTACTTTCTTCTTAGTATAATAATGCTATAATATTATTACTTAATGTTAAGTTAACTGTGTTGATTAATTTTAAAAATATATCTATACATTAACATAATTTGGACAAAATAAAAATTTATTTTTAAGGCTACCGCTATGCAGTTCTGGGACATACATGTAGATACATGCAGAACCTCCTGAAAATGCCTAATGGTGCTGGGAATCAAATAACAGTGTTGTTCCATGCTAAATGTACTCAAGGAAAATAGCTTTAATACCAATCCCCATCATATGCCTTTTCCTAATTGATAATACAATCCCCTGAAAATTCCACATAATTTTTCCTATTTATCTTTTTTCTAATTCAAACAGAAAGCCTCTACAGTCGACTCTCTCATAACAGACACCTTTATAAGACACACCTTGCTGGGATGGACACCCAGAGTTAGTCCCTGCCTTTCCATTTTCTTTAAGTCGACTCTCTATAAGACGGACATTTCTCTAAGATGGACACACAGTGCTGGTCCCATTAAAAGTGTCTGTCTAAGTCGGAGTGAGTTGACTGGAATCTGAGTGGGAAAATAGTGAATTTCAGTAAATAATTTAATTTTGTTAAGATGTTTTTGGTTCCGTTATTTTAAGACCTCAGTGATGACATGGTAGTGGAAAATATAGTTGCTATGAAATCCTAGGGCTTGTTTAATAACCATGATTGCTCAGGACTGACTACATCATCTTGTCCATGTACACTACTTGTTTATGCTTTTTTACTTGTCGTTTTTGTAGGTAATGGTGTGGTAATTCACATTCCTCAGTTTTTTGAAGAGTTGCAAGCACTTGATGCAAAAGGTAGCCAAAAATGTGCCTTGCCTTATCTGTTCCATAATCATGAAGCTTAAAATCTGATATTTAACCAGTGCATTTTATATTTTTTGTAGAGGTGCCAGATTGGCAGGGAAGACTTTTAGTCTCTGACAGAGCACACATAGGTATTGCTTTTTTTTGGCTCTTTCCTCTAAATACACTGTAAATGTTTTACAGCTGTTATTACAGTGGTTTTTACAAGAAATCATTGTTTATTATTTTTTTATTTGAGTTGATTTCTAATAAATGTGTAACTTTTTTTGTAGTTTTTGATTTACATCAGGAATCAGACAAATTAAGGGAAGGTGGCAAAGGAGGGTAAGTTTATTAGGACTTTTTAAATTTACTTTTTTAAAAAGATCAACCTTAGGGTCTGTGTTTTTGTTTTGAAAATGTGTCCTGTAAGCTAGGCAGACTAATTTTGTATTACTTTTTTTTAGGTTAGGAACCACAAAGAAGGGAATTGGACCTACTTATGCCTCAAAGGTACTTAATATATAATTTATGAGATTTTTTTAAAAAATGGAATAATTGCTGTGAGTGTTCGAACAGGGTGTTATTACAAATGCCAAATTGTGAATGGGTGGCCTGTGCAATACTGATGGGTGAAAAGTAAACAATATTGAAATTTACCTAAACGCAAAGTGACCAAGTGCATATACCACTCCAATAGAATGATATTAAACATCTTGAACAAGAGAAATAACAGTTCGTGTTGTTTGTTAGGCTCAAAGGATTGGACTTAGAATATGCGACTTGGTTGGAGACTTTGAAGTTTTTGAAAAACGGTAAGTAGTACTCACTCAAGCGTTATTGCCACAGTCAATGATATTTGAATGTATTTCCGCAATTTTAATGGTGGATGTCACAACTATGTACATGTAGTTACTCTTCTTAGGGATTATTCACATCAAACTTGTCTAAAATCGGTATCAGTTATCTATATCATATCAACATTGTTTTTGCAGATTCCGAGGACTTGTGTCACACTTTCAGAGACTGTAAGTACTGCACTAAAACGTATGTACATTGTACATGTATAAAAGTTAACAGTTGACAAATTTCTATAGAATGAACCCCACCCACTCCTTCCCCATTGTGAAATTTATAAGGCAAGATTCCAAAATAAAATTTTGGCCTGTAAGACCCTACTCCCTGTTATAATTTCCAGTGACCATTTTTATGGGCATAGTGTGCAGGGTATTTTCTGGAACCACGGGTATAAATGTTATGAATTATCATCATATCCTCATTGCAAAGTTCTTTGTAGTTGATTTACTGTGTAATGTAACATTTTTTAATCTTATTGCATTTTACCATAAAAAAAGGTATCCAGACCTCAGCACAAATGTTGAAGATGAGATTGCAAAGTACAAGGTATAATAATAAAAACAAGCAATACATATGTAGCCAGCTAGACTGAAACATAAGCTGACATTTTCTATTGTATCTAGTAATTTCCCGCACTTAACAGAGAGCTAACATACTATGAGTAAAAGTTAAACTATGTATGCAAAGGGGATGGCACGATGTTGCATGACCTATCCCTGACAAACGGCGTCACACCCCATTAACCACATTTTACAATTGCGTTGTAACTTTCCTAATAATAACTTCTACTGTTAGGATGCTCAATGTACCAACATAAGTTGATTTACAGAGTAATTCCATTTCTGAAATAAGGTCAAAATGTAAAATTATTGTTTGTGTATGTACATTTTCAGGTTCTGTTTACCAATCATAGCCAAACCCATCTAGTTGGTGCATCTTTTAAGTTTTAACCTGCTACAAATGTTTATTATTGGGCTGTCTCATCCTTTACATATAATCACCTCTCTGTGCCATAATTTTGGTTATTGATTGTGCAGGTGTGCATTAATTCAGGAAGAGTTTTAAAATAAATATTGCGTCTTCTTTTGTAGCACTATGCAGAAAAGATCCGCCCCATGGTTTGTGACACAGTAACTTACATGCACAAAGCCCTGCAGAATGAATCTGCCAACATTGTAGTGGAGGGAGCCAATGCTCTGATGCTGGACATAGACTTTGGTAAGTTTTTATGTAATTTTCTCTTCTTTTCCGAAATTTGCATGCATTTGAAGAAGAGACACAGACTCTAAGACAATATTATTTTATTAATAGACAGTCCTTAAATCTTCTGGGCATGGTTCCTGGAAGGTTGTTTAGGACTTAGATTCAGGATTAGAATAGTACTGTAGCCCGTATTAATTAATCCTGTAGATTTTTTTGATCAGTGCCATCAGATCTTGCATGTGTTTACTGTCGTAATCTAATAACTGGAAGTCGCAACAGAAATAATCAACATAATTTTCAAGCTCCAATATTGTATGTCCAAAGAATAGAAAACATTGCTTAAAATTTGGCTAAACTAGCGTGGGTGGGGATTAAACTTTGTCATCTTTCACAAAACTATAGGCTCTGCAGGATAACAATAGAGAGATAAAAAGAGTAACTTGCATTTACGGCAATGGCAAATGTGAATTGTACATGTGCAAATTAGTGACCAAGTTTTTCCTTTGCTTGTTGTTGACTGTTCATATAATTACACAGAAATCAGTGGATATTCACACTACTAGCCTTAGTAATAAAAATTGTTTTAAGCTGTTTTTGTCTGCTCATTCTCTACTTTGAGAATTTCTCAACTTGAATCTGACATTTGCTGTTTTCTGTAAACTTGACTCTAAATCTCTCTAATTACTCAAGAAAATAAAAATCTAATATTGTTTTTATTCACCAGGTACATACCCTTACGTGACTTCCTCTAACTGCGCAGTAGGTGCCGTGTGCACTGGACTTGGCATTCCCCCAACTGCAATAGGCAATGTTTTTGGAGTGACCAAGGCCTACACAACAAGGGTTGGCTTGGGAGGATTTCCAACTGAGCTTAAGAATGTAGGTTGTTTATATTTTGCTTTGTCTGAAAGATTTCTCGGAAGCTTTTAAAGTATTAAAAGACAAAAGTTTATTCAATCTGACTCAAACGTGCATTGGTGGTATTGGCTATTAACAGGAATGCCAGCCACAGGAGATCTAAAATCTGGAGACTCTCTACTTTTGCATGTCACCCAACCCCCCCCCCCCCCTCCCCTAAATGTCAACAGCCCCACAAAAAGAAAAGCTCTTAATATCCTGTTTAACCTGTTTAAAAAGTCCTGAGAGCAGTTAGTATCAAATTCCTCCTTGTCATTTAATGCATTTATATGACAGAGTAAAAAAATGGGAGATAGCAGGTATCAAACCCAGTCTCTTTGGCTCTGAAGGTTACGTGTTATTGCATGCACGAGAACAATAGAAATGACCTTACATTCATTCATTCATTCATTAAGCCAGTAAAATCAAATTTTTGACCGGAAATCAAAGTTGACTTGTAACATATCCAACCGTTAAAGCTCTCCTTTCAATTTTATTGACATCCATTAAACTTTTCTCCATGCACTTCTTCAAGGCACTGAATCGTGTAATGAAAGAAGGAGTGTTCAAAATATAGCCTTAAATGACTTTTGCTAAACTGCTAAATTCTCCTTCTAGTTTCTTTTGCCAGTGATTAAAATAAAGAATTATTTCCAAGCACCTCTTCAGATAACCACTTTTAACACAATGTTATTTATTTGGCTTATAAGTATAACTGTTACAATTAACTATTTTTCATTGTAGGAACTCGGTGACAAGATGCAGCAGATTGGCAGGGAATTTGGGGTTACGACTGGTCGAAAGCGGCGGTGTGGCTGGCTTGATCTTGTCATGATCAAGTATTCTCACATGATAAATAATTTCACAAGGTAGAAAGACTTTATCAGTTTGTCAAAAATTTCATCATTTGCCATTCACTTTCCTTCATTTGCTCAGAAAAGAGATGAAAGTTTTTCAGTTGTTGTCACTGGCATAAATCTCTATGTGCATGGATAAGATAATGTCCACAACTACAAATATTAAGAAAAAAGTCCAAAGTTGACCCATGTTCTTTGTGTGTTGGGTTTTTGAAAGGGAGGTATCGCGGGGATGCTACTGTTTCGAGTAAACTGATTGAAGACTACTGGCTTGAGAGTAGAAAATGACTCAGATTGGTTTGTTTATTTTTTTACTTAAGTTGCCTCAATTTTTCTATGGCCCATGATCACTATTTTACTGTCCACTTAATGTATTTGAATAGTTTGTGTCCATACAGCTTGTATGGAGAAATCTCTCTAGCTTTCCAAATGGAAAAATAGACTTCCCCATAATGTGAAAAAGTAACCACATTCCTAGGCTCTAACCTTCATAGTTTAGTGTTCATTTGTTAACATAGCTGTAATGTTCTTTCATGCCTTAAAATTATCAGTGTTAGAGTCCGTACTAGTAGCTTTTTAACCTTCAGCTTTCTCTTTTTTTTGACAGCCTTGCTGTTGCCAAGCTGGATGTTTTAGACACTTTTGAAGAAGTGAAAATTGGAATCTCTTACAAACACAAAGGAAAAATTTTAGATTCCTTCCCTGGTAAGAAAACATCTTTTTTTTTCATAAAACTGTTGTAGGCGTCAGTAAAATACCCTCTTTGGGTCACGATTGGGATTTCTCGTTTTTTGCTTTTCATTTTGCTTCCTTTTCGTTTTTCCTTTAATTAATGCATGAAAGGGAAAACAAATCAAAATAATAGGCCCCAGCCCTTTATTGGCATTTTATTGACACCCAATTGTTCATTATGCCAATTGCCTTGCGTGCTAGCAGACTGGGAGGTCTCTCATAGCAAGAGAAAACAGAGAGGAAAGAAAGAGACTTATGCCAGCCTGGGATAAGTTTTCTATCACACATGCACTGGCGTTTCCGTAACAACCAGTAACGTTTTAGTCACGTGTGTCACAACTTACAGAACCAGTTTGCGCGAGAACAACTCTGGGCTCAGAAAATTTCCAACGTGCAGTCGGCTCAACAGGACATGCGCATTCCACTTTAAATGAAACTAGTTTGATAACCAGTAAGTTTCGGTCTATTGTTGCGATCCAGAAATTTTGCTACCATGGTAACGTGACGTCACACTTCTCCTCTCAGTTTTCCTTAATGAAAAGTCTTGTGATGATATTTTCAATGGAGTGTTTATTGTTCAAGCATTGAAAATGTCATTTTCTTCTAATTTCAGCTTCTGTGGAAGTATTGGATGAAGTTGAAGTTGAATACATCACTTTGCCTGGCTGGATGACCAGCATAGAGAATTGCAGAACATTCAGCGAGTTGCCGGTCAATGCTCAAAGTTATGTCAGAAAAATTGAAGAAATTACACAAATTCCAGGTCAGTTTATTATCAAGTCAATGCATACAAGTTCATGTTTTCTCTTTACTAAGCCAACTACATTGTTGAACATCCTTGTATGACCACCTGTCAAGACATTAAGATCACTCTTCCTTGTCAAAGGCGAGGACGATCGATGTTGGAACCCCTTAGAAACGACCATCTCCTGCAAATGCCCACCAAATGTTCGTTTTTTGGTAGAAACTTCAGTTAGAAACAGCTAGTATAAATTTATTCATAAGTGACTTATTAAATTATTCAAATTTCAAAGCTACTAAAAAAATGATTACGGCATCTAATGATTTCATTCACAGACTTTAAATTGTAATCTGTTAATACAGTGTCATAAATAGTACCACATAAAAATGCTGCTTATAACAGGTTTCTTTTTGCGCTCGGCATGCCACTATATTTCAACCACAGACAAATAAATTTACTATTACCGCTGAAGGTGGTGCCATAGGATTTTTTCCAGACGCAAAAAAATGAAGTACGCCCTACTCTCCAAAGATTAGACCCGATTTCAATTTGTGTACTTATTGTAGTCTTTATTGTTTGTTAATTTGCAGTGCAATGGGTTGGAGTTGGGAAGTCGAGGGATGCCATGATATCTTTGTTTTAAATTCTGGACACATTGTACGAGGCTTTTATAATAAGCTTACAAGAATTCTATCACTCTTAAGTTATCAATCTTATAACGCTTCTTACAATTCTCTTTTTAAGAGTGGTTTTCATTGCAGTTGAATGTCAAAAATACTGAATTTATGACTGCTCTGGTTTTGCTCTTTATGATTGGCTGATACCGTCAACTCTCTCGAAGTCGGACACCTTCGAAACCGGCCTTAACTGTCCATCTTAGAGATGTGTTCGGCTGATAGACAGTCGGGGTAACGTGCACCACCAATTTTAAAGCTGAACCTATTCGCAATGAATACACGTCTTGAACAAAACAGCTAACACTGGAATATTGTAACAGCAAAGTGTGAAACTTGTAACTTCGCACTGTGTGTTGTGATTGGTTATAGAAAACATAACTCGCTTGAAAACCGCTTTATAACTGTCATCATCGTTTTGAAGATAATATCGTTTTTAGATAACGCTTTTTTGTGTGTGTATTTTTTGCTTGTTTGTTTATTGGTGTTTGTAATTCAGTGTTTTGTTAAGTGCTATAAATTGCAAAATTAGTTCCCATGAAACTTCTTCTGACCGTGTTTTAAGAAACAGTACAACCAACTCTCGCCTTGGCGACACCTTGCTACTACGCACACCTATATGGATAGTGTCCAACCTCCGGCAAAAGTAAAGTACAGAAGTTTGACTGAAATGAACTCCCCGCTGTAACGGTCTCTCGTTATAAGGGACACTAGCTCGCGGTACGTCCCGATGGTGTCTGCCGTAGCGGGAGTTGACTTTAATTGTCGTATCGTTATGATAGCAGGCAGGTAAAAATCAGAATCTCAGGGACTTTTGTGTTCAACTTCAACCTGAAATTGACGTTTGAAACCGTATGGGGTTCTTCTTAACAATTATGTTATCGAGAAAACATTTCACAGATACTTGAATCTAGAATCTATTTATAGTAAGTAAAATAGAACAACATCTACAAAAAAAAAAAACTTTTCAGAAGCAACTGATAAAATAAGTCTCAATTTTGGGACAAAGTAAATATGGATGTATGTACTTTTGACTTATTGTCCAAGAACGTATGTTACTTTATTTTACAAGTGAACTTAGATTTTTACATGATGCTAGTCGCACCCATAAGTAGCTATTTAATAATGTGTGATATTGAGTAGTTCTGTGAACTTGGTATTGAGACTTCGATTTTGGCCATTGTGCTGTTGCTTGTGAGATTGAATCTAAGTTGTGACGAATTGCACTATGATCATTGGACTGTTTTGGGGACGCTAGGAGACTGGGTCAAAATTAGTCCCAAAGTACAATTCAACTATACACCAAACCAATCTAACGCTTAAAGTACCAATTAAAGTGCCAAGGGACTGTGAAAAAACGTGAGCTGTATTTTCTATATACATTGCACAGCTGTTCTATTCTCGATGCAAACTTGATGGAACGCGAGAAACAGCGAGCAAGAGGCGCGGCGGGCTGGAGGAACGATGCGCACGAATGTAGACTACGGTTGTCCCAGCCTGGTCCTTTGGCGTTCTCTCTATCCCCCTTGTCTGCGCAAATTTCTCTGGGTGACGTCACAGCTCACATTAGAGTCCAGGATTAACCGAACCGAGCGTAAAACCAGGGTATAATTAAGTCTTTGTTTACAATCAGATTGGTTTATAACCTGGGGGCTTAATAAGAAGGTCGTATAACAGGGATTTCAAGGTACCCATTCAGCGAAGCCGTAAACGCAGAAGTTTGTACGCGCCCACGTTACAAACTTGTGTGGACCTAAAAATGATACCAAAAAGTCGCTGTAATAATCAACGAGGAGTAATTAACGGAAAGTTGACGAAGGAAAGGAGAAAATAAATATGTTTATGCAGCTCAAGGTATCCGAAAAACAATCTTGATCGTCGTTATATGCGAAAATAAAGTAAAAGACAGATTTGTAAGGCAGTTGTCAAAAAGGCAAAAAAATACCTGTAAATTTAAAAACGTCTTTACAAGCAAAAAATAACCTTAAAGTGAAGCATTAGCCCTGTACGTACTTTTTTTTTCATACTTATTTATTTGATGAGGCTCTCTAAGAGGATTGGGCGTAGGAGTGGTATCGAAACTTGTATGAATCTCAAAACCCGTTCAAAACCCCGCCCACATTAGGCTGATTAAGCAACAGAACGGGAACGTCATTTGACAACGGGAAAGCGCGCGGAAGGACTAAACTCGACTTCCGGGCCCAATTTGCCGCTCTGTCTTTAACTCTGTCATTGGTCAAGCCAGTTGTTTGACTTGCGCGCGCCGTCATCAACTGACGTTCTTGCTCTAGCCATACAGACGCGCTCGCGTCGAGAGAGGGGATATGTTTTCGTTGTGCTCAATTTTTAAAGGGGCTCTGTCATGGTATTTGCCATCTTTTTAAGACAGCTTAAACGTGTCTCAATATCAATTGTATTTCAAGAATAGATAAATTCCAGTTTTGTTATTTGAGCTCATATTTAGGTATTGAAACAGTTTCCTGGCGTTTGTTGCTACGGATAGCAAGGATAGACGTGGATTTAAAATAGAAAAAAAATGCCCGTTTTTATACAATGCAAAAGGCACCAAAAATGATTATATCTAGTTAGTACACCCTGATATCTTTATCGTGACTGTGGACCTTAAAGAAAAGTGTCATGAAAATTTTGAATTTTACTTTCCTTAAACAGCGTCAGAGTTTAAAATCCCTCATGGTACTGGCCTTCAAGCAAGCAAGCCGCGAGGGAACGATCACTCGCGTCGCCTTTCGCGTGTAGCTCTCGCGTGACTTTTCGCGACTACCCCAACGGAAAGCTTGCTCGCAGGCTATCATGGCACACAGCTATCCTAAACTGGCCTGCCAGCGTCTCCTTCTCGTATTTTTAGACAAATAATTCCTTGCTATTCCAAGCATGAGTTTACTCTCACGTTATACTGACCAGTGGAACACTGAGCTCAACGGAATCCACTTCACATTATGTGACACGTAATTCAGCTTACAGTGATGGATGTAGCTAGACACACTTTCTTTAAAAATAGCCTAAACTTATGTGAAAGCTTCCTTCGAGTAAAACAGTTATTTCGTACACAGCAATGGACATGCGCAGCTTTATCATGGGTAGACTGGAATCTACCCTGTGTCAAAACTTGACTTCCACTGCATCGGTTTGCTGGTGTCTAAGAACACCAATGTCGCGTCGACTTTAAGCGAAGACAAAAATATCAGTTACCCCACTGGCTGGGAATATGAAAACTATATCTCCTGTCCTTCCCAAGAGAGTCATCCAACAATGTAACCTTTGTCGAAGCAGCACCTCTCACATGACCTCTTCCAAGTAGTCTTCGCATACTTTGACCAGACGCCAGGCGGACGTGGCCAATTCAGACAGTTTGCTGTCCTTACCATGTGTCCTACTTGTTTACGCAATAATTTCGCCTCCCTCTACCTTTTCAATGTTTTTACCGTAGTGTTCTGCAAAAAGAAACATTAATTATCAGTCAAGCAAGCAAATGTAATGCTAATGGCTGTCTAGAAACTTCACACCAATTAATTACGTTAAAAACTCTTAGTTATACTCAATATAAATTTTGTCCACGTCAAATGTATATTAGTTATCCACACCTCACATCATGAAATAAAGAAACCTCGACATCACAGGCAAACTCGAAAAAAACACTTTTAATGCTTAATGATCTTTGTAAACAACAAAGTTCTAATGATCAATGTTGCACGGGATAATTTTCAAGTATGATTTTGAGCGCACGATTACATTGCAACATTATTGTTGCCTTGTGGTTTCGAATTGTTACAACAATATTCCAACATTATTGCCCTAATAATGTCTTTGCAGATCGTCCTGCGTAGTAGCAGTATACCAGTTTTACTATATATAATAAGGGGCAAACTAAGGTGTCATTCGTTATATAAGGGCAAAAGAGGGCCGTTATACACTGAGTCGATCATTCCCCAAGGGACCAACCAAAATGCGAAGACTTAGCGGTCCGGCGCTAACAGGAGGTGCATGGCGAAGAAGACGTCCAGAGACATCAACGGTTTGAACAAGTATTTCTTATCGAAAATGACGATATGTATAGTTTAATGTTGTCCACAACTTAAGTTCTTCGCATACTCTGAGTGCATGCGTAGTACATACAAGTTCAACGAAAATAGAGATCCGACCGTGCGTCAAGCAGTCGCTTTCAAGAGCTTAAAAACAATGGAAAATTATAAAAACACCACCTCAAAAGTGGCCACGGTCGCTTATTATATGAGAGGTAGTTGTTGACCAGACGTTAGTACTAGAGTGCTTTGACTGACAAAATTTTGCTGTTTTGGATAAGTGGCGCTTATGGGAGGTACAACACATGGAGGTACAACTGCACCCAGATCTTACTGTGAACTTACCAGATAGCCCTACAAATGCACATCCCCATACGATGCTCCAGATCCAACCAATCATAAGGAAGACAATAGTCGTCAACTGCATGATTCCCACAGAAAAATTCACGCAAAGAATGGATGCGCGGTCCTTAAGGGGGATTTCGCGTCGAGTTAGGAAAAAAGCTATCAAGCCTGATACAACTGTTCCTGTAATGAAACATGGAAACAAACACAAAGTAAGGTCCTGCTTATAAGCCTGTGCTAAGTTATAGGCCCATCTGCCTGTAAATAAAAATAAATATCGGATTTTATAAAACAACTAAGATAGTGCGCGCATTCTGATTGGTTTTAAAACCTATTGTTAATTGTGAACTAATAGGAAACTCAAAGTTATTTTATGAAAGCAATAGACCACACTTTCTATGGGTTTACCGGCGTGATAACCCACTCGGGATGTTGGGAGAACACGAGAAAGCCTTGTAAATCACGAGCCGCATCCCTCGTGGTTTATCACGCCGTTAAACCCATAGAAAGTGTGGTCTATTGCTTAAATAAGCCCCCCTGGATGTAAATCCGCGTCTAGCTTGTATCGAAATGAATTCGATTTATTATGATCTTTTGAAGCTTAATTAAAAAACAGTAAAAACAAGACATATATTGATCTGCACCGCTAGTATTAATTTTTTGCGAAGCCCTTTTTCTATTCCTGTTATAAGCTCCCTTGATTATAAGTCCCTCCGATTATAAGTGCGGTGTAAATGACATTGCAAACTAAAGCTAGAAACTAGAAGATGTATATGCTCAGGGTTTATAAGCAGCAGTTCACGATATTCTATCTTGCCCCAGAATCACTATCTCTCCGTGTCCCAATCTGATAGAGAGAAAGAGGAGAGAGGGACTCTAAAAAGAGAACGTCATCTTTACCTAGACCATCAGCTGTAAATGAAAGGGTGACAAAAGAGAGATTTAGAATTCAGGTCACTAAGCAATAGTAAAACTGGTCATATTCAAATTTGTTAAGTTTGAGGGTATAAAAATTGTCCCAGATTATTCCTACGGCTGAATCTGGCGATGAAATGATAGAGACAAGTAAAAAGGAACAATTTGCCGGGTCAAGTTGGTACAAGTTTTCGTCTCCCTCCTCCCGATCACATAACATCACTTTCATGAACTGCATAGTAGGCTTTTGTACATTATGCTTTTGTTTCCCCATTAAAATTCTCCAACTTTATAATGCTCCATTTTCCCCGCTAAAATGCTCGCTTGTTCCTTCCAAAAAGTTTATAAAATGCTCGTATAATGCTCATTATAGAAAGGCTTTTTTGCATAGAGTCAGACTGGCAATAATGGATCGAAACAGTAGTCATAGAAGTTAAGGATAAAAAGTAATCAAAAATAGAAGAACTGTCGGCCAGTCTCCTTTCACTCTATTTCACTGTCATTAATACAAGAACCTACGCATTCGATGGTTAGTTTTCACTGATTTAGTTTTCATTTTTTCGTTTTTTCGTTTTTTGTTTTTATTTCTCTTTTCCCCCATCTACTATTTTATCGCAGCTAATATCAATTTTGTGAACAAAGGACGATCGAACCGAAGGGAAAAAATTAGAACGAAAGAGAACAGAGCATGCTCTACGCTAAATGATCACATTCAAGACTTCAGTTTCAAAAATTCACTACTAATAAACTGAGTAAGTAATCGCTTTAACCCATTCTCCCCTGCACCGTCCCTAACCGCTTGTGCGGATCCACGTCCCTTCTACCAGTTGTTACGTCGTCAGTTTTAATGGTCAAGGACAACTTTGTCCGCTTATTTGTGCAGAGTGAAGAGATCTTTCACACTATACCAGAATGAGTTCAATTCAGTCAAGGACACCGGAGAAAAAGGCGAAAAACCAAGTCACATTGACCTAAAAATTTCCATGAAAATCTCGTTCCACTACCCGCCTACCTTTCCTTTCATCCAATTCTAAGATCCTAAAAGCTTTCCTAAAAACTTTTCCCACCAAAATGAAGCCTACTAAATGCCCAGAAAAAGAAAAAATAAATGAGGCAAGAAAAGCAAAAAAAAGATCGACGGGAAGAGAGAAAGAGGAAAGTAAAAGTCAAGACTGCTGTGTCACTTTTAAACCCTGCGTACGCCGAAGTTCGCAAGCTAATATTTGGCATTTGGATCAGAAGGCCGCGAAATGTACGACCTAAAAAAAGGCTTCATGGTAAGTTTTAGCTTTTTATAGCACGACTCTCAGGTGACCGGAAAACCTCTCGGAGACCTCTAAAACTCGTTTTTCGGCAAAATTTCAAGGGACGAATGGGTTAGATCTAATAACGATATGAATAATGTATGACGGATATACAACAAAGGCGAGAATTACCTGCAAACTGTTTCATGTGTAACTGCATTAGCTAAATAGAAGTAGCAAAATAGTCGATCTTTATCAACCCCATCGATTGCAATAAATAAATATTCTGGATAATCACTCTACTCATGGAAAATTGAGTGATAAATATATAATATATTTTTTTGGATTACGTAACCGAGAATAGCACTCTGTACAGGTGTCTGTAAAACTGGCTGGACAATAATACAAGTGGATCGGGATTTTACAACTGAACGCCTTGTTTTAGCAATTTAAATCACTCTTTTACGTAAAACACTCTCTCCTTTAAATTTCAGACGTAAAAAATACCAAAATTGAAGAATTCAGCTGTTGAAATCGGCGCTTATTTCAATACTTGGTACTGCATGCATACGTAATTAATAAAGTGTGACAAACGACTGCCCAACGTTAGTAGAACAGGAAGCTGGATTAAGCAAATAAAGAAAGCGTTTATGACTTTCGTTCTTTAAATATTATCCCAATTATTTTTTTTACCGTGTAGTTTGTCGAACAACGTTAGATTCGGATTCGTACTGTGATAGAGAAATCATAACCTTTGATGGTATCAACTCACGGCTCCAAGAAGGCGTTAAGTAAAGATTTCAATGCGCCTTGTTTGATAAAATTGTTTGATTCGAGATTGCACTGATACCTTCGGAAGATTAATATCAGTAATTCTGTTGAGAATAAAGATGAGCGCACAATTCAGCTCGAGAATTGGGACAATATTTAGAAGTTGGCTACACTGACAATGGCTCACATGCGACGCTGATACACTGTAGGGATTTTTCGCCCTTCGCAAAGATTCAGTTCACAAGCGCACTAGCAAATGGAAAACTCCATTTTTCTATCAACGGATAGAGGTCCTTTGAGAATTTACTTGTTATCAATTGCCTCTTGAGAACTGACAGTCTATATGAGATCGAACACATTAAAATATCGCTTTTTATGTCATTCTGCACGCAACAATTAAACTGAATACAGTTATTATGTATGGAGGAAAATTTAAAGCTCTTGAGCGAGTTCAAGAAAATCATAAAATGGTGGTGAATATTCATTTTCCTCTATTTGTCTAACATCAAATGTCTTGTCAACAATACAAAATAATATTACTGATGAAAGCTGAAACTGAGAAATTCAAAATACATGGCATGGGTCAAAGCCCTGTCTCGGATAATCCGGCATTTCATTTTAATTTATTCCCAGCTTTGCACGAAAAGGCCTAATGATGAATTTTTCAGCAAATAAAATAAACCGTTTTTTTCTACAGCGGCTGCATTGAAGATCTAACAAGAATCGGTTTCAAACGATTTACCTTTTTGTATTAAATCCGAGATGCCCGGAGAGCAATTCAATCATCAGAAGTCTGGTTGGAATATCCAACTCAAAATTTCCCCTTGGAAACAAAACCTCTAGCGTAAATAAATGCTAATTAAAGCCTGTGCTGACAGACTGTAGTTAGTGCAGACAGCAAAGAAAAACTGATGAACACAGACAGACCTACCTAAACCGGGAATTAAAATGTTCAAAATCAGACAAGCAATGGCTGCGTAGCGGGGTAGAATTGGAATGGCTTCTTGCGCCGATATACTTTTTTTCTTCTTTATGGGACCAACATTTTCCACCGGAATGACCGTCTCGGTCGGAATTTGAAATCCTTCAAATAATGTATTTGGACTTGTTGCTGTCGAGGAAGTCGAGATTCGTGCCAAACGAGCAATATTCCGCGATGAAGAGCTTGGATCAGTTTCCTGGCTAAAGCTCCTTTGTAAAAAGTTCCCGTTCTCTACTGATTTTGTCAGCGTAGGCAAACCAAGTGTATATTCCCCTGAAGAACTGTTCTCTCCGATGAAAACCGGCACATTTAATCCTACTAGTGGAAGATTTTCTTTAGCATTCTCCACTCCTCCTTCAGTGCACAGAAATTGCGTCGAAGAACTCGCATAATTCTTCCTCATTGTCATTGCAGGATAGTCAGTGAGGATAGACTTACGGTTTCCTTCCAGCCAACGATATATAGAGTTTTACTTTTAGCCGGACAATCAATACTCTACGGTTTTAGTTTGCTATCACCATGCGTAATGACCATTCATAACAGTTAAATGAACGTCATAAGAAACGAAGAAAAGCAAAGTAAACATGTCGTTTTACAAGCGAACCTTCTCAGATGGTAGAGTTATTAGGTCCTTTTGACATCACAATAGAGACTCGACTTTCAGATCAATTTACATCAGTAATCCATAAACACCTTATTGTTTTCTGACGCAAGACACTGAGTTAGTTATACACATGAAACGGCAGCAGATCTTTCCTATTAACTTGCGCTTGAAGCAAGTCTGTATCTACTAAAACTGTGGTGATTTATAACTCCCTCATTACCCGGATAGTTGAGGTGATATTAAAAATTTTAGTATTAAAGCGCCCGATCGATGATGATGCGTGACTCAATGAGGTGCTCTTCTTCTTCCGGCCGTCCGTTTTTGACCCATGCTGTGTTTCTTTAGCAGCTAGTCGACGAGTTTTTTTTTTTTTCGGAATAAAGTTATTAATTGTTTTGGGGACGTGAGTCTCAATCAAACTATAACTGCTCTTTTACAGGTGCTATTTAAGTGACGGAAATGAGACTATCGAAAATATCATCTTTTTCAGTCGATTTTTGGCAACCACTTTCTTCGTCACAAATATCAGTTCTAAACTTTCGAAAGCACAGAAACTGATTAAGCAGTTTTCAAAGTTATTCAAGTTTTCATTTCGAGTAATTAACTCTTAGCTATAGATATGTTTACTAAAGCAAATACCCATGATTAGTAGCCTTCATGATTAATGAATCATGCAGGGTATATAACTTAGAATAAGCCGTTTTAATTTCGTCTTGAATGGAAGAGCTTCAATTAATTCCACTGGCTATCCATTTTATGTAACAGACATTATCTTGGCTTAAAGAGAATTCAAATTATACTCTTACAGGTGTTTAGGAGCTAGAGTGCAAAAAGGTGTAATCAGACGAGAAAGGATCACTACACGCTGCGGTTATTTCAAGATCTCCTTCAAGAACGGATGTGTGTAAAGGACGTTTCTCAGCCCGTTTCTCAAAGGGAATTGAACTAAACTAAGAAAAAAGCATTTACGTAAGGCTACTTTCAGTAGTGTGTATGGCAATACCCTCGCCATAATGGCGTCAGAGTTCATCCTTTTAGTCATCACCAAGCCTGGTTAACAAGGCTCTCGGCACCTGATTTGTTCCGTAAACTGCCTCTTGTAAGCTCTGGTCTTATACATCTTTGTAAGGGCTTTTAGGACGGCTTATAAACGGAGGAGTTTATATCCGAAGGGACTTATAACCGGAATTGAAAAAGCGATTCGAAACAACTTATAACAGTACTGATTGAAATACGTTTTTTATTGACGGATTTTAATTTTTTTTTTTTTTTTTTTTACTGAGTAGGGCCAATAACTGCATGCTGGAAGTGGTTATAAAGGGTCGTTTCATTAAGGCATTGATTCAGAGAGTAATACACGTAAACGTCAAACACACACTGCTGGCAGGAGATTTTCAGCAATTTTTCTGTGAAAGTGTGGAGCTCGAACCTTAACGTGACGATGTCGAAGTTACAGCTGCACTGTTAGTTAGGATTCAAGAATTCTTCAACAGGTGGTGAGGATCGAGTTAAATCGTACGCGATGAGCACAAAAGGAAAGATGGGCGATAGTGAGTTAAACTCTCCTTTTTCGCTATTGTCCCCTCTTCTTTTCCCCCTCGTCAGTTATTCACCTTTACTTTAGTGCGCTGATTACTCTCGACGTAACCTGTTTGCGCAGGCGCTAAAACGGGAGGGGGCGTCGGGGGTTCGGGAGAGGGGCGAAAGGGACAAAGGAAATCGAAAGGAGCTGGTGTCAGTTTGCATAACGCCCACCAATTTCCCGATAGCGTCAAATGTCAATAAGTGACCAAATAAAACACGAGAAGATGAACTCTCTCCAATCTCTATTTTTTTCTTCATACCGGCCTGGCCGCCTCTTCGACGCCTGCCACACAGGCTATTTCGGTATTTTGGTCTGTTCCTGGTCTCACTTGTACTTCAATTTTATTCTTAGTTCAACCTTATTTCTCCTTTGTTTCAAACCTCATAATTATTCATTAAAATAATCCGATATAACAAAGGGACATAAAATTTGACCAAGGATAAAAGAAAACCACAACATGTCAACCTCGTCCCCAGGGCTTTTCCCTTAAAAAATGGGAAAAGCCCTGGGGACGAGGTTGACAACATGTGCATTTTGCTAAATGGACGCTGTTTCTAAATAGAAATTCCCGGCTTATATTTTACCAGTATTTTTCGTGATAGAGAACTGTATCAGTGGCGGATCTAGGGGGAGGGTGCAGGGGGTGTGCACCCCCCCCCCCGAGATGACCTGCGGTTTTCTAATACAACTGGTATTCTGCAAAAAAATGTGGTTTATTGGTGTTGAAATAGAGCAAGAGACGAGTGCAACCCCTCCTAAAAAAAATCCTGGATCCGCCTCCGTGTATGATGCTGAGTAAAGCACTCGCTGCTCGCCGCACTTAGGCTAATGCTAAACGTCCAACTTTTCGTGAACTTAACTCAGAAAGTTTAGTTCGTCTCCTCAAAGTTAGACGTTTTTCTTGTTTGCCTATTTAGGGCTTAACTGACCGAGTTAGGAACTAGACCAGTGCTTTTGTGATGCAGTAAAACTGGATCCTATTTTTCGTTCGATTGCTCGACTGAAAACTGAATTATGAATTGTTTTTAAGTTGTCTCAGTTGAGACTCTAAAAGTAAAACTTTTATTTTTCAACTTCTCCCTTTAATTTTTGTTCACCGGAGCAAAACTAGCCAATGACTGATAAAATAGCAAAGTAGCCGACCATGAATGTAAATGGCGAAAGTTTCAGTGAATCTGATTTAGTAGTGAGATTGGAAACAAAATCTTGGTTTTTATTTTGTGGTAGTAGTTACTATCAATAGTACAACGACTGTTTTTGTATCGCATTGTGTTTTAAGCATTTTACGTGGTGGTGTAACATGCTTTTTGTTACAGCAAGTTTGTAGAAGGGTTGTTATTGTCATAGATGATGGAGTGTAGATGTTTTGTAAGTATACTTTTCAATATAATTAGTTTTGATTTCGGTCGACCCTGTATTCGGATGGCCCGTCTGGTTGTCATATAAAAAGTTGGTAGAAAATATATTGTCTTTTCTGAGTTATTATCCATGCAAAATAATCATTCGTTCGCACTAGTCTGCGTTCGCACAGTACGTATTAACCTTTGTCTTAATGTCGTTCATTTGCCTTAATAATGACAATAATGCTTAACAAAGTACACGAGTTTGAGTGAAAAAGTAAAAGAATGCCGCGATGCCAAAATGTAATTTATTAATTAGACGAGATATGGTTTAAGAGCCACCATATAGCGAGGCGGATAGAAGTGACCGATGACGAAGAGGAAGTTATTCCTTTTATTAGAATTATCACTTGAACGAATACAAGGCATTTTTTTTTCTGTGCGTCTCGTCCCTGGTATTCAATGAAAAGTACTGTGGAAATCTTTTTGTGGGGGTATATGTTTTAGTCGCCGCCTCATTTGAATAACTTCTAGTCAGGTATCATATATTTAGCAGAGGATATGGTATCATGAAAACGTTATAAACTTTAGTCTTACCTGCTCCTGGTGTAATGGTGTTTAAAATTAGACAAAAAACCGCAACTTTAAATGGTAAAACCGGAATACTCTTGACAGCAAAATCTCCAATGTTTCTTTCATCACAAGCATGGTAAGATCTGTGTACATTGTGTCGCCCATGTTTGCTTACTTCTCCTGTTCTCTGAGAGATATTTTTATCCAATATCAAATGGTTTCCTCTAGCGATCGTTTTAGCAGTTAGTTCGCTTATACTCTGGTCTTCATGGGTTTCAAACGGGTGAACAGATTCCGGGTAAGGGTGAGCAAAAAGAGAGCCACGAGGCAGCAAAACATGGCTTGGAACATGAAGGCTGTTTTGAGCAAGAAGCAATGGCTTGACGAAGTGTTTGCTTGTCGCCGGTCCCTGATTATTGTTTTCCTTCACAATTGACATCTTTTCTACGTAAGTGAATTTTAAGCAAGTCCAAACATCGTGTAAAGTTTTCAGAATCTTTTTCTGGCTTAAACTTCAATGTTACGAAAAAAATGTTTACAAGAAGTCAAATTTGCATTCAAGCCTCAGTAAGCCAGGTCAAAGAATTTTTCATTCACATGTAATTATTCTTTTCACAAAGGCAGCTCTTTATTTGTATAAACTGTTTGCTAAGAGCTTTGACTTTTAATTTTCAATAATACTCGGAATGGAAGAAAATCGTACAATGTCGAACAAAGGCAGTAGAATGAGTCAGAGATATGACCATGAAAATAATAAAAGATAAAATAGAAATGTTGAATTTAAACACCAACATGGCACTTACTGGATAACCGGTTAAACATTATATTCATTGGTTCTCTTGCCGGTTTATTTTTCGAATTTATTTGAATGTCATTATATTAATTTGTGACGAATACTTTCTCCAGAAAATTTGTCGCCTAGAATCCATTGTTGATCCTATATAAAGGGTCTGTGCTTTATTTATTTTAGAGTCGGTAATTTTCCAGTAGAGTACGAATTTTTACATGAATTAAAATATTTCCCTCTTGTTGTTGAAAACTCTACAGAAAAAACATACTTCTGAAGAAAGTACGCCGTAGGTTGAATTATTGCCTTTTTTTAAAGTAATGAGATGAAAAGTCGTATCTCCGTTTCAGTTGATGTCTTAATATTTGCCAGCGGTTATTCTCAAGTGACCATGCACTCTGATGGCTCTCTTTTCTAGGGAGTTTCCCATTCTTGTCCCCTGAGCCGCGAATCTTTTTTATCAGTGTCAAGGATAACGTCAAAAAAACCATAGGCAACTCTGCACGTGCAATCCTCTCGCCCTCATTCCGCCTTCGGCCTCATGGGCTATTAACTCTGAGAGCCCATTCGGGCTCGAGGAATAATTGTTAATTATACCATGCTCTCCAAATATGGTAACTGTACGCGTCTGCTCAAACTTTAAAACAAGCTGAAAATCGGTTGTTTTTACAAATAAAGGCGGGAAGAGTTGCCATTTTCGCCGACATGCTCTCATTCAACACAACGTTTTCCACGAAATTCGAACTCCAACGGAAAATAAACATGCCAGGATCGTAGAAATAGGATAGCAGCAGATATAGAAAACAATGAAGCTTTCCCAGATAGAGAAACGAATCCCACAGACTTTGACAAACTCGAAGAATATAATCCAAACACACCGAGAATACGCTCGCCGAAGCAGCCGGGCCAGATCAACGCGCGGCCAAGAAAATGAGGCCTGGGCACTGTACAAAAAAATTCCTTCCCGGGAGTCCTGGGGTGACCTTTCTAGGGACCGATACATCATTTGCCCAAAGCCACCCTACCCTGCTGAAAAAATACTGTGGTACTATCACAGAGCCTGGGTTACCTGTGCTCGAATAAGGGTCTGATGGCCAGCCGCTAAGTACGAACGCAGCTTTAGAGAGTGTGACTGGCACAGTTTTGTGGTTTGAACTAGTGGGTCTTGTGCTCTCTGTTCGTGGTTTACTTGTGACAGTTATTTGTTACCGCGTTCTGTATATATTTTGAGGTTTGATTGTCAGTTTAGTGAAGCACGCTCTGGATGTTTTTTGGTTGGCCTGTTAAGTAAGCGATAAGCGCGCTCACCGATTTGTGAACGCAGGGTAACGTTATGACAGCATGTTATTATAAATTTAGCATGTTGAACTTTACCCGCTTAATTTTGTGCTTCTTTAACGACACTTTTAATTCAAACAAACTTTGAATAATTATGGTAGATGTTGTTTCATAAAAAGTAGCGGTAACTTGTTGATGTTGAATAGAGTGGTTTTCATTTGAGTGTCGAAAAACCAAAACCAAAGTAATTACTCTGGCCAATCACATAGGACACAGACAATACATTGAACCAATCAAAACTCGAAGTAATTACATGTGACTGACGCAAAGCGCGGGAAAATGCATGCGAGCGCGTCACAATTGGCTTTGGTTTTACTTCTGATTGGATGAAAAGGTGGCGCGAATCTTTTAAGCCAATCGCATCGTGTAGAAAGTGCAAAACCAATTACTTTTCGACACTCAAATGAAAACCGCTCTATTCAATAGCTAAGCTATCCCTGATTAGTTAGTCCAAGACGTCAGCACATTTCTCATTGACTAAAAATTCTTCCATTGCTTTATTTCCTATAAATTTGAGATGCTGACCGGGTGGTTGGGCGGAACCG
Source organism: Porites rus (assembly GCA_964035705.1). NCBI lineage: Eukaryota > Metazoa > Cnidaria > Anthozoa > Scleractinia > Poritidae > Porites > Porites rus. The sequence goes on from OZ037998.1 coordinate 6,472,064, forward strand.
TAACACCATCTGACCATACGGTATTTCCCCTGCACAACCCCACCCGCATTAAAATTCACTGTGATGAGTTCAAGGTTACACTTCGGCACCAAACTGTGGAGGAAAAATTTCGTTGATCGATTAGGGTTGACTTGCATTATATGTTAATCCCTCTACATAAATTGTGGCCACAATGTGTCCTATGGATCACCAAAAACAAAGATTATACAATATTTAGTTTCCTTTACTGATAATTTATTACAATAGGTGACTACAAATTCCAGTAGGTTAATACATCTGCATCAGTGCAGTTGCGTAATAGGTACGTAGATATCGCTATCCACAGGATAACTCTCTATACTGGATAACTCTCTAGACAATAGCAATTCGGGTTTCCCTAATGCGTATCTGCTGGATTGTAATAGCGCTTTCTAACCTATTATTCATGTTCTTCAGGTGATAGTATACGTCCCAGGGGAGACTCCCGAAAAGATGCTAGTCTAAAAATTAGAATAAACTGCCTAAAGGGGACCAGTCTGGGTATGGCTCAGGCTTTATTTGACCCCTTTTATGGAGACCGTACACCCACACGAATTTCACTCAGTGGACGGTCTTAAAGCACAGACTTTCAATGCCATAACAAATATGTGACCACCGCACGCAATTTATGAAATCACTAGGCCTGTAGCCACACGGTCGTGCGACATGCGCACAACACTCTGAGGAACGTTTCGCACAACTGGCCACCCGACTACAATTAAACAGTGCGGTGTACCACAGACCAAACGAAAAGCAGCTACATTTAGTCTGATGATAAACACCCAGTCGATAAAATGGCGACGTGTAGTAATCGCCATGTTCTGGATTCAGGTTGCGCTCAATGTTGAGCAGGTAGACATTCAGTGCTGCTTACATGACCCTACATTTGATTAACACGTTTTAATGGGAGCTACTCCAGAGGATGATTTTAAGGGAAACAGCAAGAAATTTACAAAGCAACTGCTCTGCAGCAACAATAGTTTGGTCCACATTTGGATATAGCACATGAGTGATGGCGAAACACAGCCAGGCCTAACTTATGAGAATCAGTGTATTCATCATAGTTGTCAGCCAGCGATGGCTGTCTTTTATACACATGAATAGACTCCGTGCAATCCCATGTGAGTTTTCGTACTTCCTTTGGCCCCTGCTGACGTAATTTAGGATCAGTGCAAATGTCTTTACAGTGTGCCTTTTCACCACAGGTCCTGAAATAGATGGAAAGTTAGAATGATCAAGAGAGAAAAATTGGACATAAAGTGAACCTTCGTGTGTTTGCCGGGATATGTAAATTTCATTTAAGTTATTTTAGACGTTGTAATTTAACGGCAGTCTAATTTCCGGGTCGTCCGAACATTTTAATCAGTTGTTTGAATCTGCTTAAGTGCAAACGGGATTTCCTTTAAGCAAACAATACAGTAAATTGTACTGGCGACACACCAAGACAACATAATGTCCCATCATTCTTTTCTCTCTTGACAAAACTAAGTTAAGGCTTACGGACGTCTCCGGAAACCAATTTCCAATTAATTTCAAGCGTTTAATTGGTCTAAAAATAACTTTGGTGAAATTCACATATCTCCAGGGCGCGACTGGGTGTTTATGTCTTTGTCCCATTTATCCTTCTTTAGGGAGCTAAATGAGTGAGCTAGGGCTTATAGATTGTTTTTGTGTGCTCACATGGTCTGCAGCTATGCAAATTTCTTGCAAAAAAAGAATTTTTTTACATATAAAAGAGTTAAATCTTTTAGAGGATTAGAGAGGATTGCATTTTTTATACAGCAATATGGCCACCGTGACGCCATGGATACACGATCTACATAAGGGTTGGTTTGTTACCATAGTTACCGTCTGATGGCGTATATGAGGCCTGGTCCATTGCTGGGAATTGCTGCGCACGTTGCCATAGCAATTTCATCCAAGTAATTGTAGAAGTATGAACGGAAACCTCTTCGAACCCGAATGTGACCTGGGAAAAAAAGTTTTTATCATGTAAAGAAACAAATGAAGATAGATTAAGAGTAGACAGATACATTAATAATTAATATTCTTAATAATAATGATGATGATAATGAGGTTTTAGGATCCATCAAAAAACACAAAGATTCTCTGACAATGTACGATCTATGATTAGGACATGTTTTATCGACTACATGGTGGAAGGCTCTTTTAGTCCATAGTCCGCGTGAGTCTTTGTAACACCGTAAACTCGTACAAAGTCAGGTTTACTCTGACTGAAGGTTGCGGAATATCCGTTTACAACTGTTCTCGTGCGAACGGAAGCCGATAACACCTACGAACTTGCTAAGCCTGAGCAGCAAGCGCTCCTACGCTCTTGACGCGCGCCTCAACTTTACTATATACTTAACAGTCTTCTCGCCCGCCCGGAATCCCTTTCCGACGCAGGCTGTGTAAAAGGTACTGCGTCACATGTTTTAAGTGGGGCTTTCTCCAAGGTAAGACGTTTTTTAAAGTGATGTTTGCAGTTAAGGTGAAGTTAATCAGCCGTCTTTCACCCAACGACCGCGGCAATAATAGGACGAGCTTACAATCAAGAATGAAACAGGTCGTAGCTGAATCAACTAAGGATGCGCATACATGAAAGGTGTGATCAACATTGTGTGTGCTTTAAACGGCGAAACCATGACTAAGAAGTAGTACGTATAATAAACAAAACGACTGTCGTTTGTTAAGACACAGAATTTACATATTCAACACCTAAAAGTCTTCAAAAACCGTTTTACCAGTCAGTTGTTCAATAGAACAAATAGACCACATGACACAAAAAACACATGAATCTTAAAACAACAACCAGTTTTCAGGCAAGTAACTTGTCTTAAACTTCGCGTTCGCTCTGTCTACTGCTCTTTCTCTATGAACATTTTTCATGATTATATTTATTATCAATGTAGTGAAGACGTCGACACTTCAGCTAACACTAAAAGCAGAGCTTACTGGACATCCGATTCGTTGCCATTAATTCGCAATGGGGAAAACGATGTTGGCCGTGGCTGGTTTGCCTTTTTAACTCTTATTCTTTCGTAAAAGCAACTTAATGATTCCAAAAAGCGCTATACATTTTAAAATAGCGAGGGTGTAGCCAGCGTGAAAAAACTCTTACCTTTTAAGTGTCTCTTACCCAAAGGACCAGCTCGAAGAAAACTTATGTCACCAGCAAAACAGAATAGGATGAGAAGTGCTTTTAAAACGTTTACAGCCATTGCTCATAACAGTCTTTAAAACCTCTTGTGTTTCTTTTCCGAAACGTAGGCCTTCTTTTCGCTGAGACGCGGATTAGCCGATGATTTCATTGTCTATTGTCACCCATTGTTGAAACAAATCACAATTTTACTGTCGGGAAAAACGGTGAGATGATTCAAACTTCCTGGAGTAACCTGTGACCCGGCATAACAGGTGGATAAACACCCTGTTATTGACTAATTAACAAGCCTAGAAATGTCAACACTAATCAACCGGATTCAATTTCTTATTACAAGTTGTAAATTTGCTCCAACTAATTCTTCTTAATGGCAAAAAGAGACAGATTTAATTCTGCAAGGGAAAATATAAAGGTATTCAATTAGCTAGGAGATTCTCGCCAGTAAAAATCAAAGGATACGGTTGGTAGTGAGAAGAGGTTGAAATTAAAATCAGGGCAGGAGGGCAGATGGGTGACAATATCAGCTCAGTTACTAACCTAGAAAAAATAAAGGCAGCATAATTCGGTTTTGCACCGTTACTAGCGCACGTTGAAAATTGACTGAGCACCGTTATTCTTAATATAGGCCGCAGGGTTGAGTGTTAAGTGATAAAATCATGCCTTTTCTGCAATTTTGCCAGCTGTTTTTTCGTCCGGCAGTGTAAGGGTTGCAAAGGTGCCACTTTAACTCAGTGGCAACTCGATTGTTTGTTTTCTAACTAATTAATCGCGTGGCCGGCTTGTACAAGCAAGGAATGCTTATCCCCGCGCACTCTGATGATTTGCGCTGCGCAGCTAGGCAGACCATCAGAGTTGTGGATCGTGGGTCCATGACGGCGTAAAACACTTTGGCTGCATAGCAGTGGTTGCTGGTTTCTATCGGTAATCCCAATGTATAGCTTATGTATCTTTGCACGAGAGCAAGAGCCATAATAGGACAATGTCCTATTATGGCTCTTGAAAGACTGTATTATGAGGCCCTCTTTTTCAACATAATGAAGTCCAACACCAAAAGGTGTCTCAAAAGGATTTAAGAGTAAAATAGTCGGAATTCAAAGAAAAGAAATAAATTGTCGATCAATACATATTATTTCTTTATTGTTATTTCTCCCGTATTAATTGACAGCGAACTCTTTGCTTTACTTATGCGCCAGATAACGAAGCTTATTATTTTTTGTTGTACTATTGTTGTTAATTTTTATAGGGTATTGCAAGTTTACTAATGAAATCCTTTTTTTTTTGTTCACGTAGCTCATTGCAGGAAGCCTCCGTGAAAGGCATTTACTAGGCATTCACCCATTACTTGGTGCACACCGCGCATGTCAACTCTCGACCGAATGATATGAATAATATGGAAAAAATCTGGTCTGGAATTAGATCAATCATCAACATTAGTAAAGCTAAAGCTGATTACATTCCCAGTATTCTAGAGAGTGGAAAAACTGTTGACAATCCCTGTGCTATTGCCAACATTTTTAATAATTTCTTTGTTAATGTGGGTAAAAACACTGACAAAAACATTCCGTGTGGGAACTTTTGTCCAACCTCTTTTCTGAAGGGCAATTTTCCTGACTCAATGTTTCTCTTCCTTGTTACTTCAGTTGAAGTTGATTCATACATATCTCAAATGGACAATAACAAATCCATTGGTCCCTATAGTATTCCAGTCCCAATTTCTAGCAAGTGGTCTCCGCTTTTGGAAACTACGCGTTTTTGTTCAGTTTCCTCTGCTTGAGCTATTTGTAGAGAATCCAAACAGGATGCAATACTTGCGTCAGAGCTATCTGGCTATTGTTTTTAGTAGACAGAAAGTGAATCTTCTAAACTGAAGAAAAACATCGACGTTTGGCATTCGGCGTTCTGCAAATGACCGCGTCTTGCACAAATTAAAGTTTTATGTGTCTTTCCGCTGCACGGTCTGTCCTCTTATTGATCATAACAATTAGCCAATCAGCGCGCCTGAAATAAGTCGTTATTGTAAAAAAAAAAATCGACCACAATTTCCCATGGTCTACACTCTTATAGACCAAACCTCAAGTGGAACCACGAGCCGCAGGCGAGTAATTTCACTGCAAAGTTTACAACATTTTATAGCGTCATTTCTATGGTCTATAACAGTGTAGACCATAGAAAATTGTGGTCGATTTGTTTTTTACAATAACATTTATTTTTTTTTTACGAAAAACCAAAAACAAAGCAACCGGCACCACGTGACATGTTACGTCATTTCCATGGTCTATACTCTCATGGACCACAGTTCTCGACCAATCAGCGCGCGAGGATTCGCTCAGTTATTCTAAAAATTGATTTTGCGGGAAGAATAAGTACTAATCAGCTCACGAGGGCAATCAAAGTAAACGAAAATGGAAGACGCCGCTAGACTGCGGGCTAAAGTGGCGGATTGTTTTTGTCAAAAAAATCTATCAATGGTTAGATAGTTTCTGACTTGTTGCGTATTAGGGTACGGTGAACGCGTTTTGAACCCCTTCTCTTTAACTCTAATGACAAAAGGATTGAGAGCTTTTTTAAGGAATATATGATCCCACTTTATTCAGCCCATGGCAGGTTACAAATGTGCTTTTTTTACCCATACGTTTTTTTTTTAAAACACAAATTCCACTTTATTTTTATTGCAGTTTTACTTACGGATCATGTTAAGTTACAATTGGTCTTTTTTCAGAATCTTTTTAGGTTTTGCTTACACACTTAAACGCGGATTATGACAGTTAAATCAGTTCGTTGGTAGCTGCTACGTTTTCCCGTCACTTGGTGCACACAGCGCATGTCAGTTCTCGACCGCTGATATAAGGTGGACACGGGAGCGATGAACCGCCACAAGCGACTTGCACTGGGTACAGCAAGGCACCATCCCTGTTACTTTGGCTACCGGCCACATACTCTGGATCCCCGTCAACACAGATGAAGTCGGTTGAATGCGGGTATTTATAATAATTAGCCATCAGGTACCCATGATACTCCTCGGTCCATCCAGAAGGACAGTCATTCTTAGCAGGCACCATCAGCATTGAACCACGTGACTTGACGAAGCAGACAACGCATGGTGCATCATAATCTCGGAGCCTTTTACCCAAAAGGTGGGTACTTGATACCTGATATTCAGTGCTGTAAAGGTATGTTACTCCGTTACTGCTACCTGTGTACTTGTCATACTTGGGATCTTCTGGAAGGCAAAGGTAGTTCACCCCACCACCCGGGTGAGTGTAATGTGCTCCACCCATTTGACCTAAAAGTACAAAAAGTAAATTATCGAAAAGTAACGAAATAAAATGTACACCCATTTCTTAGACCTCATCAATATTAATTCTGTCTCATCACAGTGGAGCAACTCTAAATCCGTAACAGACCGTATTCACGTCTTCTGTTATGACATAACCAAATGCTTTACCCAATTTTTTTTTTCCATAGGCAAAATTGAAGTCAAATTCACGTACGTGTGCGTTCAGAGACAAAATGAAGAAATTACTAGACTTGCAAACATTGCAAACAATTAGCCAATATGACTCGCTAAAAGAACGATTTGTAAGATTTCGCGAACTAAAGATAGCCAGCCATTTCAAGGTCCCTGGTGGCATTATTTCGAGAGTTTAAATGTCATAATAAGTTGGATTTGTGTAATACACAGCTAATGTAATGTCTGGACCTGCGGAACAGTACATGACCTTAGCCTGGGTATCAGGCCGTTCTTAGGTGTTAAGGGACTAGAGGAGATTTTAATTAAACAGATAAAAGTCGCTAGTTAGGGCTAAAGACGGTAACTTAACAGCAAGTTCCTCTTAATTACAAAAGAAGTGACAGATTTTTGCAATGAAAGTGACAACATTTGAAAAGAACAGAAATTAGGCCTCTCAACCTCTGTAACAAATTTAGAAAATCATAAACGCATGATTTTATGTCTACTGCAGTTTGTCATTAGAGGATTTTAGCACTGAAAATATTGTATCAAAAAATGGTAAAGTATAAATAATCTTGGAGCTACATTTTTCAAATCTAGTAGATGTATATTATTCAATCAAAGCATGGAGAACAAAGTTCACTCGCTTGTTTCGTTATAAGAAAAAAGATAGTATTGTTATGGCAACGTCTTTAATAAGTGAGTTGTGAACTTTTGCTCACTCCTTCACCTTTATAAACCATCTGAGCGCCACCAGGACATGTGGTTCTTCCCCAGCGAACGAAGTTCACCCCTGATGTCCCAGGTTCGTCCTGCCTGATTCCTCTTTTTGCTCCTTTGGGTCCAGATTCTCCTGTCTTCCAAGCTGCTCCTTCGTCCTCTTTTCCTGGGTCTTCTAGAATAGTGAAAATTGACCCTGAGCACTTAGTAACTTAATTGGGGATTTTCTGACTAGTGCAACAACGGAATCTGGAATCTGAGAAATTTTTGCTTGTGGAATCCAGAATCCGAGATAATTTTGCTTGTGAACTCCTGAATCCTGGGCTTTGGATTCCGGAATGCAGCTTCAAGGAATCCGAAATCCCACTAACGATTGGAATCCAGAATCCAAGTTTTACTAACAAAGACTAGAATCCAGTACCTGTAATACAAATTCCACGGCGTGGAATCCAGAATCCAAGACTGTCTTGGATCCTCTTACATTTGGCGGAATAACAGTTTTGTGATTGAGATCAGCTAGATGCTCCAGTTGGATGTTCAGTTGATAAAAAAAGTCACATTCTTAGTGACAAAATGGATAGGAAATCGAATTTAATTTCTAACATTATACTACTACATGAGAAATTTCTGCAATTTGATTGGCTCAGAGCAGTGGTATTTCAGCTTAATTCGAAATACCTACATGTGAAAATTACAAAACTTTTGCGGGTAGTAGTATAAACAAATAATAGCGTGATTGTACGTGATATTTGGCATATATAACACTCGTGATATTTCAAAATTGTCCCAAATTTCACTCGCCTAATGGCTCGTGAAATTACGCCTAACAATTTGGAAATATCACTCGTGGTATTTATGCCAAATATCACCTAACCGGAGATCAGGCCCAATTTCAGCGGTTCTCATACATTCTCTCTAACGGCTACCGCTGAAATCGCCATGCCCGCCGGAATGTTATTTACAAAGCGAAACGAAAATAGAGCCTGACCTCAGGTTAAATATCACCACAAATCATGCTATTACCTATACTAATGTGTCATAATTGGATTGCCCTAAATAGCATTTTTTACAGTTTAATAGTCGCCAAAATCTTAAAGTCAATGTTTTTACTTTTCCGTATCATCGCCTTTTTTTTGACGCTGCATATTTGGCACCAGATTTTCTTTTAATTATTAAATATGAGATAGGAGGGAGATATATAAAAGTTTTATCTAAACGATTTTTTACAAGGATAAACTAAAATCAAGAAATATTTCCAGAAACTCTTGAGATATAACATTTTAAAAAATTGTGTAAAACACCTGTTATTTTGTGACTAAAAATAGCTTACTAGGAAGCATTATGGCCATGAGTAAGAGAGCATGAGATAAGGCCTTTATGAGGATTTCAGCTTTTAATCCTTAATCCCCTCTTGTCATATCTGTTTTTAAGAAACTTCTCGGCTGTCTTTTCATGGCATAGTTCTTTTAGTTCTTTTATCGCTAACAAGATAATTAATTATTCCTTAATTATTGAAAAAATGAAAAATAAAAAGGAAAATCCTAGAATCAAACTCTAGAAGCTTCTTAAAAAGTTCTTTCAGTGTATATAATTAATGAACCAAAGGCACAAACCAGTATCAAATATCCGTAGTAAATGATCTTTAGGCTCGGTTCGAAATAAACGTCACCTTCATTTCACATGTTCCGAATTTAATGCTAATGAGGAAAACCGTAAAAATGTTCTGACTCGCTCATTTACATTTAGATTCGGCACATGCAAAATGTTGCATTTAAACCGCACCTAATTAGAATACCAACCTAGAAGGGAGGCTAACAGTGAGTCGTGCAATTCTCCTGGTAGAGCCTTAAGCCTGCAGGAAAGATAGTGAACAAAGGTGTTAAAAATAATATATATTATAATAATACTATTATTATTATACATACATACATACTTCATTGTTACCTCCTCAAAGGGGCTTTTCGGGAACAATGATTATATTACATTATTTATTATAACTAATTACATCACTTAATCTAATACTAATTACAACGTTAGCAAATTAGTAATTACAATGTTTTAAACTTAACTAAGAAGTATTTACAAAATTATCTAAAAGCTGGCCCCATAAGGAACGTTTAAAAATTTCAACAGATGGGCTTAACTTAACAAAAGATTCCAAATTGTTCCAAAGTTTAACAGTCCTGTAATAAGAGGTTCTCTGTCCGGAGGCAGTTCTGAAAAGAGGGATGTTTAGCTTTTGGCTACTCCGAGTTGTACGTTCACTAACTTGATTACTCACGGGTAATAAATTGGGATGTAAGATATTCAGGGGCTTGACTGGTCATGCATTTGAAGGCCATAATAGCTTGGCGATAGTACAGTTGGTCCTTAACAGGCAACCAAGACAGGCTTTTTAAGAAGGGTGTTACATGATCGTATTTTTTCGCACCGCTGACGATTCGGCAAATGAAATCTTACTCCTCTCTTGGATCTATTCTCTCTTTGCAATTAGTTTTAAAATATAATTAATTAAGGGAGGTTACACTACACAATCTTACACTCCTGAAGCTCGATCGGCAATGCGAGTAAATGAAAACACGGGGACTGGGTCAGGATAGGGTCCATTATTCTTTTTTATTATTATTTCTAAAATTTAATGTTGTGGTTGAGGAAAACAACAAAAGAAAAGAGAACAATAATACACCCCGGGCCCGGCCCCTGTCCTTGTTTTCGTCACACCCATTTTTTGCCGACCTACCTAGCTTCAAAAGTGTGTCGATCATGTGGTAGTTCTACTTACACTTTCTACACATACACTACTTTGTGTGGAAACGGTTTGTTTCAACTCGAACTTAAGAAGTGACAATGCACAACAATTTCGATCACTTCAAGTATACTAGTCGCGCAAGAAAAAATAACCTATGGGGTGAATATTTCTCGTTCTCTAAGCCAAGTATGTGAAACTATTTACACCCCGACTGAATTAACTTGTATCAAAACGACTTGTAAGCCTTCATGCGGCAGTATTCTCTGCCGCTTCGCCAGCCTCTAGTCTCCGATCAACTGCTTATTGACAATAACTTTATTTTACAAATCAAAGGACATCAACCTTGTAACCTAAATGCAAATCTGTTGAAGAACGATCCGCAGATCGTCGTATAAATAGAAAGCTGCAATAAGTCAGCACAGTCTTATTAAAGACTTTAAGTAAATATTTTTCGAGAGTTTTCCACCATTTTGGGCAAAAATTAGTAGTATCACTGAGGAGAGAATGATTTGCTTTAAATTTTGTATTACACTGAAAAGTCAGCATGGAATATAGATTCACTTGAGAAATAAAATCGTCTTATTTTTACTTACTTACGTCCCTCTCAATCATCTGTAACCAGTCATTATAGAATTTTCTCGTCTTGCAAACAGTTGACAAAAAAGGAAAAATCAAACAATTTAACTGTAGAAGTTTAACTTCTACAGTTAAATTGTAATACTTTGCATTTTGTGACCAGTTGACTTACCACGACCAAGAAGAACAGGAGCCTTGGCAAGGACTCTGAATCAAGAATCAAGGATCTATTCAGTAAGCGAGGAAACAGAAAAAGACGTATCTTTTCTCTAAAGCGCCTAGCTTTTTTTCGATTTCCAATTTCCGTCCTACATTATTCAAAATAGGCGGTTTTTTTCGCGAATTTCATCAGCAGATACTCGATCGGGGTTGGGATCTTCGAATCGTTCTTCCTCCCAAGTTTCATCACTGGCGTAAATGTGAGAAGCAGTTGCACACAACATCGCCAATACGTTTAATAAACGGGACCCAGTGCAATATGTCATCACAGTGGACAATTTCATCAGTACTGAGATCATAAGCCACTCGCTTCTTTCCGCTGTTGTTAACTCACGTCTAAGTAAATGTTCTCCCCATTATATTAGGTGAGGTACAGTATTGCGGAAAATTAATTCACGATGCTTGAAAGAAAGAGTCATTTCGTTATCCTTTTGTTATTTGATGGTACTATGGTAGTATTTCGAGAGTTTTCCACCATTTTGGGCAAAAAATAGTAGTATCACTGAGAAGAGAATGATTTGCTTTAAATTTTGTATTACACTGAAAAGTCAGCATGGAAATTATAGATTCACTTGAGAAATAAAATCGTCTTATTTTTACTTACTTATGTCCCTCTCAATCATCTGTAACCAGTCATTATAGAATTTTCTCGTCTTGCAAACAGTTGATAAAAAAGGAAAAATTAAACAATTTAACTGTAGAAGTTACTTTGCATTTTGTGACCAGTTGACTTACCACGACCAAGAAGAACAGGAACCTTGGCAAGGACTCTGAATCAAGAATCAAGGATCTATTCAGTAAGCGAGGAAACAGAAAATAACGTACCTTTTCTCTAAAGCGCTTAGCCTTTTTTTCCAATTTCCGTCCTACATTATTCAAAATAGACGTTTTTTTTCGCAAATTTCATCAACAGATACTCGATCGATCGTTCTCCCAAGTTTCATTCCCGGCGTAAATGTGAGAAACAGTTGCACACAACATTGCCAATACGGCTAATAAACGGAACCCTGAGCAATATGTCATCACAGTGGACAATTTCATCAGTACTGAGATCATAACCTACTCGCTTCTTTCTGCTGTTGTTAACTCCCTTCTAAGTAATGTGCTCCCCATTATATTAAGTGAGGTACAGTATTGCGGAAAATTAATTCACGATGCTTAAAAGAAAGAGTCATTTTGTTATCCTTTTGTTATTTGATGGTACTGTTCGGCCAACACCTTTCTCATTGCGTTCAGAGATCGTCTTAGCATGACTGAAGCCAACGCTCTTTGTGCTTCGTTGCACGTTCCTAATCCCCTCAAAAGAAAAGAAGATTAATGCATAACGAAGCCTTAGGAACGTCTACGTGGGAGGCTAATATTGGAGTATGACTGAGCATAGTTAAATGTTGCAGTTATCCCCGTCGGACCTTATTCAGTTATATGTTTCTGCATCGAGATTAGCATCATTCCTTTAACCTGTGGCTGTGCGGAGTCGTTATCGGCAAGAACTTTTAAAATGTTAAACTATTTTTTGTATCTTGAGCACAAATAAACATTTCGTTTGTTGTTCCTCTGGTTGTTGTTTGTTTTTGTAGAATTTCAATAGCATGAAACCCTGTTATTTTGAACTAAATGTCTTATTCACCTCAGTATTCGGTCACAATTTGTGAACAAAATTCCCTGGGGCTGTGCTCGGTCAGTGTGGAGGACACGCCAACACGAAGGGTGAAAAGGAGAGGAACGTTACTCTCCCCTTCGCGTGTTACTTAACTTCCCTTCATGCACTCTGTGCACTGTGCTAAAAACTAACCGAAAAACTGACTAGCTGGCGCCCGTCTCGCAGGCTACTGATTTCTTTTCGCGTTCTCTAACCCACACCTACGTGATGTCCTTGACTATTGTGTGAGGTGCAGGATTGCGGAAAATGAATTCAGTGCTTATAACAAATATTCGTTTTGTTGTAATTGTTATTTAATGGCACGCAAAATGTTACAAGGGATTTTTCAGGTACCGAAATAGAACAGTTCTGTAGAATTATCTGTCCAAAATAAAGCTATAGGGAAGTCAAACTAGTCTTACATTTATTTTCCCTGAAAGGCACTTTCTTGTCATGGATGTTTGTTCACTTCGGGGTTTATTGATTCCAAAGAAATCCCCGTCACGGTTCAATTAGGAATTTCAATGTTTAAGCGACCTCATGTGCACACAGACTTACTGATAGCTTAATAATACCTGGCGTAAATCACGCAAATAAAAATTATAATAAAGAAAAAATAGTGAACGATTACTGATGCGCGTAATATTTTGATAAAACACTTGTCGGGCTGTTTCATAATGAAGATGATCTTTCTTCTGTTGAAAATCATAACCTTAACAGTCCTAGGTCTCAAGCAAAGAAGCTCCAATTACAAACCTACATACCCATTGCCGACGTACCGACGATAAGTTACATAGTGTGAGATCGTGTAGTAGTTCTACTTACACATTCTGCACATTCGGCACATACACAACTTAGTGCGGAAACCAGTCGTTTCGATTCGAACTCAAGAAGTGAAATTGAACAACAATTTCGATCACTTCAAGTGTAGTTTGCGCGTGAACAAGAAATAACATAGGGGGTAAATAGTCCTCAAAATATATTTACACCTGGACTGAATTAAGTTATATGAAACGAGTTGTGAACCTTTGTGCGGCAGTATTCTCTACCGCCTCCGGGCCAGCCTCTCGCGTCTTCGCTCTGCTGGCTCGTTGACAACAAGAAAAAAAAAGTGTTTTTTTTACAAAGGATATCAACCTCGAAACCTAAACGCAAATATGCAGCTGTTAAGTCAGCACAGTCTTACAAAACTCTTTTCCGAACAGTTAAATATTTTTCGAGAGCTTTCAACCTTTTTGGGCGAAAATTATTAGTATCGGGAGAGAGTGGTTTGTTTTAAAGGTGATACTTCAGTCAATTTCATATTACACTGAAAAGACACGGATGTCGAACCGGCAGGTTACTCGACATGGAAATTATAGATTCACGTCGAGATAAAATCATCCAATTTCTGCTTACTTATTTCCTCTCAATCAACTGTAACCCATCATTATAGAATTTTATCGTCTTGCAAACAGTTGATGAAAGAGAAAGAATTAAATGATTTAACCGTATCAGAACCTTCATTCGAGATACTTTGTTGCCAGTTGACTTACCATGACGAAGAAGAACAGGAGCCTTGGCAAGGACTCCTGGATCAAAGATCTACTCAGTAAGACATGAAACAGAAAAAAACGTACCTTTTCTCTAACGCATTTAGTCTTTTTTCGATTTCTGATTTCTGTCTTTGGTTCAACATAAAAGGGCGGATTTTTTCGCGTATTTCAGCTTCATCAGCAGACACTCGATTGAGGTTGGGATCTTCCCCGCGTCTTTCAACCCGAGCTTCATCTTTGGCGGAAATGTGAGGAACACTAGCACACAACATCACCAATACGACTAATAAACGGAGCCCTGTGCGGCGGCATCTAACCACGGTGGACAATTTCATCGTTGCAAATTAAGATTGACCAGAGCCTCTTCCCGTTGCTTTCCGTGCTGTTCTTAAGTGTTTTTAGAAGTAATGTTCCCCCTATATATTAGGTGAGGTGCAGAATTGCGGAAAATTAATTCACGATGGTTAAAAGAAAGAGGCATTTAGCAAATATTTCATTTTGTTATTCTTTTGTTATTTAATGGTACTGTTAAGTATTGTTAAGCCAACACCTTTCTCATTGCGTGCAGAGATCGTCTATGATGAGCAACGCCAACGTTCTTTGTGCTTCGTTGCGCGTTCCTAATCACATCAAAAGAAAGAAGAAACGCATAACGAAGTGTTAGGAACGTCTACGTGGGAGGCTAAGACTGAAGTATGAGCATAGTTAAATAGTACAGTTATCATCGCCGTCGGACCTCATTCAGTGATGCGTTTATACAGCGAGATTAGCATCACTCCTATTCTAACCTGTAGCTGTGTTCAGTCCTTATCGGCAAGAAATAAATTTTAGACTACTTTGCTTTTTTTCTCTTAGTAGTTTTGTTTCCTGAGCACAAATAAACATTGCGTTTGTTGTTCCTCCGGTTGTTGTTTCCCTTTTTTTGAACTCTAATGGCATTAGATCATATTATTTTGAAATTACTGACCAACAAAAATTTCTTATTCATCTCGAGTCATTATTCAGTCACAATTTGTGAACAAAATTCAATGGACTATGCCGGCACGGTCAGTGAGCTCCCAACACAAAACGTAGCAACATTGTTTTCATCTTTGATGTTTTCCGGCTTTCATTATCTCTCTCTTCCGCTCTACTATAAGCCAGCGTTCAGGGCGAAGGGAGAAATTTCGAGGGCACACCCTCACAAAGGGTGAAAATGAGAGGAGGCTTAGTCTGCCCTTTCGCTTGTTCCTCTCACGCGCTATGTTAAAACTAACCAAAAAACTAAGTGGCGCCCGCCTCGCAGGCTACTGATTTCTGTTGCTTTTCTCTAACCCACTCCTACGTGATGTTCTTTCTATTGTAAGAGGTGCAAGATTGCGGAAAATGAATTCAGTGCTTGTACGTAAACGAATATAACAAACATCAATTTTGTTAAAATTGTAATTTAATGGCACGCTGAAGGTGACGAGAGATTTTGCAGGTGAAAAAGTAGAATTTTCTGTAGAATTGTCGGCCCTATAAAACTATACAACGGAACTCAAACTTGTCTTACATTTATTTTCTCTGTAAGGCATTTTCTTGTCATCGATGTTTGTGTTCGGGGTTTATTGATTCCAAAAAAATCCTCGCCGTGGTTCAATTAGGAATTTATGTTTAAACCACCTCATGCGCACACAAACATACTTACTTATTAGAGCGTAATCAGAATACCAGTGGCTTGAATCACGCAAATACAAATTATAATAACGAAAAATTAGTGAACGATTACTGATGCACGTAGTATTTTGATAAAATGCTTTAGCCGTTTAATAATGAAGACTGCTGAAAATCATAACTTAGACACAGTATAGTTCACAGTCCTAGGTCTCAAGCAAAAAAGCGCCACATACAAACCCGCAAGAAAAAAAGAATCGCTTTGAATGTGTTGATTTTTATTACTTCCTACAGTACTAAACTAAATTCAGTCGTATATGTGAATGCCTAGTAAGTCAAATTACTGAATGTCCTCAATTAACCTTGACGGGTCTTAAGCTAAGTGCAATTAATGGACGCAACAACTCCCAACAATGTTAAGAATTGTTGCTCCGTTTGCACGTAGCTAAAAGTTTGACCGCCCGGTTTCAAACTTTGCGCAACAACAGCCCAACAGCACGCAACAACATGCAACACGGTGTGCAAACGGACGCAACATGTAACATCCAACAATGTTGGGAGCTGTTGGCTTTACAAAAGCAGATATCCACACCTGCAGTAATTGCTTACGCTTGGAGGATTTCAGGCTCCCAAGAACGAACAATGTGTTCAGAGATTTGACATCCCTGGATGTAAAGTTTACTTTCTTTTTCACCAGGGACCCACTTAAAACCGCTTTTACCATGAAGGATATTTCTAAAGAATTCAGTAAGCAGTGATTAACAAACTTTGCTTCATTTTTCGTGTTGTTTGTAACTCGTTAGAGCATGGTAAATTAGTTTGTGTATGAGTGCATGTTTTAGTTTGATCAATTCTGTCTTTCAAATCTTTCAAGATTAGCTTTATTAACACTATTATTATTACTTTTTTATCAACTTTTTAAAATCATACCCTCATGCAGCGACGAAAACGACTTAGCACATGCATGTCGAAAAGAAATCATCGCTCGCAGGGTATTTAAATCAAAATGCGATTATCCTGTTTACGACAAGATAGTGACAAAAGCCAAACAAACAAGTAATCAGGTATAATGCCTCATAAACCTAAAAGCTAGGCCAAGTAAATTGAAATATCTTATCTTCTGTTGGTTAACAAAGCGCCAAACACAATTTTTTTTACCAAGCACTTTTTTTGGCGCGCTGACTGGTCGAGAGAGTATGGACGATAGAGGTAATGATAGCGCAATTTGTTGTTCTCTGTCTCTCTTTCCAGGGAAAATAGTGACAAAAGCATAGATCATGGAAATTCATTATCGATTTTTCAATCTTTCTAACAGTTTTTCAGTTGAGGTTTCGATAGCTTGTAGTTGTTAAAGTACTAGCCTGCGAGCAAGCTCTCCTATTTGGGCGAGTGAAACGAATCTCGCGAGAACGCGCGAGCAAGCGGCGAAGCCGCGAGGGGCAGAGGAAAGGAGAGCTTGCAACCATCCCTTACAAATTTTCATTTGTACTTCGCCCAGACGAAGGGAAATACCATTGGCTGAAAAATGACGTTCCGGAAATCAAAGTTGATTGATAACAGGCCAAGCTGGCACCCCCTTCGTCTGTGTGTCAAATTTGGTTTTCAGGGGGATCAGATTGGTACCGAGAACTTGTTTCAGCCCTCAATGCAGACGGGCTCGTTTGTTGTAATTCTCGCAAAGAGAATATTGCGTGCCGAGGATAAGTCGGACCGAGTTTGTAGTTCTTGTGGAAGGAAAATGAAAACCCTTCATCAGTTGTATTCATTTGTGTCAAGCGCCTTGTTTAGTTCTGAAAACCGGGAGAGTGAAAGTGAAGAGTGATTAAAGCGCTCTCTTCCAACATCGGTTTCTTCGCCCGATTGAATTCTACTGGGTAAAAAAAATTCAGAAACATGTACTTGACAGTGTAGCTGTGTAGCTTGATCGTAAAGAAGGAAAAGAGAAAGAGTTGGAAGCAACTGGAGTAAACCTTAAGAGAACCAAGTGCCGGAAAACGCTATTCTCCAGTTCCAGACGGGCAAATATATGATGTTTTTGTTGGTGATTGCGATGGGGAGTAGTCTTCTACGCTGCAGTATGGACGACCTTTCAAAAGTAAACGAAACGAGAATCAAAGTAGTGAGTTCTTATCCGAGCGGACACGTTGAAGTTCGATGTCCCCGTGAAAAAAAAAAATATCAGTGATATTAAAAACATTGCTTTAATGCTGTTGCGAAAGCGATTTATAAATAAATAATTCTACGCGCCCTCGGCTGTCTAAACTTACTTGACAGGCGGTTGTCACTTTTCTAATCTGCCGCACGTTTGCGGTGACAATTTTCACGCTTTGCGGAGTCCCGGGGTTTCCGGGGTGGAAATGAAAATTTATGAGAGATGGTTGCAAGCTCTCCTTTCCTCGGCCCCTCACTCGCGCGTTCTCGCGAGGCTCGCTCCGCTTGCCCAAATAGGAGAGCTTGCTCGCAGGCTATTAAAGTACCCTCATGAGTTCTTGAGGAAAGGGGCAAATAATAATATAAAGTTAGGTAAGACTCAACCTAAAATATCCGCTATTTTGTTACAAACACACGTGAAGCGTTCGCCAACAATGATATCTATGCCCTCGAGGAATGATTACTTTTTGTAGCCAATTCAATTTTTAGTTCTCTGAGCGGCATTTACCTAAAGATTATCCCCACAATCTTTAAAGGTTGGTTTACTGAGGTTTACATTCATCGTGTTCTTTCAAGAGAAATCACCACCCGATTGCCGGTATCTTCCGTAACAGAGAGATTTAGAATAGTGTTTACAACAAACGGCAGACGTCAATAGGTACCACGTGATGAAGTTTCCCTTTTACTTGAATTTTTTTACTGATCATTATATCTGAACAACTAGCCTCATGCCTTTTTCCCCTTACCAGTAGCATGGTGCTCAGACAAATTCTAACGAGCGAGCGGAGGAGGCTTGGAACCGAAATTCTCCTGACAAACTTGACGGGTGACGTCACATCCCAACTCGCTTCCAAGGACGACTGAAACAAGGCTGTGAGTACCGAATTTCGAACACTTCACTGCCAAACAAAACTGATGTAAGCTGGCTACGTTTCAAACATGATATTTTTACCAGTTACCAACTGACCTGATCATCACCGTAAATTTTTAGTTATCCAAAGATTAAGGCCAGCTTTTAATGCAGATTTACTGTTTAGATTGTTTTTCATAATCTCGCTTCCAGACCCCTCTCCCTCATTACTACCATATAGATCTGTCAAGATTTATGAAAAGATGAATGCGCTAAAATAGAGCTCAAACGTCCTTCATAACTTATCAGTGCATCATTGGCTTTTTTTCCTTCTCCCCAAGGACGGCGGAGTGTATTTTAAACTGACAAGGTGAGGCGCGAAGGGGGAGGGGAGGGGTGCTTGAAAACGGTGGCATATCAACCCGCAAAAACTTTTGGAATTTAAAGGCTCGGAAATGGAATTTTCAACATTCTCTATGAGATATTTCATTTAAAAAACTCAGTCTGGATAACGTGTGAAATGACAGGTACTTCTACGGCTTCGTTTCATCTAGTGAATACCTTTATGTATTTCACTTGTGTTCTGGAATAACTAGTGAGTATCAATCGAATTAACGTTAACGGAAGTAGTGCTATTCATTGAAAGTTACCAAAAAAAAACTTTTCCAGGGGGGGGGGGGGGGCAAAGCCCACTCAACCCCCCGGCTCTGCCGTCCCTGGCTCCCTCCTTTCTATATCCTCGCTCTCTATTTTAATCTCCTTGATCTTCCTTAGGGTGATTTTCAGGCTTATCGGACGCATTTAAGTGGAAAACTCACTTTAAGTTACCGCACTATATTTCCAAATGGAAATGGAAGGCGTTGAACTTCCAGAGCCCTAATTATAGCGATTGTTTCGAATACATTAAACAAGTATGCCTTCGTGGATGTTCTTATCTTTCGCTGGATGATTTTTTCCGGTTGTCGGTGAAAAGAATTTAAAAAGAATCCCCTTCAATTGTGAACGAGGTCAAAAGGGTTACATGAAGTAAGCTAGCGAATCGATGTTTATGAATGATCACATCATATGTTTATTCTTTTTACTTACAGTTCGTGTTAAGTTACAACAGGTTTATATAGGTATTGTGTTTAAAGGCAAATTATGAGACCTAAATCAAATCACCATTTAATATCTTTTGTAGCTCATTAGTAACACTGGTAGCCACTACTCATCACTTGGTACACACAGCGCATGTCAACTCTCGTTCGCTGTCATAAGGAGGACATGGGAGTGAGCCGCATTTTCCTTCCACAGCGTACAGCAAGGCACCGTTTTTGTTGGCATGGCTACCAGGAACATACTCTGGATCCCCATCAACACAAATGAAGTCGCTTGAATGCTTGTGGTTGTGATAAGCAGTCATCAGGTACCCATGATACTCCTTGATCCATCCAGACGGACAGTCATTCGTAGCAGGCATCATCAGCATTGAACCACGTGACTTGACGAAGCAGACGACGCACGGAGCATCATGATTGTGAAGATATCTCTTAAAAGGGTCTCCGTTTTAATCATTCACTTTATATTCGGTGCCGGACACGTATCCAGCGGCCTGATGGCCATTTTTGTACTTGTCATATTTTGGATTGTTTGGAAGGCAAAGGTAATTCGCTCCACCACCAGGGTGATTGAAGTATTCTCCACCCATTATACCTGATGTGAACAACAAATTAATTCAAGACTATAAAAAGATTTTTGATAGGAGCTGACTAGATTACATACAAACCCCGTTATTACAGAGACTGAAGGGGCCAGGGAAAATGTACGTATTATGCGGGTTTAATTTAGAAAAAGTGTACTAAGAGTTTTCTTTCCCCAAGGACAAAGCGAACTGTCCGTAATATAGATGTGTCCGTATTAAGCAAGTCTTAGAGCGGGTTTGACTGTACCTAAAAAATCGTGGTCCGCTGAGTGTTTTGGTCACACCCAGAGTGTGCTGTCATGCTAAATGTCCCTGGCTTTACTTTGTTTCGTCTTGCTTGTAGCCGCAATCATACAGTAAGTAATCAACCTAAATTGAAACTTAAGTCACATTCACACTCAAGCTTAAACATGTTCTGAAAAAAGGTGTTTAGTTAAACAAGGTTTAAATTCGGTTATTTCCATAAAAGCTGCTTATGGTCAGTACTCTTTGACTTTTAATGAAGACAAATTTAGTGCAGTTTTGTAGCATGTTTTAAATTTCACTTGGATTCTGTGTAAAAGCCTTTGTTTAAATTTTCCGTTACTGTTTTTAATTTTTTTTTTAAACCTAGTGTAACTAAACATATTGTTGGTGTGAATGGGGCATAATTTGTTGAAAGATAATTCAATCGACGTTCCTTTCGAATCATTTTTCAAAAGGATTTGGAATATATAACATGCCTGAGGCGGCAACACAAAAATGTGACATTTACTTCAAGGAGAAGATCGTGCTAAGAAGTTTAAGAACACACCTTTGTGGAATAATTCACCAGCCATGGCCTTACCAGTTTATAAACTAATTGGGCGGTAATTATTCACAAAGCTCTCATTTTCTTACCTTTGTAAACTATCTGCACCCCACTAGGACACGTGGTCCTTCCCCAGCGAACGTACTTCACCCCTGATGTCCCAGCTCCATCCTGTCCCTTTTCTCCTTTTGCACCCTGTGGTCCCTGTGTTCCAGTCTTCCCAACCGCTCCCTGGTCTCCTTTAGGACCAGGAGGGCCTGGAAATGGCTTGTTGGTTCCAGGTTTTCCCGGATCCCCTATGACAGTTAAAAATGACCCTTAGCACTCTGCAACTTAATTGACTTTTTCTCAAACTTTGACCTTAAAGAGCTTGCAATATTTCAAAAAGTATGATTCAATGTATCTTCAAACGAGGTTAGTTACCGTCTACCTCCACAAAATTTAAATGCGACGATTTTCGCTTTTGGACGGTTTCACAGCAATTATATAGAGTTTCATAAGGAAGGCTGTTTCAGGGGCACCCAACGAGAATATAGTTCAAAACCGCTTAAAAATAGAATTGTTAAACGTATTTTAGTATTTAAACGGTAGATACAGGCATATTTTTATCCCCTAAAAAATTTTTCATCTGTTCGGATTTAGCTGAAAGTCTAGTGATCCGAAAATTATAGAAATCAAAACTTACCTTTTCGAAAATTTCAGCCAGAAAAAAGGCTCCCGAAAATTCTAGGTGACTTTTTTGGGGTAAAAATCCTTTAAAGGTAGGCATTATACCATTTTTTAGGTGCTCCTAGGAGAGGCAGGCAAGCAAGAAATTTTACAACAAATGTTCCGAAAATTCTAGATCTCAAATCGTCTTCCGAACAGATATTTTTCCGAAAATTGTCGTTGGGTGCCCCTGCTGTTTCTAGGTTTAAAAAATATTAGAGAGTTGATAGGCTCGGTTTAAGGCTAAAGTTAGAACCAAAAGATGACGTTTGCACAAGACAAGGAAATTTTCTGAATTAAATGTTTTGGGACTGAAGGATTCTCAACCGCAAGGCCTGTCATGCGGTACACCGCCTTCATATATAAAGGAGCACCACTCCATTGAGTACTGACGAAAATCGTCATTAAGATTACTGTTACAGGTTTTTAAAGTCGTTGTCAATTATCCTGGTTTGTTTTAATGTGCATTTCTACGCTTAAAATACTGGCTGCTGTATACATACTGCGAGAAAATTCTCTTGATAAACTAGATTCACATTGGTTATAGATCTATTTTTTCTTTGTAATTTTCTTTCCTAATGTCACTGGATAAAAAATTTCATCTTCTTGCAGACTGCAACTAGAAAACTTTAATTCGAGTTACCTTCGGATTTTTCATAGCAGTTTCCTGAGCTGAATAGAGTAAGGATTTTCCAGTGAAGAAAATAAAACGTACCTTTCCTCTACGTCTCTCAGTCGTTTTTCGATGTCCGACAAGTTAAAAGTCGCGTTTTTCTTTGCTGCTTTTCGTCCTCGGCTCAACAAAGAACGTTTTTCGCGTATTTCAGCTTCATCAGCAGATACTCGATTGGGGTTAGGATTCGCGACTCGTCCTTCAGGCGACCGAGTTTCATACTTGGCGGATACGTGAATAGCATTAGCACAGAACATCGCCAGCTTTAGAGCCTGTAAACGCATCCCTCTACGATACGTACCGACAGCGGATAATTTCATGAGCAGTATGAGCGTCTTCTCTTTTTTAAAGTACTGCCTCGGACAGCGCACTTTAAAGAAAATTATTATCAAGAGTAAGTCACGTCGAAATCAGAGGGTGAAACACTGATAAGAATCGAGAATTTATTCTCGTTTGTGACGTAGCAACATTGTGCCGCGGAAGTCAAAGGGAGCAATGTCAAGATCCTTGAGTATCACACTGCTTAGTAGATCCTGTCTCCAAGCGGAAGTAAGAGTATGAACTGTTACGAGCTTCTTTCATAAAATAAATACCCTATCGCCTTTAACTTTTAAGAAAACAACCGAAAAAGAAAGGTAGTTAATCAAAATAAGTCAAGTTAGTTTTATAACTCTTCAAATTTGTTCCATTTATTACATGCCAGAATAAGCTAAAATTTTGCGGGTTTCTCAAAGTAAACATGGATACTTTGCTTTTCAATTGATTTAATGACAATTCAAACTGATTATGCAAACGACTGCTACTACGGCAAAAGAGCAAAGTAATTCTGTCATTACTCATGACAGACACTCATTTAACTTAACAAACTTAAGATGTACGCCTAAGGATCTAATACACTTGCCAGGACAGCCACTAAAAGTACAAAGTTTCTTTTAAAGAATTCTTTCCCACTCTCTGGGAGATCACTTTTAATTCTACAGTATTATGATAATTTAACTGAGATCGACTTAACGGTTTTACAAACCAAGTTAGCACATAACACATGTGAAGGTCCGAAGCTGAGTCTGCCGTCAGTTGGAACTTTTTCAAAAGCAGGTTTATTTCGAGTGAATAAATAACAAAACCTGGGGAAAAAACCTTCAGGTCGGAGCCGAGAACCAATAACAGCCAAAACGGTTTCTAAAAATAATCATTCAGTATAGATCGACTCTTTGGCGAGATTAAAAAGTCAAACTGAAGTGTCTCTTTAGATAAATCAGTTTTGGCGCGAATTCATTCCAGTACGTATCGTGCTTTTTTGTAGCAGGGATGGGAAAACTGGCGAACCTCAAGAGAGAAACCTTAGAAGAGGGCCAAGTCAACTAACATTCGAATGTATGAACTGACTCAAAGCGCAAGGCTGTTATAGTCTTATAAAGGGTGCGCGGAAGCGGGACTTAGAACAAGCATTATAGTCGGTCCATTGCCTTCAACCAACTGCGCACCCATCCGTAGGTCCCGTGGATACAGTATACTGCAACTTGTTTCCGTAAATCATTTTACACATAGTTTTCATATGCGGCTAGATGGCAAATTCTTATTAATGGCCGAATACTCTATGAAAAAGAAAACAAATTTTACTCTTATTCAGCTCGCCCAAGAGTCGTACTTGTCGTTTCAGCTAAATTATTGCCCTGATGACTCGTCGTAACGCACATATATGGGGGTTCACCCGGTGCCTCGGGGGTACATCCTCTAATGGCTTATACGGAAAAGCTCCGACCGAAAGGAGTACCTTTTTCAGGCTATAAGTATATGAAAAATATAATTCACATACGTATCAATCTCTCACCCCCAGGGCTTTTCCCTCGCCCCCAGGGAAAGCCCTGGACGAGGCTAATTACATGTATCTGTCGATAATAAATCGCAAATAGTCGAAATCAAAACTGTTTTCCCTTCTGGAAAGTAACTGTTAACAAAGTTCAATATTATTTATTTAGTTAAGGCTAACCGCTTGAGGGCGGCACTCAGGCGAAGGAAAAAGCTATTGGGACAGCTGAATTCACTAGTTTGTGCAGTTCCTTAGTTAGGCCGCAGGTCGTTGTTTGCGTTAGTGATTCTTTAGTGATTGTTCCACTGAACTGAACTCAGTTAGAATTGACATTAAGGTGGCTCGACTGGATTTTCTGGGGTTGATACCTCCCAAGTCTGAGCATTAACTACGTCGGCATGAATAAAGATATGGAAAAAAAGTTACCACAACTGTATTATATAAAGATGAAATATCTTATGATCTAGGTTTTATTGCAATCGGAGTCGCCATGGCAACGTAATGACGCTATTACGTTTTTCATTTATCGTTGTGTTTCTCTGTACCAGGAGTTTTTTGAAGAAATCACTTAAGGGAGTATGTACCTGCCATAATTGCCTCCATTATGGCAAGGTTTAAAGAAGTTCTATGAGAGCGTTTTCGAAATATTTTGAAATGCAGTTTTAAGAATCATCAAAGCAGTGAAATAGCATGCTAGCCGCGCAATTCGCTAATATTTTAAGAAAATGATAAGCTTTGGAAACGCGGCTTCATCTCATGCATAGTGCTTTGACTCCATTGAAAACTGCATACAAAAAAAGAGGGGAATTGCTCTGGGCGATCGCGAGTAAGAAGAATTTTATTAACTTGCATTCAGCTGCTTTTGATACAGTTTTTGGAGGTAATTTGGTCCATGCCTAAAAATTTCGCATTTTTCTAAATGTCGAGCCACCTTAAGCACTTGCGGTTTCTCGGTGTCCTCAAGATATTATGTTGAATGTCGATACGTTTACACAATGTTTACAGACGTCAAGTCAGTCATTTGCCAGCACTGCGATAACTAACTTATCTGTAGGTTGCGCTGATTTCCAAAATTAAAGATGTGAATCTTAGCCAATGAAAAGGCGGACGGTAGGTGGCTTTAATTTTCAGATACATTTTCGAATCTACCTTATTATAGGAAATTAACGCTAATCGTTATAATTCGTGTTAATTTAAGTCGCGTTAATTTTGTTGAGCGTTAATTTCCGCGACGTTAATTAAGTGCAGCGTTAATTTCCGCGCTCTTAATTTTTCCAGTATTTTAACTCTAATTTTAGAACCTGTCCAGACATTCTTGACACCTAAAAAACATTAACTGCAAGCTTTCTTTCATTCCATTTACCGTTTATTTTTCACCTTTCACAAAAGCTAAGGCGAAGATTTACAATATTTCGAGTTCATCTTCATCGTTGTCGCTGTCAGAAGTGATGTCAGCTCAGTTTTGAATCTTTTTGCATCTAGTGTTGAAATAAATTTGTTCCTGTTGTCAACACCAACTGTGTCTTAATCGCGTTAATTTCCTATATTATGAAATTCTACCTCCTCTTTCGCGTTAATTTTCTTTATTCGAAAGTCGTTTTCCATTAAATTCGCGTTAATTTAAGTCGAGTTAATTTCCAATACCTTAATTTCATGGAGCGTTAATTTCCTATAATAAGGTAATTGTAAATCGCTTTATTATCATTATTAATGACGAGACAGTTTCTGTTGTGCAGTGAAGATAATGTGAACTTTCGCGGGTAAGATGAACTAAACAAGTTGCCTTGCTCCCAATGTATGAATCTTTATAGTTCATGGGTTTTACTCGCGTTGAAGTTAGCCCCGAATTTTTTTTCGGGTTAATTTGCATTTGCTTAAATTGCGTTTACAAATGTGACAGCCATATTTTCATTTAGAGTTTTTGTTATCTTCACAGAGACGACTCTGAGTTCATTGTCTTGAAGCTGAAAAAGAACTTACACTGTTTTAAGCTTTAAACGCGAGCAGTGTCTCTTTGCTAACAGCTTAATCCCATTCTAAACAATTCCTTGTTGTCGGGTCGAAACAGTGAATCAGATGTAGATAATTACATTGAGTTTCCTGTGACCCAGATAACGTTCGTAAGTGTGCAATATCATCTTATGGTCAATCAACGTTCAACTTCTCTACAGGCGGAATGTCTCGGCAAGAAAGAGGGAAGAAAATGTCCAGTTGAATAAAATAGATACTTGACTACTTCCTCACCAAAGGCGCGCAGTACAATTAAATCAAAATAGCCGAAAATCAAACACACTGCACTTTGGGTGGCTGCATATAATAGCAATATTTGTGGTGTATTCAATGACGAATAGGCGTTCATTGACGTACTTGGAAAAAATCTATAATTTGCTGCGTATAAGCGTCAAAGTATTTTGAAATGCTTTTCTTCCATGATTTCGGACAAGGTAAAAGGATTTACGAGGTTGAAGATTCCCAGTAAAGCAACATGTTGTTCTTTCTGACTGATTATCTTTTATTTTTATTGTGTTTACTTGTACATGTAGCTCGTGCTATACTAAAATGGACTTTCCTTTACGTTCTTTTTTTACTTAATGGCGTATTATGATATTTCGAATCAAATATAATCATCCTTTTTTGACGTTGCAGCTCATTGTAAGCCCCTCATCACTTGGTGCACACAGCGCATGTCAACTCTTGACCACTGACATAAGGAAGACACGGGAGTGAGCCACAAACACCTTCCACACCGTACAGCAAAGCACCATTCTTGTTGGCATGGCTTCCAGGAACATACTCCGGATCCCCATCAACACAGACGAAGTCACTTGAATGCTTGTGGCCACGATGTGCAGTCATCAGGTACCCATGATACTCCTCGGTCCATCCAGATGGGCAGTCATTTCGAGCAGGCATCATCAGCATCGAGCCACGTGACTTGACGAAGCAGACAACGCATGGTGCCTCATGATCATGGAGATTTCTCTTAAAAGGGTCTCCGTTGTATTCACTCACTTGATATTCAGTGCCGTACACGTGTCCGGAGCTCTGATGGCCATTTTTGTACTTGTCATATTTTGGATTGTGTGGAAGGCAGAGGTAACTCGCCCCACCACCAGGGTTATTGTACTCTTCTCCACCCATTATACCTAGTGGCAGGAGCAAAATTAACTTGATTAATAACTCTATATTACATCCCGAATGACCGTAAAAAACGATCTAGTGCAATTCTTTTTCCATGATGACTTAAAAGATAGGGAATAAAGTTGTCTGGAAAGAGAGAGCAGCAAAGACGTTGAAAGAAATAAGCCTTATAATTCTGGAAAAGAATTACTCGATATAGAAATAATCGCTAGTCACTCTACATCTTAAGAACCTATTTTCATTGACCAGTAGAGTACAATAACCTTACTATTTGTATGACCATTCTCTTACCTTTGTAAACTATCTGCACCCCACTAGGACACGTGGTTCTTCCCCAGCGAATGTACTTCACCCCTGATGTCCCAGATCCATTCTGTCCCTTTTCGCCTTTTGCACCCTGTGGTCCCTGGGCTCCAGTCTTCCCAACTGCTCCCTGGTCTCCTTTAGGACCAGGAGGGCCTGGGAATGGCTTGTTGATTCCAGGTTTTCCCGCGTCCCCTGTGAAGAATGACCCCATGCTTAGCACTCAACGACGTTATTGGGTATTTCATTGCCAAAAAATTTAATTTCCGCCGATTAGATACGAGCTCTTTTAATTTCTCATTTAGGTTCCATGGAGCCATAGACTACTCGAAAACTATTGCTTTTTCGCTCATGTGTTTTGGTGTGGGTATTATTTAGCGTCTTTTCAATCTTTTGCATGAATTACGTCATTTGGTGATTAACCTGTTTCCAAAACCAAGAAAGAAACAACAGATAATTTTACCTTTAGGTCCTGATGGTCCAGTAGCTCCAGTTTTCCCAGTTAGTCCAGCTGGCCCAGGTGTCCCAGGAGGCCCAGGGGGACCAGCTGGTCCAACGCGCACCTTTCCCAAGGTACTTTGACCATTCTGGCCTGAAATACACCAAGAACGAATGAACGCCAAGCACACAGCCTTATTTGATTACGTTAACCTACTCACAGCCGCTAATTCTTGGTTACTTACAATATCTAAAACAATACTACTTAGTTATAAATATCTCAGTTTTTTAACCTTTGTGAAACTACTGTTTTTACTTGTTTCTAACAAAGTCATGTTTCTGATGATTGGAGACAGGAACCGAGGAAAGCAGTACTGTTACCCTTCCTTAGTACATTTTTTTTGTCTTTCGTCTGGATTAACTCCCTAGTTTGTGAAATCAGAAACACAAAGCAATAACACCGAGTAAGACATTTTTTCAAGCGTTTTTAAAAACCTCATCTTTTTAGCTTCAATATACCAACATCATCAAAGAAACCGAATCAAGAAAGAACATATGGACCCGAGATAATCGCCCACTATCAAATTCAGTTACTTTTACAGAATATTTTTTGATTAGTTAAACTGAAAAGTGAAACCGCTTAAGAAAAAAGATCATATTTTTCTGCTCTTGTAGGGAGAGTAAAAACTTTTATTTCCCACAACTGCTTATTTATCAGAGCTTCAAGTTGGAAAATATAGCTTTTTCAGTCACCAGTTTAGTAAGTGTATTTATCCTGTTTACATCAAGTTTCTTTACCAACCTAATAAGTAGACCAGCAGCGACGCATACGAGTCCCCTGATCGAGATGGTATACGCAACAGCAGATCAAGTCTACGAAAAGATAACATGGCTGATAAAACTGACAGTTATGTATCGGTCAAATCGAAGCTTCAACATGCCCCCCCCGGGCATACACCGGGCATTTGACACCTTTGCCGTCCCGGGGAGGAGGGAATTTGATTATCAGAGTCTTCCAGGGGGTGGGGAATTTGATCCCCATGCTTTAGGGGTGGGGAATTTGAACTGCACCCTCGATTTCATGTAAAATCTTTGGGGTGGCAAGCTATCATGGGGGACGCGGTGTTAGAGGATTTTCGTGGAAAAGATTGTGCCTTTGTGGCCAATTGGTTACAAGGAAAGGGCTTAAACAAGCTTTGTGCCGTTTTTGTTTTTGCCCGGGGGGGGGCATGTTGAAGCTTCGATTTGACCGATACATTACACTCTTAGAATGGATTCCTTATAAGCTTGTATAGTAGGCAATTTTTTTACAGCTTCATACCTTGCAGCCTATATATCATGCAATCAGAGCGCGCGGTATAGAAATTTGCATTATAGCTATATATAATCTCAATAGAACTCTCTGCTGTTCTGTTCAGCTGTTCTATCTTGTAGACCTCAAAAATAAAGCCCTCCTTGAAGGAGGCAATTAAAATGAAAACGATCAAAACTCTTCATTATCGTTATGGGTGAAATCTTGTCTACAGCCGGATCACGCTAAAGAAGTTTCAAAACTTCATAATGATTTTTATTTTTCCACATGCCTAAATGGCAGATTTCGGTGTTGTGGCGCTCTAAACAATTGAAAAGAGACACAAACGACAGTAACAAACGGTATTTTTATTGCAGGGCAGGGTTAACGTTGTCATTAATTGTTGAGTGGTTGCACGTTACATGTAAAAATTTCAACAATGATGAAATCTTCCTTCTTCTCTTCCTACCGTATTTGTTTTTTCATCACACTGAAAGCTACTGAACTCTGGACATGCTTTAGGTACATTAAGTAATATTTAATTCTCAGAATACTGTAGTTTTTCAAATCAAAACGGTTATTTTAAATTGTTGTCTACTCTAATTAAAATCTGGATAAAAATTTGGAAAAAAGCAGAAAGGAAGATTCTTTCACCGAGCTTAAAAATTGACCATCTCTCTCTATTTTGAAAGGAAGTAGTTCATTCAAGTAATGCAGAAAGTACTGATAGAGGAAGTACTGGATGGATCTGAATGAAACTTCAGGACTACTTTTCAATTTTATAACATCACAAACCTTTTTTCTATCTCTTCCAATCGCTTATTTGTCAAGCTTGTGCTGGTGTTGTGCCTTCAGTGGAGAAAATAAAAGAGACAACAGTGATCAGAAGGGCTGACTTTCCCACAATCAACGCCTGCAGATTTTCAACAACAGTCAACCAGAAAACTAATCTCGAAACTTAGTTTTTTGAACAAAGAGTCATTTCTTTGTCAGGATTAAGAATAAACTACCCGGCTTAGAGTAAAATGTGTGACCGTTTTGCATTCAGGCATGAAGGATTACATTGAAGCTAAACTTCTTCATCTAAAATGTATTAAACATGGCAATAGTTTAGAACGCTTCTCGAGAAATCTTATTGTATTATTACTTAATATGCCGTAACTAAATCCATTTAAGGACATTTAGTATGCGTGAGTTTGGGGATTACGCGATTCTCTCAGCTTCTTACCGAAAGGAACAGAAAAAAGTTCTAAATTTGTATTCAACAAATGTCGTTCATTTGAAAGCTTACCTTTCTTCCATGGCTTTCAGTCTTCTTTCAAAGTCACCGCCGACAGAGGTGGCATTTTTCTTGACTGCTCTTGGCCCTCGGTACAGCAACGACTGACTTTTAGCAGAAGTCAAATGAACCAGGATGACACAGAACATCACCGACACAGCCATGAAGCGCAGGCCGGTCCTAGGTGACACTAATGGCCAAAATTCCATAGCCGATCGAGTAGCGCTTTCGTTAAAACTTGAGCTTTTGAAATTTAAAGCCGAGAGAAAAACATAGAAAGCTCTTTCTATCCGCCAAAAGAAATCTATTAATGCCTTGCTGATATCACTGGATTATGATACATAGAAAACTAAACGAGAATTTTTTCGCGTCTCTGACGACTAGCACTACTTTAAGCGGAAGTAAATTTTTGAAGAACAGGGGGGTGCTTGCCATTTACACAAACCACCCGGGTGGAATAAACACAAAACTATACACAAAATTATAAAATTTGACGTGGTTGGAGAACGACCCGCTACAAAGTATATCCAAATCAGCTTCGCAGACTAAAATGAGTAGAAAAATTGCATCGCTCATACAAATAGCAGCCCATGTTTTCTGAAGCTTCCCAAATATGGAATAGCGCGAACCGAGGTTTGATTATCCATCCGGAATTTCCGGTTTTCCCGTGGTAAGTAACCGGCCCTGGATTCAACGAAACCCTTATAATAATGATCAACGAACAAGGTCGTGAAAAAGTTCTGTGTTAGAATCAATAAATAATATCGTATTTTGCAGCTTTTCAGATTTTATAATATTTTCTTCTTAATATAGCCACCTCACAAGCGCTTACTAAGTTTTGCGACAGATTATTTTCCTTTAATATTTGTACATTTTGATTGTGGATTATCACTAAACTTGCGTGTATAAAATAGAACCCGAATTATTTTAGGCAGAATGCGCAAGAAAAATTGTTCCCTTAAAAACTAAGAGGGGCATGTATGGTTGTTATCATCAGCAGTTCTGTTAGCCCTGGGGGTTTTTAATCCGTAGGTTTTTTCACATCATAATACGGGTTTTCAAATAACATCTAATTGTGTGAATAATTTATTCCTAA
Source organism: Porites rus (assembly GCA_964035705.1). Lineage (NCBI taxonomy): Eukaryota > Metazoa > Cnidaria > Anthozoa > Scleractinia > Poritidae > Porites > Porites rus. Next base: position 6,503,977 of record OZ037998.1, read on the forward strand.
TTCTAACTTATAGTATCAATAACACTGGCCATCATTCAACACACGTGGAGAGTGCTCAGACTACAATTGACTTACTAATTGAAACAGAGAGGAAAAAAAGCCTTCGGAACTCCTCATGCAACGTATTATTCTGGCCATTACATTACATCTGGAGTGGAACCGGATGAAATGGACTGAGGTAATTTTTTTTATGCCGTCTGAATTCGATGTTCTTTAGCTGTTCTTAGCAGGCGCAAAGATTTTGCTTTTCATGTTAAGCGACTGACACACGATTAAACTTTCATGTTGAATTCAATTCAAAGTTTAATGCCGCTGCTTTTAACTTCTGTAGCTCCGATTTCTCAAACCGCGAATTTCACAAGTGCCGAATTTAATTCGAGAATAAACTGCACAAGAGATGCGACGTCTGAATCAGTTGAATTCGACAGTTTCAAATTAAATACGACTTTGCCAAATCTGCCACTGAAACAGTCGAAGATTCTACTTAGGTTCGACATTTGATTCAGACGACGCATTTCACATCTGCAGAATATAATGCATTATGTAAGAAAGTGTTATCCATATTGGACAACGAAAGGACAGCAGTTAAATTCGACACCATTATATCCGAAGTCTGAATAAACTGCCGTATGTAAAAAATTATTTTAGTCGACAAAAATGGGAGTTGAATCAGACCAAATAAGGCACATGTGAAATTCGATAGGCCTAAGGTTAAATTTTGAGATCCCTCATCTCTCTCCGCCACAAACCTCAGAGAAGGGTGCGATCCCTGGTCGCGATCTCACTCGCTCAGATCCATAACATTTAGCTCAGGTATTTAATGTTTCTGCAGTGAGTGTCGGAACTATAACTGTTTCCGCCCTTCCCCCTTCTAATTTATCAGGAGTCCGGCATTGACTAATGTACTAATTTTAGCATTAATCAAACAAAGGAATTGCAGGCGTGCCCTATAATTTGACTAAGGGAAAGAAATACGGTTACCGGATGAGTACACATGAGAGCACGAGATCGATCGTAATTCACATGAGAACGCGAGAGATCGATCGTAATTCACTGGCTTCTCACATCGCATCATCCCAGCGATCTTCTCCGCGCTATCTTTTCATGGGTTGGTTGTACAAACAGTTGACTGATTCTTAGTTACGGAAGGCCTTTAGAGTGAAATAATTTACCAGGAAAATTATAGCCATCTTGCATTATGTTTGCCACGACATCACGCCACAAGACTCATATGCATGACGTTGTTTTATTTGCGAACAAACACAGATGAGTATAGTATGGCTTTGTACTAATAATGTGTAATTATAAAACACACGAATAGGGGGATTTTCACTTATTACCTTAGTAACTCCGTCAACTTAAACTTCTCGAGGCTTTTCTTAGTTACCTGCGTGTTCAGGCAGTTTACTCAAAAACTGACGTTGAAAATCACTTGTTTGTCCTGAAAATTTGCCTCTCATTTTTGCATTAAAAAAGGAAACTGTTGTTTGTTCAGAAACTAAATCTTTTTGACGTATTTGTAGACAAAGCCAAATTGCTATTTTGACCATATGCAAATCTGCGATTGGATACAAGAGAATACCTTCCTGAGTAAACTTTCAATTTGCATCGGATTCAGTGTTCTGGTGGGTCAGCTGCAGTGCGAGAAGAAATCTTTTTGTAATTAGTAATTCTGGCTACAATCATATTTATTACATGTACCATCAGCATTGAGAATAGAAAGTCTAGTATGCTATACTAAATAAAGATTCAATTGACTGACGCCGATTTAATGAACAGGTCCTATAACGTATAGGTTTACAACTTGAAGTTTTCACGGAAGCTCATCATAGCAAAAACATTCACTGTTAAATTGACGAAGTTCATTGTCTGGTAGACAATAGTAGACTCTCCTCCCAACATTTGAATGATCCACTATACGCTCGGCATTTTCCGCTCTCCACATCTTCTACACTCGGCATTTTCTACCTCAATGCGCACTATCCACACTCGGCATTGACCATATTTTCCAGCCCCATTTGTATGGTTACTGATGACAGAACATTAACGTACCAACAAACCGCAATTTCGCAACGCACATATTCCTTCGTTTAAATTCTTTTAAACTGAAAAGCCATGTGCAATGCGGTTGTACAGTATGGACTACCATTAGCATTGAAAGGCAATTTCACCGGCAAACAAACGGGTTAAGTTTAATTAAACTGGAGTAGATTTGCTCTGATTCTTGACGAATATGGGACATTCTTGTAGTGGATCAGTTTTGACGTTCACGAAGATGTGCGAATCCAAAATAAAGAGTCCCGGTTTGGTTGCGTATCCCAAGATTTTGGGACCGGAATCAAAAATGATGTCAATACAATATATTTTGCAACCGATTGTCGAATGCCAGTCTCAGCTGAATTTTCTCTCAATATTTAGCTAATGCTAAGTTCCAGCCTCTTAGTTTGTTGTTTACAATATAAACCTTTCTATTGAATCAGTATTAAAGTCTGAGTATCATGGCCAAGTGAACCATTAGGTTTTCTAGATGGCCACCATAACACCGATTACATTTGAATTGCTTACAGCAATGGAGGTTTTGTATTTTAAAAACGTGATGCATATTTCTCAGCCTTCTATATGATTATATCCGCCCTTAGTACACTGGCCTGCTCTTTATAGGAGTTCTTCTTGTGTGGGAAGGAAGCGCACGCTGGAAAAATGTTGAAAGTACGTAAACACGAAAAGTTTCCGACGGGTTTTGTCTAATTTTTTGTAAAATTCCTTCACTAAATAAAGCAAGTTCGATTCAAACAATGCTTTTATCTAGTGAATACCTTTATGTATTTTACTTCTTTTCTCGAATAACTAGTGAGTATCAATCGAATTAACGTTAACGGAAGTAGTTAATTACTATTCAGTGAAAGAAAAATTTTTCCTCTGGAAAACGGTGTGTTGAACGGGCTGGGAGGGTTGATAAAGCCCCCTCAGCTCCCCGGCTCCGCCGGTCCTTACTCCCTCCTTCCTATATCCTCGCTCATGAATCCCTTGTCTACCAGAGGTTTAAATTTCCGATGTAATCTTATTCTCCTTTATCTTCCTCAGGGTGATTTTCAGGCTTATCGGACGCATTTAAGTGGAAAAATTACTTTAAGTTACCGCACTATGTCTTGAAATTGAAATGGAAGGCGTTGAACTTCCAGCTCCCTAATTTTAGCGATTGTTTGGAATACATTAAACAAATATGCCTTCATAGATGTTCTCATCTTTAGTTGGATGTTTTTCTCTAGCTGGGTGTCGGTGAAAAGCTTTTTAAAAGTATCCCCTCCAACTTGAACGAGGTCAAAAGGATAGAGAGCTACGAGAAGTAAGCTAGCAAATTAATGTTTATGAATGATCACATCAAGTGTTTGTTCGTGTTACTTACAGTTCGCATGAAGTTACAACAGGTTTATATAGCTACTGTTTTTAAAGGCAAATTATGAGATCTAAATCAAATCACCATTTTTAAAATGTCTTTTGTATCTCATCGATAGCCACTACTCATCACTTGGTACACACAGCGCATGTCAACTTCTCGACCGTTGGCATAGGGAGGACATGGGAGTGAGCCGCAATTTCTTTCCACAGCCTATAGCAAGGCACCGTTTTTGTTGGCATGGCTATCAGGGACATACTCTGGATCCCCATCAACACAAATGAAGTCGCTTGAATCCTTGTGGTTATGATAAGCAGTCATCAGGTACCCATGATACTCCTTGATCCCTCCAGATGGGCAGTCATCCTCAACATTGAACCACGTGACTTGACGAAGCAGACGACGCACGACGCATCATGATTGTGAAGATTTTTCTTAAAAGGGTCTCCGTTGTAATCATTCACTTTCTATTCAGTGCCGTACACGAATCCAGCGGCCTGATAGCCATCCTTGTATTTGTCATATTTTGGATTGTGTGGAAGGCAAAGGTAGCTCGCTCCACCACCAGGGTGACTGTAGTACTCTCCACCCATTATACCTGATGTGAGCAACAAATTAATTTAAGACTATAAAAAGATTTTTGATAGGAGCTGACTAGATTACAGTTAAACCCCGTTACTACAGAGACTGAACTCACTGAAGGGGCCATGGAATGTGTCTGTATTATGCGGGTTTAATTTAGAAAAAGTGTACTAAGAGTTCTCTTCCCCCATGGACAAAGCAAACTGTCCGTAATATAAAGGTGTCCGTATTAAACGAGTGTTAGAGCGGGATTGACTGTACCTAAAAAAATCGTGATCCACTGAGTGTTTTGGTCACACCCAGAGTCTACTGTCATGCTCAATTTCCCTGGCTTTACTTTGTTTCCCTTTGTTGGTAACCGCAATTATACAGTAAATAATCAAAGTAAATTGAAACTAAAGTCAGATTCAGATCAAAGCTTAAACATGTTTAAAAAGGTGTTTTGTTAAACAAGGTTTAAATTTGTTATTTCTATAAAAGCTGCTTATTGTCAGTACTCTTTGACTTTTAATGAAGACATATTTAGTGCAGTTTTGTAACATGTTTTAAAGTTCACTTGCATGGATTCTGTGCAAAAGCCTTTGTTTAAGTTTTCCGTTACTGTTTTTCATTTTTTTAAAACGTAGTTCAACTAAACATGTTGTTGGTTTGAATGGGGCATAAGTTGTTGAATGAGTAATTCAACTGACGTTTTTTTCGAACCATTTTTCAAAAGGATTTGGAATATAAAAGATGCCTAAGGCGGCAACACAAAAATGTGAAATCTACTTCAACGAGAAGATCGTGTCAAGAAGTTTACGAACACACCTTTGTGGAATAATTCACCATACATGGCCTTGTAACCAGTTTATAAGCTAATTGGCGTTAATTATTCACGATTTATAAAATTGATCTCATTTTCTTACCTTTGTAAACTATCTGCGCACCACTAGGACACGTGGTTCTTGCAGCGAATGTACTTCACCCCTGATGTCCCAGCTCCATCCTGTCCCTTTTCCCCTTTTGCACCTTGTGGTCCCTGTGCTCCAGTCTTCTTAACTGCTCCCTGGTCTCCTTTAGGACCAGGAGGGCCTGGAAATGGCTTGTTGGTTCCAGCTTTTCCCGGATCCCCTATGACAGTTAAAAATGACCATTAGCACTCTACAACTTAACTGGTTATTTTAGTTCTTACTAGCAATTTTTTGCTCTTCAAAGTAACACTGCTTTGTGATTCATCGAGCTCATTATGAACTTTATTTGGTTTTATAAATTACCACTTACATTTGATTTCCGATGTCGTCGTCAGGAGGCGGTTGAACGTTTGTTTTAAAATTACTTAATAAAGAAAAGAGGAAATCATGAAATTTGCCCCATGTTAAGGGAATCCGGATTCCGGAATCTGCGAAGTTTTTGCTGGTGAAATTCAGAATCCTGGGCTTTGGAATCCAGAGAACAGCTCAGAAAAATTGGAATTGGGAACCAAGTGCCACTGACAAACAGCTAGGAATCCACAGCTGGAATCTGGAATCCATGGCGTGGAATCCAGAATGCAAGGCTCTCTTAGATTTCCTTACATGGGGCGAATGAAATGAACAAATTTAGGTAGTAGAATTATTCTTTTCATGATAAGGAAATGACAAGTAAAACAAATCGTTTTTCATTGTCACAGTGGATTTACCTCTAACCTTATTAAACTTAGATTACGTGCGTAAGACAAACACGAACTCTTAAAAACGTTAAGTTGTTTTGAATTCATTGTCCATCTTGAAGTAAGTGGCTGAGTTGAATGACTTAGATTATATCTCGAGTATTCGATCCCTTTTTTCTCTCTTTCTTCCTGGCTATCAATGAAAGGAAAAATTATTTTATCGCCACTTTCCTTAGGTCATCGTGCGAATGGCTTCAATTAATTGTACCTTTCGGTCCAGGTGGTCCTTGTTTTCCAGGAGGGCCGGCTGGTCCAGCTCGTTCCTTTCCAGTATTTTGCATATGCTGTCCTAAAATAAGTACGCGACTATATCATCCGTGACAAATCATGGGAACCAATCTACCCGCTGATTGTGTAGAGTTGATGGCAATTTTCTCTTTAATTGACTCTAATTCAAGTTCAGTGTTCTAGCTACAGCAATCACTTGTTCTACAATATATGTTCAACATTATGTGAAGCTATTTTTTTGCTGCTCTTTTGAGAATAATGACATCACGAGAAAGCTTAAGAATTTGATATAGTCTAACGTCTGCCATTTCTGTTGGTGGAGATCATCGTCTGCCAGTTTATGAGACAACAATTCTCAACTTCAGTGGCTCAAATAATATAAAAGAAATAATCTTAAACTTAAGGTAAAGTACAGTAAAAACTCTCGAGTAGGAACTTGCATTTTCCCAAGTTAGCCCAACTCACAAAAAAACAAATTTAGGCTGTTTAGGTTCTTATCTTTTGAAAAAAAAAGCATTCTAGCTAAGAGTATTTACGGGTATTCAGCTTATTCCTTGTATAAAAAATAATCTGCTTACCAAATTGCAAGTAAGTATTACGTAAAAATGTCCAGAAGAAGAACTGAAGCACCGACTACGTGAATTTTGAGTCCTCTTTCAAAACATAATATGAACCTGCTTCAAATTTTAAGCTAAACAGGTTCTTGTATAGAAGGGGCCTATATATGATACTGGCAAATTTTAGTCTGACGGATTCTTAAAAACCAGGTACTTACCCGCAAGTTTTATACTGTACATTGCCAACTGTAATGATCAGAGTAAAAGGATGAAACATACTGTATCTTTCTTATGTATTTCTCAGTAAATGTAAATCAGATAATTATGGAGCAGCAAATGGCTATGACCTATAAACGTCTGAAGGTTCCTTTTTCATTGATGATCAAGAACACAAATCAGTCTCGCTTTTGAAATTGCCAGACTTAATTATTCACCGTAAGTGGACAATATCATTGTTTTTACAAGTTAGAGAACTCTACTGAATTAGAGTACAAACCAAGAAGATAGGCCATTAGCCCGTACGATTCCTTTGGTCGAGGATGCATGCCCAGTAAAACATCAAGCCTGCAGAAAGATGAAGACCAATAATTAGGGTGACATTAACAAATTTCTGGCTCAGCTGATAATTTTTTGCACCAATTCTGACACTAACTTTTGATCGAATTTAATTAATTCATCTGCAGTGTGTAAATCTCTTGAACAGAGTTGTGCTGTTCGTACTATTATGCTTGGGTGACAGAAAAAAATTTAACGTTTTTGCCTTGGGTAAATAAGATGTATTCTTGCTAAATTAACTGAAATATGGTTTCCCATTCACTTGAGTAAATTTGCCTGTTCCAGCTGCTAAAAGCTTACTGATGTAAGATGAATTTTTCTCACACTTTGACCTTAAAGAGCTAGCAATATTTCTAAAAGTATGATTCAATATATCTTCAAACGAGGTTAGTTACCGTCTACCTCCACAAAATTTAAATGCGACAATTTCCGCTTTTGGACGGTTTTACAGCAATTATATGGAGTTTCATAAGGAAGGCTGTTTCTAGGTTTAAAAAATATTAGTGAGTTGATAGGCTTGGTTTAAGGCTAAAGTTAGAACCAAAAGATGACGCTTGCACAAGACAAGGAAATTATCTGAATTAAATGTTTTTGACTGAAGGATTCTCAACCGTAAAGCCTGTCATGCAGTATACACCGCTCTCATATATAAAGGAGCACCACTCCATTGAGTACTGGCGAAAACGGTCATTAAGATTACTGTTACAGGTTTTTAAAGTCGTTGTCAACTATCCTGGTTTGTTTTAACGTGCATTTCTACGCTTAAAATAGTGGCTGCCATATACGTACTGCGAGAAAATTCTCTTGATAAACTAGATTCAAATTGGTTATAGATCTATTTTTTCTTTGTAATTTTCTTTCCTAATGTCACTTCATAAAAAATTTCGTCCTCTTGCAAACTACAAGTAGAAAACTTTAATTCGAGTTACCTTCGGATTTTTCATAGCAGTTTCCTGAGCTGAATAGAGTAAGGATTTTTCAGTAAAGAAAATAAAACGTACCTTTCCTCTACGTCTCTCAGTCGTTTTTCGATGTCCGACAAGTTTAAAGTCGCGTTTTTCTTTGCTGCTTTTCGTCCTCGACTCAACAAAGAGCGTTTTTCGCGTATTTCAGCTTCATCAGCAGATACTCGATGGGGGTTAGGATTTGCGACTCGTCCTTCAGGCGACAGAGTTTCATACTTGGCGGATATGTGAGTAGCAATAGCACAGAACATCGCCAGCTTTAGAGCCTGTAAACGCATCCCTCTACGATACGTACCGACAGCGAATAATTCCATCGATCGCAAATAGCGTATGAGCGTCTTCTCTTTTTTACAGTACTGCCTCGGACAGCGCACTTTAAAGAAAATTATTATCAACAGTAAGTCACGTCGAAATCAGAGGGTGAAACACTGATAAGAATCGAGAATTTATTCTCGTTTGTGACGTAGCAACATTGTGCCGCGGAAGTCAAAGGGAGCAATGTCAAGATCCTTGAGTATCACACTGTTTTAATAGTAGATCCTGTCTCCAAGCGGAAGTAAGAGTGTGAACTGTTAAGAGCTTCTATCATAAAATAAATATCCCATCGCCTTTAACTTTTAAGAAAACAACCGAAAAAGAAAGGTTGTTAATCAAAATAAGTCAAGTTAGCTTTATAACTCTTCAAATTTGTTCCATTTATTACATGCGAGAATAAGCTAAAATTTTGCGGGTTTCTCAAAGTGAACATGGATACTTTGCTTTTCAATTGATTTACTGACAATTCAAACTGATTATGCATGCTACGACTGCTACTACGGCAAAAGAGCAAAGTAATTCTGTCATTACTCATGACAGACACTCATTTAACTTAACAAACTTAAGATCTACGCCTAAGGATCTAAAACACTTTCCAGGACAGTCAAAAGCACAAAGTTTTTTTTAAAGAATTCTTCTTTCCCACTCTCTGGGAGATCACTCTTTCCTATACAGTATTATGATAATTTTACTGAGATCAACTAAACGGTTTTACAAACAAAGTTAGCACATAAAACATGTGAAGGTCCGAAGCTGAGTCTGCCGTCAGTGAGAACTTTTACAAAAGCACGTTTTAATATGTCGAGTGCATAAATCACAAAACCTCGGAAAGAAAACCTTCAGATCGGAGCCGAGAACCAGTAACAGCCAAAACGGTTTCTAAAAATAATCATTCTATAGATCTACTTTTTGACGAGAGTAAAGAGTCAAACTGAAGTGTCTCTTTAGATAAATCCGTTATGGCGCGAATTCATTCCAGTACGTATTGTGCTTTTTTGTAGCAGGGAGAGGAAAACTGGCGAACCTCAAGAGAGAAAACTTAGAAAAAGGCCAAGTCAACTAACATTCGAATGTCTGAACTGACTCAAAGCGCAACTTGGTTATAGTCTTATAAAGGGTGCACGGAAGCATTATAGTCGGTCCATTGCCTTCAACCATCTGCGCCACCCATCCGTAGGTCACGTGGATACAGTATACTGCAACTTGTTTCCGTAAATCATTTTAATAGTTTTTATATGCGGCAAGAGGCAAATTACTATTCATAGCCGAATACTCTATGAAAAAGAAAACAAATTTACTCTTATGCACCTTTCAAAGTAAACCCCGTGGGGGGGGGGGGGAGTGCGGGCAAGGGGTGGGGATTTGACAAATATTAAAATTTTTTGATCAAATCCCCCAGGGTGGGAAACGAAAGGTCAATCAAAAGTGTCAAAAAAGCCCCCACCCTGGGGGAAAAATTTAAACAAACAATACCATAATACTATATAAAACGAATAAAAGAACATTTCAAAAGTACATTCTTACTACTTTTATTTAAGGTTAACGTAAGTTCCGTTAAATTACTCGCTGTAATTAAGTATTTTCTCTCTCCTCTAGCATCTCTTATTTTGAACAACATGATCGCTCCAGCAAGATTGACCGTGCTATTATATTAATGAAACGCAAAATGCTTTATAACATCTGCTCAACATGTCGGAACAGGTCGGATCAGTGACCCGTTAAAAGTCCTCTGACTTTCATGGTAAAATTCGATTTCAATCGTGGTTTACAATCAGATGGGAACTTGAAGATAAAAACTTTCTCAAAATAGACATTATCTGTTTAGATGACAGTGTAAAGTATCGGATTATGGCGATTAAAACAAATGAAAACTTCATACTTTTCTCCAACAGCGTGACTTTCAGAGAGCCTCGAGGGACGGATTGATATATACAGATTGATTGATGAATTGATACCAGGCTTCTATCGGTCAAAGTCAAATGTCCCGACCCCGGGGTCACTTCGCACGATCAAAAGCCCGACATGGGGATAGTCTCAGGCATCAAATCCCCTCCCCTTGCCCGCACTCCCCCCCCCCCCCCACTTGATTTACATTGATAGGTGCATTATTCAGCTCGCCCAAGAGTCGTACTTGTCGTTTCAAGCTACAATTGTCCTGATGACTCGTCGTAACGCACATATATGGGGGGACACCCGGTGCCTAGGGGGTACATCCTTTAATGGCTTATACGGAAAGGTTCCGGCGGAAAGGAGTACCTTTTTCATGCTTCAAGTATATGAAAAATGTAATTCACTTACGTATCAACCTCTCACCTCCAGGGCTTTTCACCGCCCCCAGGGAAGGCCCTGGACGAGGCTAATTACATGTATCTGTCGATAATAAATCGCAGATAGTCGAAATCCAAAACTGTTTTCCCTTCTTCGAAAGTAACTGTTAAGAAAGTTCAATATTATTCAATTAGTTAAGGCTAACCGCTTGAGGGCGTCACTCAGGCGAAGGAAAAAGCCATTGGGACAGCTGAATTCACTAGTTTGTGCAGTTCCTTAGTTAGGTGGCAGGTCCTTGTTTGCGTTAGTGATTCTTTAGTGACTGTTCCACTGAACTGAACTCAGTTAGAATTGACAGAACGCTTGCCCTAACAATTAAGCACATGTGGTTTTCTCGGTGTGCTCAAGGTATTATGTGGAATGTCAATACGTTTACACAATGTTTACAGACGTCAAGTCAGTTATCTGCCAGCACTGAGATATAACTTATCTGTAGGTTGCGCTTATTTCCAAATTTAAATGTAGACTCTTAGCTAAGGAAAAGACAGACAGTGTGTGACTTTAGTTTTTAGATACATTTTCGAATCTAATTGTAAATCGCTGTATTATCATTATTAATGACGAGACAGTTTCTGTTGTGAGACAGTTTCTGTTGTGCAGAAGATGATGTGAACTTTCGAGGGTAAGATGAACTCAACAAATTGCCCTGCTCCCAAGGTATGGATCTTCATAGTTCATGGGATTTAATCGCGTTTAAGTTAGTCCCGAATTTTTATCGGGTTAAATTGCAATTGCCAAGAGCCATTCTGGCTCTTGCAACTGCTTAAATTGCGATTACAAATGTGACAGCCATATTTTAATTTAGAGGTTTTGTTATCTTCATAGAGACGACTCTGAGTTCATTGTCTTGAAGCTGAACAAGGACTTACACTGTTTTAAGCTTTAAACGCGAGCAGCGTCTCTTTGCTAACAGCTTCATCTCATTCTAAACAATTTTCTCTTCAGGTCGAAACCTTAATGGTGATATAGATAATTATATTAGGTGTCCTGTGACCCAGATAACGTACGCAAGTGTCCAATATCATCTTATGGTCAATCAACGTTCAACTTCTCTACAGAATGTCTCCGCAAGAAAGAAGGAAGAAAATGCCCAGTTGAATTAAATAGATACTTGACTATTTCCTCACCAAAGGCTCGGAGTACAATTAAAATCAAAATAGCCGAAATTGAAAGACACTGCACTTTGGGTGGCTGCATAATAACAATATTTGTGGTGTATTCAATAACAAATATGCGTTCATTGATGTACTTAAAAAAATCTATAATTTACTGCGTATAAGGGACAAAATATTTTGAAATGCTTTTCTTCCTTGATTTCGGACAGGGTAAAAGGATTTACGAGCTTAAAGATTCCCAGTAAAGCAACATATTGTTTTTTCTGACTGATTACCTTTTATTTTTATTGCTTTTACTTGTACATGTAGCTCGTGTTATGCTACAATGGACTTTCCTTTACGTTTTTTAAACTTAATGGCGTATTATGATATTTCGAATCAAATATAATTATCCTTTTTTGATGTTGCAGCTCGTTGTAAGCCCCTCATCACTTAGTACACACAGCGCATGTCAACTCTCGACCGCTGACATAAGGAAGACACGGGAGTGAGCCACAAGCACCTTCCACGGAGTACAGCAAGGCACCATCCCTGTTGGCATGGCTACCAGGAACATACTCCGGATCACCATCAACACAGACGAAGTCACTTGAATGCTTGTGGCCGTGATAAGCAGTCATCAGGTACCCATGATACTCCTCGGTCCAGCCAGATGGACAGTCATTCCTCGCAGGCATCATCAGCATCGAGCCACGTGACTTGACGAAGCAGACAACGCATGGCGCATCATGATCATGGAGATTTCTCTTAAAAGGGTCTCCGTTGTATTCACTCACTTGATATTCAGTGCCGTACATGTATCCGGCGCTCTGGTGGCCATTTTTGTACTTGTCATATTTTGGATTGTGTGGAAGGCAGAGGTAACTCGCCCCACCACCAGGGTGACTGTAGTGCTCTCCACCCATTATACCTAGTGGCAGGAGCAAAATTGACTTGATTAATAACTCTATATTACATCCCAAATGGCCGTAAAAAACGATCTAGTGCAATTCTTTTTTCATGGTGGTTTAAAAGATAGGGAATAAAGTTGTCTGGAAAAAGAGAGCAGCAAATACGTTGAATGTAATAACCGTAATAATACTGAAAAAGAATTACTCGATATAGAAATATTCGCTAGTCACTCTACATCTTAAGAACCTATTTGCACTGACCAGTAGAGTACAATAACCTTACTATTTGGATGACCATTCTCTTACCTTTATAAACTACCTGAGCGCCACTAGGACACGTGGTTCTTCCCCAGCGAATGTACTTCACCCCTGATGTCCCAGATCCATTCTGTCCCTTTTCTCCTTTGGCACCTTGTGGTCCCTGGGCTCCAGTCTTCCCAACTGCTCCCTGGTCTCCTTTAGCACCAGGAGGGCCTGGGAATGGCTTGTTGAATCCAGGTTTTCCCGCGTCCCCTGTGAAGAATGACCTGATGCTGAGTACTCAGCAACGTTATTAGGCATTTTATTGCCCGAAAATTTAATTTTCGCCGATTAGATACGAGCGCTTTTAATTTCTCAGTTAGTTGCCATGGAGCCAACTCGAAAACTATTGCTTTTTCGCTCTTGTGTTTTGGTGTGGGTATTATTTAGTGTCTTTTCCATCTTTTGCATGAATTACGTCATTTGGTGATTAACTCGTTTCCAACACCAAGAAAGAAACAACAGATAATTTTACCTTTAGGTCCTGATGGTCCAGTAGCTCCAGTTTTCCCGGTTAGTCCAGCTGGCCCAGGTGTCCCAGGAGGCCCAGGGGGACCAGCTGGTCCAACGCGCACCTTTCCCAGGGTACTTTGACCATGCTGGCCTGAAATACACCAAGAACGGATGAACACCAAGCACACAGCCTTATTTGATTAGGCTAACCTACTCACAGCCCCTAATTCTTGGTTACTTACAATATCTAAAACAATACTACTTAGTTATAAATATCTCAGTTTTTTAAACCTTTGTGAAACTACTGTTTTTACTCGTTCCTGACAAATTCGCTTTTCTGACGATTGGAAACAGGAACCGAGAAAAGCAGTACTGTTACCCTTCCTTAGTACATTTTTTTTTCTTTCGTCTGGATTAACTCCCTAGTTTGTGTAATCAGAAACACAAAGCAATAACACCGAGTAAGACATTTTTTCAAGCGTTTTTAAAAACCTCATCTTCAATATACCAACATCATGAAAGAAACCGAATCAAGAAAGAAAATATGGACGCGAGATAATCGCTCACCGATCAAATTCAGGTACTTTTACAGAATATTTTTTGATAAGTTAAACTGAAAATTGCAACCCCTTAAGAAAAAAGATGATATTTTTCTGCTCTTGTAGGGAGAGTAAAAACTTTTATTTCCCACAACTGCTTATTTATCCGAGCTTCCAGCTGGAAAATATAGCTTTTTCAGTCACCTATCGTAAGTGTATTAATCCTGTTTATATCAAGTTTCTTTACCAACCTAATAAGTAGACCAGTAGCGACGCATACGAGTCCCCTGATCGAGATGGTATACGCAACAGCATATCAAGTCTACGAAAAGATAACATGGTTGATAAAACTGACAGTTACACTCTTACAATGGATTTCTTATAAGCTTGTACCTTGCAGCTTATATATCATGCAATGAGAGCGCGCGGTATAGGAATTTGCATTATAGCTATATATAATCTCAATAGAACTCTATGCTGTTCTGTTCAGCTGTGAGACCTCAAAAATAAAGCCGTCCTTGAAGTAGGCAATTAAAATGAAAACGATCAAAACTCTTCATACTCGTAAAGGGTGAAATCTTGTCTACAGCCGGATCACGCTAAAGAAGTTTCAAAATTTCATAATGATTTTTATTTATCCACATGCCTAAATGGTAGATTTCGGTGTTGTGGCGCTCTAAACAATTGAAAAGAGACACAAACGACAGTAACAAACGTTATTTTTATTGCAGGGCAGGGTTAACGTTGTCATTAATTGTTGAGTGGTTGCGCGTTACATGTAAAAATTTCAACAATGATGAGCTTTTGAAGAATAGTGAGTGCGCGTGAAATCTTCATTCTTCTCTTCCTGCCGTATTTGTTTTTTCATCAGACTGAAAGCTACTGAACTCTGGACATGTTTTCGGTACATTAAGTAATATTTAATTCTCAGAATACTGTAGTTTTTCAAATCAAAACGGTTATTTTAAATTGTTTTCTACTCTAATTAAAATCTGGATAAAAATTTGCAAAAAAGCAGACTGAGAAAGGAAAATTTCTTCACCGAGCTTAAAAATTGACCATCTTTCTCTATTTTGAAAGGAAGTAGTTCATTCAAGTAATGCATAAGGTACTTATAAAGGAAGTACTGGATGGATTTGAATGAAACTTCAGGACTACTCTTCAATTGTATAACATCACAAACCTTTTTTCTATCTCTTCCAATCGCTTATTTGTCAAGCTTGTGCTGCTGTTGTGCCTTCAGTGGAGAAAATAAAAGAGACAACAGTGATCAGTCGAAGGATTGATTTTCCTACAATCAACGCCCGCAGATTTTCAGCAACAGTCAACCAGAAAACTAATCTCGAAACGTAGTTTTTTGAATAAAGAGTCACTTTTTACAGTCAGTCAAGAATAAATTGCACCTTAGAGTAAGATGCGCAACCGTTTTACATTGAAGCTAGACTTAAGTGGTCTTCGTCTACAAATGTGTTAAACCTTGTCATTGTTTTAGACTCCTCTAGAGAAATCTCAGTGTATTATTTTGGGCGTTAGCGACTCTCTCAGTTTCTTATCGAAGGGAAAAAAAAGTTCTGAATTCGATTCAACAAAGGATATTCATTTGAAAGCTTTAGTTACCTTTTTTCCATGGCGTTCAGTCTTCTTTCAAAGTCACCGCCGACAGAGTTGGCATTTTTCTTGGCTGCTCTCGGTCCTCGGTACAGCAACGACTGACTCTTAGCAGAAGTCAAATGAACAAGGCTGACACAGACTATCACCGACACAACCATGAAGCGCAGTCCGGTCCGATGTGACACGATTGGCGATAATTTCATTGCCGATCGAGTAGTGCTTTCCGAACTTGAACTTTTGAAATCGCTTAAATCCAAGAGAAAAACAAAGATATCTCTTTCTATCCACCACAAGAAATTTTTTTATGCTTTGTTGATATCACTGGATTATGATACGCAGAAAATAAGCGAGAATTTTTTCGCGTCTCTGACGTAGCACTACTTTAACCGGAAGTAAGTTTTAGAAGAACAGGGGTGCTTGCCATTTACACAAACCACCCGGGTGGGAATCTTTTTCATAAACACAAAACTATACACAAAACTATAAAATTTGTCGTGGTTGGAGAACGACCCGCTACAAAGTATATCCAAATCAGCTTTGCAGACTAAAATGAGTAGAAAAATTGCATCGCTCATACAAATAGCAGCCCATGTTTTCTGAAGCTTTCCAAATATGGAATAGCGCGAACCGAGGTTTGATTATCCATCCGGAATTTCCGGTTTTCCCGTGGTAAGTAACCGGCCGTGGATTCCACGAAACCCTTATAATAATGATCAACGAACAAGGTCGTGAAAAAGTTCTGTGTTAGAATCAATAAATAATATCGTATTTTTCAGCTTTTCAGATTTTATAATATTTTCTTCTTAATATAGCCACCTCACAAGCGCTTACTAAGTTTTGCGACAGATTATTTTCCTTTAATATTTGTACATTTTGATTGTGGATCATCACTAAACTTGCGTGTATAAAATAGAAGCCGAATGATTTTAGGCAGAATGCGCAGCCAAAATTGTTCCCTTAAAAACTAAGAGGGGCATGTATGGTTGTTATCATCAGCAGTTCTGTAAGCCCTGGGGGTTTTTAATCCGTAGGTTTTTTCACATCGTAATACGGGTTTTCAAATAACATCTAATTGTGTGAATAATTTATTTATAATTCTAACTTATAGTATCAATAACACTGGCCATCATTCAATACACGTAGAGAGTGCTCAGACTGCAATTGAATTACTGATGGATTCCAGAGAGGAAAAAAAAGCCTTCGGAACTCCTCATGCAAGTATTATTCTGGCCATTACATCTGGAGTGGAATCGTATGAAATAGACTCAGGTATTTTTTTTTATGCCGTCTGAAATCGATGTTCTTTAGCTGTCTAGCAGGCGCAAAGATTTTGCTTTTCAGGTTAAACGACTGACACACGATTAAACTTTCATGTTGAATTTAATTCAAAGTTTAATGCCGCTGTTATTAACTTCTGTAGCTCCGATTTCTCAAACCGCGAATTTCACAAGTGCCGAATTTAATTCGAGAATAAACTGCACATGAGATGCGACGTTTGAATCAGTTGAATTCGACAGTTTCAAATTAAATACGACTTTGCCAAATCTGCCACTGAAACAGTCGAAGATTCGACTTAGGTTCGACATTTGATTCAGACGACGCATTTCACATGTGCAGAATATAATGCATTATGTAAGAAAGTGTTATCCATATTGGACTACGAAAGGCAGCAGTTAAATTCGACACCATTATATCCGAAGTCTGAATAAACTGCCGTATGTAAAAACTACTTTAGTCGACTAAAATGGGAGTTGAATCAGACCAAATAAGGCACATGTGAAATTCGACGGGCCTAAGGTTAAATTTTGAGATCCCTCATCTCTCTCCGCCACAAACTTCAGAGAAGGGTGCGATCCCTGGTCGCGATCTTACTCGCTCAGATCCATAACATTTAGCTCAGGTATTTAATGTTTCTGCAGTGAGTGTCGGAACTATAACTGTTTCCGCCCTTCCCCCTTCTAATTTATCAGGAGTCCGGCATTGACTAATGTACTAATTTTAGCATTAATCAAACAAAGGAATTGCAGGCGTGCCCTATAATTTGACTAAGGGAAAGAAATACTACATGAAAATCATCGGTTACCGGATGAGTACACATGAGAACGCGAGAGATCGATCGTAATTCACATGAGAACGCGAGAGATCGATCGTAATTCACTGGCTTCTGACATCGCATCATCGCAGCGATCTTCTCCGCGCTATCTTTACGGGTTGGTGGTACAAACAGTTGACTGATTCTTAGTTACGGAAGGCCTTTAGAGTGAAATAATTTACTAGGGAAATGAGCCATCTTGCATTATGTTTGCCACGACATCACGCCACAAGACTCGTATGCATGGCGTTGTTTTATTTGCGAACAAACACAGATGAGTATAGTATGGCTTTGTACTAATAATATGTAATTATAAAACACACGAATAGGGGGATTTTCACTTATTACTTTAGTAACTCCGTCAACTTCAACTTCTCGAGGCTTTTCTTAGTTACTTGCGTGTTCAGGCAGTTTACTCAAAAAGTGACGTTGAAAATCACTTGTTTGTCCTGAAAATTTGCCTCTCATTTTTGCATTAAAAAAGGAAACTGTTGTTTGTTCAGAAACTAAATCTATTTGACGTATTTGTAGACAAAGCCAAATTGCTATATAGACCATATGCAAATCTGCGATTGGATACAAGAGAATACCGTCCTGAGTAAACTTTCAATTTGTATCGGATTTGTTCTGGTGGGTCAGCTGCAGTGCAAGAAGAAATCTTGTTGTGATTAGTAATTCTGACTACAATAATATTTATTACATGTACCATCAGCATTGAGAATAGAAAGTCTAGTATGCTATGCTAAATAAAGATTCAATTTACTGACGCCGATTTAATGAACAGGTCCTATAACGTATAGGTTTACAACTTGAAGTTTTCACGGAAGCTCATCATAGCAAAAACATTCACTGTTAAATTGACGAAGTTCATTGTCTGGTAGACAATAGTAGACTCTCCACCCAACATTTGAATGATCCACTATACGCTCGGCATTTTCCGCTCTCCACATTTTCTACACTCGGCATTTTCTACCACAATGCGCACTATCCACACTCGGCATTGACCATATTTTCCACCTAGCCCCATTTCTTTGGTTACTGGACATTAACGTACCAACAAACCGCAATTTCGCAACGCACATATTCTTTCGTTTAAATTCGAGTAGCGACTTTTAAACTGAAAAGCCATGTGCAATGCGGTTGTACAGTGTGGACTACCATTAGCATTGAAAACCAATTTCGCCGGCAAACAAACGGGTTAAGTTTAATTAAACTGGAGTAGATTTGCTGTGATTCTTGACGAATATGGGACATTCTGGTAGTGGATCAGTTTTGACGTTCACGAAGATGTGCGAATCCAAAATAAAGAGTCCCGGTTTGGTTGCGTATCCCAAGATTTTGAATCCGGAATCAAAAGTGATGTCAATACAATATATTTTGCAACCGATTGTCGAATGCCAGTCTCAGCTGAATTTTCTCTCAATATTTAACTAATGCTAAGTTCCAGCCTTTTAGTTTTTTGTTTACAATATAAACCTTTCTATTGAATCAGTATTAAAGTCTGAGTATGATGGCCAAGTGAACCATTTGGTTTTCTAGATGGGTACCATAACACCGATTACATTTGAATTGCTTACAGCAATGGAGGTTTTGCATTTTAAAAACGTGATACATATTTCTCAGCCTTCTATATGATTATATCCGCCCTTAGTACACTGGCCTGCATATAGGAGTTCTTCTTGTGTGGGAACAGGGGCGGATCTAGGGGGAGGGTGCAGGGGGTGCGCACCCCCCCCCCCCCCCCCCCGAGATGACCTGCGGTTTTCTAATGCAACTGGTATTCTGCAAAAAAAAACTGTGGTTTATTGGTGTTGAAGTAGAGCAAGAGACGAGTGCACCCCCTCATAAAAAAAATCCTGGATCCGCCCCTGGGGAAGGAAGCGCACGCTGGAAAAATGTTGAAAACACGTAAACACGAAAAGTTTCCGACGGGTTTTGTCTAATTTTTTGTAAAATTCCTTCACTAAATAAAGCAAGTTCGATTCAAACAATGCTTTTATCTAGTGAATACCTTTATGTATTTTACTTCTTTTTCTCGAATAACTACTGAGTATCAATCGAATTAACGTTAACGGAAGTAGTTAATTACTATTCAGTGCATGAAAGAAAAATTTTTCCTCTGGAAAAGGGTGTGTTGAGCTGGCTGGGAGGGTTGATAAAGCCCCCTCAGCTCCCCGGCTCCGCCGTTCCTTACTCCCTCCTTCCTATATCCTCGCTCATGAATCCCTTGTCTACCAGAGGTTTAAACTTCCGATGTAATTTTATTCTCCCTTATCTTCTTCAGTGGGTGATTTTCAGCCTTATCGGACACATTTAAGTGGAAAAATCACTTTACGTTACCGCACTATTTCTGAAAATTGAAATGGAAGGCGTTGAACTTCCAGCTCCCTAATTTTAGCGATTGTTTGGATGCATTAAACAAATATGCCTTCATAGATGTTCTTATCTTTAGTTGGATGTTTTTCTCTAGCTGGGTGTCGGTGAAAAGCTTTTTAAAAGTATCCCCTCCAACTTGAACGAGGTCAAAAGGATAGAGAGCTACGAGAAGTAAGCTAGCAAATTAATGTTTATGAATGATCACATCAAGTGTTTGTTCGTGTTACTTACAGTTCGCATTAAGTTACAACAGGTTTATATAGCTACTGTTTTTAAAGACAAATTATGAGACTTAAATCAAATCACCATTTTTAAAATATCTTTTGTACCTCATCGATAGCCACTACTCATCACTTGGTACACACAGCGTATGTCAACACTCGACCGCTGGCATAAGGAGGACATGAGAGTGAGCCGCAATTTCCTTCCACAGCGTACAGCAAGGCGCCGTTTTTGTTGGCATAGCTACCAGGAACATACACTGGATCCCCATCAACACAAATGAAGTCGCTTGAATGCTTGTGGTTATGATAAGCAGTCATCAGGTACCCATGATACTCCTTAATCCATCCAGATGGACAGTCATTCCTAGAAGGCATCATCAGCATTGAACCACGTGACTTGACGAAGCAGACGACGCACGGCGCATCATGGTTGTGAAGATTTCTCTTAAAAGGATCTCCGTTGTTATCATTCACTATATATTCAGTGCCGTACACGTATCCAGCGGCCTGATAGCCATCTTTGTACTTGTCATATTTTGGATTGTGTGGAAGGCAAAGGTAGTTCGCTCCACCACCAGGGTGATTGTAGTATTCTCCACCCGTTATACCTGATGTGAACAACAAATTAATTTAAGGCTATAAAAAGATTTTTGACAGGAGTTGACTAGATTATAGTCAATCCCCGTTACTACGGAGACTGAAGGAGCCATGGAAAGTGTCCGTATTATGCGGGTTTAATTTTAAAAAAGTGTACTAAGAGTTTTCTTTTCCCAGGGACAAAGCAAACTGTCCGTAATATAGAGGTGTCCGTATTAAGCAAGTCTTAGAGCGGGTACCTAAAAAAATCGTGATCCACTGAGTGTTTTGGTCACACCCAGAGTCTACTGTCATGCTAAATGTCCCTGGCTTTACTTCGTTTCCTCTCAGTGTTTGTAGCCGCAATCATACAGTAAGTAATCAAACTAAATTGAAACTAAAGTCACATTCACACTAAAGCTTAAACATGTTTAAAAAGGTGTGTTTTTAAACAAGGTTTAGATTTGGTTATTTCTATAAAAGGTGCTTATTGTCAGTACTCTTTGACTTTTAATGAAGACAAATTTAGTACAGTTTTGTAGCATGATGCAAAGTTCACCTGCATGGATTCTGTGCAAAAGCCTTTGTTTAAATTTTCCGTTGCTGTTTTTCATTTTTTTAAAAACCTAGTGTAACTAAACATGTTGTTGGTTTGAATGGGGCATAAGTTGTTGAATGATTAATTCAATTGACGTTACTTTCGAAACATTCATTTCAAAAGGATATGGAATATAAAAGATGCGTTAGGATGCAAAACAAAAATGTGAAATCTACTTCAACGAGAAGATCGTGCTAAGAAGTTTACGAACACACCTTTGTGGAATAATTCACCAGACATGGCCTTACCAGTTTATAAGCTAATTGGGTGGTAATTATTCACGATTTACAAAATTGTTCTCATTTTCTTACCTTTATAACCTATCTGCGCACCACTAGGACACGTGGTTCTTCCCCAGCGAACGTACTTCACCCCTGATGTTCCAGCTCCATCCTGTCCCTTTTCTCCTTTTGCACCCTGTGGTCCCTGTGCTCCAGTCTTCCCAACTGCTCCCTGGTCTCCTTTAGCACCAGGAGGGCCTGGAAATGGCTTGTTGGTTCCAGGTTTTCCCGGATCCCCTATGACAGTTAAAAATGACCCTTAGCACTCTGCAACTTAACTGGTTATTTTAGTTCTTACTAGCAATTTTTTGCTCTTCAAAGTAACACTGCTTTGTGATTCATCGAGCTCATTATGAACTTTATTTGGTTTTATAAATTACCACTTACATTTGATTTCCGATGTCGTCGTCAGGAGGCGGTTGAACGTTTGTTTTAAAATTACTTAATAAAGAAAAGAGGAAATCATGAAATTTGCCCCATGTTAAGGGAATCCGGATTCCGGAATCTGCGAAGTTTTTGCTGGTGAAATTCAGAATCCTGGGCTTTGGAATCCAGAGAACAGCTCAGAAAAATTGGAATTGGGAACCAAGTGCCACTGACAAACAGCTAGGAATCCATAGCTGGAATCTGGAATCCAGAATGCAAGGCTCTCTTAGATTTCCTTACATGGGCGAGTGAAATAAACAAATTTAAGTAGTAGAATTCTTCTTTCATGATAAGGAAATGACAAGTAAAACAAACCGTTTTTCATTGTCATAGTGGATTTACCTCTAACCTTATTAAACTTAGATTACGTGGGTAAGACAAACACGAACTCTTAAAAACGTTAAGTTGTTTTGAATTCATTGTCCATCTTGAAGTAAGTGGCTGAGTTGAATGACTTAGATTAGATCTCGAATATTCGATCCCTTTTTTCTCTCTTTCTTCCCGGCTATCAATAAAGGGAAAAATTATTTTACCGCCACTTTCTTTAGGTCATCGTGCGAATGGCTTCAATTAATTGTACCTTTCGGTCCAGGTGGTCCTTGTTTTCCAGGAGGGCCGGCTGGTCCAGCTCGTTCCTTTCCAGTATTTTGCATATGCTGTCCTAAAATAAGTACGCGACTATATCATCCGTGACAAATCATGGGAACCAATCTACCCGCTGATTGTGTAGAGTTGATGGCAATTTTCTCTTTAATTGACTCTAATTCAAGTTCAGTGTTCTAGCTACAGCAATCACTTGTTCTACAATATATGTTCAACATTATGTGAAGCTATTTTTTTGCTGCTCTTTTGAGAATAATGACATCACGAGAAAGCTTAAGAATTTGATATAGTCTAACGTCTGCCATTTCTGTTGGTGGAGATCATCGTCTGCCAGTTTATGAGACAACAATTCTCAACTTCAGTGGCTCAAATAATATAAAAGAAATAATCTTAAACTTAAGGTAAAGTACAGTAAAAACTCTCGAGTAGGAACTTGCATTTTCCCAAGTTAGCCCAACTCACAAAAAAATAAATTTAGGCTGTTTAGGTTCTTATCTTTTGAAAAAAAAAGCATTCTAGCTAAGAGTATTTACGGGTATTCAGCTTATTCCTTGTATAAAAAATAATCTGCTTACCAAATTGCAAGTAAGTATTACGTAAAAATGTCCAGAAGAAGAACTGAAGCACCGACTACGTGAATTTTGAGTCCTCTTTCAAAACATAATATGAACCTGCTTCAAATTTTAAGCTAAACAGGTTCTTGTATAGAAGGGGCCTATATATGATACTGGCAAATTTTAGTCTGACGGATTCTTAAAAACCAGGTACTTACCCGCAAGTTTTATACTGTACATTGCCAACTGTAATGATCAGAGTAAAAGGATGAAACATACTGTATCTTTCTTATGTATTTCTCAGTAAATGTAAATCAGATAATTATGGAGCAGCAAATGGCTATGACCTATAAACGTCTGAAGGTTCCTTTTTCATTGATGATCAAGAACACAAATCAGTCTCGCTTTTGAAATTGCCAGACTTAATTATTCACCGTAAGTGGACAATATCATTGTTTTTACAAGTTAGAGAACTCTACTGAATTAGAGTACAAACCAAGAAGATAGGCCATTAGCCCGTACGATTCCTTTGGTCGAGGATGCATGCCCAGAAAAACATCAAGCCTGCAGAAAGATGAAGACCAATAATTAGGGTGACATTAACAAATTTCTGGCTCAGCTGATAATTTTTTGCACCAATTCTGACACTAACTTTTGATCGAATTTAATTAATTCATCTGCAGTGTGTAAATCTCTTGAACAGAGTTGTGCTGTTCGTACTATTATGCTTGGGTGACAGAAAAAAATTTAACGTTTTTGCCTTGGGTAAATAAGATGTATTCTTGCTAAATTAACTGAAATATGGTTTCCCATTCACTTGAGTAAATTTGCCTGTTCCAGCTGCTAAAAGCTTACTGATGCAAGATGAATTTTTCTCACACTTTGACCTTAAAGAGCTAGCAATATTTCTAAAAGTATGATTCAATGTATCTTCAAACGAGGTTAGTTACCGTCTACCTCCACAAAATTTAAATGCGACGATTTCCGCTTTTGGACGGTTTCACAGCAATTATATAGAGTTTCATAAGGAAGGCTGTTTCTAGGTTTAAAAAATATTAGTGAGTTGATAGGCTTGGTTTAAGGCTAAAGTTAGAACCAAAAGATGACGTTTGCACAAGACAAGGAAATTTTCTGAATTAAATGTTTTTGACTGAAGGATTCTCAACCGTAAAGCCTGTCATGCAGTATACACCGCTCTCATATATAAAGGAGCACCACTCCATTGAGTACTGGCGAAAACGGTCATTAAGATTACTGTTACAGGTTTTTAAAGTCGTTGTCAACTATCCTGGTTTGTTTTAACGTGCATTTCTACGCTTAAAATAGTGGCTGCCACATACGTACTGCGAGAAAATTCCCTTGATAAACTAGATTCACATTGGTTATAGATCTATTTTTTCTTTGTAATTTTCTTTCCTAATGTCACTTCATAAAAAATTTCGTCTTCTTGCAAACGGCAACTAGAAAACTTTAATTCGAGTTACCTTCGGATTTTTCATAGCAGTTTCCTGAGCTGAAAAGAGTAAGGATTTTTCAGTAAAGAAAATAAAACGTACCTTTCCTCTACGTCTCTCAGTCGTTTTTCGATGTCCGACAAGTTTAAAGTCGCGTTTTTCTTTACTGCTTTTCGTCCTCGACTCAACAAAGAACGTTTTTCGCGTATTTCAGCTTCATCAGCAGATGCTCGGCTGGGGTTAGGATTTGCGACTCGTCCTTCAGGCGACCGAGTTTCATACTTGGCGGATATGTGAGTAGCAATAGCACAGAACATCGCCAGCTTTAGAGCCTGTAAACGCATCCCTCTACGATACGTACCGACAGCGGATAATTTCATCGATCGCAAATAGCGTATGAGCGTCTTCTCTTTTTTACAATACTGCCTCGGACAGCGCACTTTAAAGAAAATTATTATCAACAGTAAGTCACCTCGAAATAAGAGGGTGAAACACTGATAAGAATCGAGAATTTATTCTCGTTTGTGACGTAGCAACATTGTGCACATCGGAAGTCAAAGGGAGCAATGTCAAGATCCTTGAATATCACACTGCTTAGTAGATCCTGTCTCCAAGCGGAAGTAAGAGTGTGAACTGTTACGAGCTTCTTTTATAAAATAAATACCCTATCGCCTTTAACTTTTAAGAAAACAACCGAAAAAGAAAGGTAGTTAATGAATATAAGTCAAGTTAGTTTTATAACTCTTCAAATTTGTTCCATTTATTACATGCCAGAATAAGCTAAAATTTTGCGGGTTTCTCAAAGAAAACATGGATATTTTAAATTGATTTACTGACAATTCAAACTGATTATGCATGTTTCGACTGCTACTACGGCAAAAGAGCAAAGTAATTCTGTCATTACTCATGACAGACACTCATTTAACTCAACAAACTTAAGATCTACGCCTAAGGATCTAATACACTAGCCAGGACAGTCAAAAGCACAAAGTTTTTTTTGAAGAATTCTTCTTTTCCACTCTCTGGGAGACCACTTTTTCTTCTACAGTTCTATGATAATTGAACTGACCTCGACTTAACGGTTTTACAAACGCAGTTAGCAAATAAAACATGTGAAGCTCCGAAGCTGAGTCTGCCATCAGTGTGAACTTTTACAAAAGCAGGTTTATGTCGAGTGAATAAATCACAAAACCTGGGGAAAAAAAACCTTCAGATCGTAGCTGAGAACCAGCAACAGCCAAAACGGTTTCTAAAAATAATCATTCAATAGATCGACTTTTTGGCGAGAGTAAAGAGTCAAACTGAAGTGTCTCTTTAGCAAATCCGTTAAGGCGCGAATTCATTCCAGTAGAAGTATTGTGCTTTTTTGTAGCAGGGAGAGGAAAAACTGGAGAACCTCGAGAGAGAAACCTTAGAAGAAGGCCAAGTCAACTAACATTCGAATGTCTGAACTGACTCAAAGCGCAAGGCTGTTATAGTCTTATAAAGGGTGCGCGGAAGCGGGACTTAGAACAAGCATTATAGTCGGTCTATTATTGCCTTCAACCATCTGCGCCACTAATCCGTAGTTCCCTTGGATACAGTATACTGCAACTTGTTTCAGTAAATCATTTTAAACATAGTTTTTATATGCGGCTAGATGGCAAATTCCTATTCGTGGCCGAATACTCTATGAAAAAGAAAACAAATTTTACTCTTATTCAGCTCACCCAAGAGTCGTACTTGTCGTTTCAAGCTACAATTGTCTTGACGACTCGTCGTAACGCACATATATGGGGGGGGGGGGGGGGGGGCACCCGGTGCCTCGGGGATACATCCTTTAATGGCTTATACGGAAAGGCTCCGGCCGAAAGGAGTACCTTTTTCAGGCTTCAGGTATATGAAAAATGCAATTCACATAAGTATCAACCTCTCACCCCCAAGGGGCTTTTCACCGCCCCCAGGAAAAGCCCTGGACGAGGCTAATTGCATGTATCTGTCGTTAATAATGGTCGAAATCAAAACTGTTTTCCCTTCCTTGAAAGTAACTGTTAAGAAAGTTCAATATTATTTAATTACTTAAGGCTAACCGCTTGAGGGCGGCACTCGGGCGAAGGAAAAAGCTATTGGGACAGCTGAATTCACTAGTTTGTGCAGTTCCTTAGTTAGGCCGCAGGTCGTTGTTTGCGTTAGTGATTCTTTAGTGACTGTTCCACTGGACTGAACTCAGTTAGAATTGACAGAACGCTTGCCCTAACAATTAAGCACATGTGGTTTTCTCGGTGTGCTCAAGGTATTATGTGGAATGTCAATGCGTTTACACAATGTTTACATTTACAGACGTCAAGTCAGTTATCTGCCAACACTGAGATAACTAACTTATCTGTAGGTTGCGCTGATTTCCAAATTTAAATGTAGACTCTTAGCCAATGAAAAGACAGACAGTGTGTGACTTTAATTTTTAGATACATTTTCCAATCTAATTGTAAATCGCTTTATTATCATTTTAATGACGAGACAGTTTCTGTTGTGCAATGAAGATGTGAACGTTCGCGGGTAAGATGAACTCAACAAATTGCCCTGCTCCCAATGTATGGATCTTCATAGTTCATGGGTGTTAATCGCGTTGAAGTTAGTCCCGAATTTTTATCGGGTTAAATTGCAATTGCTTAAATTGCGATTCCAAATGTGACAGCCATATTTTCATTTAGAGTTTTTGTTATCTTCATAGAGACGACTCTGAGTTCATTGCCTTGAAGCTGAAAAAGAACTTACACTGTTTTTAGCTTTAAATGCGAGCAATGTCTCTCTGCTAACAGCTTAATCTCAATCTAAATAATTCCCTGTTGTCAGGTCGAAACATTAATGGTGATATAGATAATTATATTGGGATTCCTGTGACCCAGATAACGTACGCAAGTGTCCAATATCATCTTTTGGTCAATCAACGTTCAACTTCTCTAAAGAATGTCTCGGCAAGAACGAGGGAAGAAAATGCCCAGTTGAATTAAATAGATACTTGACTACTTCCTCACCAAAGGCGCGGAGTACAATTAAATCAAAACGGTAAGCCGAAAATGAAAGACACTGCATTTTGGGTGGCTGCATAATAGCAATATTTGTGGTGTATTCAATGACGAATATGCGTTCATTGATGTACTTAATCTATAATTTGCTGCGTATAAGCGTCAAAGTATTTTGAAATGCTTTTCTTTCATGATTTCGGACAAGGTAAAGGGATTTACGAGCTGATTTCCAAATTTAAATGTAGACTCTTAGCCAATGAAAAGACAGACAGTGGGGGATTTTAATTTTCAGATACATTTTCGAATCTAATCGTAGTTATTATCATTATTAATGAAGAGACAGTTTCTGTTGTGCAATGAAGATGATGTGAACTTTCGCGGGTAAGATGAACTCAACAAATTGCCTTGCTCCCAATGTATGGATCGTCATAGTTTATGGGTTTTACTCGCGTTGAAGTTAGCACCGAATTTTTTTCGGGTTAATTTGCAATTGCTTAAATTGCGATTACATATGTGACAGCCATATTTTCATTTAGAGTTTTTGTTATCTTCACAGAGACGAATCTGAGTTCATTGTCTTGAAGCTGAAAAAGAACTTATACTGTTTTAAACTTTAAACGCGAGCAGTGTCTCTTTGCTAACAGCTTAACAATCTCATTCTAAACAATTCCCTGTTGTCAAGTCGTATATATTGGGTGTCCTGTGACCCAGATAACGTACGCAAGCGTCCAATATCATCTTATGGTCAATCAACGTACAACTTCTCTACAGAATGTCTCGGCAAGAAATTAAAGAGGGAAGAAAATGTCCAGTTGAATTAAATAGATACTTGACTATTTCCTCACCAAAGGCGCGGAGTACAATTGAATCAAAACAGTGGTAGCCGAAAATGAAAGATCGTCTGCAAATTGGGCAGCTGCAGAATAACAATATTTGTGGTGAATTCAATAACGAATATGCGTTCATTGATGTACTTTAAAAAAATCTATAATTTGCTGCGTATAAGCGTCAAAGTATTTTGAAATGCTTTTCTTCCATGATTTCGGACAAGGTAAAAGGAATTAAGGGCTTGAAGATTCCCAGTAAAGTAACATATTGTTCTTTCTGGCTGATCATCCTTTATTTTTATTGTTGTTACTTTTACATTTAGCTCGTGTTATGCTACAACGGACTTTCCTTTACGTGTTTTATTTTTTACTTAATGGCGTATTATGATATTTCGAATCACATATAATTATCCTTTTTTTGACGTCGCAGCTCGTTGTAAGCCCCTCATCACTTGGTACACACAGCGCATGTCAACTCTCGACCGCTGACATAAGGAAGACACGGGAGTGAGCCACAAACACCTTCCACAGCGTACAGCAAAGCACCATTTTTGTCGGCATGGCTACCAGGAACATACTCCGGATCCCCATCAACACAGACGAAGTCACTTGAATGCTTGTGGCCGTGATATGCAGTCATTAGGTACCCATGATACTCCTCGGTCCAGCCAGATGGACAGTCATTCCTCGCGGGCATCATCAGCATTGAACCACGTGACTTGACGAAGCAGACAACGCATGGCGCATCATGATCATGGAGATTTCTCTTAAAAGGGTCTCCGCTGTAGTCACTCACTTGATATTCAGTGCCGTACACGTGTCCGGAGCTCTGATGGCCATTTCTGTACTTGTCATATTTTGGATTGTGTGGAAGGCAGAGGTAACTCACCCCACCACCAGGGTGATTGTAGTTTTCTCCACCTATTATACCTAGCGGCAGGAGCAAAATTAACTTGATTAATAACTCTATATTACATACCGAATGGCCGTAAAAAAACGATCTAGTACAATTCTTTTTTCATTATGGTTTAAAAGATAGGGAATAAAGTTGTCTGGAAAGAGAGAGCAGCAAAGATGTTGAATGTAATAACCGTAATAATAGCGGGGCTCCCGCGCGCGAAGCGCGCGTGGGACAGAGCCCCATACTCATGGAATATGGTCAACCTCTTTTCGCTTGGTTGTCACGTGGCTGACCGAGCGTACGTACGTACGTACATACGTACGTGTACGTACGTACGTACGTACGCGTCTACAGATTGTACGGGTAGGGTAGGGGAGACTATCAAAAGGAAGGGAGGGGTGTCTCAGGCGTGTGTTGGCAAGTCCTCATCTTTTTTATATGACATTTACAATATAGTCAATTGACAGCTGTCAAAATAGGATAGCCACTGACCAGTATCCCATGACCATAACGCGGGCTCATTTGTCAACTCATCGAGGTGACGTAATTTATTTGGAAGCTGTCCGCTGACCAGTTAATCGTTTTACTAGATCGCAAACAATATTCAATCTCATACTTTTTAGTATGGATATTATTATTAATATATAGCTAGTTTGGGATCGGAGCACAGGAAATGTGATCAATTGACAGCTGTCAAAACAAGGTATCCGCTGACCAGTATCACTTGAGCGAATCGCGGGCTCAGGTGTCGACCCATCGAGGTCGAGTATTTTTTTGAAGTTATCCGCTGACAAGGTACTTGTTTTCAAATGATTGCAGGCTCAAGTTTAATTTTTTTTTAAATTCATATGAAATATGTTGTGCTGCACAATTAAAATTTTGATTTCAAACTGACCTCGGACGCGAAAATTCAGCCAGCTGCTACAGGCAGGGAAGACAGTTGCTTTTGACTTTTCTCGCCATGTTCACGCGTTGGTCACGCTCTACGTCCAATTTTTATGCTCTGATTGGTCAAAATTTGACAGGTGAGTTTATGCGCAAAATTTATGCAGCATCTTGAATCTTGTTTACTTTGACAGCTGAAGCTGACAGAGTTTTGTGTCAACTTGTGATGTTTTTAACTTTCTTTTTCCACTGGATGTACAAAATGAAATTCAGATTCTATCAGGAGTCTTCTGTTATTCATGGCTAGTTTGTTTATTGGGTTTTTGGTTGAGTCAAAGTCGGAAATCCGATTTCGGATGGCATCGTTTTCGTTTTCACCTTGCTTAATGCGTAAGAGGGTTGCAAAGTCTGAAGCGATACTGGCCTTCCTTGATACCTTTCAGGAGTTGCATCTCGAGTGGTAAGCCTAAGTAATTATTGTATTTGATGTTTGTTTTTTATTCCTAATTTAATGAAGTCGAGCGTAGTTTATGCGGCTATTTTGTTTACGCACGTTTGTAAGATTTGAGACAATGATCTGACCGCGTATCAGGTTTGTTATAAGCTTACAGATCTTTAAAAAGCCTTTAGACATTTTCTCACCGCAAATAGAAAGAAAACGTTTCAAGGAATATTTAGTTATAATTCTGACTGTAAAAGAAAGGTTTGAGCGATTTCCTTGCCTCGAGTTCGTCTTTGAAAAAAGCAAACACCGGGAAGCCGGCTTAAAACACAAAATTCAGCTTTAAGCTCGAAGACTCAGGATTTTTAGAGACACTTTAATACTTGTCTTCCTGAATGAAAATTGTCGTCTCTGTATATGTTTCTCCGAATTATATTTCTTTTATTAATTGTTAGTACTGTCTCTTGTAATTTTAATCGCTGTGTCGATTGTTTTCAGTCGTTCAGTGAACAACGCTTCCCGGAGTACTCAAAATGCCGCGCGTTAAACCGTTTTAAAATAAAAAATAAACATAATAAATTCTTTATTATGTTGGAGCGTAACTCTGTTAATGTTCATTCAAACACTCGCCACTGCTAGCACTGCAAAAGTCAGAACCGGCTGGCCGTATAGATGATTTTGAAAATGTTTTTTAACGGTTTAGCTAAAGCCCACGCGTGCTGCGATCGTCCTGAATATTGAATGATAGCAATTTGTATCGCAATATTGTGAAATACTGCATTCTGTTGTGCGAGGTCTGTATGATAAAAACAGTGCCTCATAGTACTGTTTCACCTCAGATGTGATGTATAAATGATATAAAAGGTTGGTTTACAGTGGCACCCAGATTTGTTGGCAAGATTTTGTAAAGTAAACTTGTCGAACGCAAAAAATTCGGCCGGAATTTTTTTTCCAGGCCTAATTAATCTAAGGCGATCATGAGCCATTATGGCTC
This sequence comes from Porites rus, assembly GCA_964035705.1. NCBI lineage: Eukaryota > Metazoa > Cnidaria > Anthozoa > Scleractinia > Poritidae > Porites > Porites rus. The sequence continues at coordinate 6,535,737 of OZ037998.1, forward strand.
TTAATAAATGTGATCGAAGATGATTGCCAGTTTTTGGGTGTACTTATGAGGCTATCAACTCGATGTGAGATTTGGTTCACTCTTGGGCTGCTTGCAAATTATTTTTTGTAAAATCACTTAGCCTTTCCATGAAAAGTCACACGAATGTGCTCTAAAGTTAACTGAATTGTGGAATACAAGTTTATTGTTTGATTTAAATTATAAATTTATTAATGGGAGCCTCGCTTTTAGCCCTGGCTAAATCTATATATTACTGGAATAGAATTACTCGACATAGAAATGTTCGCTAATCACTCTACATCGTAAGAACCTATTTGCATTGACCAGTAGAGTACAATAACCCTTACTATTTGGATGACCATTCTCTTACCTTTATAAACTACCTGAGCGCCACTAGGACATGTGGTTCTTCCCCAGCGAACGTACTTCACTCCTGAATTCCCAGCTCCATCCTGTCCCTTTTCGCCTTTGGCACCCTGTGGTCCTTGGGCTCCAGTCTTCCCAACTGCTCCCTGGTCTCCTTTAGGACCAGGAGGGCCTGGGAATGGCTTGTTGATTCCAGGTTTTCCCGCGTCCCCTGTGAAGAATGACCTCATGCTGAGCACTCAACAACATTATTGGGCATTTCATTGCCAGAAAATTTAATTTAATTAGATACGAGCGCTTTTAATTTCTAAGTTAGATGCCATGGAGCCAGCTCGAAAACTATTGCTTTTTCGCTCTTGTGTTTTGGTGTGGGTATTATTTAGCGTCTTTTCAATCTTTTGCATGAATTACGTCATTTGGTGATTAACCCGTTCCCAACACCAAGAAAGAAACAACAGATAATTTTACCTTTAGGTCCTGATGGTCCAGTAGCTCCAGTTTTCCCGGTTAGTCCAACTGGCCCAGGTGTCCCAGGAGGCCCAGGGGGACCAGCTGGTCTAACGCGCACCTTTCCCAGGGTACTTTGACCATGCTGGCCTGAAATACACCAAGAACGGATGAACGCCAAGCACACAGCCTTATTTGATTAGGTTAACCTACTCACAGCCCCTAATTCTTGGTTACTTATAATATCTAAAACAATACTACTTAGTTATAAATATCGCAGTTTTTTTAACTTTTGTGAAACTACTGTTTTTACTTGTTTCTAACAAAGTCACGTTTCTGATGATTGGAAACAGGAACCGAGAAAAGCAGTACTGTGACACTTCCTTAGTACATTTTTTTTTCTTTCGTCTGAATTAACTCCCTAGTTTGTGAAATCAGAAACACAAAGCAATAACACCGAGTAAGACATTTTTTCAAGCGTTTTTAAAAACCTCATCTTCAATATACCAACATCATCAAAGAAACCGAATCAAGAAAGAAAATATGGACCAGTAATCGCCTACTATCAAATTCAGGTACTTTTACAGAATATTTTTTGATTAGTTAAACTGGGAATTGAAACCGCTTAAGAAAAAAGATCATATTTTTCTGCTCTTGTAGGGAGAGTAAGAACTTTTATTTCTCACAACTGCTTATTTATCAGAGCTTCAAGCTGGAAAAAATAGCTTTTTCAGTCACCTATAGTAAGTGTATTCATCCTGTTTACATCAAGTTTCTTTACCAACCTAATAAGTAGACCAGTAGCGACGCATACGAGTCCCCTGATCTAGATGGTATACGCAGCAGCAGATCAAGTCTACGAAAAGATAACATGGCTGATAAACCTGACAGATACACTCTTAGAATGGATTCCTTATAAGCTTGTATAGTAGGCAATTTTTTTACAGCTTCATACCTTGCAGCCTATATATCATGCAATCAGAGCGCGCGGTATAGGAATTTGCATTATAGCTTAAATATAATCTCAATAGAACTCTCTGCTGTTTTGCTCAGCTATTCTATCTTGTAGACCTCAAAAATAAAGCCCTCTTCATACTCGTAAAGGGTGAAATCTTGTCTACAGCCGGATCAGGCTAAAGAAGTTTCAAAACTTCATAATGATTTTTATTTATCCACATGCCTAAATGGCAGATTTCGGTGTTGTGGCGCTCTAAACAATTGAAAAGAGACACAAACGACAGTAACAAACGGCATTTTTATTGCAGGGCAGGATTAATGTTGTCATTAATTGTTGAGTGGTTGCACGTTACATGTAAAAATTTCAACAATGAAGAGATTTTGAAGAAGAGAGTGAGTGCGCGTGAAATCCTCATTCTTCTCTTCCTGCCGTATTTGTTTTTTCATCACACTGAAAGCTTTCGGTACATTAAGTAATATTTAATTCTCAGAATACTGAAGATTTCAAATCAAAACGGTTATTTAAAATTGTTTTCTACTCCCATTAAAATCTGGATAAAAATTTGCAAAAAGGCAGGAAAAAGGAAAATTTCTTCACCGAGCTTAAAAATTGAACATCTTTTTTATTTTGAAAGGAAGTAGTTCATTCAAGTAATGCAGAAAGTACTCATGGAGGAAGTACTGAATGGATTTGAATGAAACTTCAGGACTACTTTTCAACTGTATAACATTACAAACCTTTTTTCTATCTCTTCCAATCGTTTATTTGTCAAGCTTGTGCTGGTGTTGTGCCTTCAGTGGAGAAAATACAAGAGACAACAATGATCAGAAGGGATGATTTTCCTACCATCAACGCCCGCAGATTTTCAACAACAGTCAACCAGAAAACTAATTCCGAAACTTAGATTTTGTCATTTGTTTACTGTCAGGATTAAGGATAAATTGCCCGGCTTAGAGTAAGATGTGTGACCGTTTTGCATTCAAGCATGAAGGATTACATTGAAGCTAAATTTCTTCATCTAAAATGTATTAAACATGGGAATGGTTTAGAACGCTTCTCGACAAATCTCATTGTATCATTACTTAATATGGCGTAACTAAATCCATCTAAGGACATTTAGTATGCGTGAGTTTGGGGATTAAGCGATTCTCTCAGCTTCTTACCGAAAGGAACAGAAAAAAGTTCTAAATTTGTATTCAACAAAGGTCGTTCATTTGAAAGCTTACCTTTCTTCCATGGCTTTCAGTCTTCTTTCAAAGTCACCGCCGACAGAGTTGGCATTTTTCTTGACTGCTCTCGGTCCTCGGTACAGCAACGACTGACTCTTGGCAGAAGTCAAATGAACGAAGATGACACAGAACGTCACCGACAAAACCATGAAGCGCAGGCCGGTCCGAGGTGACACTACTGGCCAAAATTCCATTATATTGCCGATCGAGTAGCGCTTTCCTTAAAACTTGAACTTTTGAAATCAGTTAAATCCAAGAGAAAAACAAAGATATCTCTTTCTATCCACCACAAGCAATTTATTAATGCTTTGTTGATATCACTGGATTATGATACACAGAAAACTAAACGAGAATTTTTTCGCGTCTCTGACGTAGCACTACTTTAACCGGAAGTAAGTACAGAACAGAGGTGCTTGCCATTTACACAAACCACCCGGGTGGGAATCTTTTTCATAAACACAAAACTATACACAAAATTATAAAATTTGACGTGGTTGGAGAACGATCCGCTACAAAGTATATCCAAATCAGCTGAACGGACTAAAAAGAATAGAAAAATTGCATCGCCTCAAATAACAGCCCATGTTTTCTGAATGATAGCGCGAACCGAGGTTTGATTATCCGTCCGGAATTTCCTCTTTTCCCGGGGCAAGTTACCGAAACCCTTATAATGGTGATCACGAACAAGGTCGCAAAAAAGTTCTGCGTTAGAATCAATGAATAATTTCGTATTTTTCAGCTTTTCAGATTTTATAATTTCGTCTTCTTAATAGCCACCTTACAAGCGCTTACTAAGTTTTGCGACAAATTATTAACCTTTAATATTTGTACATTTTGATTGTGGATTATCACTAAACTTGCGTGCATAAAATAGAAGCCGAATGATTTTAGGCAGAATGCGCAAGCAAAATTGTTCCCTTAAAAACTAAGAGGGGCATGTATGTTTGTTATCATCAGCAGTTCTGTTAGCCCTGGGGATTTTTAATCCGTAGGTTTTTTCACATCATAATACGGGTTTTCAAATAACATCTAATTGTGTGAATAATTTATTTATGATTGTAACTTATAGTATCAATAACACTGACTATCAATACACGTCGAGAGTAATTCACTGATACAAGCAATCCTGGCTACTCACTTCGCATCATTGCAGCTATATTCTGATCTAAGCGCAATCTTTTCATGCGTTGGTTGTACAAAGGGTTGACTGGTAGTTCTTAGTTACGGAAGGTCTTTAGAGTGAAATAACCTACCAGGGAAATTATAGCCATCTTGCGTTATGTTTGCCACGACATCACCACAAGACTCATATGCATGACGTTGTTTTATTTGCGGACAAACACAGATCAGTATAGTATGGCTTACTTAATGTGTAAAACACACCAGGCTCCGTCGACTTAAACTTCAAGCCCTTGCTTGATCAGTTCAGTTTCCTCAGAAACTGACTTTGAAAATTCACTTGTTTGCCGACCTTTGCCCTGAAAATTTGCCTCTCATTTTTGCGTTAAAAAAGGAAACTGTTGTTTGTTCAGAAACTAATTAAAATCTATTTGACGTATTTGTAGACAAAACAAATTGCTAGACCATATGCAAATCTGCGATTGAATACCACAGGGTACCGCCTTGAGTAAAGTTTCAATTTGTATCGGAATTGTTCTAGTCGGGTCAGCTGCAGTGCGAGAAGAAATCTTTTTGTAATAAACTGAGTGATTGGCAATTTTGACTCCAATAATAAAAATTATTATACGTACCACCAGCATTGAGAGTAGAAAGTCTAGTATGTTATACTAAATAAAGATTCAATTGACTGACGCCGATTATATAGTAGTTTACAACCTGAAGTTTTCACGGACGCTCATTTAGCCAACACATTCACTGTTATATTGACGAAGTTCATTGTCTAGTAGACAGTAGAAGACTCTCCACCCAACATTTTAATGATACACTATACGCTCGGCCTTTTCCGCTCTCCACATTTTCCATACTCCGCATTTTCTACCACAATGCGCACTCTCCACACTCGGCACTGACCACATTTTCCACCTAGCTCCATTTGTATGGTTGATGCTATAACTGCACCTTAACGTACCAGCAAACTGCAATTTCGCAACGCACATATTCCTTTGTTTAAATTCGAGTAGCGACTTTTAAACTGAAAAGCCATGTGCAATGCGGTTACACAGTATGGACTACCATTACCGTTGAAAGGCAATTTCGCCGGCAAACAAATGGGTTAAGTTTAAACTGGAGTAAATTTGCTCTGATTCTTGACGAATCTGGGACATTTTTGGTAGTGGATACATTTCAGTGACGTTCACGAAGATGCGTGAGTCCCAAATAAAGAGTCCCGGTTTGGTTGCGTATCCCAAGATTTTGAATCCGGTATCAAAAGTGAATACAATATATTTTGCAACCGATTGTCGAATGTTCTTACATGAATTGATATGCTTAAAAGCCGCCTGCGAATCCGAATACTCTAATTGTAGTAAATTCAGAAATATTTATGAATCAGGAAAAATCTCCTCTGGTGTAAACTTAGCCCAACAAGAAAGCTACGTTGTGGAAATTTATCATAATTCGGCATCCGATTTTGATTCAACGGGCTGTTTTTTCCACATTACTTTTGTCCGACCGCTAAACAGCATGCATGCAGTACTGTGACCTCTAGATACTTTTCTTACGCCCTTGATTCTGAACATGGAAGGAATAGAATTAGAGGGCAAAGGTTGAAAAGTCTTCCTAAATGTTGCAACTTCTGCCCTGGGACTGAATATTTTCTTTAATATGAGAAAATAGAGCACGAGCGAAAACACAGAATCACGGGCGTAGTAATTGATAATGAAGAGTTGTTCAACTGCCGTTCGGGGTTTATTTCCTTATCTTATCTTTTTCTTTTAACAAAAATAAAACATCGGCAAAATGTCGCACTTTATAAGTGTGCAAAGGAAAATTAAGAGCAGTTCAGCTGCCGTTCGATATTTTTCCTTCTCTTAACTTGTTCTTTTTAACAAAATTAAAACAACGGCAAAATGTTGTACTTTGAGTCTTTGCAAAAAAATAAAATCATCGTACAAACCCAGCTGTGCTTGTTATTTTCAGCAGCGTAACGTGAGCTGCCCACAATTCTTGATTTACGGTACAAATTGTCGAAAGTTATGTTTCTTTGAAACATTTTCCGCATGAGCTGCAAAAGTTGCTGCTAGGTGAACATTTAGCGGAGCACTCGCAGCAAACTTTCCCTACTACATTTGTTTGGTCCTTGGACGAAATAACGTTGTACGCATGCTCCTGGTCAGCTGCTGTACAGTTCGCTCCCAGACTATATTTTGGTGCGTGCAAGTACTCCATCATAGGATACGAGAAACCTGGTGGCGATCCGTAGATAGGGTAGTGCCCAGCCCTCATTGGCCCTTGATAAGGCGATCGAGCCTGATGAGCAATATAGCTTGAATGTATGCCTGGGCTGTAATGCAGAGTCTCGGGTGTCTTTAAAGAAGCTAGAGCTTTTTCGTGACTTGGTAGAACGCACTCAATTACCCTTAGAACATCTCCATGGCAACCCTTGAGAATCAGTTCCAGTACACCCCGCTTCTGAGTTGGAAAAAGCCTGGTAAGTAATTCTAATGGAGGCAGTTTCCCACGATAATTAGAAACCTGGTTTCCGGGACTCTCAAGATGCTCTTTTCCTTCGTCGTCGCTGCCAGAACGGAAAGCCTCTTTTTGTTTATCTTGATTGGTTGGTTGTTCAAATTCCCCGATGTCACCATTTGATTCACCATTGGTCCCGTCACTGTCATAGAAGACGTTATCATCCCCCGCCTCGGGAGGTGACGGGAACGAAGATTCAACTTGTGAAAAACTGCGCTTTAGTCCTGTAGAAAAAAAATTATGACAGTCCAGATAAATTTGGGCTCAGTATTATATGAAACGCGTCTTGCAAAATAGCTTAGTTATTGAGGCCAAAACATTTGCTTTAATGACTGGTAATACCACTAAGTAGAAGGAATTTTACTCAAATTGCAACAGGAATGAAGATTGTCATGGAGGTTTCTTCACAGGGTTTTGCATTGTATTGTTCACAACTGTTAAATGTCGTTCAGAAAACACTGTTTTTGACTTTTTTGTATAACATCACCTCCACCAACGCCCTACATACTGATCGAGATTCCATTCTCTTCACTTTCAAAAGCCAATTGTCCTAATACCACGATTCTATACAAATAGAGAAGAATTTAAAATACGACATCTTTCTTAATAGAATAAAAAAGGAAAAGACTTTCGAAAACTCGAGAGCAAGTAAGGAACAGTTGCAGCAGGTACTCTTTTATCACTGTTTTTCTATGTGAAAGACTGAAGCGAGCATTAGGGACCCGCGAAAAAGTGCCTGGTGATCATGTTTTTATTACGATAAAGTAGAATGTTTTAACACACTGTATGATTAGTTGTTGAATTCACCAAGAGACTAATTTGTTAGTTCAATATTTTGCGAAAAGATTACGCACGGTAAAGTAGTTTGTTTCGCGATAGTATGTCATGGTGCATGGCCGTTGACTCTGATAGAAACTAGTAGACCTTTAAGGGCTAAACTTGAAATTTGTAAGTAAATAAGGGCAGTCATTTTTCAGACGGTTTTCCTATGATCGAATATACTTTTTTATTTCGCCGTAAAATTACATCTATCTATAAAATATTTAATATGTTTGTCCCCGATAATTTTTAACTTGTAGTTCAGTTTCAGTAAATTGAACTGAATACAGTCACGGAACCCGGAGATAACGTACGATATTCTAGATTCCAGTCATAGTAAAATACGCGGAAAGAACCGGCCTCGAAATTCCATTCCCTATCGAGGTTCCACAGTAACAACTTTTCCTGCATTTCTTGAATTAGGAAAAATGCTCTTTTGTATTAGCGAGCCAATCGCTTAATACGTCTCAGTACAAAGATTAAAAGTAAATTTTGTTCTCTGAATCAGTGTCATGAATTGTTCCTTCTCACCAGGTTTTTCTCATAGACTGAGAGGTTCTCAGTGCTCTCTGATTCATGGCCACAAATTAAAATAATGAGCATAAAAAAAAGACTTGTTTTGCTCCTTTAAAATTTTGAAATTTGAAAAATAGTCCTTATGCGTGTTAGAATCAGACCCACAAAGTTCTCCGCCAAGACTAGTTTGAAATATTGTAAATTTACGAAGCCTTTAAAGCAATGAGTTCAGAGAGCAGTCATAATGAAAACAACTGACTCAAGCTCAAACAGTCGGGCAAATCCAAAGATTTTTCTCAGTTGTTCATGAAAGAGAGTTGGTGGTGAAAATTGGCCAGTCTGAAGCATGGGCTATCAGGAACTGACTTTTGTATAGTTTGCTTAATAAATACCTTCAAGATTCCTCTCATCTTGTTTAACCCGTTCAGTAGATTGTTTGTCAGTTATCAATATGCAAGGAAACACTTTCAAACCTTAAGCAACATCTACGAGAATATTAAGTTTTGAAAAGTCCTCATCAAGAGTACAGATTAAAGTTGCTTTTAAGAGCCCATGGCATGCGTGCAGTCCATTTTGTTTTTCAGTCAACACTGTTACTTGAGTAAAATATTTGCAAAGCAACCTGAAGCGCTTCAGCTTAACAACATCAAATCAGTTTTATAACGTTTATGACACTCTTAAATTCCAAACCAAACAAGTGTGGAATATTGTTGGTGAATCATCTAAAGTGGTTATTGCGATAAACAGTTTCGTTTATAGCAAACTGACCCGCTGTAACAAATCAGCATATATTCAGTACATAATCAATTCAATTGCCTCTTTACCCTGTTATACGTTGTAAGCCTATGGATGAACTCTTCCACGCTGACTGTTCAAAGAAAGTTTCTTGGTCATATTTTCTTTCTTTATGCTAAAAAATATAAGGTTTATAAAATAAAACCAACTGTTAATTTCTTACCTTTGGGTGGAGACAGTGAAGTGCGACTGGTTTTTACTTCAGCTGTGCTCATATCCGCACATTCGTCGGGAGCCGTGTTGTTATTAACATCAACCTGCACCGCCGTCGGACAAATGACCGTCGGTAGAGCATCGCTCACCCGAGGCGGTGATCGATACGGTACCGCACAGGTAGGCTCCACCGTGCTCACAACGTTTCGAAACCCAGCCGGAGGCACTTCGCTGTCTTCGCGCTTGAGCGCCACTTGGGCTGCCATAAGACGCTGTCGTTCGATAATCAAACTGCATTTTGAGCAAGTGCATTCCCTCCAGGGACAGTATCGTTTATGTCCTTTAAGATACGCCGTTTGGCCGTGATTTCTACAACGCGCGCAGCGCGGAGCGGACACCGGTCGAATGACATCCTGTTCGATTCGTAAATTTTCAGACATGGCTGCGTTCTTCTCGTTCAGAATCGCGCTTTAATCATTCGACACACTTCGCGGTTGCGACAGCTCCGACTGAAACTGTTAGTTTTACAATTTGCGCTTTTCCAATTAATTAACGTCAAACAGTTGATATATCACCCGAGGCATTTCTACTGTAAATGAGTTCTATTGTTTGGGATGCGAATGAGTCGCCTGATGATTGGTCAAAGTCGGCTTAAGCTTCAATTGTTTCACATCCTTGACTGGGTCCCCTTTATTACATTAGTAGCTGTTCAGGCAACAAAGAACTAATTACATTTTCATGTTATTTGTGCATAAACTAGAAGTTTTTTTTTCACGAAATTCTGTTTTGATCTTCACCTAACTTTAGTACGTTTTAACTAAGAGGAATGAGGACATCACTGGATATACAAACTTACCACTTAGCGTTTACTGTGGGCTTTTTCAATTTAAATGTAAATAACATTTCCTCTGGGTAATACTCTCATATTCAAAAGCATATTTTTTATTCAAAAAATACGACAGCTTTTAGACATGTCTTTTGTACATAAACGTAATGGCAGTCTTATTGTCGCGCTGACCCATTCTATTTTCATCCAGACAGAGGTTCTATCACGGATTTCTGCTTAAGTTTCAAAAGAAAAATGGACATCTCTTAGTTTCATTAAAGGCTGTCATAAAAGCTTTGTTTAATTTCCGTTGAAGTAGCGACAATAGTAAACAAGGCGTCCTTGAACTCAAGTTTTATAATTGAACAAGATGTTATTCATTCCTCACTGCCCGAATTTAAACTGAAACAGATGAGTGCTTAAGTGGGAAAATAAAAACGAAAAAAAAGCTTGGATACTTGAGTTTTAAATAAAGAACTAGAAGTGATCTCGTTTGCTTAAATTTTATGGAGTTCTACACAAGTTAACTTCCATGATCATATTTTAACATCAGATTGTCTGGAAGAACTCTGAATACACTAACTACAGTGATCGCTCTTAGATGAAAAGCCTGCAACAGCCGATTTCTCAGGTACACCGTAGACTGAGATCGACTGTTGGGCGAAGTTATCATGCATTTAGCAGAGGGCTTATAATTATTAATTAGGGACCTCAAGATCCGAGGACGGAGACATCGCTGAAAAAGTGAATTCCCGGCCGTTAATTCAATTCTGTCAATCTTCATCTCGACAGTTCCAACTCACTTACCCTCAACGAGGGTAAGTGAAAACCATATCCAAGTTCACGGGAAAAAAAAAAAAGTAAGAAAATTTCGTAGCAGCTTGTTTACGTCCTCCATATAAAACGTGAAATAGGCATTTTCACGTCGTAGTCGTGTAGTGACGGCAAAGAAATAAAGTGTGCTGCACATGCAAAGTCGTTGTTTTGCTAATCTCGGATCTTTAAGTCCCTATATTAAAACAGCTAGGAAAAATTGAAGAGATTTCACGCTCAGCTATTAACTAAAATTGACCAAGTCACCATTTTAGTCGAACAGACAAATATCTCACATTGACTTTTTGATTTCTTTGAGTACTATGCAAATCTTTATGGTTTTAAAGATGGTCTTATTTGTATTCGAAGTATCCGGATATCGTGTCCGATCGCAGACACGATGGTGTCCGTCGGTTTTCGTCGGACATGGGCAAATTTCAAATGGATATTCCAAAATCAGTTTGGACTCCTCGTGATAATTATATAGTGTAATATTCCTCCAAGAGAGCCTATTTGTATAAGAGAGCGCTAATTGTACACTAGAGAAAGAGTTAAGTTTAGGGCTTAACGCTGATCTACGACCACGTGGTAAGAGCTAGGTTAGCATTAGCATTAGCGGTTAGCATTAAAATCAAAAAATCATTTGGCTGTTAGCCCTTGATGCCTTGATGGCATGGTGCTTAAGTGTGTGGATCATAAAGTGGTTGGTTCTAGGGCAAATGTAGGATTTATTTAAGTTGGTGCCAATAAACGAACGCTAAAGCGGACCGATCAGAGTACAGTCGAACCTCCACTAACAGCAGGAACCGATAACCCAGAGCGAAAAAAATTCCATCCGCTCGTGTCAAGGCGTTTTTTTTTAGCGCGAATTTTGAATATCTTTTAAATTCCACAAACCAGTCAGCAAAACCGACAGACCTAAAAATGATATTTTTTTGCCATTTAATAACGTTTAGTTTTCCTTTTTGATATCTTATACTTCGAATACGCTCATACTATGGTGGAGATTCTATTTTCGGGGGAAAAAGTGCTCTAAAATGTGCCTAAAAATAAACTGGTCAGTAAAAATGCCATGACATCGGCCTAGTATGGGAGTTGCTCTCTCCGGGTTATGGACTCCTGCTAACGGCCACCATTTATGGCGGACGGTCCATACATTGTCCATTCTTTCTTCTGTTCCCAAGGTGGCCGTTGTGGAGAGGTTAAATTGTATCAAGGGGCGGGGTTAGTGAAGGACACAGTGTGCAAGACACCTCGAAAAATTTTAAGATTTTAGTCGGCTAGGAATCCCGCTGTACCGGGGAAGGAGCTTTCATCGGATTCACGAGTCATCGTGTTCAGAGCCCTGAGGCATTATATATTCACTGAAAGGTGGATTTCCACAATGGCGTAATTTTAACGTGCGTTCGCACGTAAATTTTACGGACTTAAATATAATAGAGACTGAATGTGTGCAAGGTCACGTGTACACGTACAAGTTGAATATCGCCCAACTTTTACCCTAACACATGGCCTAGCCTTTCATACATCTCCTCAGACTTTTTTATTTCCTCAAGTAACAATTACGCGACACTGAAAATCTTCCTTAGTGCAAGACGGTTAACTACGAGAGTAAAAAACCGGCTAATGGATTGAAATTATCATCCCAGTGTATGACTTTTTTATTGGCTATTAATGAAAAGACACTTTAAATTAATCTACATAAAAATCTATAAATATATTCTTTTACTTATCTAACAGGTTAACTTTCTAAACTGGAACTTTAACAGAGGAAATTTGAAGTTGTCATTGAATGCATACCCGGATAAGGAGCTGAGAATATACTTAAGAAAAGACGTCCAAAGTACCAATGACGAAACCTGTTCCGACTAAGCCCGCCTATACAATCAACTCTCCCCAAACGGGGTCTGTATCACGAATAACTACCTCAAACAGGCACCTAGCAGTTTTTCAGTCATTTTTTTATAAATTCCATTTATAAAGACGACACCTGTGTAAAACAAACACCGCCTTGTACCATTCCCGACGCGTCTTCAGTCTTGGAGAATCGGATTTTGACTGAATGTATGTTTATCTTTAACAGCTGACTGCTGTAACTGTTGCCAGAATACGCACTCTCAACATTATCACCGTCTTATTAGTATTGTGCTAAAATTGTTTAATTACTTATAAATCAGCTTTGCTACGTCCCACATTTTTTTTACTTTCCTGTTGTACTAAGGGCTTAATGCAGTTTTTCAGGAATGTCTTGGTGTTGGACGGCTTTCTGCGCGGATTTACTTTTGAGAATTGAAAGCGCTCCTTTAATCTAAATTACAGTTTTTTTAACTACAAGTTACCATGGTTACTCAGTGCTTTAATTTTTACTTGAGTCAGACAGTTTTAAAAAACCTTATCATTGTTTGCAACACTATAAAAATTTACCAATACCCTAAGATTGGTCTTTTTGGTAACACACTTATTCAAGCTTTGGTTTTCCACTGAGTCACACATCGGCGTAGATTTATTTAATAACAATTTTAACTAAAAATGAACGAATTTTTGTGAGTCTTAGATAGGAAATTTTAACATAAAACCGCTGAGTAAAACCAAGCTGTTGCTGCGTCTACCATTGGACAAGTAATGAATGAATTAGATACAACACAACACGGCTTGATTGCCTTTCCGATACCATTTTTGTTGTTTCTGATTTATATAGTCGTTGAATCGTCTATGTAGCAATCTAATACAGTACGCTTAACGCCACCTTCTGCTACACTAACTTGATTGTATTTCTCTGATATGAAAATTTTACGTCACGCAAGGGATGAACACTACTACGACACACATGAAAAACTTCTAGATGCCCTTAAAAAAATTCTCAAGAGAAAAGAGTCACTGCAATACCAACAAAACCTTGGGTACCTACCATTTACATGGGAAAACCGGAAATTCAGGTTGGTTCCTTTAGGAAGCTTCAGAGAATATGGGCTGTGATTTGAGGCGACACAACTGTTTTTATTGCTCATTTATGGCTGTACAGCTGATTTGGAGGTACTTTGTAGCAGTTCGTTCTCCCACCACGTCAAACTTTATAGTTTTGTGTTTATGCACAAGATTTCCACCTGGGTGGTTTGGGTAAAATGGTAAGCACCCTTTTTGTAGAACCCTTATACAGCTGTCGTTGTAGTCTTTTCCGTCGATTCTATAATCTATATGCAAGATAACTCACCTTACCTGTACACTAAACTGTTTAATGTACCCGTCATCCCGCGAATCGTACATAATTCTCGTTAGCTTTACGGCGCTCCAAGAATGTAATTTTATCGTGAATATAAGGGCGCCGCAAAAACTGAAAACTGCTTTCGCATAACGAGAAGATTGCTTCGATAGACGGTAGGTCGGTAGGTCGCAACAGCTCTTTATTTGACCGCATGCAGCTTAATCCAACATGTTGCACTTTCAGCGGCAAATTTCTATCTAACAAACTAGACTTTGGTACAAGTTCCTACATTACCGAAATTTTCAAAATATTTCCATCCTCAGATGCTGTCCAAACGGCTTTTTACATGCTATTATAATATAAATTTTACAGGAATGAAAAGAAAAAATAAAATAAAATAGTGAAAAAATAAAATTGTCCATCTGTACCTTCGATGTATTAGTTTTTTGGATCTGATTATTATTATCATTTTTGTCATGAGACAAAAAATTTCATTTTAATTTTGTTGTCGTTGTAAAATACCCAGGAACAAAATAACTGTCTTTGGTATTCAAATGTACATGACCTGACAGCTGGGAAAATATTGGCAAAAAGGAAATCTCAAATAGGGCATTTTTACATCCATAGTCAAATTTGTTTGATACCCTAAAACACGGTCCTTAAGCTAGCATTCTAAAGAATAGTTATCGTGGGGAACCACTTAGTACATAATTAGGACATGTAATTAAGATTTATGTCATATTTAAAGTCTATGTGCCTTAGTAATGAACAGCGTAGCGATGATAAATACCCCTATGTATGATACTTGTTTACAATACATAATATAATTATGTAACTACCCAATTTATACAACTCCCTCTCATTAATTGTATCTACTCTATTATTTCAGGGTCATTCATTGATGCAACTACTGGAAGCTTGTCCACTTTACTTAGCAAGTTATCTTTGCGGCACAATTTAAGGTTTTTCGTTTGTTTCTGTTTTGGGTGAGAGAGGAGGGGAACTTTTTTCCCGGTCATTTCTCAATAACACACGGTCTCCAGAGAAAACTCGTCCGGTTGAGCTCATGGTCATGAGGGCAGCGGTTGCCGACCGCATACTCTGACTGTACCTGATGTCTTCAAGGTGTGGTAGTTTTGTCAACCCCGGAATTGTCGATAACGGGTTCGGGTTGTGCTCGGAGATCGTCGGTTTAAGAGAAATAGGCACATCCGGAGTCGATCGCTTTGTGGGATCTTTCAGCTGGTTTAATGTGGCAGACAATGGCCCAGGTCCCGGATAATATACACATCCGGGACATTGACCGCTTGCGCACTTCGAAGCGGCGTGATACTCCACAGCACTCAGTGGTATTCCGTGCGGAATTGTGGGAGAGAGAGGAGAGAAGGCCGAGTAGCCAGAAGGTGGCGGTGGTCCTGGGAACAGACCACGTGGTACACCAGCCAGTAGTTGTCCTCTAGCGAGTGCTTCTTCGTGGCTTGGAAGAACTGTCTCTATAGTCTGAATCACATCACCTCCGCATCCCTTTAAAATTAGCTCCAAAACGTTCCTTTTCTGCTCAGGAAAGAGCCGAGTCAAAATGTTCATGTAACGACCATGATCTGATGTTGACATGACTTTTCCCTCGCCGTTAGTCAGAGAAATTTTATCCGTTCTTTGTCGTTTCGTGTCTGCTGGCGACATTCTCATTCCACCTCGTTCCTCGTCTTCTTCATCTCGTTCCCGTTTCCATCTAGAGGGATTGCTCTCGCTTGTGTTATCCATGGCGAATTCTGAAAACGAAAATAACGGTGTTCAGACTGTTTGTACAAGTTATTAAAAATGCTCGAAAAGTTTAACTTCATTTGAAGTATCAACAATTAGCCAACAGCTATGCTAAATTACAACAAACTGGAATTGACAGATTTTTAAAATATTTACCTCCAAAACAGCAGACCCAAGGTGTTAAGTATAGTAAACAAATCGCACCCTCTAAATGTCTTTGTTGTAAAATTAAACAGGAGCGTTTGCATCAATATTGTTGTCCTAGACAAGTGGCCACCTTGATAAGAATGGCAGGTCTATTTGTTCAACTTGCTAGCAAGTTTGGGAGACTGATAAAGTATGGGCAAGCAAACACACCTTGTTAATTTTAACAACACGAACTAGAGTAGTTGAGTAGATAAGTATCGAACACACCACTGACCCAGGTTGCATATCTACCGTCTTCGAATAGACTAACAATCTGTGCCGTGCAATTAAAGTCTTTCTAAAGATAACACATGTAAGAAAACGAAATTACTGGCTCTTAAAACTAACCTACACCTAAATCAAAGTAGAACTAAGTAGCTTCGAGTAAGAGGAAAGAACGCGTGTTACCTTGTAGTTAAATCGGAAACAAGTTTGATGAGGAAGACAGAGCAGCCGAGTAGAATTGCGTTCGTGACCTACTTGATCCGATGTGATGTCTCGTTTATAAATGCGTTTTAATTTATGCAAATGAATGTGTTAAACAAAACAGGGAAGTTAAAATGCACGAACACGTTTATTAATTGATGAAGCCTTTGTAGAGAAAACGGAAGGTTTAGCCTAAGCTGGCTTAGGTTATTTTATATTAAGGAAAGTTACTCTCGTTTATGATGTTCCGTTTTGTAGCCTCAACCTCTTACTGACCTCTTTTTCATCTTAAAATGACCAAACCGTTTTTAAAAAAATTTTAAAATTCACTTAGAAAGGAGGCAACTAGTCAAGGCATTAATTCAAGCCGGTATAGCACCCAAAAGAAAAAGCTGGTTTTTCTGGGAGAAGGTGATGACGAAATTCGCGCAAAATTTTACACATTCGTGCGTGTAGAAAAAAAGAATAAAAAAACGACAATCTTATTAATCTCTGAGTAGACCCCAGTGGAGACAGCGCTTTGAGCTAGAGCTGCTTCCCGAACGTGCGCCTTTCAAGCAAAAAGAAAAAAAAAATGACCCTGCTGGCATTGCCTTGAACGGGAAATGCCACATAATTGAAAGAAAGCACTTTCTCTTGTTTTTCAAACAACAACGATAATTTTTAAGACTTATTTAAAGAAGATTTTCATCGGTAGTACAAGATTTTAGGCTAAATCACAGAAAATTAAAGGAGATACACTAGTAAATAATTTAATAAACGAGCTAAACACTGGCAAGATAAAAAGTTGATCACACGATAGCACAGTCAAGTGAGACTGAGACGAAATACAAGCAGGCCTCCGCGGCTTAAAAGATGCGATGACCAGGATCCAAAACCAGCAAAACTACTGCATATTTTGTATCCTTCAGAAGAGATGCAAGCTTCCTTAACAGTAACGCACTGTCTTTAGCTAAATCTGTTGCCTAGCACTTAATGAAAGTTTCCATAGCAATTACAAATCAGTTTAATTTGCAAGCACCAGGATCATCTACCTAATGAGGTAATTAGCTACCGATATCGTCAATGAAATGAGGTCTCCGCTGGAAAGATGTGCCTTTTGGATCACACAAGTTTTATTTTCTACAAAACATTTTTCTAGGTATAATTAAAAGTTCTATGCACGGGTCGACGCAAGAAAATACATTATGATTATTTAGGGTTCCATGAATTTTCCGCACGACAACCTTAAAAATACCATAGCAACTAGTTCGCGATTGACAAGGAATTGTTATATTTTATTCAATAACTTTCTATTGTCTTGCATTTCGAAAGGTTAAATATATCAATAAAACTGAGTTACTCTTTGGACGTAGCTAGATTATGTGTAGTGGAAAACCATCGATCAAAGATTGGAAAACCTGTGAGCCAAGGAGCTGGAATGGGTGACTTCGTTCGAGAAGAAGGACATTTTGAAATTTTGAAATTAATTCTGGAAAGCGCGTATGGCTTAAAAATCCCAATGTAAAAAGATATTTTTATATGCTGATCGCCTATTCTTATTCCGGGATATGAACAGTACAAGTACCATAAATTTCGTGTTGCAAGTCCATAAGTTGTTGTCTTCGCTCTATCACCCAACCGGACAACCCCCATAGTAAAAATATCTACACGGACTTTGAAATCAGTGCTATAACAAAGCTTTTTAATCTTTTATTCTGTTCAGTTTTGTACATAGCGTCAATCAAATTTTACAGGAGCGTGAAAACAATTGTAATCAGTGTCATTGGAGTATGTCGTCTATTCAATGTCGCATATTACGCTTTTAAAAAGGTGCACGTTATGTGACAATATCGCCTTTTTCTATTTAAATTATCAACTCTCACTGAAATATCAGCTATCTGATATCTAAAATAAAGGATCTTTGTCTCTAGAATATTTTAGAGAGATACTTCACAATTTAAATGCCGCGCTTTTGTTTTGAAATTTCTACCTGAGAAAAGCAAGTTTCTATATGATAATTACTAAAATATAAACTTCTTTCTTTTGTAAGCATCTTGTTGTTGGTTTTCGCTTCAAAAACGTGTGACTTGCGTTTATGTATATAACACGGAATGAGAGATCAATGTTTTCAGGTGTATTGCAAGAATATTTTTGAATCTACTTAGAAATAAGCAGTTGAAAACAAGTACCATTGTTAAACTGACCGAATTGAAACGTCCGGCCCTGTGATTCCACCCGGAAAAATCCGCCTCTCTTGGCTACACGTCACGGACCCTCTCACGTAGGCTCTCCGGCGGTACAAGGCCACTTTTGTCTGAGTGTTTATAAAACTGAAACCAGGATTAATTCTGGTGCGATAATATGGTAACTGGCAATCAGCCCGACGGTAGAGGTGAATATTTCACTTAACACAATGTCTCGGCAGGACAAATCGTATGGCACCGGGAGCCATATTCATTTCAACCCCCATGCTTTCGAAATTTCGTTCGTCTGATTGGTCCATCAAAACTTGCTTGCAACATCTGCATGTAACAGTATTATTTCCTTACGATTGTAAATAACTGTTTTACTCAGTAGTGAAGCGTGAAACTTGAATAATCATGCGGTTACAAACGCTTTCCTCGAACACCTGCTCACGAAATGAAAAATCATAATTCCCATTACGGTTCGGGGTCGCTGCTTTTCCTTCTGTCGCCAAACCCTTGAAATGTGAGTGGAAATAAAGCACGTCTTGTATTGACAAAATGACCAGCTTGCAGCACGTGCTTCAGAATTATTTGCGCTTAATTTGTTTGCTTACTGAGTTTTAGGGGATCAGTTGGTCGAATGGTAACTTTTCATTGTCGCTAACAAAAAATGAAAGTCGAGCAAATGATTTGATCATTTATTTTTCTCTTTCGATTTTTATTGATTATCTTCATCATTTGCAGTTATTGGTGCCTATAAATAGATTATAAACTATGTCAATTAAAGGAAACTTTGGTTATCCACATTGAGGGCAAACATTTAAGGAGATGTGTCAGAAAAATTATCAAAAAATTAAAGCAGTAGGAACCGTCACCAAACTGAGTGAATATAAAAATAACTGCTCAAAACTTGAAACAAGGATTATTAACGCAACAAATACAAAAGCAGGGAACGAAGGAAGGACAAACTTGAAGACGATTGAAAGGGACTAAAATTGTGGTTTTGAAAACTTGTTAGCCTAACAGGTTTTAAAAGTTCATTTTTTTGTTGAAACGTTTGAAATAGAGTGGTTTTCGTTTGAGTGTCGTAAAACCAAAACCAAAGTAATTACTCTGGCCAATCACATAGGACACAGACAATACATTGAACCAATCAAAACTCGAAGTAATTACATGTGGCTGACGCAAAGCGCGGGAAAATGCATGCGAGCGCGTCACAATTGGCTTTGGTTTTACTTCTGATTGGATGAAAAGGTGGCGCGAATCTTTTAAGCCAATCGCATCGTGTAGAAAGTGCAAAACCAATTACTTTTCGACACTCAAATGAAAACCGCTCTAATGCTTTTTTGTTTGACACAAAGCTGTAGTTTTTTTCCATTCACAAGTACATTATCATGTTGTACGACGAAAACTGAGAAAGACGCGTGGCTGTATCACAACCCCTTTAAAATGGACCAACTAGTAGTCTATTATCAATGCTGCGTTCTGATTGGCTGAGCTACTACTAGGCTTGTTATAGCCCACTAGTAGCGAAAAGCGCCGGCTTTGGAGACCAAAACAATGGCGGCTGAATCGCGTTTTGCTAGCTAAAGCTGTTTTGTCTCGATATTTTTGACGAACTATAGTTGGATTTTACTAAAACAATTATTCCTCTCGCCCTCATGGCCGCTGAGTCAATAGCCCATTCGGCCTATTGACTCAGAGCCCATTGGGGCTGGAGGAATAATTGTTAAATAGCCCGCATAAAACACAAGAAAACTTGTTAGAACAAGTCAGTTCATGAGAAATGGCATAAGGTTAAATTTTGAGAAAATCATTATATGACTTATATGCATTCTTGAGATCCCGCGGCGCTCGACATTGAAAACAAATGATCTGAAACGACATACTTATATTGGCCAACAATGTATACCGTAATTGAACTGAGCTACAATAGAATTCAAAAATAATGATTTTTTTCACGATTTTTTTAAGGTGACTTCTGCAATGCGAAAAAGGATCTACAAGGAAGAGTTTATTGACACTCAAGCCAAGCACGTCAGTTGTACATTTTTTCGACACCGAAGAGAATAAAGACCTTTTACACGCATGCACAGCTAGAGGTGCCCGTTGGTTTAGTCAGAGTTGTCACGTGATTTCTACCATGAAATTAATTTAGGGTGAAATTTTGAGGCTCGGAGCCTATTGTTATGCAAGATAGCTCTATGTTATTAGCTCCTCTGTTTTTTCTCAGTTGTTACACCAATATGTAGCTCATTGTGTCTCACATTTAATAAACATGATTACGTTGGTTTCGAGGTCGATGATTAATGAAGATTTAAATAAGTTGCCAAAAAAGGCTACAAAGTAATAAATCACGAAACCGCTAAAGGGTGGATCTATCATATACGCCGGTGAGGGAATCACGGAAAAGGTGAACCATAAAACCGCAGGAGCCATTTCTGGCATTTTTTCGAAGCTGATATTTATGGTTTATATTCGACATTGAATTGTGTGGGTGATCCTTCGTGGATGTAAAAGCTAAACCGTTAGCTTGTTGAAACAAGTTTCTAAGAATTTCAGATGCCATTAGCGGCTGAACCTAATTATTCAATTATAAATAAACTGATTATGTATCTAACTTTGATACACTGATAAAAAAAGTTTCCCCAATCAATCAGTTGCGGTTTCGACTGCAAAACAAGGGAGAAAATTTGTTTCTTTCCTAGCTGAGGTCAATAAATTGGGGCAGTTCTTCATTCAGTACTTGTTTCCTTGTTCCCGGTTCAACCACGGCGGTAGCAAAGTCTTTTGTTAATTAGGTGTAGGGTAGTAAGTCGGGCTTTTTAAGTGCGTTGCAATTGCATTGGAAAAACCCTAGAGGCAAAATCTAAGTGTGAACTAGACTAAATTTTAAGCCCTTATTTATACTATGTTTTTTTTTTCAGCCCGAGGTGGTCTTAAGTTTTTATACGCTCTGGGTGATTCAAGCCGTCAAAACATTCCTCTCTAGGAGTCTAAGTTTGAGACATGAAATCAAGTTATAACTTTGGTCGCTTTTTCGCGACACTTTCAGTTGGTAACGTTTTTATGAATGCCATACTATATAGCCAGTTACTAGATGAGCCCTTCACTAAATTATCAAAAATATATTATTGTGAATTGTAAGATCCGCGGAAACGTTTCAGACTGACAAATCTCTTCTTCGTGAGAATCTACCTAAGATACAAATAATAATAATTCCGCTACGGAAGAACCATTTCGACCGAAAACACCACTTTTGTAAAAGAGATTGAGAGGTTTAAAATCTGAGAGGTGAAACCTACCTTCATTTGCGCTACTCGCCGGAGACGCAAGACCATTTCCCATTTGTGTGTCCTCGTTAGGTGAACTTGAGCGCGAAGACGTGCTTGTTGTTCTTACCAGTTGGCCTTGTTCATAAGGTGAGGTGGGCGAGGTAGGAGTAGATCCTGAGGTTTTGTGCACGTTCGGGGTAAAACAGTACGGAACCGCATTGTATGTCAAGTGACCACTAACCTCGTCGCTCTCTTGTTGTCTTCGTAACGCGACTTGCGCCGCCATGACTCTCTGTCTCTCTGCGATGAGATTGCAATCTGAGCAAGCACAATCTCTCCATTTGCAGAATCTCTTGTGTCCTTTGAGGATCGAGATGACACCATGGTTTCGACAGCGGGCACATTTTGGTGATCGTTGAGCAATGGACCCCATTGGTTGCATCGGAGTTGGCTTGATCTCCGTCGAAGAAGGCTGGAAAACAAAGTAGCACAGAGATGATAAATAGACTAGTCAATGATCAAGCAAATAGGAATGTTGCTTGCAAGCGTTCTATAGGCAGCACCTGAACATTAAAAGGAAAATATGGTCAAACACTAAATTACTTTTGAAACAGCTCAAACAGTGCAACAGACGGCAGGAAATACTAAAGGACTGATCGAGTTATTAACAGAAATTATAATTATGCAATGATTGAAGTAGTGGAGACTCAATACTTTCGGTTCATGTTAGACCATGTTAGTTAGACGGTTAGGGTTACCAACAAAGTTATAAAGTTTTTTCACTTGCGATTTATAATATAACTTTAACTTTCAAAAACAAGGAATTACATAATGCAGTTTGAACTACCACCCTACTCCGTGACTTTCCATCGAGCTTCTCTTCCGGGATAAGACCCGCTCAGTTTGAACCATATTAGATGCTCAAAATTCGACGACGACCAGTACAGCGAATTAGACAATTTGACACCTGTTGGGGCTAGGAATTGCGTTTCTTAACACGTTTTTAAGAACAAGAACAAACTGAAACTGCCCTAATTCGATTCAAAACGCAACACTGAATTTGCAATATAAAGATATGATCGTTAATCTTTAGCTCGAGCGAAGCAATGTCGCGGTCATCTACCTTAACGCGACCAATTCCACTGGGTTAACACCTTGAAAATTGCTCTAACTTGTTCCTCAGTCAAAGGCAAGCCCTCATCATGAGCGAGGCAGACAAATGTACAACTGTTTACTACGGCGAATTCAATGTGTACTATTTTGGTCTAGCTTGCAAACTAAATTTAGACTTCTATAGAATTTATTTATAAGCTGAATTGGCGAGAAAAACGCTAGTTATTGTTCACAATCATTGCCCTGTGACGACCGAAAAGTCTGCTCGAGTTTCATTGATAACGTTCGACACAGAAATTTCTGGAGGTCCTTCATTGAAGTAAGGCTTACAAGAAAACGTAATTTAAACCAAGAGCAAACCGAAAATTCTAGTGTCGCTACAAACGTGACATTTTAAAGTTCATTTTAAAAGTCAACAGATTATCCGACTGAATAAACATATTTTTATGTCAGAAACAATTTATTTCCCACGGTACTGAATCAAAAGTCTACTGTAAACTAAAACGATTGTTTTTTGCGTTCTTCAATCGAATTTTCGCAGTTTTACAAATTCTGAAAGCGCAATGGTCTGATTCAATGTTACAAATTTTAGTGATTTTCAATTACTTATTAATAAAGGAAATGACAGATTTGAATTACTTTGTCAGTAAGGAAACTACAGTACAAACTTGAAGAACAAAGTGAAAATATTGTACCCTTTGTAGCTTGCTATTCATGTTTTAACTTAGGGGAAAGGAGTTTGGAAAGAATCTTTTTCTTTAGGAAAAAAACATCAACTGAGAGGAACACAGTAGCCCAGTCGAGCATAAAAACAAAATAAGACAATTTAAAGCAAGAAGTCGAATTTAAAAGAAAAATCGAAAAAACAATCACATGAATTTACCGTAAAAAGCTCCACTTTGCTGGTGTAGTAAAAACTTCGCTGTCGACGCTCTCACTAAAATTTTGCCACTTCTAACTGCTACTAATAACTACTCATCTACGTAAGCCAGACTAACCTTAGCAAAGGGGTCAAGGTTGAATATGAACATCTCTAGCACATTCCTTAGCCAAAATAGAGCAGGTATTGGAAGTCGTTGTTGCTATGACAACGTGAATAACCTGCAAAATGGTACATGAAGGCGCCAGCCGAAAGCCCTAGTGTTTGTACAGGCGGATTCGGTGTGTTTTCAATCTTCTTAGTACTAAAAACTTTATTTCCAAGCTTTGATAACCTTGGGGTCGTGAGAAAAGACAACACAGGAGTTTTCGTTGTCCTTTCTCGAGGGGAAACAATTACAAAGTGACGCATTGTATTTTGAAAGTATACGTTCAACGCTTGAAGGAAACCTGGCTAAAAGTTGTTAAAGGAAATATTTTGCTAGGTGTGAAGATCTGTAAAGGACCGTATTTAACTGATCGTTGATTCAAAAAGTTCTAGGGTGAAAAACTGTTAGTAAGAAGCTACGAACTGTGCAAGATTTGCATTTTTTTTCCCTCACACCATGTGTAGTTTACTTGGTTTTGTTCGAAACAATTTCTTTGCCACAGTCAAATAATCCAACATTTATAAGTCAACGAAGTGTAAATAATACTTCAACAAAGGTCAATTTAGAAATAACAAAGGAAAGTTATGGATGCATATCTTACATAAACCTCTTGTTACTCGGCGGGATGTAGAAAGATATTGATAACTCAGCCGGCCCGTTAATAAAGTTTGTAACATTTGCACGTGGGCCCCCTGAGGAGTTAGAGAAAAAGGGACGGTTTGTTATTTTTAGACCTGAAAAACTTTGTTGAATTCATCAATGAAATAAAAACAGAGCTTAAGATTGTCTTGGTGTACGTTCTTAACTGACAACAGAGAGAGAGTGTATCAAGAAATACTTCGACTCTTATCATTCCCCCGAATAATGTAATACACGTAAAAATATAGTGTGTTTGTAAGTGAAGGAACTTGACATTTATGTTACTAACAGTTTAATTTGTCTGTTCATTCCCCGTGTCGTTGCGAGAAAACAATCCTTTATATCCATTTTTCGAAAAGTGTCAAACGTTAGAGAAATCTGTCATAGCAACTTAACCAGGAAAGAGGCGACTTCAAATAAACTGTCCAGGGCTGGTAAATTGTTTAATAGAGCTCCTTGGAGATTGGCATTGTGCAATTATTGTGACCTTCATTGGATCCTATCTGATTTGTTCTGGATTGCAATTTAGGCTTCAACGCGGAAAAGCTCTTTCACTTCTGAGACAACATAAATAATAATATACTCAGCGTGAATCAAACCTCGTCTGATTAAACTGACTGGAGCTACACAGCCATTTTTAGCATTGACTGAAAGTTTCTTTGTGTTTAAAAGTTATTCGTCTAAATGGGGAGCTACCCACTGATCTTGCACGATGCTACAGTTCCCCATTGACGCAAACACGTGACGGGTGGTCATCTCCTGTCTACAACTTAAACCAAAATTAGATTTTTATACGCCTTTATTTAGCGCGAGAACTCAGCCAATTTAAGATTTCGTTCAAATCTGCTTTGTCTTTCCTGTGAGACCCACCGTTAAGCAGGTGAAAGTTCGCTGGTCCTTTGTGCGTCATTACACCGCTTGTGCCCTCCTTTGAACAGCATTCAATGAACCGCCGACCAAGTGTTCATGAACGTTTTAAATATTTAAATGAAGACGGCAAGACGCCATCGAGGGAGGATTGGGCAATATTTCTACCAAAGTTCATTGCCATTTCTATAGTTCCATTAAAGTTACTTGGTTAAAATATCATTGGAGCCAACTAAATAAAATAGGGAATTGGCTATGAAAGACCGCGAGGAAAGAGCTGTTATACTGTTAGTTGAAAGACCACATTGAATAATTTCTTCCAAGAATCAAAAATTAAGTCATGAGTGACTTGAACTCGGGACTCGGGAATCGAGGCTCGTTTGATAGCAAGGGTTGGATTCTCTACGCTGAGAATAAAGAGACTGAGCATGCCTGAATTTACCAGTTATGAAATCCAACATTGACAGAAATCAGATCTTGTTCACTCCAAAGTAAGAGGGTGTAGCTTTGAAAGTGGATGCCAATAACAGTTTTATGTCAGGAAATATTGACAAACAAGAGCCATAATCTTCCATTATGGCTCTTGGGACAAACAAAATAGAGTTTGACAAAGGAAAGAAAAGTTTTTCAGTACCGAATGGTCAGTCTTGATTAAAGATACCCACGGCGCATTTACTCCGTTTAACCCTTCCACTGCCAGAGTGCTTGATGGAGTTTTGTAATGTGACTCTAACTTTTGAGTCTGCGGACAAAATCCTATGATGTGACCTCTCTGCCTGTACTTTCACATGGTGCTATTTGTTTTTCAAAATTTCACAGAATAAAATTTGGAAATTTGTTCGAAATTTGCTTTTGGCTAAACTTGGCAGTGAAAGGGTTAAAACACCAACCAAATGCACAAATTTAAAGTGACAAGTTTCAAAGAACCCGACTTTGTGTGAATCCATTCGAACCTTGAGGAATACCACGGAGAACAGTTTTTACTTTCCAACTATTTGGACAATTTAGTTCTTACTATAGCAGCGGTTTAAGACTGTTGAAAAGTTCACAAATCTAAAAATAAAGCGTGTCATCCATCCGTTGTAAGGCAAATCCAATTGCCCTATTAGAATTATATCACTTATTTACCTCGCTTGTAAATATTCTATTTCTCTTCCGTTTCCGTAATCGTAGCTGGTCTAGATACAGCACTATGTTGAAAGAATTCGTTGTCTGAATTAGAAAACACGCGACACTTTCATCCACCAGCGATTCTTCTTTGCGCTTCAAATTTTTTTCGGTTTATGCAAGGTTATTAACCGGAATATACGTGTTAACTTCTAGCTTGAAAAACAGACGACAAACACCAGAACGCTGGCTGAATGATTTATTTCTTATCTCTTCAACCATAACCCACGCTGATTCTCTAGACGTTTCTCCTTAAAGGCCATGAAGCATTTAGCCGCACTAGTTGTGTATTGATATGTAAGAGGAATTTATTCCTTGATTATCACAAAGTGAAAATGAACATTTTTATTCTTTATAGAGTAACGTAAACTGCTTGATAGATCTAGAGTAAAATTTCAGAAAATTGTCCACAAAATTAATCTTTGAGGCAGCCGCAGTTTGCGGCTAGACTTTTCCTCTGCCGTCCTTAAATGTATATCGTCAAATACTGACAAAAGCAACACTCTACTACACTAGCCAGTCCATGAGTACAATTCTATTATTGCTTATAGTTAATCCTAGGGCCTTATAAGATCACCAGACTTTTATGCACACTACACCTCATAGCTCCAACTCAGTAACCTGCAGAGTTACAATTAGTATTTGTAATTCATCAAGTTCGCCGACTGACGTGGTTATATTCACAATCAAGATCAGAACTGAGGACAATCTACGCTGAGGATTCAAGAAGTATTCATCATTTTTTTAGCTCTGGTGCTTTCAGTTAGCATCAGATGTAATGTCGGAACTCCCCTAATTGTGGAGTAGTATTCCTTTCTCCCGAAACAGCTTCTAAAACCTTGAACGGAGTCACATCCCTTAATTGAGCTTATGCAGTACTGAATGATGAATCGATCGTTCGAAATAAAATAATAGATGGCCATTTTGACTTGAGAGCTAGTAGCATTGTGCCGGCCAAGGCAGTCATGTCTGGTTTCAGCTGATCTGAAGGTCAATTACTGTTAAGTTCGGCCTAGATCTCCCAATGAACTAAAAGTGCCAATAACCAAGGCGGTCATATCTCACTAAACTGTCTAATTTCGACTGAGATTGGCAAAACATTGAGGCTAATAGAGCCAAGCATCTCAGTTGTAGTTGATGTGAATAAAAATATTTGACTTATCCTACTTTGTTGTTTCATTCTTGGGCCGACTTACAGAGTGAAGCTAAGGGTAATATTATTAGAAAATGTTTGTCTTTATTACTCCCTATATCTTGGTGAATAAAAGTAAATCGCCATGCAATACACGCATCAATCATGAGAGTATACTAACAAAGTGTGTTCAATTATCAAAGCCCAGACTAAATTAGATCCCTACCAGGCATTTACATTTTACATGGCGCACTACCGAAGCAAGTCTTTAACCAGCCAGTACGTGAAATCCCTGTCATGATTTCGTTCGATCAGGAGCCGATTAACCGCTTGTACAAGAAGAGCATTGACTCGCATATAAATCAACGATTACTGAGTACTTTTCTAGCGTATTCTTTAAACCTGACATGTTTCATCAGAGCAAACACTCTCTGTCAAGAGGGCAATTCAATAAGCTCGGCAACGCCCGTACTAAAAACTAAATTTCTGCGCCAATTACCACACAGGCGGGAACGGAAACTCCAATTTTCATCAACAGGCTTAATACGGAAAATAAAACGAAGTTTGAAAGCATTAATTGGATAAGCAGGTAGACAGATTACTTACTAACTCGATGACAAAGTTCTTCTCACAGGGATTCAAAGAGATAAAAAACAGAAACTTTTCTTCACTCGATTAGGCTGACCGCACTTCTTTCGGCAAAAACATGTCTCGCCAAATATGTTTATGTTCATCACCGACACTCTGTGATTTAATCGGTCGTCCGTTTTTTTAAGGGAAGAAATGCTGAGAAATGAACTGCATTAAACGAAGTAGCAACTAAGAAATCGTGCAATTTATCACAGGCCTGTATTGAACCAACTTACCTTACAGGAATCCAAATCGTGCATGAGCGGCTTAAGGCAGATAATGCGAATATGTATAATAAACATAAACACTCATCTGCTGCTTTGTATATGATGAGCGGTACTGTTTATATTGACGGCCGTCTATAGATGTTGTTGGACGGAAATGTTGCTTACGCGGCCGACAAACTTATATAATGCACTGGAAGTCTGGATGTACGTGAGTATTGGCTACAAAATAACATTAGCACAAACGTAAACAATAGCAAATTAAAAATCGTCACGTTCCAAAAAAAAATACTAGAGATGGTTCTTGAAAACATCATCTAGTTCACACCCTTTTAACGTCGTAAATCACTCAACAAAATCCTTGTTTCATGGCTACACAAAGAGCAGACGACTAGAATTGACTCCTTTGTGTGCGTAGGCGGTTTTAAGCATTTGAAAAACAAAAAAAAATCGTTAAATAGTTTTAATGGAAAATAACTGTGGAAGCTTTAGTGAGTATTTTTAAAACGCGGGTGCAAAAATAGTGGATTAGTAATAATACATGGTATTGATGAAATAAGTTTTAAAAAGAGCCGAGGTTGCAGCCTCGAAGTTCAATATCTACTTTCTCTCTTATTTATCTTACGGATTAAAATATCTCATTGTATCCATGTGACAAGCTCATCTAAATTCTAAGTCGATGCTTTTGGCGAAACATGCTGACTGGTACTGCAGGAAGTAGACTATGTCTAGTTGAGAAAGAGCAAGTGACTTATGGACCCTTATTGCATTTGCCAAAGAGCAGCCTCGCGAAGACGCGAGGCTGCGAGGCGGAAGCCTAATAGAGCAGCGCGCGATTGTTCCAGGGGCAGAAAATATCTCGAATCGATGTAACATAGAGTAATGTAAGGCAACACTCATGACGTAATGCAGAGCAGAGAATGCATTGTTTCCGAGCGAACACGTGATACAGAACAAAGATTCCACGAACCGTGTGCATGCTGTGTGCATGCTTGTGAGTCCCGTGTTCATCCCGCCTTGCATTTGCAGCATATGCGTATGGCCGCTCATTTGCCCGCTGGAATTTTTTATTACATGTCGCTAAGCAAAATACGTTGAATATTCGCGGTCTTGAATATGATTTTTCGGAGATTTCAAGTTTGCTTATAAGGCCACTAAATTTTACGCAAAATGACTTGAGCGCAACTTCGGACAAAAACACGAACATCAATATCTCGAAAAATTTGCTATGTAAAGTCGGGATTTCAAATTCTTTATGCAGTAGCACAGTTTAGTTCACTATTTTCAAAAGACAAATCAAAACAAGGGGCACACATACACCAACCCACGATCCGCCTTCCACGCGCATGTCGTGGGAGAACTGCCGTGCTGTTCCCAGCCAACAGCTCCCACATGTGTTGTGTGGAGCTGGCATGCGCAGTTAAAGGACTTTTACCCCGTTCACTGACCTAAGGCTATGCCACGCTGATAAGCCCCAGTAAGGGCGAAAAATTTGTCCATGGCTGCCACTTCCCGCGTGATACGGCTGTGCGCATGCGTGAGGTAATGGCCTGGCCGTCCGTTGGTCTGTGTGTGCCCCTTGCTTTACGTTTGCACTATTTTCAAAATTATTTTCTCTAATGCAAATGAATTAAGTTCAATCTATTTTTCATCAATTACTGTATTTCATGACATTTCTAAACAATATTTAGGTAACATCTTTGCTCGTTGGCACTTAGCGATAGCTATAACTAGTAGTTATATAATAGGGTTTGCCAAAAAGTCGGTCATGCCGATCCGAAGTAACCGTCAAACTTTACAATGAATTGCTTCTTCTTTTCGGAAATATATTCTATATTAATGGCTTGAACGAAAAATAACTCGCATTATCACTGAATTCTTCATAAGCTCGTTCGATTTTTTAGCAAAAAGTTCTTTACAGTTAACAAACTCAAAATGGTGAATAAATGTTTTCAGTGTTAGAAACTGAACAAACTTACGTTTAACATGCTTCTGTATTTTTCTGCGGAAGTGAAATCGCTTGGTTTAAAAGCCAGCCGGCGACAATATGCGTGGGAGCTGCCGAAGCAATCCAAATGACTGCTCCAATAGAAGTGCGGACACTTAAATGAGACGATCATTAACCTTAAGCAAAATCCAATTATTCGGATTAAAAAAACGTAGACAAAGCAAACCGTCTATTTGCACGAATCTGTACAGGCATATTTTGCACTGTGTGACTCGCCGGGTAAGTCTTTGCATTGGGTTGTTCATTGGAGAAAAGTTTATTAAAATCTTTCAATCAATCGAAATTTGTTTCACGTCGCCAAGTTTCATGGTCCAGATTCAGCTCAATCTGAAAGTTTCAGGACTTTCTGGGTTACTGCATTCTGCGGGAAGATGGTTGCAGTAAAGCTATTTCGAGAAAGGTTGTTGGAAAAAGTGCTCGCGACAATCCCGGAAGGTATTGTGGACGGTTTTGAGTAAACTGTTCTTCAAAGGGAAAGCAACAAAAGTAGGTTCCACAGATACATTTTCAGGAATGGTGTATTGATGGTATCACATCTACCTTTCGGGATCGTCTCGTGCACATTTTTTCCGACAACCTTAAATTCTCGAAATAGCTGTATATGGACCGGATCAGTGAGCTCGTGTTCCCTTAGTCCCTTTTGCTGACTGGTCGACAGATCACGAGCTGCTGTTTCTATAGACTCTCTCAAACAACTGTGAAATTTACATCAAGATTTCATCTTCTTCTGATCTGTCTGGCTTTTATTGTTTTAAAAATGCCTGTTATATTTAATCGATATCTAAGAGAAACTGACACTACCCTTGACCTCTTTGAATTATGTCTAGGCTGAGAAACCTATTCAATCTGACTTGCTCCAATCTGTCATCTGCAATCCAAAAGTCTCTCTCTTAAAAAGCACATAACATTAATTCAATGGAGAATTATCGTTGTAATTGGCTTTAGTTTGGACAAACATTTTACCTCAGAAATCAAGTCAGATTCAAGGGTCAACTATGTAGAGATACTTGCTTTTCAGTAACGTGCAGAGAGCGTTCCTCTCCTTTGCCCTGCGGTATGTTACCTTACGTATACTGATTCGTTATTCACTCTCACGTTCAGATCAAAAAAAGCAATAAAAAGCAACAATTGGTATATTAAATAAAAACCTTTCCTGGTGAGTTCACTATTGAGTAGCAGTGACCTTACAATCCGTAAGCTTTTGCCACACCTAATCTTTTACCTAGTTGTTCATCGGTTATATATAGAGTACATTTGCCAGAGCTTGCATAAGGCGTTTTCATTAAATTTCGAGTTTAAAAACCATCCTATCATCACTGTAGTAACACGAGAACGAATTCCGAATTTCTGGCGACAATTCCCAACACTTCTCACCGAGTATCAGAATCTACAACCTCCTTGTTTCATTAGCTGAGTTATTTCATAAATTTGTTGATGTGACTGGCAAAAACAGTTTAGTGTTGAAAAGTCTCTATTGAAAAATCCGCCGGCTCCATCAAATCAAAAAAAGTTGTCAAATTAAATTATAACACCACTCAAGATCAGCTCCAACTTCTTTCACTACTGATTCAGTTTGAAGATCCTTGATTCGGAAACCTTTGTATCTGTCGACTGTAAGTTCGCAGAGGTTAAAATTAAAAAAAATAAAAAGTCCGTGGAGGTTGTGGCTTCTTAGCTTTTAAGCAGTTCGTACTGTCAATTCAGAAGTTTCAGACAACATACCTGTCTGAATTCTGTTTTCAATAATCGTATGATAAATTACAGAGTCGATGATGATGTAACTTCCCTCGATCAACCTAGTTTTGAAAACTTTTCGTTTACTCTAGCAATTTCTCATTTTGCAATGGACTACAGGAAATTCAAGACAAAATAGTTACTTCAGTAAAGAGTAAACCGGGGTAAAGCTTTCCTCGTCTGCTTTTTATCTGTTTCATTTATCGGCTGCGGCAAACGCAGATACATGATATACCGATTTTATTAGTTAACAATACAAATTAACAAGCGCACTTAATCGAAGCCGGAATAACGAGAGAAGTAAGCCACTCGTTATCAAATAAAGAGGTTCCTTAGTAAAAGATTCAACTGATTTGTATCAAGGGATTTCTATCAACGGAAAATAAGTAAAATTTCTATCAACGGAAAATAAGTAAAATGTTCCATTTTGTTAAAAACTACTTCTAATTTATTAGGGTTTTATAACTGAACTGAATCCACTCAGACACTCTTGCTGGTGGCTTTGAATGTAGGCGAGTAATTTGAAACAAACTGAGGATTAACACTTGAAAAAGTTGGGCTAACTTTCACAAGTGTGTCGCCAACAATATCACTC
Organism: Porites rus; assembly: GCA_964035705.1. Lineage (NCBI taxonomy): Eukaryota > Metazoa > Cnidaria > Anthozoa > Scleractinia > Poritidae > Porites > Porites rus. The sequence goes on from OZ037998.1 coordinate 6,568,465, forward strand.
TTTTTGCTTTTTTTTTAAGAATTTACTTCCAATATACTTCTCGGGAATGCAGAAGCCTAATCTGTAAAGACTCTAAAATTGATTAAACAAATTTACGACAAGAATTCACTTGACAATGCCATAAAACATTTTTCACTGCTTAGACTATGTTGAAATCTTGGAAGACTTATTAATAATACAGTACACTTGTTATCGAGCGACTGATCTTATATGGGACATATAAGCATATAAGCATATTATGTGGTCAAGGTTGCTTGAAAAAACAGCCTCGTATCACGCGCTAAGTGTTGCTCCGAGCTAGGGCGGATTCGCTGCACGAGTCCTGCACATTTTGAAATTATACACTGAACTTCATGTTGGAATTATGAGAGAAAATTTATAAAGAGTGATTATTAAAGTCTTTCGAAAAACTAGCTCGTTAAGTGACACGAAAAGAGTAATTTTATAAGTGAAAATCTACAAAAAGTGATTATTAAACTCTACCAAAAAACTATCTGGTAATGGCAGTATGGTTAGTTATGTGTCACGAAGAGAGTAAGTTAAAATGTTTTTCACCGTAAATTGTAATTGCCGGAGAAAACTTGCCTTGACCTCTCCAGTCAAGAGTAAAATGTTAAGCCTTAAGTTAGTGCGTACCTTGACGTTTTTTTACTGAACTACCATACAAGAAACCCATGAAGTTTGCCTGAAGGTATCTGAAGATCTTCTTATTGACCTGGACGATGGCTTGTTTAGCTTCCTGTGATCCAGAGGTAAAATTAAACCATTGGAAATGGTTTAATTTTACCAAATAAGTCTTACAAATAAGTCTTAGTCAAGAGTGATTCAGTTTACTTTTCAATGTCAAAAAACGAAAGAAGAAACTAAATTAAATCAGTGCATAACAGTTTCGTAGTAGACCATAACCTATTTCACAGATTAAGTAAAATTACTCCTAGCAAACAGGCACGGACAAATACATCCAGTGGGACAGGATAAGTCTGGGGGAATCGAAGAAGTCCTCTGTTCGCTGGGTGAGGTGAAGGTGATAAAACTTGCAGGTTTTACAGCGAGTAAGCTAAACTATTTATTATTGATTAAAAACATTTTGTTTTGTTTAAATGTTAGTAGAACAATGATCGGGGCACTACACATTAAACAAAATCTGACTGTGGTGTATAGATGTCGAAATAACTCCTTTTACTTTTGATAACTTTCATGGCCATGAATAACATCCTACTGGAGTGTAACAGTACCCGTGAATAACGAACGATCAACTAGTATTGAGTTAAAACTGACAAAGATATTACTGCCTCAAGCTGATACCCTGCCATTGAGTGCTTTGGTTCCCAGTTCGCGAAATTGAGTAATTCCCAATAGAAAATGACAGTACTACAGATGTAGGTCAGTAATGAACAAACAACAACTGGGCTAAATGCCATGCGCCGAAGCTCAACTGCCATGAAACAGTTTCTATAAAAGCTTACTCAAAGAAAAATGATGATCGAATATGATCAGAGGGAAACCTGTCCCATTAGAAGATAAATTGATTGACTTATTTCCTTTGAGCTTAACACATGTGTCCATCTTTTTTGCTCTCCTTGAGACGGCAGAAATTCTATGATCGATTATAAGGCTTCGATGGAATGGTCAAGACTGAAGGATATAATTTATTATATTTCACTGGACACTACACAACAAACTGCAGTAGGAATCTAGCGAATAAATTGCGAAGCTCAGCAATAGATAATGGTCTCTTTCGAAGCCATATGTGGCTTCTAAAACAACAGTAGTAGCGACTCCCTTTTTCGATGTGTCATACCGGTGGTAATGTGGAGCAGTTTGTCCTGAGTACTCCTTGATGCAAGTCAGAGGTCTCTTAATAATTCTCAGTATCAGTATCTAATGTTGGAAAGACTATATTATAACAGCTTTTTAGTTAAACTTTATAAGTCAAGTTTCATAACAGGCCAAGGCCTCTGTGAATTACATAACAATTAAGCGGCACTCATCTCGGGTAACAGCTAAGTCACTGAATACACCGGCCATCAAAGATTTTACGTGCCGCATCATAACACTGTTAATATCGCGGCACGGTGAATATCACGGTTGTATCTAAACTTGTAACTTATTATAAGTTATGTTTATCACCAGATAACTCGACAAAACTTCCGTTAACACGTCTTAATTGATCCTGAAGTCCTCGATTTTTTTATGTTATGTTATGTTTTAGAATTTCACTTTCATCCACTGCCGGCTTCAACTCATTTCGACCTTTACCCACGGGCGTCAGATGTGGTTTCCGAATGATACAAAGAAAAACATCCACTAAAAATCCCTTGAACATGACTGAAGACATGTCAGATATTTGTTTTTACTGTTGTCCTTTCTTATCTAAAAATAGGCCTTTGCTTCTGCAGTCGAGTCATTCAAAGCAAAGACGTTTTGCACTCAGACGGTGAGCCACAAGGAAGTGTGGCCCTGTTAAAAGCGAGGTTCGAGAACCGAAATCGGACGACGCATAGTCGAACATTGCGTTAGCTAAACCAACACTTACAGCTAAATTAAAACAAGCCTAACTAACCCATCAACTTTGAGTTATTTTCTTTTCTGTGTCCAGTTATAATTTCGGCAATCTATGCTTCTCAAAACTGTTCAGTGCTGTATAAATGCCGGTGAGACATATTGCCTCTTCTTGACTTAAAAGTTGGTGATGATGCAGTAACTTACTTGCATCTGCCTGTTAAAAGCGTTGATCTATTCCATATACCAATGGTTTGTAAAATGGGTCTGTCCCTGTGGTCTATGAAATGACACTTGAACTATGCTATGTCGTACAGTGGTTAAATACAAGCCGCTTATTGTTAGAAAAAATTTTTGCCTTTCGTGAGGCCCAGGTAGCCGAAATGATTTCACAGGTGACATATCCTTTTCGTTGCTTTGTCCGGCGACAAAGGCGGTTGAAATGTCTGAGGGTTCTTAGGTTTCTGGGTGTGAAAAAGGGGTAACATAAGCCACAGTTTGATTTTTAGCTGAAATATTTTCTCCGTGAATGAGTTGCTTCAGTACAGAGCTCCGGCCGGATCTCAAATCAAAAGTTAACTAGTGAAAACAAATAAAGTCGTTACTCTTGAAGAGCACAACAATTCTTCTCTTCGGAGAATGACTTTTCGCCCAATTTCAGATATTATCTTTGATTACAATAAAATTCAATATTTTAATGACGCAATTAGTTTTTTTTAAATTAATAAGTGTTTCAGAAAACTAGGTCAAATTGCCCCTATAAGTGTGTCCACATCCGGCTCGGAAAAAGTTTCAGAACGTCATAGAAATTAAGGGTGCAAACTTTGTGGCGGGGCCAAGTTCTGCGATGGATTTCGCAAATTTTTGTTGTCCACTAAAAAAATGACGCAAGTGTAATTAATAAATTTGTCAGAAGCTGAATCCCACATAATTATATTGTGTAGCGTAGCTTTTTTGCGACAATATCATGGTCGATTCGCTCCGCCGATGTCCAACGTTGTTTGCTAAACACAAATCACAGTGAACCTACATTTCCTACAATAAAACGGCAAACGGTTCTATTCTCCGAAATCCAGCTAGTCACAGTGTTAAGCCGAATGAAGAAGATGGCATCTCACTTATTTTGCCCATGGCAATAGTTAGACTCGACACGGGTCCTTCTGACAAAATCAACGAAGACATTATAAGGCCAGTGACCAAGACTGCGATGATAAAAACTGATTGAACTTACCATAACAGACCTGTTTGTTGTCACTCCGGATGTTTCATTAGCAGAAGAAGTTCCCTCTTCAGTGCAAGTGGCCATCACAGTTATCCACTGGCCCGTTAATGGCGTCTCCAGGACACGTTGTAAGCACGCTCTACCGCTGTCAAACTTTCTCTATTCGACGACCGGCAGCGTTTGCTATTTTAAGCCCGTAACAAATTCCTTACGGGACCCCTGTGAAGTTTTTTGGTTTTGTTCTATTGTTTTGGTTTAGTTCTGAAAATAAACTGGACTTATTTTAGGAAGAAGCAAGCTGTTGGCTTCGCGGATGAACGGGTGCAGTCCTAGTGACAGCTGATCAAGTCTGTTCTCCTACTCTCAATTACGTAACAGCTATACCCGGCGCGCCGCGAGCGAGTTGAAGCGCTAAATGGTCCAACTCGTGCGGTGTTGAGAGTACTTGGCACCTGCAGCCTCTCTGTATAAATTCCTGGCGAACCTATCCTCCCACGACGGACGACAAGTTTAATGAATGAGTCATTCAGCGTGCGAACTATAAAACGAGTCAAAACAGTTCATTCCAGAAATTGTCTGCCGTCGATAGATCTGGGAATCTCCTATTTTTTGACGGGGAAAAACAAATAAGAGCCGATAATACGATTTTGTCCGCTAAGCCATCTCCTTTCCAGAAGTTACGTACCTATTTGTTTTATATCTGTTACAGAGTTACTTTTATTTCGATACAGGATATGTATATCTATTGTCAACGAAGATCACAGGTCTAAGCTGTTAAACAGATGCAATACAAGTCACGGAAAATCTATTTTTGTTCCTTAATCTCTTTAGCAGCCAGGTCGTGAGAAAGCTCGAGAGTAACAACGACAACTAGTAAATATTGACTAATTTTAAGTACCACGTGGTCGTTGACGATCTTTGTACTCGAGTTCTGCTTGCTCGGAATTTCGCTCGAAAACATTTTTGTTAAATGCTAGCGTGACGATTGGAATAAGGTAGAACTTTCTGTCTCGCCCTTCGCGTGATATCACGAAATGACCAAGCAAACACGCAAAGGCTAATATTGATTCCGAATTAATTTCACTGTTATTATGCGCAATTTCATGCACAAACCATGGTCCTGAGAGGTTTAGGATCTAGGAATTCCGTATTTAACGTGCCGATGCATAGTATAGTACCGATGACTTTTGAAGGTTTTGTAGCAGCTTTTTTTTTTCGGAAGTCAGCACTAATGTGTTAGACATATAATGATCACATGTGTTAACATGCCTTAGCCGCAGGGCCTGTCTGATCCAGCACACGACATCAAAATAGCTGAGTTTAACACCCAATATAACTGCAAACAAACCAACCAGTTCCGGCGAGAGCTCTGAGTCGGGTAAAAGTATCTATGATCTAATGAATTTTCTGTATTTGAACTCGCTTACTCCCAAATATTAGGGTAAAATCAAATTCCAGTAAAATTCCACGCCCAGAAAGCAATTCAATTTTAAACTGAGTAAGGTGTACTATAGAAACTTACAATAAGTTTCCATCAGTTACAGATGAAGAATTTTAACTTATCACGTGAATACATTGGTAACATCACAATTTTATCGGTCATACCGGCAAACATAAAGTTAACAAACCAAGGTCAATCTATTCCATATGAAGTAAACTTAGTTGATAACGTACTATATAATTCTCTTATTAGCGCAACAAGGTTCACAGCAATAAAATCAAACAAGTCGTTTATCAAACAAGTCAATTTATCGCAAGTTGTAATAAAAAACAAACCCAGGTTTAAACCCATGGATTAACTTTAGTTCTCCATTTTTAAAAAACTAATTTCGTAATGCTCAGTTCACGGTCATAAAAATACCTAAATACCTGAAATTATAAGTATTCCTTGGTTTCAGTATAAATTTAAAAAAAAAAAAAACTTCGCCAAAACAGCCTGGAGAGGAAAAGAAGCCCAAAAAATAATTGCCCTATTGATTATCTTTCAATTCCATTTGATCTCTGAGTGATCAGTGTTATTTGTGAGTGACTAAGCACGATCATTGTCATGGCAACCAATTTTTTTTCGCGCAAATTTGGAAAGATTGTTGGCTAATGATATGGCACAGATAGGTAAAGTTGATGTTCAATGTAATGACGTTACGGCTTTCATTTTCACTCTTCCCACTCAACAGCACTCAGAAATCCGCGGGTGAAAAGGCTCCAGACTGATTGATTCTTGTTTAATTAATTATTGGCTCGTATAGACTCTTTCGACCTGCGAACGGACGCAATATATAATTATGGAGCTACAGACATTTTGGTTTCTCCGCAGTAATTACCGTATATAAGTATGGTGCCATTCTATCTCCATACCAAGTATATCGGCAAATCAGTTTCTTCCTTCTTGGCAGCGCACATTTTTTTAACTGGTGACTTTAAACTGAACGTGATCATGAAATACTAATTGACTGACATAAACAAAGCAATCAATTCAGTGTCTGCTACTTACAAGAACTTTCGATTTCAAAGTTTGAGATCAAAGTATAATACCACTAGCTGATTCGTGCTACAAATAAACCAGATAAGTCTCTGAGATGATTACCAAGTCAGTTTCTGAATAGGTACGTTTAATGAAGTACTATAATTATCTTCTCTCGGTCATACTGGTTTGGCAAGTTCGAGAGCAAGCCATATTAGCGCAACTGGTTAGTTCGCAGCATTTTCTGTGCGGGACGTTCGATACATAAGTCAGTGACCTCAAATCCTTATTCTACTTCTTTCTTTTCCGTATAGCTTTAAGTAACTTTAAATACCCGTTTAACTTAGGACAATTAGAGACAGGTGCGAAATGAGTCGCAGGGGTTTGTCAGTCTATAAATTAAAGTTACGAGTAACCGAAGGACCTTTACCTTTACGCATCTGAATGAATAGTTAATGCCGCAGACGCAAAACTAAGAAAATCAAGTGCTTTATAATTTACCCCAATGCATAGCTAGTGTAGCGAAACACAACTGAGCAATTTCTAAAGTCTAACTCTGACATGAACTCTTGTAAACACAACTGCCTAAAAGATCGTCCAGTTTTTAATGCAGCTGTTCAGCTTAGTTTTCGTTATTTCAAAATTCAGCCGTCGATAGTCTAAAGGAAGTTTCAGCTAAGTTATTGTTACTATCAGTGGAAGATATTGATCGTGGTGTGTTAATTATCGTTAGTCTCGCGATAGTCCCTTCGTTCGACTTTGTCATTGATCGCGCGCAGCTGGCCTTTCACCGGCGATGGTATCGATTTGCCGAATGGAACTGTAATTAACACTGTTGGTCCTTGTGAGTGGTACACTGTGGACTTCACTCGATCATGCTTGATGGGTAATTCGATCAGATGCTTTGCTGGTATTGTTAGTATAAGAGAATGTTCCCTTAGCTGCGCGGCGCTTCATGGTAGCGATCGGCTGTACGGTGCTGTCAAAAACTCGTAGGCATCCACGATTCTGTCGTCTCTGTTGATGTTGTTAGGGTAAAGACTTCTGATGTGGATAGCCTCCTTTACTCGCCTAGAGTCCCAGTGAAGGTCTCAGTCAATAAACTTTACGTCGTGCCAAAGCGATATAATCCGCAGTCTTATTGGTGTGTTCAGAAACGCTGAGCACTGATTTCCTGAAGCCGTATGTCCCTGTAAGAAATCCGGATTCCGGAATCAGGGAAATTTTTGCTTGTTGAATCCGGAATCCCATGCAGAAATTTGAGTTGGGCAACCCGGAATACAGCCCAAGGAATCCGGAATCCCACGAACAATTGGAATTCGGAATCTAAGTTCCACTGGCAAAAAATTAATAATCCAGAATTCAGTGTCACTCCGGGATCCGGAATCCACTGCGTGGAACCCAGAATCCAAGACTGTCTTGGATTCCTTTACATGGGGCGATACCGGTCAAGTTCCTCAATTCGTTCATCTATACATCTTCCTAACTCGCCAATGTAAACTTTGCCGCATTCGCAGGTATTCTTATAACTACTTCATCTTGTTTTCGAGAAACTAGCGAAAAATTAGATTTGGCCGGTGTAATTGCCTATCGGCAATCGATTTCGGTACTTGACAGGACAAAGTAATTGGACGGTTTGTGCCATCGTGCGCGTTGCAATAGGACAGTTACTCTTTTGCGTGTTTTAATCACGTCTCGCAAAAAACTCTCGCAAGTTCCTTTTATTTTCTGGTAATGATTATTTAGTAACAGAAGCTTGGTTTCGTCTAATTCTGTCTGAAATCTCAGCACTCGTTATTAAACAAATGGGACTCCCGCTAGGTAATCACTCGCATACCTGCATGACTACAGACCGAACTTAGCCACTCAAGTTTAGGTCAGTCTTACTACTATCGGGCGTGATCAAAGGGTGTCGAAATACTGAATTCTCTGAGCCAGCAGGATGCACTCTTGATTTTTTTATTTAAGTTAAGAGCTTGCACATCTTTTTTGCCTTGACATGCATCGTAGTCGGCGGGTTGAACTGCGTACGTGTGACATTAGGTTTGTCTCTGATGTTAGTTAATTTGCTACCTTTGCATTTGCTGGTTGTTTCCAAGTCAGAAGAAAGTGCGATATTTGGATCTTGCTTCTACCGGTACATGTCTGTGTCACCAGTTACTCAAAACGAATCAATTTTTTTGGACTTTTCCCCCTTAAAAGTTCGTACCAATTTAGTGTGTGTGCACAAATCCTTTGCCCTCAAAGGATAAAAATAAATATCTTTTGTTACAAGTAAGTGTAAGATATTTGAAAAAGGTAAAAGTAAGAATTAAAAAAAATGTAGTATATTACATAGGTAATTCATATTTAAACACTAAACGATTAATAAAAGAGTTTTTAAAACGCATAGTGTTAATCTTAGGTTTAAAACAAGTTTCTTTCCTAAGATTTTAACTGGACGGTTTAACACGAGGCATAATAGATAATAGATAATGATATGACTCTGTCTGTTAGTATATGTAGTGTTAGTGTATGTCTGTTAGTGTATTTATCTCAGTTAACATCTTATGCAAGTGTTGCTCACGTCCTAATAATGCTCAAAAAGTAGGCTTGTTTAAAGCACGCGTCAATTTGTTCTATATACAACACCAGTCCTGTATCAAGCCCCAGGGGGTGGGGAGGTACTGCCATGTATGGGCTTTATAGGTGTGTGTCGCTGTGAGGGGTATGGTTTTCAAGCAGTTTACTGTAGGATAGGGTATATCAATCAGAGCGTTTGGGTCTAGAACAGGGTATCATTTTTCAGGAAAATGATCAGTTGGTTGAAGATTCTATCTTGGCTAGACTGTGCTAGTGACCTCAGTAGTTTCTGGAAAACAGCTACTCTTGGATAGGGGGGATTTGGGGAGTTTACTCTAGTATAGGGTAGCAAAATTCAGCTGAATTAGCTCTGGTATAGGTTAAGGGTTCCAGGGTCCCAGCGGCACATCCCTTCCCCCCCCCCACCCCCCCGGGATCAAGCCACATACCGTTGTCATAATGTACCACCGTGACAGTGGTTGTGCATGAAACATCCCAAGGAAACTTTTGATACAGTGGCTGGATTCCTTTAGTCTAAACAACTGGCGGGATATTTGTGAAATATGACCGATTGTTGGCGCTGTAGAAGACGCGCTGTGGGCGATCCTGATAACTATTATGTAACGTTTCACGGTTTAACCTTTCAAATAATGAATGCCCTCATGTGTTACTGTTTAATTGCACACAGAGGTCTGCAACAGATAATTCTTTCGTTTAGTTTCAGATACAAATTTAGAACCCTTGGCAACAGATCTGTAATCCAATTAAAAAAGTGCTGCCTGGACTGATAGAGTCGCGGTGGACTCTGCCTGAGAATGTTACAATCATAATAGCGTCATTAGAATCACATTGTGATCGTTGCCAGGGTACTTTTGGATTGCCGTGAAATATTCAGCGTCGGCAACACAGCAAAAAAAGTTTCTTACTGTATTTTGAGACAAACTTAGTATTCTCAAGTCCACTTGCGTATTTGGTTAATGGCATTTATAATCATCTCAGTGTACGGACAATAGAATCATTTAGTCGAGAAAAAATTGGACGCGTCTTACAAGTAAAACGTGACTTGAGGGAGTATTACATAAGACAGGTCTTACATAAGACGCAAACTTCCCGTTTTTTTAAAATGGCTCATCATTTCGTCTTTAACAAGACCATAGCGTGACCTGGCTGAGCAGCCCGTAATCATGGGATACTAATCTCGCCCCTGGGTTCTCTCCAACTCGTCGAGACACGCCTTCGGAAACCCCTTAGAAATCAGTGCCCCTCGCTATATAAGACGCAAGCACTGTACTTATGCGTGGCCATGTTGGATTGTTGTGGCTACTAGCAATTAGCAATCGTACGAAAACGAGCCCGGGACAGGAAATTTATTCGAGCTACTCGCTTCTTATGTAAGACAAACTTGTGAAACTGGCACAGTTCGTTATGTGAGAAGCGTCCTATAAGAGACCCTTCTTATTTCTGGCCCTAAATGACTCTTCAACCTGTACAGGAAACCCCAAAGCTGTTACCTTTCAAGTGAAACTGCTATTAAACTGAAGAAACATCTCAGTTCGTATAGAGACTTTTTCTCTCGTTAACGTTACATGGAGCTTTAATAGTTAAGATTCCAAGATGTTTCTATTTTTTTAAAAGCTGATGAGAAATTAATATGAAGCCTGTCGGTTTGTGGATAAGATAGCTGTAACACCAATGCAAATCGTTTGCGTTCTTTTTGTGGGGTCTCCGGTAATACGCGTCGGATGGCGTCTGCGAATCGGACTCCCTGGCGAGTTTTGTCTCTAAAACAAGGTGATGAAATGCTCCTTGATTTTTTCATTGATGACCCAGACGAAAGCTTCGGGTACACAAAGTAAATTGTACAACTTTCCGATGGCACGTGAATTTGAACTGAATTAGTTATATAACTTATTACTACTTTCAGTCGTACATTTCACAGCTGTGCAAGTGGTCCAGTCCTGGGGGGTACTCCTGGGAATTCGTGGTGGGGTTGTGCCGCCCGGTTCTCCAAATCCTGACCCTATTTCAGACCAAAAAATTGTCAATTTCCACAACCGTTTTCAGACCTGGCGTAGACAGAAATTGTGTTATCATTACTTAGATTAGAGCGCCAACAAAAAATTTCTTAAAATTCATTTCGAATTTGCATATTCGACGCGTTCTCTCTTATTCGTTTGGAATTGTAACTACAAATACGTTCATGCACTCTCGTGTTCCCTCAAAAACCATACCCGAATTCAGACCAAAATAGGCAAAGTCTATACCCGTTGTCAGACCAAACCGGGAGCAAAAATCATACCAATCACCCTTGGCGGCGGCACAGACCTATAAGGCAAATATAAGGGAGTACCCCTGGGGGATCCATTCCACGTAATGTTTGATAATTTATAGAACTTTTGACCCGATATCAATTTTTGAGGAAAATAACCCTGAGTTAAATGACAAATATCATCTTTTTAATATAAAAAGTTAAAGAGGTTCGCACCTATATAACACCTAAAAAGTATAAATGAAACAGTTTCGGGAAGCCTTAAAAAAGGGTAATCTATCAAACACTCAGGGAAAACAGTAAATTCAAATCTGGGTACCATAGTTTCAGGATTTTCTCGTAGCTCTTGAAATTGATAACAAAAAATAACACCAAAATATTTCACAGAACTGGGTCTATATGCAGATATTGCACCAGTCTGATGAAGCCCTGTAAGACTGCTCTGTGGAGCGTGTTTTTACTTGAGAGAGCAAGTCAAGGAAACATTTTGGAAAACAATCACCAAAATGCTGTTACAACCAAACTGAGTGATATTGTGCACCCATAATACTTCGTAGATAAGTGTCTGAGCTCCCAAATCAGTAATATCGTTTCATCTTTCACTTACAGGAGAAAAGTATGAAAAGCAAAAATGAGCCGATTCTGTAATTGCTTCTGCGCCAAAGGGGCCAACTTTCTACTCACAAATGAGGAGTATATTTATCTTTTGGTGGTTCAAAACACTCAATTTATGGGCGATTAATTGCTTTTCAAAGTTTATACAATACTTGTCAATTCGAATTTTTTTCTCCCAAAATAGACACATTGCCTACAGGCAACAGTATTAGTTTGTAAGTAATCTATGAAAGCAGAAACGCTACACATATGCTCGGATTTCCCATTTAATCGGAGTATGGATCTCGGCCTTATTGGCGGGTATTGCCGTTTTATCTTTATAACCAAAAATTCGAGAGCTAGAAAACACTGTCCTATATAGTCGAACACTGCAATTAACTTTATTCATTCCGACCAGAAAAAACAAAACAAAAAACACTTACTGAGGTTTAAGCAAGGATATATAGTCGAAGCGTTTTATCTTTGGTAGTCATAGTCTTCTTTATTCTCATTACTATCATATTTGACTAAAAAGTGATATTGTAGGAGAAGTTAGGTACTGGTCTCTTATAAGGTATGAACTGGATTAGCCCTCCTAACTTGGGAAGCGCGTTCAGTTTTGTTTGGGCGCAAATTTCAGTCAAGTTTCAATTTTCATTTTTTTAAATTTGGGGTTATATCTATAGCCTTCGAACAGCAGACGTCTGCTCACCGCAGGCTGGGTTATCTATTAAAATAATTTATTTAATTTACGCCGCTATACGGTGATATCGGATTGATCCGGAGGGCACTTTCCAGTTCTTTGTTTATATTTTTACCTTCTCATAACACTACCTTCTTTTAGGCCGATCGAGACTTGACTCTTTCAAACTATGACAATGTAATTAATCCTTATCATCTTGATATGTCTTTGAATAAACCTTAGATCACCCATTCGATTACATACTTTGTTGAGGTCGTACATACATTTTGAGTGTGAATTCGTCCGGTACGGCATAAAAATAGTGCCAAAGGTAACCCGCTTCTTTTGTTCATCCGGCTGCTGGACTCCAGAACTTTCTTTTATCATCTGGGAATGCGTGCAGTTATAAATGCCCGGCCCGGGGCGACAATAAGTGTAAAAGTTCTGTCGTATATTGTAACATTTTAGTTAGTCAGTCTGTGTTTTTAAATTATGAGTCACATTATCTCCCTTAAACTTTGGACCTAGTCTCTGAATGTTACAATTGAGAACAGAATTTGAAACTAGCAATTGTGCAAATCTAATTCACATGTTTAAACATTTCAGTCAGTCTGCGCTGTTGTTTCAAATTATGAGTCATGTGATCTACTTTAAACTTTGGGCCTTCTGTAAATGTTGCAACTGAGAACAGAATTTGGAACTATTAACGATTCAAACTTGGCCTGCTTGGCCTGTACAAGTTCAATGAATATGGCGCTGACATAAACACGCTTCCAGGCATATATAGTGATGTTGAATGTCTCATTGTAAAGTTTAAGGTCGGTGCTGGTTCTCTTTAAAAGCAGGACAAGATAACCCTACTTATGTTTAAAATAGCATATTAGCTGCTTCGGATCGGTCTTACTTACTTTTACGGGCCAGTCTAGTTGAAAACAACACTGTGACGTATCCAGCAACTTGGAACGTGAGAAACGCGCCTTCGGGTAGTGAGGCGGGGAGCAACACATAATAGATGGCTATTATGACCTTGTTGACAACTTCGGGTGTATTTGATGAGTTGCAATGAATTATAATGCATCACTATTCTACAACGGCACGTGAGGTTGAACTGACAAAGTTTACAATTTAACTTAGCGCTGTTCTTTCCACCAATTTTCACACTTGTCGTTAACATAGGCCCGCATAGTGTGCAGACATTTTCCCAAAAATCTGGCACGACGCGTGAAATGTTATATACATAGTTGTACTCCTTTCCGAGTTTATTTTTCAACTATCTTATGACGGGTGCACATGAAAGGTGTTTGCGTGGGCAGAATTATAGTGGAGTCGTATTTCTGGGTTACGAATAGTGTAAATATAAAAAAACGTTAGCAGACGCTCACGCGAAGGAGCTGCAAAAAAATTGTTTAGATGCTTTCTCGACCATTCAACTTCCTCATTTAACTCGGTCAACGTTTCTAGAGAATCCATTTATTAGCGATCACTGCATGAATTTCCGTCCACTGCATAAACAAGTCTACTTGCGATAACTTTCTATAATGGAGGTTGTAAACGCATGCATAAAAAGATTGAGAGCAGCCTAGCAAAATAAAAGGTTTAGACTGAACAGAACTCGTTGAACTTTTAATAAGACATTTCAACACGAATGAATGAGCAAGGTGTATTGTTTGTTTCCTGGTGTAGCGAGAGAGGGTTTAGAATTAAAAAACAGATATTATTGCTGCCATAAACAAAGAAAAATAAAGGAAAGGTACACAAATACTGTATCGGCCTGGTTCAATCTTCTAGGGGACAGATTAGAGCATGCAAATACGAGTGGGCAAGTCACGGAAACGTTTCGGAAAAAAATCACGAAAACAAAATCCCCTTCACAGTCTCCAAGGTCTACAACTGCATTTACGTTCATAATAAGTAAGAAACGCTAGTTTCTGATGAGGTCTTTAACTAATTTCTTATTCAGTTGCTGTAGAATATGTAAGGCGAACATGAAAAAAATTGGCATGCATTCGCCTTAGTGTGCAAACAGTTTTTGCGGTTGGTTCAAAACACTCACTGTGGTTATAATTGCTTTTCAAGTGCAAACAATACTTGTCAAAGCCTACGCCTCGTTGATTCAAAAATAGATGTTGAATACCTTTAAGTTTGTTGACCTGTGTCTAAGGTATACTAAGAACACCCTGACCATATTCACGCTACCGATATATACTAAAAAGCATAACTTACCAGACAACCGTTTTGGGCGCCAAAACCAGGCACTACATCTTCCGTATCAACCACTAGCGCAGTGCTCGGCGCAGGTGACATATCATCACTGTTTTCATGAGTTTCATTAGCTTTATTTATCCCTTATACTCGACCCTTGAGGGCAGCATAGTATACTTACACAGCTCCGCAAATTCCTTTGATATGGTCCGATTTCATTTTCAAGCCTCTAGTTGTTAAAAGGGCAGTGTAATTGAGATATTCGGGTTCAGTTCAAACAAGTGCTGGTAATCATATTTCAGTCTACATTAAGTTTCGTTTACTTTAAATTAATCTAGCAAAATTGTTACGGTACAGAAATTCTAGGAGCTAGCAAGTTATGTCAGACGTAAGCCAAGTGTTTGACTTAAACCTAACCTGCTGGTTTGCGGCTACGTTTTATCTGCAACTGGGCCAAGAATCCGGGCCAAGTAAGAACTTGAAAAGATCAAGAGTCACTCAAAGTCACGGACTCATTCGAGACGGAACCATTTTTGTCAAAGCCATCTATAACTTCCTTCTCTGGAAAAGGATGATCGAAAATATCCTTGAATAGTTGCGGCAGTTACCAGGTGCTAAAATAGCCTTTGAAAAAAGAAAATTTGAACTTGATTTTCAGTAATATTTGCTTTCGTGAAAAAGTTTTGATCGCAGTTTAGAAGTTCAAAGTGTTGCTAAAAACAGATGATGATTTTTTTTGTTTATAGTGAACCAGTATCACATTTTGTTGAAAGGTTTTTTTTTTTTTGCGTTTCGACTTCCTTTAGCCCCTGTACCATACCTTGTTTATTTGCTCGCTGGAAAAAAACTGTCGTCAGGTACTTTTCTGCATGATCACGATGAAGACTTTCGGTTTTTATTTGTTTGAACCGACATTTCGTGCCATTAGAACTAGGGTAAATTGAAGTAATACAGTTGAGATTTTGTGCTCGAAGTCCTTTTCCCTCTCCTTTTCAATGTTGGCCTCGAAATTGGACTATTCCACCGAAAAACCATTACAAAACAATTGGAAGGGAGAGCGGCAGAACCAGAGCAGTGTCATCCAAGTTGGCTGTCCGTGATTGTAGTTTTGAAATCCCCAAATCATATTTTAGAAATGTAGTCTGTAATAACTTTTCTTTGATTAACGTAATGACCTTCTACACATGAAAACGTTACTATGCAGAGAAGTAAAGATATACTTTTCAACGGTTGCCGTGTAATTCGTATTTTGTTGAACGAACACTACTGTCAGGGGTTCTAGCCAGTGAACACTTAGGACTGTCGATAATCTGAAACAATAAACTGAAGCTTTGAAAATAGCTTACTGGAATGACGTTTGCTCCATAGGTATTTCTCTTAAATATGCAAAAAAAGAAACTTTACCTTGGTAATACTCATTCATATACCGTTCTAACCACTCCCGCTCTTTGTAATCGTCGTGCTTGTAACAAATCGCTTCGACGTACTTAAAAGATGATAATTGAAATCGATAACGGTAGCTTACACGTGCATCCAGAGCGAATTTTTTTATTATATAAGAGATCTTTAGCTGTGTTAGTCTTTGTTTTCATGTTTTGGGTTAGACAATCGCTGTACGATTTCCTATGTAAGCGTCTCATTTCTTTGAACCCTGCTAACGAAATGTCATCACTTAAAACCAGGGGTTTGAAAGTGCACAATTTCAAGTCAAACAGAAGCCCAATTAAAAAATTAGTATTCCAAACGTTTATCGTAAAACCCTAAGAAAGAAGGAGTACCATGCCAACTTCTGCTAAAAAGGTTTCATTTGAATCAAAACAACTCAGGATTTCATTCTCAAAAGCAAATGTTAGAGTGACAAATACTCACGCCATACCTCAGTCTAGGAGAGAAAGGGACGAGGTCCCGGGGGTACTCAACAAGTTTTATACGGGGATGCTCTGCCCCGAGGTCTACACCCTTAGCCTTTGACAGAAAAACTATAGTACCCCTCAAGGGAGAAAGAGCTTATTCTCTCTTGTACCCCTTTAGTATATCGACAAATGGTACGCCTTTCACATACCTAGTTTGGAACATTGCATCCATTCAGGAGATAATAGTCATTTAACTGCTTTAAATGCTCCGTCTTTTTAATGAGCAAAAAAAATCACAAAACCAGAAAGTTTTCTTGTCTCTTTAAAATTCATAAAATGCGTCCGTTAGCCCTTTTAGGTCATTTTACGGATCGAAATGACAGTTTACCCACCCTTTCGTATCCTTCAACTAATGAAATCTCTCATCTTGAAGCCTCAAAGAGGTACGTCTTTCAAACGTAGCCTCCCCGTATAGGGCAGTATAGGGAGCAACCCCGTCCCCCGGGGTATGGTGTATTTAAGCTGTCGGTTCCGTACCATAATGTATGTTTTTATATGTGACCTCTAACAGCCTCGCGTGTGCATTAGATAACGTTAAGATCAGTTGTGTCTGAACGTCTTTGTCGGGTCTTTTAAGCAATGGCTGTAATTGGCACCCGTTGTCTGCCGAGTTATTGCATCTCAGAACAATACCTAAGGCGCTTGATGTGCCATCGCGACCTCGCTAAAAGCTTCGGTAGTTTTCAAAGAAACAGTTAAGTATCCGCTTCCTTATGGTTGCACGCGAATTTGAACTGTTGCGTTTTGTAACTTTTGCCAGTGTCTGAAAGAGATATGTCTTGCATAGGCCCGCACAGTGTGCAGAGACTATGACGGGTTTAGTTTCACGCGGTTTTGTATTTCATTGATTTTTATTCCTTAAAGCGCTGTTTTAAAATGAGTCATTGCAGGAAATGCATCATGTTTATTAAAAGATCATGCGTAGGTAGAACAAAAGTACAGTTTTCCAGTTAATGCGCTCATGACGAAAGAGAATTAGGAGAAAAAGGCTCCCGAAAATCTCGTTGAATTCCCGCTGGACATCTACGAGTTTAACTCAATAACCAAGTGTAAAGAGATTCCAAATCTCGACAAGTTTCCTACACTGCATGGCATGAACTGTTTTAAAGAACAGAACAAATCAGGACAACAGAGCATCACAAAACCCAACACTGTTCCTAGATAGCGAAATCGTATCAGTCGCTATTTTTTCTACTCTATTTTTAGTAGACGGTTTACTGCTGATTTTTATATTCAGACGATCAATATGGGATTGACTCTCTCCCACTACCTTACCAACATGTCATCAAAATCCAGTGTTTTAGCAAACACCTCTATGTTTTTTTCCATATTTTCTATCCGAATAAGACTCAATTCGGGTAAAAAAAAAATGCATACATGTGGTTTAAAGATTTTCACATGTAGAAACGTTGAAAGAGCTTTCGTCAGTAACACCAAAGTGTCTTGATCATTTCGATCAACGTCTTTCACACGCCAAAATACCACCAGAAGACTAGCCAGTAAGATTTTGAAAAAAATTGGAAATGACACCGAGAAAGACAGGAGGGAAAAATACTTTGTAATTAATAATGCCTTTTCCCGATAATGTCTCAAAACCAATTAGCAAAACAATGTGTTAGTTCCAAAATTAGATTTCCTTCAGTCTACAGGAACTGATATTGGTCTTTTGCTCTATTTCAGTATCCACAGTTTTGATAAAAACCCATCGAGGTCAAATTTAAGATAATTTTTACCCCTGCAAACTTTTGAACAATTAAAGTTAAATTTAACTATGTAAACGATGTACCCCGTGCCTAAATGCCGCCTAATGAAGTGAAGTTTCAATAAGCGTGAAACGACTATAACAATTTGTATTTACTTTCCGTCAGATACGCTTTTTAAAATAATTCATTTTAATTGCACAAGCCAGTAACCTCGCTTTAATACTGACACTTTACTGACTTTATCCTTTCTACGAATATTTCTAAGTCCCGGCAGAACGAGAGCACTAGCCAACGCTAAAAAACTGCAGCTGCGATTCTAGGGTCTGTACAGTCTTATGCATAAGTCGGTATTATCGGAGATTAACTGGGGCTGTTCTTTGACGAAAGAAATCAGTTTTGTTTGTCGAATGGGAATAATCCTTAGGCTTGTTCCAAAGCCTTCGTTTACCTTTTACATTGCTTTGCCTGCTTCTTGAAAACAGAGCACCAGTATATCTTTTCTGAGAACTGAATATCGCGTGCGAACAATATTTACTTGTAACGGTTTCCTTCACGAGAAATAGCAAGGCTTTCCATCTGTAAATGATACAGTTCAGTCATACAGTTTGTTGTATAGTAACGGAAAACGGTTTTGGCACGGTTAAGATAAATGATATTTAATTGCGCTTCCCTGTGGTGTTATTTGCCTCGTAGACAAAAGATTTTTTCCAGCTTTTTCTGCCTGCAATGCACTGAAGGAAAGCTACCAACATATGAACATTAAGTAAGAGGTACTGACACTGATCCCAAAGATTCTGCTGTCAGGCGTAGTCGCAGGGGCCCTGCTGCAATCTTTTCTCGATCCATTAAAATTTTAATTCTAGGTAGCTCGCATTTTCTTCTTGTTTTGATTGTTCATCGTTCAGTAACTAGGAAAAATGTCCAAGTCAAATGCAAGCGCAGCTGTTTACGTCAGCATAGCATTGAAGCGGTTGGTGATAAAATAGGATTTAATGTTAGGATTTAAGTTTGAGTTCTCATCGGTCTTCTTTAATTTCATTGGAATGTGGAAGACATATGTAAAAAAAATTGAAATCATGAAGAGGTGGTCAAGATCATCAGCAATTCAATACAATTTAAAAAGTTCATCTGTTCTCCAGAAAATAAATGAATTGTTCTCAAGAAGGTTTATAAATCAAAGTCAATGGTATTTTCTATCGCGAGACGGCGATGATACACGACTGTCTCTTGATGTGGGACAGAGATGTTTTTGTTGTGACTTGGTTTATCTTTGTGGAAGGCGCCGCTAGCCATAATATAAAGTGAGCTAGAAGCACGCGAGAAAGCTACCCTTAAACCAAAAGGCCGACTCGACCCTCTTGTCGATAATCTAACGGCTAAAAGTAATCACACAGTATAGGCTATTTCGCAGTGTATTGCTGCATCTAGTGTTTCCGAGTGTTCAGTGTAGAAAACTTTTTCTTCGCATGTAGAATTACACGCACCGATTTTTCTTTTAAGGAATGAAATCACAGCAGCGCTTTAAATTGGAAAGCGCGTGTAGTGTTGTAATTAGCAAAACGTTTGTACATAACTTGTGCTGAAGCCTGTGGATTCATTGGAAATGACGGAAACTAGGTTGTAAAAAAACCTTCGAGGAGAGCACTCTGCTCTTATGCTGTTGTAAAATGCAGCCCACAAGCTCAAACTTATGTGCCGATTGGCAGATCCAGAGTAAATGATAAACTTGATGAGTCGTTTTTCATGGAAACCATATTGGGCGGCCCAACCCTCGTGTCCATAGAGCTCTCACCGTCATGCCCTTTACAAAGCAGTCCCAAATTTTGACTCTGAACTGAAAGCTTTCAAATTAATTAAAGCTAATGAGGGGTTCTTTAGATCATCCTGGGTTCTTCAATTTTGTCAAAGCAAACGGACTACTGTAGTAACGTTTTGAATGACTGATATAGCGAGCAGAAAAACAAAAAATGCAACTCATTAAAGAAACTGTAGTTTATGATCATTGCAGACGATTAAATGCAACCTAATCTAAGAAAATACGGGTGCATTTGACTCCCCATGATCGTCGATACAGTCATCACGGAGCATTCCGGGCGATAAAAATATCTTGTGAATCATAAAATAAACCAGCTAGTCAGAGAAAAAACAAATCAGTTCCATTTATATACTTCCCTGGTAACAGTACTTAATGCAGATGGTTGTATAGTTTGTAAAAACACACTGGTATAAAGTAAAGTTGAGTCAGTTAACATACACCTTCGTTTCACCCAGTTCCGTACTTAACATTTGTCAGTTGCAATACAGTGATTATAGATCTCGTCAACATGAGATCAGAGGTGGGGACACTGAGTAAACTTTTTTCTAAATGTATCAGGCCGACGGCAAAATCTCATGAATCGAAAATTATCTTATCGTCTTGAAGTCTTGAGGTCTTATCGCTGACACTGCAAAATGGTAGTCAGAGGAGTTTCAAACTTAGTGTTTATTATGCCGCCTCGACTGAGGTCAGATAGGTTGTAGAAACAAAACAGAGGGGAAACAGGAACCAAACGGAAAATCGGTCCGTTCTTCTTATATCGTTTCAGTTTAAAGTTAGTGGAACAATACACAGAACAACATGTTATTTGTTGGTACTGAGGTGATCTGCGATTACATAGATTTTTTTACGCAATCCTACTGATTTTTGGTTGCCTAATTCACATAATTGTCGCGGTGTTCTCATCATATGATTGATCATCTTCTTGCAATCGCAATCCGCACAAATTCAAAACTGACCCAAGATGATATAAACTTCGCACCCGAAACAAAGTACAAAAAAAAATAAAGTGTTCAAACAACTGATTCGTTTTAATGACAGAGATCGCAAAATAGCTGAGTGGTGTTTGAAGTTTCAGTTTTTTCTTTTTTGTATACTTACTGACGTATGCGGGAACATCCATGTCGGGGAAGCAGTGAGATTTGAATCGATCTTGTACATATCACTAAGTTCAAAATTCTTAATCTTAGTAAGATTAACTGAGTAGGTCGTACATCTAACAGGCTTAAATCTCAGCCGGCGCTTTTCCAGTATCCTTGGACAATGGAGAATGAACTTCTGTAACTACTTTTCAGCATGTTACCGAATATAAGCCCTTCGATAATGATTCAAGCACTAAAACAACTGAAAAAGTGTGAAAGTTGTCTCGATGTCCGGCACGGTCTAGTCCAGTAACAATAGACGATTGTTGTTTGTTCTTATTTGATAAATATATTTGCTTAATTAAAAAATGTTTTGCTTTTTTTTAGCACTGTCGGGAAATACTGACTGTGGTGAAAGTAATTGTAGCTAGCTAAGTGCTTTTATTGTCTGTTGGCAAAATTGCTTAGCCTTAATTTCGGCTCTCAGTTGGAGATGTGAATTGGTTTTTGGTACATCAATAAGTCGAAGGATTTTAAATGTCCTAATTATTTTAGCAAACATGGAACGACAAGATTGAAATGCTTAGCAATATTTTAACAAGCGAGAACACCACGCGGATTGGGTAAACCGACTTCAACGGGAAGTTTAGGCTGTCTGCGATTTTGCACAGCCGAATTGGATCGCATATTATTACTTAATTAGTATTAACAATGTCGTAACTGCAAACTAGCATTCAAAATAATATGACAGGATTAAAATAGTTACCTTAACGTTTGCAGTTACATTTGCATGGACTTAATATAAATAAGCCCCATTCGTCCAATTGTAGTTTCAAATCTCGCAAAATATGAATAACACATTAGTTTATTGAGCTATAATAATGTTGCAAAGAAAACTTAGTTAATACTAACCCTGATAAATCGATCGTCTGAGCTGTTGATCTTTCCACTCTCTGTTGAATCTTTCTCGTTGTTCTCCATGGGTTTTTGCGCTCCCATTCGTGATCAGTGTTCAGTTTGTCTGATTCGGTCTGGGGCCGAATGTCAGAATCAAATAATCCAATTGCAGCGATGCCCTATATTGTTTTGTCAACGTGGAGTCACTCCAAGGTAAAACCAAAAAATTACTCGTGAACTAATATGTTGAGGAACACAATCTAGACCCGAGGTATAGGTCTCTTTCAAAGTAGGTTGAATGACATGCTATGGACATACGTCTTAATTGTGACACGTGTTAGAATACCAATGCATGTGAAATATACTACAGCTGCATGACTGAATCTCTTCGAGACAGATGGGTTCGCCCACACGGAACTGGAATAAAATGCAATGTAAGAAATATTCGTGAGTCACAGCTTTTTAAACGAGCCGTTCTTTCTAGAAAATTTTCAGCCTTTGTTTACTTAAGGGTAACACGTGAAAAAAGACATTTATTTTTCTCCAACACCATCTATATTTTAATGCGGCTTAGTAGCAGTCTTCTAGAAGTTACTAATTTGTTTACTTGTTACAAAGTTACATACTCGCCGAGCGATATAAGATATCATTAATGTTCTAGAAGGTTTAGGTCACTCGAGTCACGCATCCCAATAATGAAAATATTTTTACCGAATAATCTAATCCTTGGTGCGTTAATCGTTTACATCGCACATTATATAATCAAAAAAGTAATTTTTGTTCTTTAACAAGCTCTCTTACAGCCCTTATGAATCAATGTAACCGCACACTAGCGAATCTTTGCTACACATTAGCGTGACCTGTTTTACACAGCTAGAATATTCTGTGCTCTGTAAAAGAGGCATCTAGAATACTCTACCGTGATACAGCGTATTGATAAATTCATGGCGAATTTTATGGCTAATAAAATTTAACGCTGTTTCGTTTCGTTTTCGTTTTTTTTTTTGTCTTCATGAAAAACTTCATAAAAACTGAAGCGGAAAAATAAAAGCGTCGAAGGTTCCATCCAAAAGCAACTTAACCGCATAACGTCATGAGCTGTTAATGAGCTGTCGTTATATGGGTCCTTATGGATGAAGAGAGCAAAAGTCACTGAAAAGTAACATTTTCATCACAATGAGATATTTAGGGTCTTCAAGAGTTTTCCGGTGTACAGGTCTAATATAAATCAGTCCATTCTGACCTCACTTTTAAACATTGATAAGATATGGAGTTGATAAAAACATCAGAATTTCTTATCTCATATATTGTCCTCGTGTTTTAATCTTACCTTGACCGCGAAAGGGCGAAAATTTGCATGAATGGAAGTGAAAAGAATCAATGCATATAACTACAGCCGCACCGACATTGATGAAGCCGGATGGACTCGGTTCTCCCCTAACAATAAGACTTGTTTTTGAAAACTGTTGTGTTATACCAAAATGACCGGTAATCGCTCACTTCAATTCCCAACGATTAAATACAAAAAGAGGAACCCGCACAGGAAACTTTTAAAGTGATTTAACCGATAAGAAAATTTAGTTATGTTTCTACGGAAACTGTTTCACTGCGTCGGCGAAAAGATTCGATTATGTCCCGACCGCACGAGTAATATCCGAACGTCACTCTGGATAGCTATCGGGTCACCTCCTTGACTTTCTTCACAAAAGCCGATGCTTGTGATATTTCTTTTCAGTCAGTGGGCGATCAGATACGATTTGCTTACCACCTTGCATCGATATAGTATTCTCAGAACTCAGGGTGTTTGTTGATACGAGTGAATTAAGATCCATACAGACTCTGCGCCTTGATAAAATATGATCACGATTATTAAAACAGCATTATAAAGGACATTTAATTACAGGCAAATCAAAACTGTAGGCGTATGCTATTTTTTCCAGACCTAATTAATAAATCACCTTCCTTTCTGAGATTATACCTTAATTAACAAAGAATTTTAAGTTACCATGGCCACGCTTAACTCCTACGCTTCCTAAACACGTTTTAATTTGCGGTTAAAGAGTTTTTCTTCCCACAAGCAAATCTTTAATAGATCCTGAGGGGTCCCACTCTCAAATGACGTTGGTTAGTATATTTTATTCAAAGATGCGTAACTTCTGTGTTTGATAGCGTGTAAATTGTTACTGCCACGGTACTTGTTTTAAGCTGCTCTCTGAAAGTTCTTAACTCAGTAAAACTCGCAAGTGTCACGGCTTTGATTTACGAGAGCCGTTATCACTGCTTAAATCTAGGCTGAAAAAAAAATGAAGAACCTCGATGGAGAATTGATATAAGTGATGTATCAAGATATGTGTCTCGTGAGCACCTACAGACGAACAAAAAGACCATATAAGGCGTTAAAAAGAGCAGGTGTCTTGTTTACCCTCTTGAGCATGCGCACCGTTTTTATTGATGTATTGAAACATTCAATTCACAGGCCACCCACGCAGCTGGACCTGTGGTATGAAGCACACACTACCAAAGACGCGGTATGGTATGGTCTGAGCATTGAATAGAGATGCTATTCCATCAAAGTCATTGTCCACTCCCCTCCCATTTTCATTCAGGCTCATTAATGAAAGGTGGGCAAGTTTCTTAATTGAAAGACACAAATGTAATGGCATAGCGTGCACTATCTCATAATTAAGTTCATGTCTAAAAGCACTCGACTAAGAGAACCCGACGCCACATCATCAACGTAAACAGTCAACACTATGTCACCTACGTTAAACTCACAGTCACTAAAAAGGCCGAATGATGTCAGTTGACCCAATGCAGTATCTCATATTCTGGCGATCTCTTTTCTAGAGATCCAACGTTTACAATTAGCAGGATCTTCGTCCACGGCTTTTGCAGTTAATTTAATCCTTTAGTATCTCATAAGTTCGTGTCAAATGTGCTCTAGAAAAGCCCCCACGCCACACTACATTTTGTAAGTTAACATCATGTTTCTCACGTTAAACTCACACACTTAAAAAGCTAAAGTATGTACGTTGACGCAAGGCACTATCTCATAATAAGTTCATGTCTAAAGCGCCCTAGAGACACCCCCACGCTACACTACATTTTTTGTATAAATCATCTACGCATGTCTTACGTTAAACACACAGTCACTGAAAAGGCCAAATGATGTCAGTTGACCCAAAGCAACGTCAGTAACATGCTTTACACAATGGGTTATTGAATTGTGTTGTTCTTTCAGCGTTTTAACTGGAAATTTCTACGTAAAGGTCTGTGCATCTAATGTTACTCTCTAAGCCTCGTCGCCAGTTGTAATATTCTTTCTTCAGTACAGTTTACTAAAACTTCCTTGTCATTTTACTGGGTTACGAAACGAATGCTTCAATTTCAAGGTAATACTACCCGTATAAATGTGTAATAAAACTTGACAGAGCGAGCTCCCTTGTTATAAAATGGACTATTTATAAGTGAGGCAAGCATGCCCATGCAGGCAGGCTGGTTCGGGATTGTTTTCGTCTTCTTTCCTATTCTTTTCTCTCTTTTTTTCAGCTAGACAGTTAAACGATCAATCACTGTCACAGTCTCTATAAAATAACCTCTAGTATAATGCAATAGACACAGGAATGTAAACGTCAGACGAACTTTCAGTGCATGCAGGGAAAAAAGGGAAAAACAATTTTGCTTCATGGAATTTCTAATTTTTTGTGGTTAAAATTTATAAGCTATTTGGATCAGAAGTCGAATATCATTAAACAGCCAATACTGAGCAAGATAGTTAAACAACGAAAAGTTTTCTTTCAAAATATCGAGACTAAAACCAAACAACCGGATTAAAGGGGCGTTTCATGCAGTGACTATTTCTTCTGAACACGTATGTGGATGAATAATTTCTCGATGGCTTCATTTGGAGTATTTATATCTCTTATTCATACAAAATTTGTTTGCAGATCTGTCTCCACAACACTACGCCAGATTCTATAAACAAAATCAAGGTTAACAAAGCTTCACCTCCTACGCTTCCGTGATAAGCGTGCATTTGAACCATATATTTGCGGTTAATTTTAATTTTTTCTCACGATTAGATTTTCATAGATCCATTTTGCACTTGGCATGACGTCCTTAAAGCTGGGATATTCTATTCGTTGATGGCTGGCACTTGTTATATGAAAACTAATTACTATATTTGTTTCACGTTTGGCACCAAAGTGGTAATATGGACAAAAAACAATACCATTAATAATTATAGTTCTTAACTTCTCAGTAACTGGTAGGCGTTTGTTAGACAGTCGAAGAAGGATATGTTTACTGCACAAACGACTTGAAAAATGCTGTTGTTTGCATATTTTGGACACCTAGGTACAAGCAATACCATTGATAAAATATGGTCCCGCCACAGAGATCATATGACTGGTGGGCGTCATAATTTTAGCAACTCGTTTCTCTGTATAGAGACGGAGCACAACAAGATGTGATAAAGCTCCTTAGGCGTTTTATCACGCAAAACGTTATTACAAAACTTCAAGTTTCCAACGCAGACCACTAAGGAAACAACTCCTTAGTAAGAACAAAAAGGCCGAAACACTCTAATCTTCAACAGCACTGAACATCAAGCACCTCGAAGTTACCTCTTGGTTTTTACAAAAAGAGGTACACAACCCGTTGACTCCGATCCTATAATATTGCCTGGCTAGGACCATACATTTGCAGCTAAAATGTTGCGATCAATATCAAAGTGATCATATCGCCCGCTAGAATCGAAGATTATGAGAGTATTAGTTTAAATCACAGTGACCAATAACTGCCACAGCCACATCTTACTTGACATGAAATAAGGGGTAAAACAATAAAAAAAAAAGGGTCCGAGGGCATCAAAAGTCATGTACCTTTTCAGAATTGAGACTTCCTTCCCTTTACTATATCATTATTAGAAGTAAAAGGCTCCTGTTATCATCATCATCACCATCATCATTAGTAGTAGTAGTAGTAGTAGTAGTAGTAGTAGTAGTAGTAGTAGTAGTAGTAGTAGTAGTAGTAGTAGTAGTAGTAGTAGTAGTAGTAGTAGTAGTAATAGTAGTAGTAGTAGTAGTAGTAGTAGTAGTAGTAGTAGTAGTAGTAGTAGTAGTAGTAGTAGTAGTAGTAGTAGTAGTAGTAGTAGTAGTAGTAGTAGTAGTAGTAGTAGTAGTAGTAGTAGTAGTAGTAGTGGTGGTAGTAGCAGTACTAGTAGTAGTACTAGTAGTAGTACTAGTAGTAGTAGTACTAGTAGTAGTAGTAGTAGTAGTAGTAGTAGTAGTAGTAGTAGTAGTAGTAGTACTACTACTACTACTACTACTACTACTACTACTACTAGTACTACTAATAGTACTAGTAGCAGTACTAGTAGTATATTGTAAATAGGATTTTAATAGTTAGCATTGTTGTCAATAAAATTTTTTCATATTATTAGTAGTAGTAGTAGTAGTAGTAGTAGTAGTAGTAGTAGTAGTAGTAGTAGTAGTAGTAGTAGTAGAAGTAGTAGTAGTAGTAGTACTAGTAGTACTAGTAGTACTAGTACTAGTACTACTACTACTAGTAGTAGTAGTAGTAGTAGTAGTAGTAGTAGTAGTAGTAGTAGTAGTAGTAGTAGTAGTAGTAGTAGTAGTAGTATTAGTAGTACTAGTAGTAGTACTAGTAGTACTAGTAGTATATGATTATCATTACAATTTGTATTATTGTTGTTATCATCATCATCATTGTAGCGCCTCCTTTCCCCTTTTTTATCGCATATGATGAGATGAATATAGAAATTTTACATGTAGGTATATCAAATTCTGCAAGCAGAATACTGCAATGCTGATTGGTGTCTTGTTGATGTCTTGCAGGGTCAATTTTCACGTAGTACGATCAGTATTGCAGTATTCTGCTTGCAGAATTTAATATGTCTACATTATTATTTTTGCTGATCAGGTCTTCACAGATCCTACGTTCTTCGGCATATTCGTTTGCGGTCCTTTGCAGTCCTTTGTGGTTAATGTTTGTACTAAATTTTACATGTTAATACCACTGAAATACATTTATTGATTGATTGATGAAAATCTGATCAGTACTAATGGCTCCTATTTGTCTGACGTCAGTAAGCGCTAAGGTCGTAAGAAAAGTAGGTTTTTGAATCAGTAACTCCAAGAGTTGCACGAATTCATTGCGAAGGGGGAGGGTTTGAGGCGGCGTTCTCATTGACGCCTATCTAGGACTCCCCCCACATACTCCACCGCGGTCAAATGAGAGAAATTTTCAAAAGCCAAGCAAAGTACTTCAAAGCTAAGGTTGCTATCTAAAGTTTAATATATCCCCAAAATGCTGTTAACTAACGTCACTTTTGAAAGTTTACTAAAAAAAGTTCTAAATGTTCGAAAACGGGAACTGGTTTTACAGCCGGAGCGATTTTGTCACAGAATTTTTGACCCCGGCGGGGGTGGGGGGATTTTTACTCGGTCGAGAAGCGTTTTTAACGAAAAGAAGGTTATTATTTGGAGAAAAACGCAAAGACAGTCCAACTAAACTATGGCCTCGGACGTTTGACCGCGGTGAAGCCACATACTGACAAAAATCATGCATAACACATTACTACCAGTTTTACTATTACCACCTACCTATCCTGCTGATAACTAGTTTTCTATTGAAGTCCAGAATTAATCTGTCAGATTTTTTCTACCTCATTTCCAGCTGAATAAATATTTCTTCCAAAAGAATATTGAAAACAATGTTTAGTAAAGAAGCAAAATGAAAACATCAAGAAATTTGTCCTCTACACAGTACTGCCAATGCCGGTAGGCTGGATTGAAATATCTTGTTCTCTTCATGTAGTTATAGTCCGTTCCCTTCTACGTTTATAGTTCCACGATTTTCGAGAATATTTGGCTGTTCTGCGCTCGAATATAAGAACCAGAGATGAATTTATGTTTTTCCTTTCATCCAAAGTGTTTATATTGTTAAACTAATATAAAAGCTAACTGTTGCTGATAAGAAAGTGGTAAACATTATTCTTTATCAACACATCATTTTGGTGAAAATCAAACAAGGCCAATCTTGGTTTCCGTATAGTCCGAACCTGAGTCTAAAACAACAGCCCTCGTCACCAAGCGGGTCGTGAGCCTTAGGAGTAATCACACGCGTTCGATGTACAGGGCTGGATTGAGGTTTTTGTCTATATTGAAAAGGAAAACCTACTTTACAATGTCCATGTCGTCTACCAGCATGTATTTTTTATATCAAATCACTCTGTTTGCACTATATGGAGCCTTGTTTTGCATCAGACAAAGTGACGGTAAGTAGCCGCAATAAGGGTGTAAAATAAACGACTTGAAGTTAGGCTGACAATACCAATAGGCCCATGACAATATCTTAAGATGAGCCTAAGTTTAACTGAGCGAAATTGGGTAACTAGATCGGCAAACGGTTCTCAGAAACGGCACAAAAATGAGTAGCTTCGTCGAAGTCTAGTTTAAACGTTTGCTCGTAACAATAAGGATTCTTATCAAATAGTTTACATCGAGCATTTTAAATCTATTCATGCTGGTATAAAGCCTGTTACCAGCAATTGACCTAGCTCAAACCTACAGTTGTAGCTGCAATAATGTAACTCGATAATTAATGTGCAAGGTAAGATCCCGTAAAAATAGATAAATTTGAAAAGTAGTTTGTCTTGTAGAGATTGCCTGCTGTCAGAAATACTGAGAATCAGTCTTCTCCTGGGCAAACAAAATATAAGCATGATCCGGATATTATGAATAATTTCACTGGATCCAGCTTTATCTGGTTGTGCTCGTTATCAGCGCTCAGATTCAGGGTCTTTTTACAATAACACAATAAAAGAGAATAAAATAACTACTCATTCACTCTTAGCTACTCTTTACTGAAAAAATGCTTATTAATGTTCTAAGGCAATTGAAATGATTGAACAATAAAACCATTAGATTCATAGTCGACATCGTCACGGAAAAATTCTCTGTGGATCGGGGACAAAATACTGTATGCAAAAAAGGTTTTCAATCGAATAAACCCGGCCATGGTCGAGGTTAAGTGATTTTAATGATTTTCCCTTATCTGGCTGTGCTTGTTAGCGTACAGCTACTTTAGTTTTACAGCGAAACTAGAACCGATGCGCACGACAGGGGCGACAATAACGTTAACAACAAAAAGCTACAAACCATTTATGCGGGAAAGGTTGAAAGGGAATTGATTAATACTTGCTCTGACGTCAGTAACCAAATGTCACAAAAGGCTCTTAACATAGGAGAGACATCCAAATATTCTATAAATCTCCGGCTGTAAGCGTCGGAGTTTTATTTTCAAAAGCAAGGCCACGGGAAATATACGACCTCCAGAGACAACAGATAACAGTAAGTTGAAAAGACCTTGATGCAGCGGACAGAGAAGTCTAGCGTTTTCAATTTTGATAACAGAGACCGACACATAGAGACGTTTTACTCGGGGCAGGGAGAGCGAGTGTGACCCCCATATAATTCGGGCAGGATGTTCCTGAAAATATAAAACGATTTACCTGTACGTCCTTGTCAGCTTTCTGTCGTTTTAGAAGTCCCCAAATTTTTTCCCTTATTTACTTTAAATGAAACCTTTAGTGAGCGGACACTTCTATTAAGGTGGCTCGATACAGTTTTTCAGGGCCAATGCCTCCCAAGTTTGAGCATAAACTACGTCGCCATAAACAAAGTTTTGGAAAAATTGCCACCACAGTTGTATTAGATAAAGATGAAAATTTGTTATGATCAGGGTTGCAACGGCATCGGAGTTGTCATAGCAACGAAATGACGCTATTACCTATTTTACTTGCAGCAATATATCTCAACACTGGCAACTGTTCTTCCAAAACCTTTCACGGGAACTTTTTTCTTCAATAGCGGCCTCGATGTTCGTGAAGTTTAAGCGAGATCTGTAAGAGCGTTATCGAGATATTTTGGGATGAAGTTTTTGTGGTTAGAAAGACAGTGAAAAATGGACAATATTGTTGTTTGGCCGTTATCTGTAGAAAATGAAGCGATTTTTACATGCAATTTCACCTCATAGTAGTTTCAATCTTTTTAAAAACGTGTGTGAAAGATCATGGAGATAGCTCCAGCCGATTGTTAGAAAGAAGGGTTTTATTAGCATGTATCGAAGCGCTTTTGTTAGCAGTTTTGTAAACATTTTAGTCTTCTTTAACAATTTAGCAAATAGCTTTTAAACCGCTTGATAGATTTTTTTTAAAATTTAAGATTCTTGAGAATAACCTTTCTTTTATATGACCTTTTAGTTTCAAGATTATTGATACATTGTAAGGCAGTAAAATAAGGGCTAGAATTCGTTACTTTTTTATCGGACGTTTCGTTATTACAAGTGAAAGCCTCTCATTATTCAAGGCATTGTCTCCAAGTTTCATCTTCACGTGAACAACAGTAACTAACAATGCATTTGACATATGCAAAAATGCTAGCTATTGTTATGCGCGAAAATATGAAACTTCGAGACAATAACCTGAATGATGAGAGGCTCACATTTGTAAACACAAAATTTCTACCAAAATATTGGCGAATTGTAGCCCTTATTTTACTGCCTTACAATATATCAATAATCTTGAAACTAAAAGGTCATATAAAAGGAAGGTTAATCTCAAGAATCTTAATTTTTTTAAAAAAATCTATCGAGCAGTTCAAAAATTATTCGCTCATTTGTTAAAGTAGACCAAAATGTTTAAAACCCGCTAACAAAAGCGCCTCGATACATACTAATCAAATGCTTCTTTTCAGCAATCGACTGGAGCTATCTCCACGGTCTTTCACACACGTTTTCAAAAAGATTGAAACTACTATGAGGTGAAATTGCATGTCAAAAGCGCTTCATTTTCTACAGATAAGAGCCGAACATCAAGATTATCCATTTTTTACCGTATTTCTAACCACAAAATCTTTATCCCAAAATATCTCGATAACGCTCTTACAGATTTCGCTTAAACTTCACGAACATCGAGGTGGCAATTGGAGGAAAAAGCTCTCGTGAATGATTTTGGAAGAACAGTTCCTAGTGCAGAGAAATACTTCTAAAAGTAAAATAGATAATAGCGTCATTTCGTTGCTATGACAACTCCGATGTCATTGCCACCCTGATCATAACAAATTTTCATCTTTATCTAATACAACTGTGGTGGCAGTTTTTCCAAAACTTTGTTTATGGCGACCTAGTTTATGCTCAAACTTGGGAGGTATTGGCCTTGAAAAACTGTATCGAGCCACCTTAAGCGGACGAGGACACCTAAAAAGTACCTGAAATGGTCGCGCAAGGGAAAATTGAATGAAAAAAATTCATGCACGCCAAATAACCCTTAAAAATATTAATGCAAAGCCACATCAACGCGGTCAATTATTTCGCATCATATGTTAGAAGAGAACATTTTTGTCTTGGCCAGAGAGCTAATTAGCTGTTACTACAATTTTGCGTCGAACCTTTCTTTGATATTCATTTCAGTCTAACATTCATCTGATTAATCAAAGATTCATGCACCCTCATTATTTTTGAAATCTTACATGAACGTTTAAAATTGCATGTAGCCCTTAGTGGTCCTTAGTACCGGATGAGTACCATTTTCCAGACGACGCAAACACAAGCATTCATTTCCACATTGAAACTTCTAGCTTAAACGTTAATTTTATGTTGTAGCTGAAACAACCAAGACATTGAAAGCCTTCTTCACCTGTGACCAAACCATGAAAGTTTACACTGATGGCAGGTACACTAGTGGCAGAAACGGTGGAAGAAACCAACCAGTGTCTTTCACGCTACGTCCTGGTACGCATGTTCTCGCAGTAAAATGCTTAAACCTTCACGGTGAGGCAGGGATTCTGGGAAGTCTTAGCAATGCTTTGGTGACAGACTCTAGATGGAAATGTACCGGGCGCGGAAATAGGTACCGAATAAAGGGAAAGTATTGGACAAGAGCCTGGTTTGATGACAGTGACTGGCCCCAAGCCGTTGAGTACTTTCCTAACCGTGGATGGACTTATTGGGGTAAGATGTCAGCTATCAGTGATAAAGCATTTTGGATTTGGAGCGCTGACAAAGGGAAACATGAAGAAGTATACTGCAGGCGCAGAGTATCGGACTTTTCAGTGAGACACAGAAAGAGAGGTTTGTTGAAGGCCTAACTGAATTGTGAATTTAACGCATGTAATATTTTATTGACACTTAACATGCAGACATGACACAGAGTTGAAATTAGAGACCTTAAGATTCGAGGACGAGATTTGACAGGAATTTTTTGTGTATTCTCAAAAAATATACACCCCAGAAAGCTTCACTGTATTTTTTTCCACCAGAAAGATAGCACTGTTATTCTTATTGCGAGGAGGTTAAGCTCTCCCCCAATCGCAAAATGATGAAACTTCTAACATTTGATAACCTGTTTCCTTCACTACGATATTCGCGCCAAAACTCGTAGTAGAATGAAGATGGCTATCACGTTTTTCCTCCAAAATGTACTACTACTGCTACTATTGCTACTTCTGCTACTACTACTACTACTGCTGCTGCTGCTGCTACTGCTGCTGCTGCTACTACTATTTCTACTACTTCGTGTACTCAGTACTAAGATTACGACCACGACTTCGACTACGACTAGTTCGACTACTGTGCTCCCATGGGCTCAATACTGTTTATTATCTAATTGTAATCAGCAAAAAAAAAGGGCCCAAAAAAGGCTAAGTAGCTGGATCATAGCTGCCATCAAGGAAGAGAAGTATTAGAAAATGCTCAGATCTTTTAAATTTTTTTTAAGGTTCATAGGCCTGACAGCGACTGTTGTCCTCTTTCAATCCACAGGCGAGATATTCCAAGCGACACTGAAGGAAGTAGACCACTCCCTTCTTCTTCACTCTCGCTCTCAGTTCGGGGTTACAAGCGTCACTGAATGCGCTCAGAAATGTCGTGCGGACAGCAAGTGCTTGGCATTCAACTTTCAACATAGATCTTCCTCCCCGGTCAGGCAATGTGAACTGAAAGATGCGTCAAGGCACCAGGACCCTAGGAACTACGTCGAAAGGAGAGGCTACACCTATTATGAGGACGTTGGAGGCGGTTTATAATCTTCAGCTAAACGGATCTATTAAACACAACTTAATAAAGGGAAATTAAGGAATATTGTTGGTTACAACAGTTACAATAGGCCCAAAATAGTTAGCATCTATTAGCCAGTGGAAAGTGTAGTTATAAACAGAATCAGCTTAGATTAGGGTAGTTATAAGTTTCCTTTTAGACTTTTAACTGAGTCCTCATAGTTTCTTTGGCCATATACAACCACAAAAAAAGCAGAAAATCTAAATCAAGCTGTT
Source organism: Porites rus (assembly GCA_964035705.1). NCBI lineage: Eukaryota > Metazoa > Cnidaria > Anthozoa > Scleractinia > Poritidae > Porites > Porites rus. Next base: position 6,602,723 of record OZ037998.1, read on the forward strand.
TTGCTTCTTTTCTCTCTGTCTTCATCCAGACGATTTGAGATTCTTTGCGAGTCTTTAAGTTGAAGCAAAGCCGTGTGTGGTCTTCCCAAAAAACCTACGAATACTCAATGCCCAACTGCAAAATTCGGTAGGTTGAATTGAAAGAAATAATATCCAGTATGTCAGCTTTTGAAACAGTCACCGAGCTTTCAACACTAATTTGTCCTCTGCCTCTACGAGCGTTAACCATGGCATGTCAATATTAAAGAAGGGGACTGAACTTTTGCATAGAAGCCCAACGTTCCTTAAGTGCACATTCTTGAAATATGTACCCTCACGGAATTATGTTCAAACTGGTATTTATGTATATTTGTACATTCATGTACTTACAGTGCTTGTCTCTGTTAACTTCAGTCTTCCAAACAAAGTTAAATTAAAAAGCTCAACTCAAAAAGGATAGCGTGACAGTCGCTTGATAGAATTCAGGAAATGAACTGTTTTCACTCAGATCACGTGCTGCAACAAGCACAGCAACTTACATTAGCACAAACAAACCCGCAAAACGTTCTTTTTGCTCGTCACGCGATCCTCTTTTCTGTGTATAAAGCCTAGACCTTGAGGGTTTATTTTATTTTATCTTACTTTATTTTTGGATTTCAAGTTTTAATTTTAGGGTTTAGGGTGACAGAGAGAAAAACATGACAGACTAAAAATGCATTTCTATGAGATTATAATGGCGAGGTCACGGCAAAGTAAATTCCCCGAGAGTTAAGTACGTGAACTATGCTCGAGATATTTGACTGTGAGTAATTATTATTGTAGAATGACCTGTCGTAGACATTGACGGCACGATCGGCGTTGAAATGTTTCCTTGTTTACAAACAGAGTAGTTTCTATGGGAAAACACAGCGCACGAGACTTCTAAAAAAACTGAAAATCGTTAAGCTCTTGAATAAACAGTGGATAAGTGGCAAAAAGACGTCAATGGTCAACATTTGCAATTCTATCAGATTAAGAAATGATCTTTATTAGTTCCTGTGGGAAAACGCGAGCCGCACGAGTGAAAATGAAAATCTTTGATCTCTAACACAAACAACGATTAAAAGGTAGAACAAGTCACTTGTCTGTATTTGTTATCATAACAGATTAGCAAATTATCCGTTTCCTTGACACTAACAAAACTTTTTGCACAATAGATCACAAAGGAAAGGAATCTGCTGATCACTTTTTCAAAAATAATTTCGTTCAAATTCATCGTTGTTTTAACACTTTCGCCAGTTTGTCCACTAAGACGATTTTACCCAGCTTTTTCTCCAACCAGTAGTTTTATTGGTCATATAGGAAGGCACAAAGTGTCACGTTGAAAAATCAATTGAAATCTGCAGTGAGTCGAAACGCAGAAGCAGTAACGCCAACTCAATTGAAGTCTGTGAGTCTGAACTTAATAACACAACAGTTCCACTTTCTCGAAGCCAATTTGTTTCTTGTATCATTTCAATGTTAATCCCCCCGAGTTCCAGAAATGCCACCTTTACAAGAGCTGTCTAAAAATATTCCTATTTTTCACTGAAAGTTATTGTTTTTGCTGTTCTTCAAGTATCTATTTAGATAGTTTTGACTATTTAAAAATGACGCAATAACAATCTGGTTGTCTCACGGGTCTTAACATGTCAAAGTGTTAAGGTAAATAGACGTTAGCACAGTTTGGTTATCCCACGGTTCTTAACCCTGCGGCATTTAAGTTCGAGTATGGGATCTGTCTCAAGATACATTAGATCACCGGCGCTTTAATTAAACACATTCTAGAAAAGAGGTTGCAATCTCAAGTCAACAACACAAACATCATGGCATTAAATCAACACCACTGCATTGCAAATCAACACTATCGCTTTGATGAAGACCAACAGTATGCCGCCGAAACCTGCACGATCAATGTAACAGACTAACGTTGTGCAAACGACAGACGATCCCTATAATACATATCTGATACCTCTATTAAAATATCTTTCATTTAATATCTTGCAATTGCCATTTGCGGTTGGAAAGGCAGGCACGGCGACCGGATAACTGTCTCGACCTTTAATTCAACTCACAACGGTTGAACGCTATCGGGAAATAAGTATAAGCAATGGCTTTCAGGACTGCAGCCAGTAGAGGCAAATGAGATCGATGCTTCGGCAAAATTGTTGACGTTTTTGGTTTGCGGCTAAAAAGAATTGGCTAAAATTAAGCTTTTCTAAAAATGGCTTGATAAAAAGCTTCGTCTCACCCTCTATGGCTTCTATACTTCCGGGTTGCATTTTCGAGTTTGGGGTCATATGGAGATTTAAATTTCTTGAATTTTTTGTTTTGTTTGTTTCTCCTTTAACCAGGTCCCTGATTTTCGTGCCCTAATCAAAGCCCAAATTTTGAGCTTGAGAACGAGGGAAAGCACAGAGTTGTTACTCCCAAGACAACCTTATAAAATCAGTTTTAATTTGTTGTTGTTGTCAAAGATTGTAGCAATGTTAAGGTAATGTTACACAAGACGATTCGCAACGACGATTTTTAGCGCAACACAGCGTTGCGACATTGTTTCGAACAGTTGTAACATTGTTTCAATACTGCGACGCTGTGTTGCGTTAAAAATCGTCGTTGCGAATAGTCCCAGGCCATGTAACATCACCTTTACAGAACAGCAAACATAAGAGAGTATACATTTATAATATATCGTTTAACAAAAGACACAATTCTCTCTCAAGCTTTTATAAGTTCAAGTTGTGGAATAAAAAGATGAACGAAGAGCCATTAAAACTAACCAACTCAACCATAACTTGTTCAAAACATCCATAATGCACAATTCAGGACTGCCTCATTATCCAAGACCTCCATTTTTTTGTAGTTTAATATCATAGCCAACTATCTCCCGTAACGTGGTTAAAATAGCATCTCAAGATTAAGAAGCGAAAATTTTGCGTAGGGGCTCAGCGAAAAAATTTCCCGCAGTCGCACTTTCATAACAATAGTGTAAGTTTTTATTTTCAGTATCAAAAACGCGTTGTGAATACACTCCAGGTGTTTAATTACCCCAGAGAATTATGTGAGTTCACGAACATTAGTGCACGAACTCTCTTGAAGTCCTAGACTTGCTACAAGTCGACCTCTTGGCGAGCGGAGCGAGCCTTGCTTGGCCGCGAAGCGGCCGACCGCGCCATATGAAATTCGACGAAGGACTTTTTTGGAAGTCTATTGAAGTCCTTGAATTACAACTTGCCTGCATCAGTTAACTTCACTCTGACTACCGATCAAGGTTTAAGGCAAAGGCTCAGCTTAAACACAATAGCGTGAATGTGTTTTAAGAGAATTTTCCCGGAAATGACGAAAATCACGCAGATCTGCAACATGCACAGCAACAGAAGCTCGCGGCAGGCTTTTTGTTCGTTAACGCGATCCTCTCCATTGCGTACAAAGCTGCCTTAAGGTTTTACCCTTTTTTTTTACTTATTTCATTTTTGGCTCTTGAAACCTCTTTATTCAAATGAAAGCTTTATTTAAAAAAGACAGGCCGAGACAGAGACAAAAGAGAAACTGTAAAAAAATTCTATGACATAATCAGGATTAGGTCATAGCCATGGCCAGTCTGGGTCATGGCAAAGTTAAGTACGTGAAGAATACACGTGATACTCCACTGTAGGTAACTGTCATTGTCGAAATAACCTGTCGTCGTAGACATTTATGGCACGCTTGGCGTTGAAATGATTCCTTGTTTACAAACAGAGTAGTTTCTGTGGGAAAACACAGCGCACGAGACTTTTGACAAAAGCCGAAAATCGTTAAGCCCTTGAATAAACAGTAAATACAAGACAAACGACCGCAGTGGCCAACAATTGCTATTATATCAGATCAAGAAATAATCTTTAATGTTTCCTGTGGGAAAACGCGAGTCGCACGAGTCCACTGTGAGAAAGAAAATCTTTGATCTCTAAAATAAACAACGATTAAAGGGGAGAACACGTCACTTGTCTGTATTTGGTATTAATAACAGATAAGCAAATTATCCGTTTTCTTGACACTAAAAAACTATTAGCACAAAAGGTCAAGAAAGGAAAAGTCTTCTAATCGAGCTTTGAAAATTAATTTTGTTCAAATTCCTTCTCGTTTTAAAACTTTCGCCACTTTTCCATTGAAAGATCTTCCCCTTTTTCTCCCAAGAGCACCACTTGCTGTATTCTTCATGTTTGAAGGCACGACGTGTCACCTACGAAAATCAGTTGAAGTCTGTGAGTCTCAGCAATAACACTCTCGTAGCCAATTTGTTTCTTGTATCAATGTTAATCCCCCGACTTCTAGAAAAGCCTCCTTTACAAGTGCTGTCTAAAAATATTCCTATCTTACATACAAAGTTATTGTTTTGGTCATGATTCTTCAAGTATCTATTTAGATAGTTTTGATCCGTTTAAATATAGCGTAATAACAACCTGGTTGTCCCACGGGTCTTAACGTGTCAAAGTGTTTATGAAATAGACGTTAATACAACTCGGTTATCCCACGGTTCTTAACCCTACGATATTAAGGTTCGAGTATGGGATCTGTCTCAAGATACAGTCTTAGATCACTGGCGCTTTATTAAACAGATTCTAGAAAAAAAGGTTACAATCTGAAATAAAAACATAAACTCGACCCCACTACATCGCAAATCAACAATATCCGGTGACTATCGCCTGATGAACACCACTATTGTTAGACAAACGATAGACAATCCCCATCATATACACACCACGTTTATCCCAGAAACTTTAAACACTACTGAAGGGAAAGGCTTAAAGTACTGGCTTTCAGGACTGTAGACTGAGACAAGGCAAATGAGGCAGAGTGGTTAAGTTTTTTGTCTGCACCTAAAAATATATATACATATAACCAAAAATATGTCTTTATGATATTGGCTTAACTGGTAAAAATTTTCGACTGTCTGCGGCCTGATGCTTCAGGATTCCAATTTCAGGCCTAGAGTCATATAGGGATTGCCCGGCCCGGAGTATCTCAGTAGTTGTTGTTGCTGTTGTTCTTTTCTTTCCTCCGAATTATTGTCTTAACTTTCGATTTCCTTTATTTGTTATCGCCTTAAGTTATTTTGAAGAAATTTTTTTTGCCCATCCGTTCTTTTTTGCTGTCTTGCTCTTTCATTCTTCTTCAAGCCAGGTTTTTGCATCCATTTCCTGTCTCTTGCGCTGTAACTCGCTAGGCTTTATTTTCTCCTGTATATGTTTTCTGTAATCTTTTTTAACTCCCTCAAACCTTGTTCTTTCTATAATTAGTTTAATTATTCCTTTCTTGCCAGGATCTTCTGCCATGCCTTGTTATCCTACCGAGACTTACTCTGACCCTTTAGTGAATCCGCGGGTATCTTTTCAGCAGTATCTTTTATACGCTTTCCAATATCTTTTATATGCTTTCCACAGGTATTTACCCCTTTGCCTTGGGTAACTTAAAACTTGTTTCTCCCCCTGCCATCGCACTGTCTTTGGGGTAACTTTACACTTTACCTATTGTATTTCTTCCTTTGGTCAGTTCTGTTTCCATCTTCAAGCAGTGTTTTATTATATCGTCTTCATCTTCAGCTCAAGCCTGACTTGACTGTCGGGGGAAGGCTGCGGCTACACGTAGGCTAAAGCCTGACGAGACTCATGTGTACGTTTTCACTGGAGTCATGCCCTTGCTAACAGCTAAAGGAGGTCTGAACGCCTTACGTATCAATAGGGCCATTTATACGAGGAAAATTAAGACGCGTCTTAAATAGGACGCGAACTGTACCATTTATACGAGCATGTCTTATCTAATAAGACGCGTCTTAGCTAAGCCGCGTCTTATTTTAGACGAAATGTGCCGTTTATACGGAAAGTTCGCGTCTTATTTTTCCTCGTATAAATGGCCCTAATTAGGCATTTGGTGAGGCTCATGTGGACTTCTACCCATGAATTCTAAACCTAACGTTCCTTAGAAAAGGTGACACTAGACAGTTCCAAGAACTGATAACTCTATGGCCCTCGAAGTGATTCATACTAATTGGAGACACTTTCCAGATTGAACCGGGAATTTAGAATTGAGTAGCCTAAGAAACAGGGGCACCCAAAGTCAATTTTCGGAAAATATCTGTTCAGAAGACGATTTGACATCAAGAATTTTCGAACATTTGTTGTAAAATTTCTTGCTTGTCTGCTCTCCTAGGATTTTCGAACATCTAAAAAATGGTATAATTTCCCATTTTTAACGGATTTTTACCCTTAAAAGGTCCCCTAGAATTTTCGGGAACCTTTTTTCTGGCTGAAATTTTCGAAAAGGTAAGTTTTGATCCCCATAATTCTCGGATCACTAAACTTTCAGCTAGGAAATCCGAACAGATGAAAAATTTTTAGGGGATAAAAATATGCCTATATCTACCGTTTAACTACTAAAATACGTTTAACAATACCATTTTTAAGTGGTTTTGAACTATATTCTCGTTGGGTGCCCCTGAAGAAACAGCCGACATTTCGCGACGCCACAACTGGTTTCCCCGCGAAATGACGTCTTAGGAACGAGCGGAGAAATTCCAAGATGATGATGCGTCATTACCTGGGTACACTGAATATTAAAAAGATCTGTTTCAGCTCCAAAGTGCCAATTCAGGCCTGCAGGCCAATGTCCGATTCAGCCCTTCTGGAGCCATTTGAGCACAATTTCGGCCAAAAAAGCTCAATCAAAAGGGTTCTCTAGCCCACGCTGGGGCCCATTTCAGCCCTTGGGTCGCACTGTACTTTACTCACCGAAACGGCCCCGTTTTTAGGGCTAAAACAGATCTTGATTTACAGTGTACTGTCTGGGTAGTGCGTCTGATTGGATGAAGCAAATTTACAACCAATCAGAAGCACTACCCAGTATAATCAGTATGGAATGGAATATTCCCGCTCGTTCCTCAGAAGTCAATTTTCGGGGAAACCAGCGGTGGCTCCTGTTTTCTCAGGCTTGGTTCTCTCATAGCATAGAAGAGAATCAAAAGCAAACTAAACCCTAATTGGGCGTCAACGCCGGTACGTGAACTCAGGCCATATTGAAAGGCAAGTGCTAGCCTGCGTGGCAGGCGTTCGAAAGGGAAGGGGAAAGGAATTAGGGCGCGATCTCGCGCCTAAAACTCCCATTCCCATCCCTTTCAAACGCCTGCCACGCAGGCTAGGCAAGTGCTTGTGCCACTGCGCCATGGACATCGACAGTGATCTTTTTGGAGACTAATGCCCCAGTTGTCAGATGTTTCTCATCTGGCTGACGTAGCATGACCTTCGTCCTTTGTTTCCCATTTCTATTCCTTGCTTTTCCATCACTTCTTCCCTGCTATCATCATCGTGTCGATCATGTCTGTTGCATTAGTCCACCAATGTTTGAAGTTCCTTATAATATAAAGTCCACTATTTTTCCGTGATTAAGATCCTCGTGTGCGAGCGATTACTGTAACGGCAGAAGTCTTGGTTTTATCACATTATCATGTACCGAGGGGGTGGGAGTCCGAGTGTATGGTGTCAGGGAGGAAGGCCTCATTCTCCTCTGTTGAGAGAAGAGAGATACCTCGATTGTTTACACGTTTCTTTCTACTTCCTATCTTGAAGACTGGAACGATACTAGAATCTTTCCAGTCTTATGTTCTTTTTTTCGATTTCCCAGATCTGCAGGGCCAGTTTCTACGGGCTAGAAGCGAGTTCTACACTACCATGTTTTCGGATTTCCGCAGATATACCACACCTTCAAGCAGGGGCTCTACCTTTCTTTGTTGCATTGATTGAATTCAACAGTTCCTTGAATTCATGTTTTTCATCAAGACATGCAATGTTTGGCCTCTGTGCAACGGTGTCCAAGGCAGAGCGATCAGCTACTCTTGTTATATTTTGAAGTTGGTCAAAGCGGTTTGCAAATCTACAAAAAACTCATCTTTCTCCTGCAGGACTGTCTCACCATCAAAGGCACTAAGCAGGTTTCTGGGAAACTGCCCACCTACCCCTCCCCTAAGCTAACATCAACACTTACTTCTCACTTAGGGCAAAATGTTGGCTTAGGAGTAGGTGGGCAGTTTCTCAGAAACCTAGATTGAACCCTGTGTTGTACCCCTCTTCTGTGGTCTTTATACTACTCGCAGACCATTGTAAAAGCCTTTCATGTCGTTTTTATTTAATGCCCGTCTGCTTTAATTCCTCAGCCTTCGCCTCCCACCACTTCATTTCCCTGATGTACTGCTGTAGAGCTACAGCCAGTTTGCTCTGTTTGATCTTAGAGTGGTTTTCGTTTGAGTGTCGTAAAACCAAAACCAAAGTAATCACTCTGGCCAATCACATAGGACACAGACAATACATTGAACCAATCAAAACTCGAAGTAATTACATGTGGCTGACGCAAAGCGCGGGAAAATGCATGCGAGCGCGTCACAATTGGCTTTGGTTTTACTTCTGATTGGATGAAAAGGTGGCGCGAATCTTTTAAGCCAATCGCATCGTGTAGAAAGTGCAAAACCAATTACTTTTCGACACTCAAATGAAAACCGCTCTATGTTCAGCTGAAGCTGTTTCACCCTCAAATTGATACTTTAATTTCCTCTAAGAGAACCTGGCATGGTCTGCCATGCTGTCGTATGACGGCAATGGAGTTCTTTTGCTACGAATGTTGTCTGACGCTCAGGTATTATAGAGTCACTGAGTTGAATCTAGTGGCGTTCTGACAGTCCTTTCACCGAGTTTGAGAGCCACCCCGCTTTCCTACTATTTCACCTTCTTTCTGAGTTTTGTTCCTTTGTGATCTTCCAGTTCGTCAGTCATAATTCTCTCCAGGAAGATATTAAAAGAGTCGGTGGGGGCAGACGGCCTTTTCTGAATCCGACTGCCGTTCTGAAGCCGTCTCCTATTGAGGTGGACTGCACCTGTGGCCTTGTTGTAGAGGTTCTCTCTGACTCTGATCAGGTTGGCGTTTTTACAAAGACTCATAATAGACTGAAGGGTACTTATTAATGTTAGTTCCTGGTGGAATAGTATACCAGTACCTCTGGGCCACCTTTGACCATGTGGCTGTACAGTTCTGCGCAGTATTCTGTCTACCTCGTTAGAATGTCTTGGGCTTCTGCAAGGCAATTTCCATTTTTGTCCCTTATAGTGTTGGCTTCTCCTTGCTTTCTTTTAGTTAAAACTTTTAATAGCTGATATGCTTTCTCGCTGATGTTCTTCTTGATGTTATCTACAATACCTTGACAATGTAGGTAAATCCAAGATTTTTTTTCCCCGTTTTTCGTGATCCTCTTGATTTCCTGGTTTACCACTCTAACCTTTTTTCGCCCCTTTGCGCTGTCCCATGTCTTCATTTGTCCTTTACTCGTCACAAAGATTCAATTTGTCAGCTGTGAGCCACGGTTTTTTGACTGCTCGGCGTTTGCTAAGAATCTCGCTAGCTTTCATTGCTGTACTGAAGGGGTCATCTACATCGAGAATGGTAAACGGTGCTTAATATGCTTTCAGCGTAACGAAACCAGTATAATTACTACGTCGACCAATCAGTGCCCTTAAACAGATTTTGGACAGATTTTATGTCAGCACCATGGAATTTCTGTCGCTGAGGTGCAGACTCTCGCGAAACGTCCCTAGCGTTAAAGAGAGACAGCTGTAATCACAGGCTAAACTGAGCTCTGCCAATGTAAACGTCCACTATGTCTATGCATTGGTTGTATTAGCATCTTGTGATTTACATGTGCTATTTGCCTCACAACCTAGAATAGGACTTCGCCAATGCCCTACTAGGTCTAAACTCAGGTTTTAAAATTCAGAGACAACACTGGAAGGAAACAAATGGTTAAAAAAGCAAACAGGCAAATTATGTGGAAAGAGCGCGCCTTCCTCTTTATCCATAAATACGTTAATAAAGGCATAATATACAAGTCACTCTGGTATACAATTAGTCTTTAACCGTTTGGTATTTAGCAGGAAATTTTTACGAAACAGTACGCGTTTTTATTTGTTACTTCAAGGTCACGTAACACCTTACAGTAAAACTGTTTCCCGCCAAAAGTCTCTGAGTGGGCAATATCAATGACTCAGAGATTAACATTGTAATGCTACCCGCGAGTGCTGACCGCCTTCTAAGATATACTTTCATAAATTTGTTTGCAAAGACGTTTTTCGTGAACTACAAAACAAATTACTTCTTGGCTGGTCCCTTTGAAACCCTACATCTCTTTACTCTCGAATCTCAATTTCGGAAAACAGAAGTAACTGTTTTCATGGGACCCAATCATTGGGAGTTGATTAAGTTCATTGCCCCTACTTTGAAAGTGCTCTCACTAGTAAATTGTTCTAAGGATGTCCATTTTGGGAATGTTTCACTTCCTTCCATGTCCGAGGATGTTAGCTAATGATGTCCACTCCTTATTATGGAGTTTTGAATAATATATTTTATTTTCAATTCCTTTCTGAGATCGAAGCTAGTGTGTTGCTCTTATCAGATGCTTGTTCCCTCCGTTGTAGTGGTTGCAGAGGTCTTTCGTATGAGTGTTTTACTGAGAATATCATAACAGTAATCTTCAGGATTCATGGGATCCCAGATAGCTGGCGAAGTCTCATCTGCTTGAAACCTAAGAAAGACAAAGAAAAATACATTTTGGAAGATGATCTGCCATTCAAAGACAAAGTAATAATAATCATTGAAATGTGAAAGCTTTCGAGATTGTTTAAAGGCACTCTTAGACAAGGCTGTTTCTTGCAACTTGTCTTGCTGTATTAAAGAAATACGAGATGCACAAAAAATTGCCTAGGGCACGAAACATTGATTAGTTCCTTTATCTGTTTTGATATATATATTTTTGGAGTAAACTTTATATGTTTACTGTTGGCCGACGAACGTACAAGGAGGCGTTTAATTGCCGCGTAATATATGAAACAGTATATTTAAGTTTCTACGGGAGTGCACACAGTGCTAACAATGCAAATATATATTGACTACTTAGCACCCGAGAATCCTACTTTAAACTACCGGTATGCAGATATAAATCGCCTCCCTAGCATGCGAATAACCTATTATAATGGCAATAGGATGCGATCATCATATACCCCATTTATCAAAAAAAACAAAAACAACATAGAAAAATCTATCCTTTAATTACAAAGAGTTTGAAGAGAGAAATTGGGATAATGTTCTACAAAGAGCGAAGTACAGCCTTAGAGGTTGAACCAGTGATACTTTGACAATTTGTCCGCAGTGCGTCACATAATAGAGAGATTAAGTTTCACGTTTACGCCAAACGGCAAACGTGAATTTGTACCACGTGACCAAGTTTTCCCCTTATTTTTCGTTTACTGTTTATTGCTTCTACACAAAAATAGGTAAATTTATGCCAGTTTTATCCAAAAGAATCGTTCTGGACTGTTTTTATCTGCTTATTTTCTATTTTGAGAAATTCTCAACTGACGTTTGCCGTTTGCCGTGTGCCGTAAACGTGAATCTTAATCTCTCTAATGACATCGGGAACCTTGTCCTGAGATGATAGGTTGGCTGGCTGGGCTGCCTGTGCCTGGAATGATCCTCTGGTTTGCTCTCAGCTCCGTTGCCTGCCTGTCTTCTCCCTAAGTGAAACCTAACCCATCTGTCTCTGAGGTCTGGACCTATATAGGTGACCCTCGGATCTGCGACTGATTGTGCCGCAACTCTCTGTCGCTTCGTATGGAGACTACACAAGATCTTGGAATTCCCTGGATCTTGCCTTGTATCACCACTGGCTTCCATTCCTGGGTCCTCAGGTTCTCAACTGCTATCTTCTGACCTGGTTCGAGGCTTTGGTGACGCCTTGGTGTGTAGATCGTAATAGTGCTCCTTCGGATAATTGAGAGAACTTGCAACGTGACTGAGCCTGTATTCCTTTGCAAATTGACGATAGTAGCCATGGAACTGTGGGCCATTATCTGACCTGATAGTTCGTGAAATGCCTTGCCCAGTGAAGATTTGCTTTGTTAAATCAACGACAACCTTACTTTGTGCTATCGAGTCTGGGTATCTTTTTAATAAAAGAGAACTTAATTAGGTACTCATCGTCGCCCACGTAGAGCAGATCAGTTCCCACTGTGTGCCAAGTCCTTTGTTGTACCTCGGTCTGAACTAGCGGTTCCCTTGAATGCCTAGGTTGGATTTCTTGACAGACTTTGCGTGTCTGGGTCAGTTCTTCAATGTCCTTGTTGAGATTTCTCCATAATAATGATGTGTGCCCTCAATTTGGTCTTCTCAGTACCATGGTGACTGACATGAAGTTTTGATAAAACTTCTCCCCGGATTGTCTTCGGCAGATATCTCTTCCAAACAGGTTCAGCAGGGTTGAACCAACAGAGGAAGTTCCTTTACTGACCTTTGGGGGGGACTGACTTATCACTGTAATATGGTATTGGCTCTGAAACTTTCCAGTTACACTGAAACAATCAGGGTATCTGTCCGTCAAATCATCCTTGACTTTAAGGAGTGGGTTTCTGGATATACCCTATTGTGAGGATGTGCCTGTCTCGGGTGTGGCTCTTTCAGGTTTTGGACCTTCTGCTTCAGTAAAAAAAAGGTGGCAACAGATTTTCGGCCTTAGAATTCACATGCGATTCCTGAACGTTCCATATCGTCTAAGCTTGGCACCGCTATAAGCTGACAGTACTGTACGGGAGTACGCTAGTGCTCCATGCTTAGGAAGACCATCCGCCGGTTCAGATTCAGATTCTGAGGAAACATATGACGATACAATCTTAAAGCAAAGGGTTTCCTTGTTTTTTTGTTGTGTCCAACTTTATCTGCTTTTGGTGTGGAGATCCATATTTACTTTAACAAGCACTTTATCTTTCTTATTATTTCGTTATGGAGGATAAAAAGCATCAACTTCTGATCAACTGATTTGAAAGCAATTGACTCAAATTGCTCATTTAAATAGACTACCCTCTTGTCCCTGTGTCCAGCACCTAAAGACCTTCCTCAACCTTGAAGGTCTCTGCTTTTAGATCCATGCCTTGACCTGGAATTTCCTACTCTTCGAACCTCCATGGTTTGCGACATACTCTTGTTGAATGGTTGGGTTTCCAGCAATTTAGGCACTCAGATCCATATGCGGGACAACTTTCTCTGGTTCTTCAAGAATGTTCTAGACCAGTGTTAGGGCACTGCATATACTTGTTACTATTGCTGGCGCTCTTTTTGATTCCATGAACATCCTTGTTTCAATCGCCTGCTAACTGCTCAAATTGTAACAGGGTAGCTTCGTGTGTTCGAGCAATGTTAATTGGTTCTTCAAGGAACAGTATTTCACCTTTTTCTGAGAGGCTGTTTTGAACCTTCTTTTGTTTGATTGGACTTAGCAGGCTGATTCCGACAGCATATCACAAAATCATCAATAGTTTCTTCGCTCCTTTGCCAAATCTGATGAAGCTGGTATCTGGCTAGCCCGTGATTTACTTTAGGTGTTACGTGGTTATCAAACCGTCGTCAAATGTCTTCTGGTTTTATGCGATCAAAGTCGTCTTCCCATACGCAACTGCTGTAGGCTTCTAGACCTTGGCGGCCAATCCACAATGTGCCAAGGCTGTGCTCTAAGGAAAATTGAAGGGAGCCGAGTGCTCAGAACCTGCAGAATCTAGGGTGCTCAGCATAGGATTTGTATGAAAAAAACTTAGATTTTCTAGTCGCCCGAGGGCAAAAGTTAGGCGCCAGGGGCCACCAGGCTCTGCTAGAGCACAGCCCTAAGATGCGATCATCACGTTTACCATCATTTTAGACAGACTTCTAGACTGATACCCAAAATGGCCACACTCTTTAATCAACTCCCATCCCACGCAGTGGATCCATGAGGAAATCCTGCAAATATAGTTACCGTACGTATTCGAATAAGCGCCCATCCTAAAGGCAAAAAAGTTAATAAGCGCCTAACCTCGAATAAGCGCCCACCCCCTCCTCCTCCCAATCAAACTCAAATAAGCGCTCACCCCCACTCCACCCACTTGAGTGAATAAATTCAAATAAGAGACTTCCCCGAGGACGGAGTTTTCTTCAGAGTATTTTACAGAAACCTTGCTTTATTACTTCTTCGCGTTTTGTTATTAGCATTTATTGTTTTGTTACAAAATAAACATACTTCACTTGCTGAAAATGGTGAAAGTTTAATAAGCGCCCAGCCTCGAGTAAGCGCCCACTCTCAAGGTCCAAAAATTTAATAAGCGTCCAGGGCGGTTAATCGAATAAATACGGTAAATTTATTTTAGTTAAGGTCTATAACCCCTCCCAGATCCACAAATTTACAAGAACAGAAATAATATTTAGCATTAAAATGTCCAAAAACAATAAAAATTAATGAGCTCTGCAGAGTTGTGGGGGCATATGGGGCTTACTCTCAGGAAGCACTTAAAATATGTTGGTGATGCATTGTAAATACAACGTGTCCACTGTGGTGCCATTATGTTATCCACTTACTTCATTATTTTACCGAAGAAGTTGATGGCTCTCTCATTTTCTAAGGAAATAAACCATTGATAAAAACAATGAGTAAAGTGCACTGAGAAGGTTGAGAATAATTATTTGTGAAACGTGGGTCTGTTTCAAGCTTAAGAGTCGGAAAACAATAGGTTTATTTTTCTGCAGAAAGGCACTGCAGAAACGGCTCTTTTTAGCGCAACTGATGTACCTCAAGGATCTAGCTATTCTTCAGTCCTACACAACAGGATTTAGGTGCAGGAAATAATTTGGAATAATGGACAACACACAAGAAGACGATAATTTAAAATTGTTTAAAGAGTACCGGTATTTAATATATACATGAATCAAACTGGCTTGATTGTCGTTAACAGGACTAGTAACAATGAAGGCAGTTATTGGGAACGACTGCACTTAAAAAAAAAATAAACGAACCTAAAATTACATAGGGCAAGTGAATAACACACCTTTAAAGACAGTCAGCATCACCTTTTTCATTTGTGCTCTGAAACAGAAGAAGCAATTTCTTCAAAATTCTAAGTACTTAGTACCTAAAAGTAAGTCGTCTACCAAGGTACATAATAATAAAAAATCAGTCCGTAACCAACCTATGTGCCATCATCTCCAATATTTGCATGAGGAACTTGCCAAGACCTTTGCCTCGCACATTAGATTCCAGTTGAATTTCATAGCTAAGAAAAAAATAGAACTTTAATGATATTAGAAAGTCCTGCTACGCTGCATAAATTTAAGTCACTCACAACTTACCTGCAATTTTACAATTACGTGAAAAAGGCTCACAAACGTGTGTTAAGTTTTCAGAATTAATGAGCTTGGAAAATATAAAGACCTACCAATAAAGAACTTCATCTCCTTCATCCAAATCAAATCTAAAATGCGAAAATCCTACGGCTTTTCCTGATTCACATTTTGCCAGTAGATACCTGATAAAACATGAGAGAAAATATGTCAACCTTTGTTACTGCTATAAAAATTCTCTGAAAAAGCTGAAAATAGCATTCAGCTTTCATTTTGGTAGCAAGGGCAGTGCAGTGGCTCCACCATTGTGGCCTAGGTTTGAATCCTAGAAATGATCTCAAATGTGGGTGGAGTTTTTCTGCAAGTTTGTGCCCTTGCCCTAAAAGGTTTTTCGGGGTACCGCATTTTCTCGAATAAACGCGCCTGGCCTTTATTTAAAAATCGGCAGTATTGACCCGCCGTTTTAACGAGGCCGGCGTTTATCAATGATGTGCAATTTTCTGTCACTTTTTCAGGTTGATTTATCATTACGGATCTTCGAAGACCCAGGGGCAGTTAGTAAGGGTGGGACGATTTTCCCCTTCGTCCGGCCTCTAGATCTCTAGCCTGCGTGGCAGGCGTTCGAAAGGGAAGGGAAATAGGGTTTTGGGCTTAATGCAGGCTACTAGATCTCCGAGGATGATTACCGTATGTACATTACCCAAAGTTACAGTATTATTGTACCGTACATATTGTTGTGCAGCATCCATCCTATGTTACGCTGGATTTTTTCCCTTGAACATTTATTGAAATACCAAAACAACTTACCGTACTTGGTACATGTATGTCGTAACAGTGCTGTTTAAGAGATTATATTTCTAACTGGTCCTTGCGACCTTGACCGCAAATAAATGTTGGGGACTCGATCAAACGCTGGGGTCCCGATTAAACACCTCCAACGTTTATTTAAAAATCGGAAGTTTTGACCCGGCATTTAATCGAGAATGTACGGTACAAAACATTTAAGCTTATCGCCAACTACATAAATCTTTTTCCTAGAAGTAAAAAAACTTGATTTTGTTTACCCACAGAACACGAGCTCTTACCAACTTGTTTCACAGGTGTTTGTGTGTTTCAGATGAAACTGGAATTTGGAAATGTTGGTTTTTGAATCAAAGAGAAAACCAGAGTGGGCTGTTTATAAGGTACAAGTGATTTTTGAAATCAGGAGAACTCGTGAATTCACCCGATAATGGTTTAAGAATTCCATGAAATATGGCAGTACATATACAGGTAAAGGACTCTTGACCTATTTCAAATTCTTCTTTTGTTTCTAAAGCAAATACATTGTTAAGCTAGCAAGTAATCAGACATTACTTAGGGCTAAGGAAGTCCTCCTTCTGATGTTCTTTACATCTATTTACAGTGAAGCGGAGATCGTCTAAACTTGATCTCCTGTCTTGTAACAGATTAAGTGAACACTGTGTGAATGAATGTATAGCAAATAAAGGCACCTCCTCTTCCTAGGGCTTAGCTAAATACACTCTAACACATATGATCCATTACCAGGCTTTATCTTCAGTCATTTCATCTCTCTTCTTTTTGTCACTCCAACCCCAGCTGCTATTTTCATAACTAAGAAATGAAAAAAACATCTCTTAAAATCACAAACAACATAACAAATAAATCTTTAATAACCCATCACATGGAAAGAGAAAATACAGGATATGATGTTACGGGTTAAAACTAAATTTAGGTTAAAATTTTCTAACTTAGGTTGATTCTCAATTTCCTGTCTCCTGGTAGTCCTAAATATTCGTGAATTAGTACTAGGAGACAAGGAAACTTGAGAATCATACTGGGATAAAAAATTTTACCTGAATTTAATTTTGACCAATAAGTTATACATGTGTTAATATCATGTCTTACAGCAACTGCATGTTGTGCTTTGTGAGATCAAAAGCCCAGTCAATGTCCCCTTTACTCATGTTGGTGACTCTCTGACACTCCAGATGAACATTCAATCTACAGTTTATCAACAAGAAAAATAAATTTACTTATACACAACAAAAAAACTTGTGGGATAAAGTCAACTACAAGATGGACAACATTGGAACCAGTCCCAAAGGGCCATCTTAGCAAGATGACCATCTTAAAGAGGGTTTACCCATTTGCTGCTGGAAATTTTCCCGAAAACACCTCTTAAACCTAGACAAGCAATTTCCTAGTCACTACCTGGCCAAAAAGAACCAAAACTGCCCAAAATGCTGTCTATACTAATAAGTACACCGTAAAGCACTTCCAGCCTTCCCTTCCTGATGCTTAATAGCAGCTTCCAAAGAATGGGCATGTACAGAAAGCAAAAATTTGAGATACAGGCAAACCTGGGTACAACAATGGTCACCCTTAGGAAATGGCAAGGTGACCATTATATACAGGGTGACTGCTATATACAGGTCAACTCTGCAGAAAACATAAGGCAACTGAAAATTTTGAGAAGTCGTCCGGTGACAGTAATACACAGGGTAACTGCTATATACAAGGCCGTTATATATAGGTTTGACTGTAGCCTTTGGTTTCAAAAGAGGTACAACCTCTTCAACTTTCACCCTTCACTTTTTTCTGTTCCCCTCTTCTTTTTGGCTGGACATCTACTGAGTTCCATTTAGGTTGGAAATGTCTTTTGGGAAACTTTTAGAATTGAAGGCTAGGGGTTAGATGGAAGGCAGTGCAGGTGAGTAGTGGAACAAAATTTTTGTTGGAATTTTCGGGTCAACTTTCAGAAGTAAAAGTATGTTTTTTTCAGGGCTTTCAATAAGGGCCAGGGACCAGAGATTTTCCTCAGCTACAGTCAAACCTCAGTTATCTGGACCTTGATTATCCGGACTTGTTTTCCTGGGCCAGTTTTTGTCATGAATATTAATAAGATGTGATATTCAAAAATTGACATGATTGAAAGTTCATTCATATTACATGAAGGTAATACATACAGACCATAAATAAATGCAAGTAGGAGCTAATTCACAATTAATTTTGTTTTCTTTATTCTCTGTGTTTACATTTTTGTCTCATTAATATTCATGTTTTTGATTATACGGACTCTTGATTATCTGGACTATTTACTCAAGTCCCAACAAGTCTCTGGATAATCAAGGTTTGACTGTCCTTTGAGTATGACCCCTGGCTACTTTCTTAGGGAATAAAACGAAAATAGAACCAAAAGAGCTTCCTTACTGTTCAATAATACCCGTCCACTAACTGCACAGACCCATAAGTTTCAAATCTTAGTGACAGCCCTGTTTTTTTTCATTTCTCTCCAGCCTGTTTGACTGAATCATGCTCATTAGCAGGGTTCTCAATAAGAGTCGGCGGTTGGCCAAATTCACTTGCTATTTCATGTGAACTCGTCGCCTACTTTCCCTTGGAAATCCCCCCTCCCGCCCAAAGCCAAAACTTAATGATGTCTGTGTTCTGTTGAAACACTACTTTTTGCTCCAGAATTCTGGAATTGCACTCGAAGAGGCCCAAATTGTAAAATTTTTGAGGGAGGCATGCCCCCAGGCCCCCCCCTATTAACTTGCCCTTTTGGCACTCACAAGTTGTGCCTGTGACATAAGTTTTTTTCTTCTCCGCCTACTCCAAAGCTTTTGCTATCTATTTGAAAACCCCACATTAAAATATGGTTTGAAAGATTTCTTTACCCCACAATGATTAAATGCTGAAGTTGGCTATGACAGTAAAAACCAATGATGCTATAAGTGGTACAAGGGCCATGAATCCACATGGGGAAGGAAACATAGGCACTTTATGGGTTCATGGGTTACGTTAAAGTAAAATGACTGAAAAATGGGTGGGAAGGGACCATCACTAGATGTCCATCATAAGGAGGAGGAGTCCATCTTGTAGGTGTCCACTAAGAGAGAGTTGACTGTAATCTGTATTCCGAAATCAATAAGGACAAGTAACCTGTTTATTGAAATTAAACACGGGAATATCACAGGAAGTGCTCCTAAGATTTTATATTCAAGGTAACTCACCCATTTCTGTTGAAACTCTTAAAAGCTGTTAAAGGTGCGAGAGGATCTTCTACCTTAGAAAGTATGAAACAGCAGTGACAGACAGTCAGTAAAAATTAACATGATTTTCAACCACTATAGACAATTATCTTTGCTACCAAGTAAACTCAACAGTTCTTAAACTAAACAAACAAGACCCCATGTTACAGACTGCATTTGTACACTATGATGTTTATGCACCATAATTAACACTGTACAAAAGTAACACTACACCTTCAAATTTAGTGGAAGCTATGACTTTTACCTCATTAGCAACATCTACAACAGCTTGGGCTGCACTGACTTTTGCCATTTCCTTCAGAAAAAAAACAATAATAAATTATTATTTAATTAATAAATGAAGTTATAATAATATATCGAATCTCCAAACCACAACAATTTCTGTTCTATGTAAAAATTGTCAAAATAAGTAGCTACTTAGATTCTTCAATCATGTAACCCTACCCAAAGTTTTCCTCCAGTTTCATAGTCCCAACCGTTTTTGTTAGCCAGTCCTAGTCCCAAATACACCCTCTTGAGCCCTTCCCCTTCTACAAACAATAATAATAATAATAATAATAATGATAATGATAATAATAATAATAATAATAATAATAATAATAATAATAACTAGTATTAACCAAAGGTTATGACGTGCGGGCAACAACAATCGAAGGTCAAAATGCTGTGCTTTGCACAAGTTTCACATGATAGTAGGCCTAGACATGCATGATTAATTACGAGTGATAGATGTTGCAAACTGCGTTTCATGAATTCCATTCATTCTCAGTGGAAATCCAAACGAAGCTCGCTACATACATGTGTAAGTGCGCTGCATGCGTAAGATGGTGATTCTAATGTACTTATTACAAGCAAGGACGTGTGGGTTATCCAAGTGACACCCGCCCCTTGAAAGGCAATTTTAAATGTTGTTAACGTAAATGAGATAGTGATTCTGATGTACTTATTACAAGCAGGGACATGTGGGTTGTCCAAGTGACACCCGCCCCTTGAAGGTCAATTTTAAATGTTGTTAAGCTAAATAAGATAGTGATTCTGATGTACTTATTACAAGAGGGGACATGTGGGTTGTCCAAGTGACTTCCGCCCCTTGAAGGTCAATTTTAAATGTTGCTAAGCTAAGTAAGATACTGATTCTAATGTACTTATTACAAGAGGGGATGTGTGGGTTATCCAAGTGACACCCGCCCGTTGAAAGTCAATTTTAAATGTTGTTAAGCTAAATAAGATAGTGATTCTAATGTACCTATTACAAGTGGGGACGTGTGGGTTATCCAAGTGACACCCGCCCTTGAAAGTCAATTTTAAATGTTGCTAAGCTAAATAAGATAGTGATTCTAATGTACTTATTACAAGCGAGGACGTGTGGGTTATCCAAGTGACACCCACCCCTTGAAAATCAATTTTAAATGTTGATAAGATAAATGAGATAGTGATTCTTATGTACTTAATATATTGATTTAGCCAGGGCTAAAAGCCAAGCTCTCGTTAACTAGATACTCATAAACAAAAAATAAAATCGTATAATGCTAAACAGCAATAGCCATGAGAAAGGCAACCAAATCAATAGATCTAGTGAGCAAAAAGCAAATTTGCATGTGCAGCACAGTTTTTTTGTACAAGTCTTTGCTGTTTTGCATCACACATTGCTGTTTTGCACGACTAAAATGTATAACTTCCTAGTTACACATTATTTTTATGGAGGAATTGCTGTATTTGCTCACCAAAAATTTTGTTCCTTGTGTTTCTATTCAATTTTTTTTTACTCCCGTTCATTTTCACCTTGCTGGCTGCAGGCATTTCGCATGTTTCACACAGCCGCTATGAAATTTTTGTGTTTTTCTTCCAATGAAATTTGTCCCCTTTGTTTTAAATCACTCGCACTAGCCATACATTGGTATGCCTTTGATGTGGAAGGACAGTCACACGGATATACGGCCATGTGATTACCAAAATTTAGTTAATCTATCAAACTTTGTAGTTATTACAAGCGGGGACATGTGGGTTGTCCAAGTGACACCCGCCCCTTGAAGGTCAATTTTAAATGTTGCTAAGCTAAGTGAGATAGTGATTCTAATGTACTTATTACAAGCGGGGACATGTGCGTTGTCCAAGTGACACCCACCCCTTGAAGGTCAATTTTATATGTTGCTAAGCTAAGATAGTGATTCTAATGTAGTTATTACAAGCGGAGACATGTGGGTTGTCCAAGTGACACCCGCCCCTTGAAGGTCAATTTTAACTGTTGCTAAGCTAAGTAAGATAGTGATTCTAATGTACTTATTACAAGTGGGGACATGTGGATTGTCCAAGTGACACCTGCCCCTTGAAGGTCTATTTTAAATGTTTATAAGATAAATGAGTGATTGTGCTGTACTTATTACGAGCAGGAACACGCTGGTTGTCCAAGTGACACACGCCCCTTGAAGGTCAATTTTAAATGTTGCTAAGCTAAGTAAGATAGTGATTCTAATGTACTTATTACAAGCGGGGACATGTGGGTTGTCCAAGTGACACCCACCCGTTGAAGGTCAATTTTAAATGTTGCTAAGCTAAGTAAGATACTGATTCTAATGTACTTATTACAAGCGGGGACATGTGGGTTGTCCAAGTGACACCCGCCCCTTGAAGGTCAATTTTAAATGTTGCTAAGCTAAGTAAGATAGTGATTCTAATGTACTTATTACAAGCGGGGACATGTGGGTTGTCGAAGTGACACCAACCCCTTGAAGGTCAATTTTAAATGTTAAGCTAAAAAGGTAGTGATTCTGATGTACTTATTACAAGGGGGGACATGTGGGTTGTCCAAGTGACACCACCCCTTGAAGGTCAATTTTAAATGTTGCTAAGCTAAGTAAGATACTGATTCTAATGTACTTATTACAAGCGGGGACATGTGGGTTGTCCAAATGACACCCGCCCCTTGAAGGTCAATTTTAAATGTTGCTAAGCTAAGTGAGATAGTGATTCTAATGTACTTATTACAAGCGGGGACATGTGGGTTGTCCAAGTGACACCCGCCCCTTGAAGGTCTATTTTAAATGTTTATAAGATAAATTAGTGATTGTGCTGTACTTATTATAAGCGGGAACATGTGGGTTGTCCAAGTGACACCCGCCCCTTGAAGGTCAGTTTTAACTGTTGCTAAGCTAAGTAAGATAGTGATTCTGCTGTACTTATTCAAAGCAGGGACATGTAGGTTGTCTAAGTGACACCCGCCCCTTGAAAGTCAATTTTAAATGTTGCTAAGCTAAGTAAGATACTGATTCTAATGTATTAATTACAAGCGGGGAGATGTGGGTTGTCCAAGTGACACCCGCCCCTTGAAGGTCAATTTTAAATGTTGCTAAGCTAAGTAAGATACTGATTCTAATGTACTTATTACAAGCGGCGACATGTGGGTTGTCGAAGTGACACCAACCCCTTGAAGGTCAATTTTAAATGTTAAGCTAAAAAGGTAGTGATTCTGATGTACTTATTACAAGGGGGGACATGTGGGTTGTCCAAGTGACACCACCCCTTGAAGGTCAATTTTAAATGTTGCTAAGCTAAGTAAGATACTGATTCTAATGTACTTATTACAAGCGGGGACATGTGGGTTGTCCAAATGACACCCGCCCCTTGAAGGTCAATTTTAAATGTTGCTAAGCTAAGTGAGATAGTGATTCTAATGTACTTATTACAAGCGGGGACATGTGGGTTGTCCAAGTGACACCCGCCCCTTGAAGGTCTATTTTAAATGTTTATAAGATAAATTAGTGATTGTGCTGTACTTATTACAAGCGGGAACATGTGGGTTGTCCAAGTGACACCCGCCCCTTGAAGGTCAGTTTTAACTGTTGCTAAGCTAAGTAAGATAGTGATTCTGCTGTACTTATTCAAAGCAGGGACATGTAGGTTGTCTAAGTGACACCCGCCCCTTGAAAGTCAATTTTAAATGTTGCTAAGCTAAGTAAGATAGTGATTCTAATGTATTAATTACAAGCGGGGAGATGTGGGTTGTCCAAGTGACACCCGCCCCTTGAAGGTCAATTTTAAATGTTGCTAAGCTAAGTAAGATACTGATTCTAATGTACTTATTACAAGCGGCGACATGTGGGTTGTCGAAGTGACACCAACCCCTTGAAGGTCAATTTTAAATGTTAAGCTAAAAAGGTAGTGATTCTGATGTACTTATTACAAGGGGGGACATGTGGGTTGTCCAAGTGACACCACCCCTTGAAGGTCAATTTTAAATGTTGCTAAGCTAAGTAAGATACTGATTCTAATGTACTTATTACAAGCGGGGACATGTGGGTTGTCCAAATGACACCCGCCCCTTGAAGGTCAATTTTAAATGTTGCTAAGCTAAGTGAGATAGTGATTCTAATGTACTTATTACAAGCGGGGACATGTGCGTCGTCCAAGTGACACCCACCCCTTGAAGGTCAATTTTATATGTTGCTAAGCTAAGATAGTGATTCTAATGTAGTTATTACAAGCGGAGACATGTGGGTTGTCCAAGTGACACCTGCCCCTTGAAGGTCAATTTTAACTATTGCTAAGCTAAGTAAGATAGTGATTCTAATGTACTTATTACAAGCGGGGACATGTGGGTTGTCCAAGTGACACTCGCCCCTTGAAAGTCAATTTTAAATGTTGCTAGGCTAAGTAAGATAGTGATTCTAATGTACTTATTACAAGCGGGGAGATGTGGGTTGTCCAAGTGACACCCGCCCCTTGAAGGTCAATTTTAAATGTTGCTAAGCTAAGTAAGATACTGATTCTAATGTACTTATTACAAGCGGGGACATGTGGGTTGTCGAAGTGACACCAACCCCTTGAAGGTCAATTTTAAATGTTAAGCTAAAAAGGTAGTGATTCTGATGTACTTATTACAAGGGGGGACATGTGGGTTGTCCAAGTGACACCACCCCTTGAAGGTCAATTTTAAATGTTGCTAAGCTAAGTAAGATACTGATTCTAATGTACTTATTACAAGCGGGGACATGTGGGTTGTCCAAATGACACCCGCCCCTTGAAGGTCAATTTTAAATGTTGCTAAGCTAAGTGAGATAGTGATTCTAATGTACTTATTACAAGCGGGGACATGTGCGTTGTCCAAGTGACACCCACCCCTGGAAGGTCAATTTTAAATGTTGATAGATAAATGTGGTAGTGATTCTGATGTACTTATTACAAGGGGGGACATGTGGGTTGTCCAAGTGACACCCGCCCCTTTAAGGTCAATTTTAAATGTTGTTAAGCTAAATAAGATAGTGATTCTGATGTACTTATAACAAGTGGGGACATGCGGGTTGTCCAAGTGACACCCACCCCTTGAAGGTCAATTTCAAATGTTGATAAGGTAAATGTGGTAGTGATTTTGATGTACTTATTACAAGCAGGGACATGTGGGTTGTCCAAGTGACACCTGCCTTTTGAAGGTCAATTTTAAATGTTGTTAAGCTAAATAAGATAGTGATTCTTATGTACTTATAACAAGTGGGGACATGTGGGTTGTCCAAGTGACACCCTCCCCTTGAAAGTCAATAAATTTTAGATGGTGTTAAGTTAAATAAAATAGTCATTCTAATGTACTTATTTAATATTACAAGTGGGGACGTGTGGGTCCTGCCCCTAGAGGCAGTCAGCAGGGTGCAAAGAAAGTCAGTTTTTACATTGTGCCATTTGGGCAAGCTGTAGATAGCACGTACTAGCCCAGAAGTCATTTCCACTAGCCCCAAAACCCTTTTTGATTAGCAGGATTGATTACAATGCTTCTGTAATTTGAATTTCCTTAAAAAACAGCACTTGCCGGTAGAGCAAGTTAAGAGCAAAAATCACTAGTCCAGTAGCAAAATCCACTAACCCCGGGCTATTGGACACAACTTTCTTTGCACGCTGTTCAGACAGGATTGGACCATGAGATGCAAGTAAAGATCCATGGAATAAAACTTGTGTAATAATCTCAAACTGCAATTGCATGCATGTGCTAGGAAATGAATGAGTGCTCATACACACCTTTCACCTATTTATAGCTAAGCCTCGATCAAAATGGTAGGGATCAAGCATCACTTGGTCCGATATTACTGAGACAAGAGACTATGACTTTGTAACATTAAGTGAAAAAATTGTTAAAAGAGAAAAGCTGGGTCCATTAATTTACAAAAAACTGATCAGAGCAAAAAATTTAACCCCAGGTAAAAACCAACAAAAATGGCTTCAAGACAGTAACTACTCATACCAAGAAGAACCCGCCTATCTTATGGCACCATAATTTCACAGCAAGCACCAAACAGATTGACTTTCAATTTAAACTATTACACAGACACATACCAACCAATGATTTTAATTGGTTGCAAAAAGAACCTTAATGATACTGAAAAAAAATCTTTTAATTAAAGAGCTCACTGTCCACTGACTGTTAGGGATGGACCATTAGAAAAGTTATGGGGAATGGGAAATTTTTGAGCGGCATGAATATTTTCGTTAACATTTCCCTTGTATGACTTGTTTTTAGTCCAGAGCAAAAATACTTTTTTTAGGGTTACTTAGCATGCATGAATTTTTCATTTAATCTTCCCCTGTGCTTCACCCTGCCCCCATAAGTTTTCTAATCGTCCGTCCCTTACAATACAGTAGTGCTGGAAATCGACCACGAGTTCAAAATTAAAAACAGGAAAGGTTACCTATAAAGAACACTTAATGTAATAAATAATAAATAATAATAAATAATAATAAATGTTATATACAAACAATGATTGTAAACAACTAATTAAAGGGTTTTGTTTATCAACTGTCTCTCATGACGGTCCACTTACATATTGATTGCATTTTTTAGACCAAATTATTAACTGTTGGTGATTGGTATATCACGAACATCCCTTATAGTTGGTTCAAGCGTGGTTGAACCAAATTGTACTTACCTAGTAGTTCGTTTTTCGTGACTAAAGAGAACCATTTAACTGCTACAGGCTTTTAATTGTGTTATAATTATCAACTAAATCTTCAAAAGTTAGCAAGTTGTTTTGAAACAACCTCGAGTAGATCAAACCGACTTAACGCATGTATCAAATCTTCTTCAGTTTGTACTGCAACAACTTGTAACAAAATAACAGTTTACCGATGGGATGAGGGGCATCCCTATTACTTTTACATACTGCGGATTCAGGTTGAGCGTTTAATGACGTCAGTTATCGCGTTCATCATCACGGTTGATTGGTTGCGTTGCGAGGCTTATTGTCAGGTGTTGCTAGGCGGGGACGATATCGTTCTATCTGGGAAAAGGCGCCTTGTCTGATCGATCTGTATGTCATGGCGATTGAAATCACAATAGAATACTCCTACTATTCTACAAAAAGAATAACTCCAGTATATATTGTCGAAGAAGAGCTTATGAGCCTGGAATACAGCAAATTCGTAGAACGCATTGTGAACGAGGTGCGCCATCTCCGAAGGATGAATCCATTGTGACTTACAGTAAAGGAAGATGAAACTGTCGACGCGTAGATTTGTCCAGAAAGTATTTCAGCTTGCAGATGAACGGTTTGTTAGTCAAAGGAGCTAAGAGCATCAGAATAAGAGTCTTTGAATTCGCTTCGCCAGCCGTAGATACTGGATATTCACAGAGTAGAAAACATGGCTGAGACGGGAGCAGAGGTTCGCGAGCTAACACGGACGCATGTTTGACGCTCACTAAATTTACAAATCGACCAGGAAATATCATTGTTAGTGGGTTACCTCCTCCGTCAATGATTTTATCGACGATGATATGTCTTAGGTCAGAGGATAAAGGTTCTCCTGGGATATAAGAGCGACTGCTCTTGCTTACGGTTAACATGTTTACATTCTTTAACGCGCCTTTTCTCCGACAGAACGCTATCATCCCCCACCTAGCAACGTGTGACAATTTGGCTCGCAACGCAACCAATCAACTGTAATAACGAACGTGATAACTGAAGTCATTAAATGCTCAACCTGAATCCACAGTAAGGGTCCCCCAGGCTTTCAAATAAGACAGAATACATAAGAAAAAGAAAGAAAGAAAACGAAAGAAAGAAACAATGGGGGACCTTAAGTTATACTGGCAGGCAAAATAGAAGCATGCAAAAACTTCGATTGTCAAATGGGCCATGTTACTAATTAGTAATAGATTTTTGGGTAATATAGGACTGAAAAATGCTGCAGAACGTGATCTTGTATATGCTAACGGTTCATCAGTTCCAGCACAAAATACAAATGGGCACAATTCGCAAAGTATCCACCGCTAAAGCTTTAGAATAAGCTTAATAAATTTCCTATGTATATTGGTCTGCATTGACAAAGTGACAGTATGGAGATAAATACTAACAATAATTACCTCTTTCCTTTTGAGCTTTTTCTCTTTTCCTTTAGCAGACTTTTTCTGTGGTTTATAAGAAACAAACTTAACATTAAAGGATTGAAATTGTCAGTCATGATCAGTTATATAAAGTTCAAATATTGCATTGCGCGCCAAAAGCAGTCTGAGTCGTCAGCTTTATGCACTAGTTTCAAACCAAAAAGGTGCCTTACCCCCATTTTAACTCGGGGAGATTAACCTTTTCCTCTGATATTGCTGAAATTGAAGTTTTTTGTCACTATTATACGATGGAGTACGGTAAAAAATCTCTAAAACTGTACAATGAATTTTCGCGCGTTTATCTGTCTATCTACCATTTTGAATACTGTTTACTCTCCAAGTGAATGCCGGGATATAACTTCCTATGCCCCAGTCTCTACGCGTCAAAAATTAGGTGACGTCAACTTGTGGGACGAAGTTCGTGAATGGTCTTTGAGTTAGTTCCAATTTTTATTACGGTGCTGTATATAAATGACTTTAAACCGCCAACGGAAAGTGCAACAAGGTTTCTAGGATAGCATGTCTAATGAAGAGAAGGCCATTGGGCTTATAGCTCAGGCGGAAAAGAAAGTGAAATCTTCTCAGGGGTTTTTAGGTGGATTATTTGGGTAAGTCATGATCAGTCAGTGAAATTGGTATATCTGTGTAATGATGAGTTGTTTGAGATCTTTCAGAGAGTAATCAGGTTTTATACCTTTTACAAACGAAACTTTATTTTGGCCATTTTTGTAGGGGCACTTCGAAACTGGAAGATGCGGCTGAATTGTACGTTAGTGCAGGAAACATGTTCAAGATGGCACAAAAATGGAGTGGTAGGTATTTTAAGCCGCTTGCATAGACTGTCAGCTGGGCTTTGTAAGTATCCTTACTGTGTTGCTCAGTACTGTAATATGGCTCGCACTACTGAAGGATCAAATGTCGTTGAACATACCACTTTCCAAATTCAGTGGCGTGAGTGTTATTTACAGGGCCTCAAAGACAAACGTTTTTGTTCAGCTATAAATCATGACTACATACATGTGGAGGCTTGATACAGGAAGGTCATGAGGACATATCTTCCTTCACAGTACATGAAATAGATGGTTTTATATAAGCTTAAAAGTGTAGGATTCGTTGGCAGAACCCGAAAATGAACGTGGATTTCTTGGGTATTTTATTTTCAAGCTCAAGAATTTAATTGAAAATTAAGTCAAAATCAGAGTTGTAACTGAACTTTTGCTGTTCCTTATCATTATTTATAAAATAACTAAGATAGTACGCGCGCTCTGATTGGCTGAGAGGAGTGTTTGCATGAGAGTATGTAAACATGGTTGTGACGTAAGACTTTTTGCTTTTCGCGCTTATCACGCAAGCACGAATTTGAAAAAGTTTTCGTGCTCAAAACTCGACAAGTTTACTTTATTTACTCATTCCTTCATCGGATGAAACTTGGAAAATCTTAACAGACAAGCTGCGTCAACTTTTTTTCGCTTAAGCAGGCATTTTAAGCGAGAAAAATCCGTATTTTGGAAAGCATCTTTTGCAAAACAAGAACTGACTATGCGTGCAAGATTTCGTGTACAAGACTTTGCAACTGGTAAGAATTTCTCTTTTAATCAGTGCCATAACAAAGAGTTTTGCGTTTTTTTCTCAGGAAAGTTATTTTATAAAAGCAATAGAAAACTTTTTTCCGGTGTTTGCATAGCCTGATATAAACACTCGAGGGGTTGGGAGAATTCTCGACAGTTATGCAAACCCTAGACTTCGTCTCGGGTTTGCATAACTGTCCCAAATTCTCCCAACCCCTCTCGTGTTTATATCAGGCTATGCAAACACGGAAAACGTTTTCTATTGCTTAAATCATGGTTTTTATTTATTACATCTTGATTGCAGCTGCTGGTAGGGCATTTATGGAAGCAGCTCAACTACAAATCACTTTACAGTCCAAACATGAAGCAGGGCAGCGTTTTGTTGATGCTGGGAACTGTTTTAAAAAGACTGATGTTGAAGGTAAGTTTGGGTATAATTTCCTCGTTAAACTACAAAGTTGACATCATAGCGTAATGTGCTGCATCCAAGGAGGCATTGTAACAGAAGTGATAGAAGGATTAACAGGATTTCTTATTATTTATCAATGGTAAGAAATCCTCTGATTCCTTCTTCATTCTTAGGCAAAATTCAACAAACAGTTGTTGAGTAAGAATACTGTTTCTCATCAATGAAAACATGAAACTGAATTTCCTGAAACTCTGAACAAATAATTGAGGATTAAAGTTTTATTTAAAAGCACTGTGTAGTGTTAAACTGTCAAGCTAGGGATGTTACCTGACCTTGAATAGACCTTTGTCACTCGGTGACCGTTTTGTCTCAGGAGATTTGAAAAGCTTTGTTTATGCACGGCTAGCCTAGTAGAGAGAACGAGGCTAACCATGCATAAACAAAGCTTTTTCAATCTCCTGAGACAAAATGGCCATCGTGTGACAAAGGTCTATACAGTCAAGCATCTCCTTTTGGCACCTTTACTATGCAGGTACCTTTCTGTTGTGGACAATTCAGTTGCAGGTCCCATAAATACCAAACATTTTACCTTCCCTACTAGTGTCACATATACTATGATCAAGGGGGAGGGTACAGGGGTTCCAGCGGGACCCAACTAAATGCACCCATTAGACCAGATAAATGTTGGGTGAATTTTAAGAGCTGAAAATTATTGCTATCACAGGACTGCAGATAAAAGTCTAGTATATACTTAAGTTTACAAGAAAATAATATTTGTAATGGCAATACAGCTGAATGATTAGCTGTAAAATGGTTCTAACATTAAGCAAAAGTTTGAACCCCCCACCAAACCCCCTCCCCTCCCCCACCTGGAGCTGTCCTTGTATACCTCTAACGATACCTCCATGATGCAAGCAGCTGTCCGCAGTAACTTTTTTTACAAATTACAGTGGTCCATTATTCTTCTTCTATTGTTGCTTAATTACAATTACACTTTCTGTTAACTTATTTATATTGTTTTTTGATCCATAGAGGCTGTGAGGGCTTTTGAAATGGCCATCAACATTTACACAGACATGGTATGAAAGTAAACTACTTGACACAGCTAGAAGCTTTACTTAAACCTCAACCTTGAATGACATCATCACCAATTTATTCTAAACTTTACATCACAAAACCAAGACTAGTAATATTGATACTTAACAACAGTGCTAAAGTATAGTTTCATAATCAGTACAAAAGAAAAACTTGTGAAAGGTGGATGGGTGGGGCAGGATGGCATATTTGGTGGATTGCAGCAAACCAAGAAACAAAAAAACTGAATCTTGAGCAAGCTTCTTTATGTGACCAGAACACACTATTACCTACATCCCCCAGCTGTGTGTGAGGAAAATCAAATCCTCAGCCTCCTCCTGCAAGGTGCCTATTACTTTGAAAATTTGCATTAGCATTGTTACTGATCCAAAGAAAAACCATTGCAAAACAATAATTTGTAGCTTATGAAATCCATTTTATTTATTAGTTGATCTGGAAAGGGCAGCCATGGATCCAGCTCATTGTCGAATAGTAGTTCTAATAATTGATGATTTAATTTATTATTTGCAAATTTCCCCCTTAAGAATATAGGTTTGTTGCATATGGGAGATCTCTGGAGGACTGTAAATGTTTTAGCCTGCGTAGCTGGCGGTATTGTGTGGGTGCGAGATTAAAGTTTTGGCGGCGGAGCCGTGTTCCAAAAAAAAGGAGTAGGGACGAGGCGGTTGAAATACCGCCTGCCAGAAAACCCCGAGCTTAGGAGTCGTGTTTAGCCTGTCAACGCTTATTTCTAAACTGGTTTCTCTTTGATTGGCTGATTTAATTGGGATCAGCTAACGTGACAAAAGTGGGCGGCATTCGAAAAATCATGGTTCTCTGGCAGGCGGTATTTTTTGGCTTCGCCGCTCGTGACGGCTCCGCCGTTAAATCTCACTCGACTATATTACAACGGCTCCACCGCCAAATCTCACTCGACTACTACACAATACCGCCAGCTACGCAGGCTATAAATGTTTTTATCTTATCCACAATAAATTATTTAACTTTTTGTTTTCCCATAAAACCCAAGTATTGAAGCCTGAAGAATTGCTTTAAAGGCCTTTTCTTCTTTCAAAATTTTTAAAAATACCTTAAAAATACTTGTTGTTTTCTAGGGTCGATTCACTATGGCTGCTAAACACCACATAACTGTAGCTGAGATTCATGAGATGAATTCTTCTGATCTTGAAAAGGTGAGGAATTATTAACAAGGGTTGCAAGAGGCAATGAGTTTAAAGTGATAAATACTTGGTGGAAGGCTTTCAGCCTTGGCAGGTAACATCCTCCTTGATCCTCCATTGTTCTTCAGATCATACTCTGCTTTATCCAGTAATTGCTAAGTAATCCGCTAGAAATACGTTACTAAGTTACCACCAAAAAGGGACTTACACTGTATTTTGATTACCTAAAACACATGTTTTTTTTCCTTCAGGCAATATTTCATTATGAGCAAGCTGCTCAGTATTACAGAGGAGAAGAATCAAATAGGTACATAAAACAAATTTAATTTCCACTCAATTCAGATTTACTAAGAAGAATTAATTATATCATTCATTATTAGCTCTTACTGTTGCCTACTGTCTGTGTTAAACATCATACTTTTAATGTGCTTGGGGCATCTAACATCTACACTTCCCCAAGGAAACACCAGGGTGCAATCATGCCCTCCCTATATCTCTATTATGTCTTTCATGGGAAGAGGGGTATGATACATGTATGTAAAAAGGCCAGAATTTAAAGTTCCTTCCGATTGGTCCAGACACAATACATCTGACACAGTTCTGTTCTGATTGGCTGAAGATTAGGTTTGATGTCCCACAAGACTGCAATTGTTGTAAATATTCCCACAGTTAAAATATTCTCCCTGGCTAAAGTTTTGTTTGGTTTTGTTTTTTTTATTTCAAGGCCAATAATAATATGGAAATGAAGCTCCACCTGATACATGTATTGTTCCGTCACAGAAATAAGCTTGTGCTAGTTTTTCTGAACATAGCCATTGTTTTTTGATTTCCTTGTAAACACAAAATTATTTGGTAGCAGACCTTTTTTGGGCCTTGTTCAATTTGAGTCCTGATTTTCACAGGTCAAACACCTGGACCTTAATTTATTTTAACAAGGGGCAGTTTGTGGCTCATGAAGAAAAATAAACTGTATCAGGTGTTTGTTTTTTTTTCCCACCTCTCTTCTCAACAAAAAAAAAGCACAGCTGATTACAGGTTAAGGAAACACCAACAAGCCGTTCTCTTTTTGAACATCACTATTCATGCTGCTGATCAGGACTTGTTCGCAGTTTTCCACCCAATAAGTTATTGCAGCGTTTTATGTTGCATTGTTTCATTAATAACATTATTAACCAAACCTATTGTAATTTTTATTGTCATCTGGTCACGATGTTATTGCTCTTTTTACCTGCAGTTCAGCAAACAAGTGCCTTTTGAAAGTAGCTATGTACTCAGCCCAGATGGAAGAGTATGCTAAGGCTCTAGAGATATATGAACAGGTTTGTTTATGTTTTTGAAAACAAGAAGAGGGAGTTTGAGATCTGACAACAGCAATGGCAGCCATAATAATGCTCAAAAACTGAATTTTCATCTTTTAATCTCTATCACAATTATCCTAACTCGCTATTTTTTTCAAATGCAAGGAAACTCTTTTGGAGTTAATTCCCTAATTACTGGTACCATATTTAAGTTTAGAAAGAGAAAGACGATTTCATATTTCACTTGTTCATGTCCTCATTAAAATGTGAAACCAGGCATTCTCATGTCATAGCCAGGCAGTGACAGCTAAAAACTTGCAAAAAGCCTGCTGCGTGTGTAGGGTTGTTATTTTTTCTATTCAACGTATTGCATTTTTGAAGTTCTCGTTGCTGTCACCATCATGCCATCTGAAACTCCCTAATATTACCCACCTCACACAAGCCAAGTCAGTGGTAAGTTGAACTTAGTTACAGGAAAATACTTGGTGCTCCCTACTTATTGGTATCTCTTTAAACATGAGATATTTCAAGTATTTATGGTCTGAAATACAATACCCTTGACTCTTTGTAGCAGGAGTATAGAGTTTTTGTTGGACGTTGCAATGCCTTCTTTACATAAATACAATGAACTCAGTACATGTAGCTAAGTAGCCAATCTGATTGGAAAAGGCTTGCGGTTGACTATAGCATTTTCCAAATTATTCACAAGTCACTGGCTGATGTTTGTATTATTGTCCAGCAAAGAACAATATTATTGCTAGCATATTGCAGGCTTTTGACCTACTGTATAATGGCATCTTCAAATTGAACACATTTTGCTCCAGCGATCTTTACCGGTACTTTGTTCACAGAGAAAGACTTTCATTATTTTTAATCGCGTTGTACAAGTGCAATGTTGTGTGTATAGGTGTACAACCAATCCCCAGTTTTTCAAAAGTTGGATAACACCATCCATCGGATAAATCACTATCCAGTGGATAATGTAATAATGTTGGTTTGCCTAATACTTGCCACTGGATATCCAGAGTCTGAACAACCGAGGCCTGGTCATAGATGAATAAAATCATTATTTTGGCCATCAAAACTAACTGGATTGTGTCATTTAAAACCTACAGGTTGCTGCTGATGCTATTGAGAGTTCATTACTAAAGTACAGTGCTAAAGAGTATTTCTTCAAAGCAGCCCTCTGCCATATGTGCATTGATATAGTTGAGGCCCAGAGAGCAGTTGATAAGTACTGCGATATGTACCCAGCATTCCAAGACACCAGGGAATGTAAACTTCTTAGGGTAAGTATTAAGCATGTACAAGTTGTTTGCATTCGTACAACTGGCATGGTCTGCCATTTGCACATGGTTAGCTTGTTGTGCAGATTTAATTTAACCTCGGTTAGTAACACCAATATCCATGTTCTGGGCCCCAACGGACTCAGCGAATTACCAGAAGCACATTTTGAATTTCCTTTGATCTTGATTGGAAAAATGACAGTGGCATTTTCAACAGGCCAAGCATGGTGCATTATCAAATCCTGGTACACAGTTGGGGGCCCAGAACAAAAATTTTAGTGCTGTTTCGCGGATGGACTAAACCAGAGTTAAGTTTGGTCTGTGGTGCTAGCTAGTACATGGTCATTCAAGCCACATGAAGATCGATAATCGATAATTTCTTAGTACATCCCAGTGAGGGAGGGGAAGGTGGATTTGAAGGAGGTATTTGTTTTTAAAGAATCTCCATTTTTTTGGTGTGGTCAAGAGTAGAATGAGTGAACTCACTGTATCGGATGATCAGGAATCATTTCCTTAGTGTTTCTTTTGTGTCAGCCTGGTAGCTCAGCAATTGAGAATGGAGGCATATATTTTTTAAATTTATATTGCAATAGGGAGGCCATAGATTTTTAGTGCCACTGTCCCACTGTTCCCGATTATTTATAGTGGTAGTAAAATAATGATTGGTATCCTAAAACCGTGTGGTTTGGTCTTGCTGAGGGGATTGAACCACTGCATCCCACTCTCAAGACCAGCCCTATTCCAATATTGAGCTAACCCTCATGCTGATACTCCTTAAATGAGATAACTTCAATCTAGAATGCTTTATTATACAGCCATTAAGGGGTGAGCATGTGGTAAATTTCTCAGAGAATGCCTGCTCCGCTATTTTTTTTTTCAGACTCTTCTTGAAGCTAAAGAAGAAGAGAATGTAGAATCTTTTACGGAAGCCGTAAGTACTCTGTCACTGAAAGGAAAATCTCTTAACGAAAAGAATAGATGGTAGCTGTAAAATATATAATCCCTATCGCCATTAGAGAGCACAAAATTATTTGTATGAGTCACTCAAAAAAAAATTCCCGGGATATGTGGGTACCATTAAACCATCCTTTGGTGCTTTGAACAGGCCCAAAATCATTTAAGCTTTTTACTCTGACAAGGGGCTACTACTTAAATCATCAGCTCTTAGAGGAGCTGTGCCTCAAAATTAAACTAAACTTAACCCTTAAGTCCCAATGGTGACCAACATCAATTTTCTCCTAACGATATCCATACACTTTCAAGAGATACGGTTATGAGAATTGATAAAGTGATCACCAAAGTGAAATTGCATTGATCTTTTATAAAATTCTCTCAACCCTTTCTTTAAAGAAATGTATGGAGGTCAGTTTGGAGAATTTGTATGTGGATATTGGGGCTTAAAGGGTTAACCAGTAGGAACTGCCTCCAAATTGAGTGAAACATAAAAATAAACTAGTCTAAACATTAAAAGAAGGTATAAATAACAAGTCGAATACAAAAGATGACACGGGTGGACAAAGCCGGAAAACGGATTTCAATTGTGGGTTTTGAAAAGTTGTTAGCCTAACACTTTTTTAAAGTTTTTTGCTTTTTGTAACGTTTGATATAATACTTGGAAGGCATATTTGTTGGACAAGAAGCTGTAATTTTACCATTAATCATAACTATAATAAAATTCTCAAATCTGATTGGCTATTGGCTATCAACTGTCCTGATTTATAATTTATGACTCGTGATTTCAACAAATCGAACTAACGCTACGCGGTAGTCCGATTTTGTTAATCAGTCGTATGATTGCAGACCGAATTGGACTCCACTCAGTCCTATTACCATTATTTACATTTGTCAAGTACTTTCTTCGCAAGTGTTCGATTCCATATTGCATTGGGAAAAGTACCCTGTAGGTGGTAATATTGACAAAATGAACTAGACAGCCAACGGTGACAGTACAGCCCCTTTAAATCATTATTTTATGTTGGGGAATTAACTTGATGACTCGCATGACTCGCTGGCTCGCAGTTTGTAAAGACCCAATTAACTTTATCAAATTGGATACCAATATCCCGGGCCAATATCATTCACAAAGGATTCGAAGACGGAGAAAGAGCGCGAACGTGAGAAAAAAGGAAGGAACTAACGTCTATTTTCTCCTTTCCCCACCTAACCCCGTTGCGTTTGCGGTCAATAAATCCCCCCCGGTTTTTATTTTCTTACGCGCGCTTAACGATCTCTAAGGAGAAAATCAAGATAGAGGAACTGTGAACAGACTAGGGAATTCGCTATTATTGTGGAACGTTAAGATACCGTCAATGAGATACATTATCGTTACGAATTTTTGTCCATGATTGTAGCATACTACCTTTCTCTGTTTTAATCAGTTCAGGAGGTATATTCATTTCATGTTATACCAGGTCAGTGCGACAATCTTTTCACACACTGTTTCCTTTTGTTTCCAGGTTAAGGAATATGACTCGATTTCTAGACTGGACCAGTGGTTAACCACTATTCTCTTACGGATCAAGAAAGGAATGAACGAGGAACCTGACTTGACTTAAGCAACTGCGCTGTAAACTGAAATAATGCTATGTTTTATGTCGCTAGTTTTTCGATAATTTCTAGTCTAAGTCAAGGAAAATGTTATTATAACGACGCAAGAACTTGTGTTGAACCTCTTTCTCTATGATGGAAATAATAACTGAGTGTTTCCAATTTAACAGTCAAGAAAATACTTCACAGAATCCATTTTACGGGGTCACTGAACGGCTCACACAATTGGCTGTGAAAACAATAGGATAACCACACAAACAATAATCCAAACCCTCAACACAAAAGGCAATTTTGTTTTAGACGACCACTTAAATTAGAGGTTCTGTTGAGTTACTGGACTACTCATTTTACGACCAATACAGTCAACTCTCTCCCGAGAGATACCGAGGGTTGGTCCTAGCCTGCGTTACAGACACTCTAAACCGCTGGTCTAGACGATGCGTGAGCCGGCTGTAACGCAGGCACAATTGGTCCCTGCTGTTTTTCAGTCGTTTTCTTCGACTAGGGAGCTTTAGCATCGACGACGGCAACGGGAGCAAAAACGTAGAATTCGCGTTTTTTTAAACTTTATCCCGTGTGGGACCGCACTCAAGTTTAGAAAGAGAAAGAAAAATTCGTTGTCTCTTGTTTACGTCCTCCATATACTTAAAATTAGGTATTTTCACGTCGTAGTCGTGCAGTGACGGCAAAGAAATGGAACGGAAAAGCGTGCTGCACGTGCAGAGTTGTTGTTTTGCTCAGCAAACCTTTTGCTTTTTTCTAGTGACATCCTCGTTGCCGTCGCCGTTGTCGTTGATAAAGCTCCCTCTTAAGGCGGATACCTTAGAGACTTAATTTTAAAGAACAAGAACGTTGCTATAACAATTACTTTAAAGGTAATATTTTAGGCGCTTTCCACGTACAAGTCGTCAAACCTACGCGACGAGACCGCAAGGTCATGTGAGTAAATGCGAATTCTTCATTAGCCTGAGTATGTGTCATGCTTTTCTGGAAGTAAACGAACCTATTAATTATTTTAGCAGTTAGATATAGTACTAACATGGTATACCAACAAAGGTGGTATTTTACCCGTAGCTGTCACGATTGACCAGTCTACGACCAGTTCCGTTCAGATGCGTTTTGCGACCGTAGTTTTAATTATTCCAGCTTCAATTTACATGTAAGACAATTTGCCATGCCTCTTAACTCTCTTGCACCTGAATAATACCAACTGAAATCTTTTATAGCTGGTTATATACGAGGGGTACCCCCTCTCACCCAAAGTGGGTAAGGTAAGGTAACGCCTTTATTTAAAGAGGGTAAACACGTGACATTTTTGATAAAACTGATAAACTTGTGGCCCTCAAAAACTGGGCCGAGTTAATTTTCACAAAGACTTCTGGGATCGCTACTGGGACGCGCCGGTCAGCTATTCGCCAATTTTTCCTGTTTCCAGTAATATTCCCAGAATTCTTTGCAAAGTTAACTTGGCATAGTTTGTCTTATCGTCTCTAAAGTGGCGAATAAAATATATCCCCATTTCGATACATTATCATCATTGATTCTTTAAGAATGGTAAAAATAAATGGCTTAAAACGTTGCACTTTAGTGTAATAAGTTATTCAATTATTTCTTCCAACGGCACAACTGATTAACTGTATAGTGGCAAAGTAATGTTTTTACGTTAAGTTACAATCGACAAAAACTCTCACGGCTACGTCGCTATGACGAGTACCGGAACCGAGGGGGGAAGAAAAAGAACGCTATCTGGGGAAGGCTAAAGTACTCCCGGGTTCGAGTCTCGCCCTGGCTCAACTCCTTCTCCACCCCCTGGACTCCTGCTGAATCGTGCTGGGTATTTGTAAAGTGCTGTCGGTTCCCATGATGGGGAATTTTCATCAAAGGTCTGCCCGGCCTGGGGTGGGGAATTTGTCAATTATAATTTTCTTTCTTTCCTTTATGATTGGTTTAGTTCTTCCGCTTCTGCTAGCGACTCCAGCAAACAAATTTTCACTTGGTCGTAAACGACGGAGTCGTAAGCGGAATAGGTCTACCGCCTTTAGACCTTTCCACGGTTTTTCTCAACTTTTGACATGAACAAGTTGGGGAGAATCTGTCAACTAAAAGTGATTTGTTGAAAACTAAGAAAGATATATATAGCTCCTTAAACTCCCGAAATTTTACGTTTGTATCATAAAAACATCTGCAAACTTTCGAAACTTTGCGGAGTTATATCTCGCTTAACACGGATATATTTTAACAGACAGCTTTATAGATTCTATTAAGACCAGGACGACTACGAAAACGATACGAGGACGAGATTTTCCCAATACTAAGTAGTGCACGGGCGCTGGTCAACGTCTTTTTGGCGGGAAATTGTGGCAGCCATCGTCAGTCTACTACGAGTTTTAGCGAAAATGTCGTAGGTAGTGGCGAAACCAAGTTAT
Source organism: Porites rus (assembly GCA_964035705.1). NCBI lineage: Eukaryota > Metazoa > Cnidaria > Anthozoa > Scleractinia > Poritidae > Porites > Porites rus. Next base: position 6,642,130 of record OZ037998.1, read on the forward strand.
CAAATGTTAATGAGCTAGAAATTTCATCTGATTGGGCTTATTAAACTTCCTTCAACGGAAATAAGCGTGCTAACTTTGTGGTGAAAAAAAAGTCACAGGAAAAAATAACGGATTCCCATTTTGGGATATTTTAGGGTATTTAAAGAATACCCATAAAAATCCCAAATGTGGCAAAGTGAGACAAGTCCCAACCAGGGAATTCCCAACCAAGTTCCCTGATTGGGACTTGTCTCACTCTTCCAAATTTGGGATTTTTGTGGGTATTCTTTAAACTCCCTAGAATATCCAAAAATGGGAATCGATTATTTTTTCCTGTGAGTACAATGGAACTCCGTTAATACCGGTTGTTGACCATTTACATGGGCAAACAAGTCGGTCCACAGTCTTAGGTAAATGGAACGCAAAGTTCAGGATTGGTAACAAAAATTTCGTCTTGAAATCGCATTTACCATTCCATTTACCGGAAAACGACCGTAAAGGCCTGAAACTGGTTAGCCTGTACACAGACGTTGTCTTATTTTTCGAGCGCGAAGCGCGAAAAAAAAAAAAAAAAAGACCCGCGGTTAATATTTTGTCACGCGCGCTCGAACGACTTTAAAAAGAAAATAGAGAGGGTCTATGAACAGGCTAGAAACTGGTATCAAAGATGGCTTTGAAGAAATGGAACACGATTTTCCGCTTGGAATATTTCGTCCGGAAACTGACAGGACTACCTTTTCAGATGTTCCGTTGCTCCCGGAAATTTTTCGCTGGATCGCCCCAAACTGAGGCGTGTTCCATTTACTTTCCAACCGGATTTTCCGGAAACTTTTTTTACAAAACAACAACCAACGGTCCCGGCCAACAGGCTAAAAAATTTGGCCGTAATGAGGTTTTTTTTTTTACAAGAAAATGTATGGCCGTAATAACGAGGTGACCGTATTACCGAGGTGGTCGTAAGGCGGGGTTTCGGTAGCCTCCCACGCAGGCGTTTTTAGGGAAGGAATGAAAAACGAGCTCCCCTAAAAACGCCTGCGTGGGAGGCTAGGATTTCGGCTGTACAATGAAGCTTTCCGAGGTGTCTATTTTAGAGAACAGGCGAGAAAACGTAAAATTAAGTGTCGTCCTCTATCCTCGAATCTAAAGCTCTTTAATATAAGTGTATAAAAGTATACGTCCTTAGTATAAAAAATACCACAAAAAAGGCACTTCTCGAAGAACCCGTGGATGTACCTGCCACTGCCATTACGAGGAACTGAACGGGATTTCTCAAGTTTAAAATTTCCGTCGGTCCAATTAAGAAATCAGCAATACCCGATTTCCGTAAACGGTTGAAGGTAGATGAGTTTTCACTCGGGCCCGTTGGGGCGAAATTTGTTTCGTTCAGTTCCTATAGAGAGAAATAAGACAATAAAGCAAGACCATTCCAAAGACCATATCAGGCTTGTTTCCTGCCGATTCCACTCAACCTTCGTTCAAACGCCATGTCCTCTTCAGTCCACCAATCATATCACATGGTTGATTGACCGAGGCGCAAAGGCGACAGAAAAAGGCGGGAAAAATTACGCCTAGCGCAAGCTGAAGTGTCAAATGTCATATCTCACAAGACGCACGCGGATTGTTTTGGGAAGCAATATGGCGCATTGGGCTGTGTTTCACACGGGAAAATACAGCTGTCCTTCTTCTCACCTCTCTAGTAAACAGAGATTTTGAACCTTTAGCTGCTTCAGTCGGTGAGTATCAGTATCTGAACGCGTGGAAGAGGCTAATAATTGTTTACAGAAAAAGCCTCT